>CM045576.1:6274829-7474829 GCA_024721215.1 Cheumatopsyche charites | reverse complement strand
ACCTGGCCTTCCGCGAGGAGGAGAATCTCTTGATCATCGCGCAATACGAGAATATTGCGTAAAGTGGCGATCCGCTCGACGATGATACGTGATCGTCATCGAAGCGAGACTGCAATCGCTCTAATACGTCCGCGTTCGCTTCCACCATAGTGTGGGGCGTTTGCCGAGGACCGGTCTCGTTGGAGTCGAATCTCTTCGGATCCGAGTCCTGGGCAGTCGGAGGACTCCCGTAACACGTTTTGTTCCTTCTCCTCCAGCTGGAGGCGTGCTTTCTGTCCATCTTGCCGGTCGTCCAAAGACCCGATTCGTTAGTCTCCCGCATTGTCTGCATCGTTCTCTTTGCACTTGCACGATTACATTTGGAATTTATTCGAAAGAATCATGTTGCAAGGATCGCGTGCGCTTTCGCACTAACAACTAGTTTTTTTTTTGTTCAGTCTATCGTTTAAATTATCTAGTTCACAATGAAATACACTCCATGTGTACGTGCGAGATCGAGTAGCGGCGCCGAAATGCGTTCGGTTTAACGTTCAGGGTTCAAAACAAACTGAATCATTCGATCGCGTGACTCGAAATATATGAATATAATTGGACATACAATTGAATTCCGAACAAGTTTTATTATTGGCAGGAGAACAATATATCACAAATTATACTAACGAATAACATCTAATTAAGTACACTGAATTTCGAACTAGGACGAATATTTAACACGCACACTTCAAATCCACCACAGCAGCAGCAACACCTGAAACACACAAAAAAATCAATCAATACACGAAATATCTATCGTTGCGGACTAAATACAATAAAAATCGGAATGTCGGGCTCGCGATACGTCCGTAATATGCGATTTTTTCGAACGTCTAGATTGGCAGGTACGTCGGAGCAAAAAAAAAACGAAGCCTTCGAAGTGAGTTGGATCGAATTTCGCTCGAATTTACGGGCACCTGGCGCGCAACGGGTTTTATTAAAAGTGTTCCCCTGCTACGGAGCCATACGTCAATGCGTTATTTTAATCTTGTCGTTCGCCCTCTCTATATCTCGGGCTATTTTCTGATGATATTAAAATGTATAAATCGCGACCTGCCGCAAGGAAAGTCTGGAGGACGTTTTATGTCGCGATCGTTCATCGCGTGTTATTTCGGAATGTCTTTTTTATGTGAATTCGATTTGTGTGTAGATTCGCTAAGATTAAACGCTTCTATTAGACGTGGAAAAAAGGCTGACGAAGAGAATTTTATACGGTCCATCCAATGATGGATAGACACGCACATGCGAGGCGTTCTCGATTCGGAAACGTAATACACTTTTAATTGTTTTTCCCATTAAAATGAATTGAATAATTTCTTTGTCAGTCTTGGGGAAGCCATGTGCGAGAATTACGAATAATTACACTATGTTTGAGTACGATTTGACCTATGTCCTCGTTTAGAGCTGCAGAACATCGACTTCATTATCATTAGTGTTTAAAATAAACGCGCATAAAATACGACACCAGATAATTCTAACGATATACTATACAAAAGAGCAAAATCAACGAACTGAATCGGTTTCTTTACACAAGAAAAAAAAAACATCATATTGAACTTTCAACGAGACCCCGAACTCGAATCGAGACTGAATAATTAAAAATCTTCGAAGTCATCAAACTCGAGAATCTCAAAGTTAGACCGAAAAACTTAACGAGTGTAAAAATAGCAACAAGAGCCGAAAATACGAGCGAAACTCGAAGCGAACTCAAATGTCGCGCACGAAAATCAAACAATCTCAAAGTTTGCGAGAAACTCGAAACGTCCACCTTCTGGCGAACAACAAAGGGCGCACAAAGAGCGCACGGCCCATACACAACACACATCGGGGGCAATTTCCGATCCCTCAATATCGAAATTCATTGTTGCCCATAAAAAAAAGAATATACAGTACGTACACAAGGTGAATGCGAATCGTCCGTTTTTTGCGCGGATGTTCCGAAATCGATCGCACTCACCGGAAGATCCATTCTACGGACGAGAGTTGGATTACCACCTCTTCGACAAACAAACGACGCTCTGGAGAACGAGGCTAAGTTCATATCGGAGCGTTTGTAGTACGTACAAAGCTCGTTGCGCATCGCATGATCGAACGTATCGTATAACAATGTAGATGTATTGGGAAAGCTTTGAGACGGATTTGCTTAGATTTGATGTTTATTTTTAACAGGTATAAACCCGGTTATTAACATTGGTATGTTTAAATATAAGTATTGTTGAATTTGAAACCATCTGCAGATTGAAGGTAAAGGTAGGACAGATTTTTTTTAAATAGGTATTGCTGTTCAATTATTTTTATATTTATCAATTAATATCGTCAACTTTAAAGTCAAATAAAGCGAGCCACTGGGTTAATAACTCCAAAGAATAGAGACAATTCATTGTCAGACAATAGGTGGGGTTAAATCAATCGAATTTGATCGATACAGATAAGGTGGGTGGTGATCGTATTTAGGAATCGTTTAAAGTGTTAAATTAACACATTTTTCAAATCAAGTCTCCGTATCTATAAATCGATGAAAACACCAGAACTAGACTTAAACCTAGTATTATGAGAATACTAAATTCGAAAGTGTGCACAAACGATTACACTGCTACGTTATCGGTTACCGAATGAAATGAGAATATGTAATTTATTAACTTCGGTTTAACGTGTAGACTCAGCAAATCTGAGTACACAGTCGAATTCAGCAACACTACACAAACGAATCGAATTTCGCGGATACATATTTTTCAAACGAACGAACGTTCGAAGGCACAGCAGAATACACAGGAGCCGATACAATCGAGTTTAGTTTTGTTCATTTTATTTCGTATACTCTCGGCTTCAATCAGACGTCGCGAATCGGCCGATTCCGCAGAAGCGACGAACGATACGCGAACCGAAACGACATATTCAACAGGGAATAGAACTGTCGAAAAGTGGGACATTTGTGAGGTTTGACACGACGATACTACGCCCTCGACTCCCGCATTATAATATTACACTCGTAATATATAACGTTAGATACGACGCGAGAAACCTTTGCAGTGTGTTGTGCCGGCAGCCGGCCTAATATCGCACGAATACGACAAAACCGAGGAGAAAGTGGATGTACGTATTATGTGCTTATTATGTATTGCATGGTGGGGTTGGATGGTTGGTTGGTTGGGTTTGAGGAAAAGGTTATTTGATATGATGCCCCCGGGCGGGCGTATTAAATATGGTAGGTGGTATGATTAAAAAAAGGTTTCGCCGAGTGTTTGACAAAATTGAATTTGTTTCGACGAAATTAGCTCTTTCTCGGCGCTCGGGTGTCAAGTCGTGAATTTCTTGTACGTTTTGTATTGGAGAAGGAATCAAATTATATTCCGCGAATCAAGTTCGATGAATTGTGCTCATTTCTGACTGATGGCATGAACAGCCGCGAAATGCAAGTGTGGATGATTTCGCGTAACTATCTTTTGTATAAGTTGTCGTTTAATGCGTGAATTTGCGCACGAGTAAAGAACGAACATTTTTTTAGTGAAAATTTTCCAAAATTCTGCAATATTCTCGAACACACTTCGAGCGAATTGAGCCACAAATATAAAATTTCACGAGGAAACAATTTTGAGAACCACTAACGCGTTATACATCCGCGTATAGAGAGAGAATAAGTTGTATGAACGACGGGAGAGAGAAAGATTTATCCCCGTGCACCGTCAGGGATTTATTCGTAGTATCTCCCTCGTATATAATTTGTAACGTAAGAACTGCGTGCGTCGTGTGTGTGCAATAAATATAACGTGCGATATTGTGTGTTAAGAGTTCGGTTGAAATGTCAATGCGATAGATTGCGGTCGGAGCGATCGCGGATTATCTCTTTACTGCGTGTCGGCTTCGCGTGTTGCACAATTCGCGCTGTTTAGCTTGGAATAGGATTGAAATTGTGGAAATGCGCTCTGGCGTCTGGGACGATTTGAATTTTAAATGTTATAAGCTATGAAATTCGCATCGGATGCGTTATGAAAATGTCTGACGGTGATGCGAGAGGTGAATGAGAAATGCGGAGAGCGATAAATTCGGAATATTCTAAAAATGGGGTCGCGTTTCTCATAAGTACGTTTAGGTTCGCGTTTTGACTACCGAATAAAAAAAACGCACTTATCTTTAATGAAATAACCAGTTTCGCGCTATCTTAATTCAAAAAAGTTCAAATTACATATAAAACCCGAAAATCACACGGTAATTCCTCAAACACACACACAATCTCTAAATACTGTTTAATTACGTCATAAAATTTGAGCAATCAAAGAGCCAACCGCTATTACTAGGAGTCAATACTCGAGCCGTCGAATCGAGCAAACGCCCCGCGTAATTATGACAGATAAAACGGAATATCGGATAAATGATCTCTCGCATCCTCGAAAACCCATAAACTGTGGAATTTTTTCTTCGCGATGGGGGCAACGAATTCGCGAAACGTTTCGCCGAACGAAACCGAAAACCCGGTCCACGTTCGAGCCCTAAAACGCGTATATCCGTAACATACGTTAACTTCGTCGAGTATCAAGTACGTACAATACGCACGGAATTATGATTCTGTAAGAGCGTGCGTATTGTGTATCACGACCGTGCGATGGGAGCAATAAAAATTATACGACTCGGTAACTTTGTCCTTATTTGTACGACTCGTTTCGTCGTATTATTGTCGAGACGCTATCAATTTCTAGGCGCTTTCGACTTTCGTCTGAATCTTCGAGCCGAGCGTGAGAACGAGCTTTAAATATTCAAGCTAATCCGGCGGCGTAATTACTCTGGAATTTCTAATTCGCGATTTGGATTATCGGTGCAATGGTGTCGAGTATATTATAAATATTATATTTGCGAAGCCGTTTAATGTTCTAAAACTTTATCTAATCTGATAATGAGGTGCGTTTTGAAATAAATATGTATTTTTCAGTGTAGATAGTATTAAAACTAATAAAATTGTGCAAGTCTTCAAAGTGACTGCGTATCAATTGATTGTTTATTTTTATCTATCGATTGCCACAGTTAATAATGGCAAACACGAAATGATTAACGATCGTATCGCATGCCACTAACAGGAAAAACATACCCTATATGAATCACCTGATTTTTAATGGAAACAAATTTCTGATAATCGCACCTCATCACTCATGTGAAAAATTAAAAATATTTCCGCAGCGAACGAACATAAAATCGACACAGAAACGACCAAACTTCAAAACTAGGCGACAACTCGTACTTCACCGAAACTTTCGAAACACAGAAAGAAATCAACGTAGATCTTTTTTCCGTTCATTTAAATTGTTCATCAGATTATCTTTTGTGTGAGCATCTGGGAAAATATCTGCATCATTACTAAGCACCGGATCATCTCAACTAGCAAACAATACATTTCAACGACTCTAAAAACCGAGACAAAAACACAATTTCGATAATAACAGATATCATAGAGACAAATGGGCGTTGTCCCTAAATTTGAGGACAGCCAAAACCACGACGATGAGCCATACCCCATATACACATACACTCAGGTGATGGAAAAAAGCCAATCGTGATGATTTCAGCGCAGACCGCAAACCGACTCGGAGGACAAAGGATCGTGGATATATACCGTCTGCGAGCGGTCATCAATCACAACGTGGACGGAATGCGTTTTTATTTCACTTATTTTCATACAATGGACCCGGGCCGATAATCATTTTAATGACACACCGAAGAGTCTCTCTCTCTACCCGAAGGAAAACGGAGCCGCGCCCACAAATCTACACGATATCATTACGAATGTATCATTTCATAAATGCGCTCATCGGAAACAATGCTCGATTGTGCGAAAAAGCGATTAAATGTGTTTATCGTCTGTGTGATTGTTCCGTAAGTGAAAAAAAAAAGGGAAAATATGTCGGGATAAATGCGTGTGAAAGGGGCTGAAGGTTTATTATTAAAAAAAAAAATGTATATTCGATTCGGAAATATTTTTGATAAAATATCGAGTCGAAAGATGGGAGTTTGAATCCATTATTGAAGGATCGGGCTCGTACCTACTAAAACCTGATTTTCGAAGAATGCAAAGCCTATTTTTGCGATTATGCTCCGAAACTTCAATTCTCGAAGACCGCATCGCTATAAAATGCAGATTCGGACAGACATAATAAATTATAACGAAACGTCTACAATTTATTCGGTTCGAAGCTCTGAAACCGAAACCGCAAAACGTTTTTGTGCACCGATTTTATTTCCATCGCATCGGTCCGATTTTCCAACGATTTCCAATTTCAATTTTAATTAACTGCTCTAACAACAACGCAGGCGAATTCTCCAGGCGGGGAGGTAATTTTGCGAAATTTGCTCTCCACGTATTGCACAATAAATATTTCAACTACGATAGAGTATATACGTATGCGAAGTGCGCGTCGGAGCTTTTTATTAAAATATAAGACACATCTGACGTTGCATAAAGAACTCGAGCACTTTAATCGGCGAAAATCCCTCAAAAGAAGATCAAACTAGCGTCTGCGCCTCCGAAGACGAGAGAGTGAAATGAGAAAAAACGCAATACAAAGTCAGGTCTGGAATATTTCTTGAGCAGTTTATTTCAAGCTCTCGGATCCTAACTAATAGTGACAGTCGAGACAGCTACGGCTATTTCGCCCGATAAAACAAAACTCGTTTCTGCCAAATTGAACCGAGCCTGAAGCGAATAGAAAACGGGCGACACGTTAAAATTTTAAACGGAGGGAAAATTCTCGATCCAGACGATTTACCGTATAGCGAAAATGCCGCATGCAAAGACAATGATCGGCCAAGAAAATACGCACCGTGACTGCGTACTTAGTGCACATATCCTCGGAACAATGAAATTGCTTCCAAGAAAAGGGACGAAAAGGAGGTGGAAAAAAAGAAGGCAAAAGACCCTGTGAGGTCGGTACGAGAAAAGTCAAATAGTGTATACCGCAAGTGACAAGAACGAGCTGATTTATTGCAGTGCCTGGCGGTAGTTAGTAAGTCAGCATTGAAAGCGTTCTAGGGAAAAAATGTCGACAATAGATATGACATTAACGAAGCCTTTGTCCTGTTTTAAGCCCGTGTTCTAGGCGTGTATATTCTATTCATATCGATATCCTTTTAACAGATGTGCTAATTTCCAACATCACCAGAAACGAAGCGAAACGTCCAAATCTTCTCGGGACGCCATTGTGTTTGTTTAGTCAATAGGTTTTACACACACGTAGCGATGATAATTGTTATGACAAAGTTCAAACAATACAAAATTACGAAGCGATAACTTGAATTTTTGACGGTGTTGATGCAAGTGTATTGATTTCTATGGATGTTTGAAAAATTCTCGTGACGATTTTATGGAGGATTTTTTTTTCGATCGTCGTTTAAAAAATAGTCGATTGGCAATCAAAATTCGCAAAGGACGTTTAGAATTCAATTAAATGCTAATCTATCGATTAAGATACGCAATTTTAATCATTTAATTCGGCATGCAGAATGCTACCAGTATAGACAGTAATTCGCTATCGATTCCAATTTGCATTCACCGAGCGGCTTCAAAAGGCTTTTTTATTAAATACTAAATTTTTATTAAATACATTCGCATATGTGATGGATGTGTGAAATTTTTCGACGAAAATTATTCGTAAAAGTGCGCAATGAATTTTTGAATATCGTCATGCATTGCATACGTGGATGTATCATACATTTACAAAGATATGATATTGTAAATGTAAAAAAAGATAAATTGAACATTTTCGAATGCATAAAACACAATTCTACAATAATTGTAAAAACAAACACAGGAAACAATCAGAGAAACTCAACTAAATATGTTGTCATTAGTTTTGGAAAGTATCGGAAAAAATAAGTGTTTTTAGGGGAAATTATGCTTTTACATCAGAATATGATAAAAAACTTAGTAAACTGGTATAAAGTAAATATCTTTTTTTGTGGAAACATTAAACTTTGAAAGCCGATTTTTCAAAGTCTGGGCTTAAAAATACATAGATAAAATGGATTCAAAATGAAAAAAATCAAATGGATCATAATAAATTAATTTAAGAGAGCCTCAAAATCTTCAACTGCACAGAAACTTTTAATGAAGCAACTAGCTTTGAAACACGAATTATTACGAGAGTTAGGCATCTTTATAACATTTATCAATGAAATAAATCCGTAGCAGAAACTCAATGAAGAAAACGATACAAATCTCGGATATTTGTTTTTTGACCACAGCCACAAACGTACACAAAAAAAATATGTTAAAACATTATCCAGATTGGGTTAAGTTATGTTTAATTACATTTTTCCCATTGGTTTAGGCTTTGTCGAATTATATGAAAAATAGAAAAATATTGAGTATTAAGAGCTTCATAGACGTCCTGTTTTCGCTCACAGTAAAACGTTTCAATTGTTCATATGAATAGAAAACCATTTTTTTTTTACCTTATCGTATCGTATATGTGTTTGTAGGCCTTTGGAAAAACTATACCGAAAAAATATCAGACAGAAAAAAATCAAAACGAAAAACTAGCGAATGAATCATAAAATACAATTCAATAGGGTTTCGAAACTTTTAATGAATCAACTTGTATTTCGGAGCATTTTTTTGAAAAAAACGCCAACAAATTCATCGTGAAAAATCTACAAGAGAATCAAAATTTCAATATCAATCAATTTAAATCAAATTCGAATTTTAATGATAAAATATTAATATTGAACTAAAATGATTTGAGTGGTTGAGTATTTTTCTAGAAGCTAAGGGTTTTCAGTGAAAACGAGTAATTTAGAGAAAGCAATATTTAAAGTGGAATATCTATCATAATTCAACAAATATTGGAAAGTCATTGTGTAATCTGATGATAAATGTGAATACAGATACCGAAATCGTTCATATAATTTTTAAAACCTAACAAATGGACGTATTCAGAGACAATTTCTGCACTCAACTCGAATAATTTTCAACCCTTGGCTTTTAAGGTTTTTACTAAACCATGAAATAAGTACATTTAATTTATGAAAGCTGAAAAAAATCAGGTAAAACACAAAATCGTAAAACCATCGATAACGAAGAAACGAACGAGCGTGAAACATTACATCGGAATGCGGAGCGCACATAAAAAAATACAGAATGCAAGATGCACACGAACATTAAATCTCTTGAACTTTACTCGAAACGAAAATTTACAAAGAATAAAAATTGAACCTCATTCAAAACATGAACATAGAAACCAATAAAATTAAGCGAGGAATTCAAATTATTAGAATTAACTTTTGAAACTAAATTCATTTGATTGTGAGAATCCGATTCCATTGATTTAAAATTTTCACACACACCCCTTTGGCTTTGAAGTTCTTCAATCATAGTGAACGGTAGTGAGAACAGATGGCGAACGAACGAAAACAAAATCGAAAAGCTTCGAAGGGGGCGAAAGCGCGCGGGGGTGTACCCGACATGCGTCGAATAAAAAACAACCCCAATCCGATGTGAAACGATCGCAATTGAACAGAATTGGGTTATAGATGCGAGAAAAGTTATAAAAACAATGGCCGCTCGAGTCGAGCCGCGTGCCTGGAGAACGAGACGCGAAGTCTCTTCTTCTCTCGGAAGAAACTCACCTATTCCGGATTCCGGTCCGACGCTCGGCGAAGATCCGAGCTTTCGGAGGCAGAATGAGGCTCGGCGGTTCCGATTCGAGGTCGAATGTATGCGGATGGGGGGCGGAGCACCCGGGGGCGCAGTTCAGAGCCGTTCGGAGCGGAGCGGCAGCGGCGGCGCCGCCAGCGTTCGGCACGCTCACGCACACACTGACGCCGAGTACCGTAAGCTCCAGTGTCGGCAACCGTCGCCGGTCGAGACGAAAATGCTGCGCGAGCGTTGCCAACTTTACAGTGTTAATATTTCGATTTGTTTTTTTGATTTTTTTGACGAATCGATTATTTTTTTGACATGTTTGCATTTTTTAAATTGGTTTTGAATTTTTGTGATTGAGTTTTGTTTGTATTTTTGATTTTTAATGAAATTTAGTGTATCATTTTAAATATCTATATTTTACTCAAATTAACAATCATAAAAATTTATCAGTACCTATGAAAAACAAATCCAATTAATTTTGAATGAATTAAAATCAATTTTTATTAAAGATGAATTTCCGAAAAGTAAGAAGTAAAAACTAAAGAAAAAGTAAAGTACTTAAAGATTACTCTAAATTAAAATTTAAAATCCTAATTTAAAAGTGGAGTGTTGTACAAAATTTAAATAAGATTCTAATACGAAAAAATAAAATATTGTAATTTTGGATCTCGACGTTTTTACATATTTTAACTTTCATTCACATTTGGGACAATATTTCATTCTTAACTATTTAAAATTATAAGAAAATAAATTATTAATACAATTTTGTATCATTTTAAGGCAGATTCATACAAAATTATAATTTTTATTCTGAAATGCCGCATAATGAACAAACAAATTTACTCACACAATTTCAATTTTACTAACAAAACAACATCATCAAAGCAAACATTTTCACTAAACCGTCAATGATTTCATTATTGCAACGTTTTTTCTTTCATATTTGAGTCGTAGGATTCGATAATCGGATGGTTGTCAATCATGGCGTTTAGGCGGAGTCAAATGTTTATATGAAAATTATTCTGAACGTCAGTCTTGAACAGGCGGTCGTGGAGTTTATCAGCCGCGGCCGCCATGGCTTCCCTCGACGTTTCTGATGATGAAACCGGTTTGGGCTACCAGAATACTTTGGTGAGTCTATTGTCTTTCGTTACGATCCATTAATTTTTTATCTTTCACATATGACAGCTGAAAACTTTCGTTTTTCAGCAATTCAATTAGCATGTAAACATAAATAGGTCTGTTTGTTTGCTGAAACGATTCGTATTTTGTGAATCGATCGATGTTTTCAATGTTGAATATTTTTTTCATACTATAGTTTTTTATGCAGTATGCATGGAAGATTTAATCAATGAATGAACTATAATATTTGAATTAATTATCTAACGGTTTTTAGGCACTTTTCCATTTTACACAAATTATTGTGCTACCCAGTCCCAATTTTCATACCAACTCAATATAAGCCCTACCCTTATGTTTTTTTTAATAAAAAAATCTAACCTAACCTTATTTTAAATCTATGTATGGAAGGTTTTGTTTTTGTACAATTCTTACAGTGGTCGAATATGAAAGATCTATCATTTTTATGTTTTTCAGAATTTCTTTAAATCTACCAATTCTATAGTACTATTTTCACACAATAATTAATGTTAAAATTTATATTAATTAATTAATATGTTCATTTTTAGTATTTTGCATCAATGTTTCTATATTATTGAACAATATATTTTATCTTATCTCATCAATCAGCTTGTTTTTTCCACTGTTAATACTTTCTCATTATGATTTTCTAATCCTAAGCTCAAAACTATTCATCTCTTATCAATTTTAGCTATCATCTGAACTTGAGAGATTGGAATTTCAATGTTAAAATTGTTTCAAATCATCTGAAATGAAATTCCACAAATCACAATATTCTGTTAATTATTTCAATCATCATTGATTAGCAGCAGTTCTATGATTTCTTATGTGTGGTTTTCTTTTATTTCAATTTATGCGTTTTGTAATGGAACTTCCTGATATTGTGTTACATTTGATATAGATGACTTGAATGATGCTTTAACAACTTCCTTATTAATTTAGTCCAGTTAAACTTTTTCACAGTACATTATTTAAGATTTACACACCATTTCTAATATTCTTAGTGGTTTCTTAGTAGATATTACATTGAAAAAATTTTTAAATTCAAATTCATTAATGGTTTATTGACCAAACGAGTTTGCCTCTCCATCATAGTTCAAAATTTAAAAAGTATCCAGTCATACAGTTCTTTACAATTTGAAACTGGTTTTTTCGCATTTTTTTGCCTTCACTTATTATATGTACTGAATGCTGATTTTTTATTCAATATGAAATTTGTTTAGTTTTTACATACAGTTATTTTTTTATTCAAAATGATCTTGAAAATACAATTCAATTTTGTATTGACATTCAATTCAAATTCTCAACCACTTCCCTTTGTATTCATACATATTTGATAATTTCAAATCATAATAAAGCATCACATTATTTTGAACCCGAAACGTTATTAATGCATTTTTAAAATCAAAAACCATTAGTAAAACGACTCATACTCGACAGTTTTATATTTCGTCTATTAGGCGACCTGCCCACATAACATTTTTTAAGCCCCACACGAAGAGACATCCAACAAATCTAATCTTTCGAACGAAAAGAATAATGTTGGCTTTCATATTCATATCGCTGAAATGAGAACGTATTTGGACACGTTTTATATACGAAATTCGACTCTATTATCTTTGTCCGAAAGAGTAAATTTGTTGGAAGCAACATAGTACAGAACTTAACGAAAACGTTGATTGAACAGATGGCTTCAAGTTATATGTATTTATATGGCAATGTCTAACCCGTTCGTACTGTCTCACGTTCTCTATTTATCTTCTGGTCTATTTTACGAAATGTTTCTAATCGACATACAAAAATCAACTGGAAAAAGTCTGAAGTACGGAAACGGACAGTACAGTTCCTTGTGAATCTAGCTCTCTTCATGTTTTCAACATGGCATTCCTCGAGATGGATACCTACGTCTTGCCCGATGACCCCGCAGCACTCCGCCAGACCGATGACTTAATGGCTTGTCATCCATCACCGGCTCCATCATCACAATCCGAGACGATAATGACGATTCGCTCCTCTCGAAAGGCGCCCATCGGCCAGCTGCACCCGGATATTCAAATATCACTTTAGCTTCTTAAACTCTTCGTGTTGTGTGTGGGGATCTTTTAAATTCTTATCGCTCCCACTGCACATTAGGAGAAATCGAGTCCAGGCTAATTGGATAATCGAATCTTGAATCTTCAGATTAGAGACGGAAAAAAAATGGTCTGTCACTTATCAAGCGATGTTTGATTGTGATGAATGATGAGTTAGTTTTCATTGATGGACTTTTATAAATGTTCGATCTTCTATGTTCTATTGATTTATTATGAAATAATGTACGCATTATGGCGTGTTATTGATATAATTAAGACGCAGTTGAATATGTATTCAATATTAACTTGAGAATAGCTAATAAGCACGTAATAAACCCTTAATTGCATTTTTAATACTGAACGTACATACGTGTTTATTTATTATCACTTGTGAGAATCTTCAAAGAATCCTTTTCAATTACATTAACTGTACTCATTTACAACTGAAAGAACAATCTGAAAAAGCACTCATCGACATCGATCCAGCACGAAACACTAATCCATCGAGAACATAAACCATTCATTAGGCACGTTATCGAATCGAACGAATCACGTATCGTAAACACATAAAAATATTCGCATTTTTAAATCGACCTTCGATAAGTACTAGTATGCCTTTTTTCACGAAGATTATTCAATATCTGTGATCGCTCTCTTCCTGACGAACCGAGGTCGACGTCTCCGCACACCTCTCTCATGTCCTGAGGTTCTTTCATTCCACTGTCCGAATTGTATAATACAATGTCCTCATTGTCTCCTGACCTCATTAGATTAGCGACTCGTTTTGTGTTGCACAAAACTGGCGACTTTCTTGTGGTTTGATCACACTGGATGTTTATAAATGTATGGACGAGAGGTCGATGACCGTTATTGTAATGATTTTAATGTGTGCTCTTAATAATTAAAATGATGTTAGTCCACCTTCTTTCGTTCCTATATACTTGTATGTAACCTAATCGACAGACACTCCTATATACGCAAAAGAATATAGCTATTTCTTTTTGTGTATTTTCTTTGTGTATAGGTCTTTCTATGTCGAGTAGTAAATAAAGCAGCTCTAAGTATTCCTAAGTAACAAACGATAGAACTATCGAACTTTAATATTTAGTATTTGACTTTGCTAGTGGTGCATTCGGGAATTACATATAGATATTACACTGAAAATTTTATGTTTGAAATGTATAAAAGCAGACATATACTTAACATACACACAATCGGATAGATTCACATCTATAGAGTTGGATGATGCGTTTTAACTCTGAAACTTTTCTGAAACTGCCCTTATTCAACCATTGATTTCCATTTACTATCGTCCACCTCATGATCAAAATCAGATTTACACACCATTAGATACAAAATCGTCATTTTAAACAAACTTCTCATTCTCATCTTTCAGCAAAATGTCAGCTTTACATACATACGCCCTTTCAAAAAAATCACACCTATCTTCATCAACGTACGCTTAAAATCAGATTTACACAGCACCAGATACAAAATCGTCATTTTAAACAAACCTCAAATTCTCATCTTTTTCAGCAAAATTTCAGCTTTACACACGCCCTTTTCAAAAAAAATCACACATCTTCATCAACGTATGCTCAAGTCGCCAATATCACGCTACTTGTCGCCCTATTTAGTCTAGTTTTCAGCCAGGAAGTCGGCTAATGTACGTTCTGAAACCTGCGCCCAGAATCGCCTTTTGTTTCAGCCTTAATCCTCTTATCTGCCGAATGTGAGCCTTGGCCTCGTATCCCGGAGGATTCCTGAAACGTTGAATATATGTATGTGTTTCGCAACTGGAGCGTATCTGGTGCGGTTTAGGTTCAATTGAAGATTTGAACAGACAGACGTTCGAAATAGATTCTCGTGTTCGTATGGGGATTTTTTGTTTTTCGCGTTTCTGTCGAGATTCGTTTGAATTTTAAATCGTTCGTTTGATGATTGTTGTTGTGAGATCTTGTGAGAATTTAAGATCTTTTTTCTATTGGTTTGTAATATGTATATTTCAAAATTGCGTTTGTAACGTATGATAATAACGAAGCACTTTAATATTCCATTGAATTATTCGTGGATATGTTTTTAAATTTAATACGAAAGACGTGATAAAATTTACATACTAGTATTATCTAATTACGTACCGCTATACATTAAAATTGTTATTCCGGAAAGTTTTCAATAATTGTTATTTTTCTATTAAATTTTTTGTTAATTTTTAATTTAGTTAAAATTTTCATTGACCTTATGAGAATATCTACTATTTAACCTTCGATTCTTAAATGTTTTTAAGTATGCTTATTATTATCATTTTTTTGTGTTTTATTTATTTTAATTATGGAAAATGATACATTTTATAAATACTCATATTGTATAATTCGATATTTTTAAAATAACAAAGAATAGAACGAAATACAATCTGCACTGAACAAAACCAAAAACAGAACAATTAAACAGCGACGCTCAACAGCGCACTCGGGAATGAAAATAACTAATCCTAGAGATATTTTATTGTGTGTTTTTAAAATTTTAAAAATCCACAACAGAGCTACCGATCTCGTACAAGAATACAAATACATTTTATTGAACTTCTTATTAGAATAAGATTGATAAGGCGAAATCACACCATCGTGTCGAGGTCCAACACGAACGAGATCACGCGTGCTCATATCGTGTCATTGTCGCACAATTGCATTGAAAGTTGCATCGATACAAATACAAATGACGACTGTAAAGGCCGAGGGGTACAAGTGATATTTTTGCTGAAATTAAGTTATTTTCGGGAATCGCTTCTATGTACACTCATATGTTTGGAGGCAAAAAGATATAAACGAATTTGGAACGTGTGCTGAAATATATCGTCAAATCACTCGACCTCCTCTTAAAATACGTAGGTAAATACTCACTTATGAACGAGTCAATTGTACCCCTTGGCCTTTTTTGTCGTCAAATCACATGCATATGATACATCTGAACTAACAAGAACACCATCCCAATCTGATACGCAACAAACATACAAAATTACATCTCGAATCTGCAAAATTACTTCCCGAATCTATTTCTCAAATCTGCAAAATTAGATCTGGATTTTTTTCGAGAATAGTTTTATTTTATCAATAGAAATACAATGTTGTTTCTGAGACTCGTCTCGTTTTTATTTTAGGAGAAAATCGCTAGAGTATCGCACGCTGGGGACTCGGAATAGATTGTTTCGTGTCGTGTCTTTGGGTTGATTGCTTTTTAACGTTTCGCCGAGCCCCGAAAACGGCTTTAATTAAATGAATCTCGCTTCAGCACGAGACCAGAGAATATTGCCGCGTGTGTGTGTCTGTATGTGTGTCTGTATGTTCAGAGTTTGATTTAGAATATCAATCAGTCTCGCTGAAACGTTCCCCGGATTCT
Organism: Cheumatopsyche charites; assembly: GCA_024721215.1. Taxonomy (NCBI): domain Eukaryota; kingdom Metazoa; phylum Arthropoda; class Insecta; order Trichoptera; family Hydropsychidae; genus Cheumatopsyche; species Cheumatopsyche charites. The sequence continues at coordinate 7,458,563 of CM045576.1, read as the reverse complement.
CATTAGTTGCGCGAACCTCCGGGCCCTTGGCACAGTTGTCGTAGTCCTAATTTTCGCACTTAACATTCTGAAGAGCTCTCCAATTTATATTATCACACGTCCCTAATGCCGTTCTAGACGAAGAGATTTTGAAAAATTTCGCTAATTTTCAGCGACAGTCGCGTGAGTGTGGTTTTGATGGTTTTCAGTCGAATAATTCGATAGTTTGTGATTTGAATGTTAGGTTTGTTTTCAGTTTGAATTTGATGTTTTTAGTTGTTTTCGTAGTGTTCTGAGTGCGTCAGTAATTGATCAATTGCTTGGATCTGTGACGATTGGGTGAATGAATGGTCGGAGTGTTTCGAGATTGATCGTCTTATTCAAAATAATCTTGTTTTTTTTACATTCATCAAATTTCGTTTATTGCCATTCGATTATCTGTCTGTTAAAATTTGATTTTTTTTTATCGAATCATGTAGATTTCGCTGATAAAAGTGTTATTTATTTAATTTTTTTTTCGTGGTTTGTGATATGTGTCATATTTCATGCATTAGAATTCTTATCGTGTATTTAGGTATTCCCTTATTTAATTTTGATTTGGATGATTACGTTTGATAGCGATGTGATGAAGTGTTGTCTCGGTATAGGGTTTGTACTGTATTTTGTGCAATATTTTTTTCAGAAAATTGAATGTATGGTTTTTCCAGCTTCTAAATGGCACGGCGAAAAAGAAATATATTCAGAGAAGATAAAACAAATAATAGAAGAAAATGGGAATTAATAGAGAATGAATCTGACGACGATGAAGTTCATTATCAATATTTATTCGACAGACAATGTTTCGTACGTTCATATTTACCTTCTTTTTGTTGAGAATATTTCTAATTTTATAAAAGTATCAATATTACGGAGCTCTTTCTATAACCGTATTTATTTTAATAAAATGCATGCCATCGCTAGAAAATGTCTCATATTTTGCATCAATTTATTCATATCAGCGATTGATACTTTGTATTCTATGAAAATAACCTTTCACAACTTATTTACATAAGAGATCATTATTTGCAAATTAGAATAATTAGATATCAGTCAATGTCATCGATACTATTCATTCTTATCGTTGAAGATAAAATTTCGTTATCTCGTCGAAAATATTATAGTTAATTCTTTAAGATCTGTTTTTAAGCAGTCTGGATTTAAATCACATCGATTTTGAAATTTTCAGATTCCATTATGATTCAATATATGAATTTATAACTTCAATGAAATTTTTTTCTTCAACTCAACTCAACGAATCAAATTTAATTATTTTCATCAATGACTTCAGTCGCATTTGAAATCAATACACATACTACGTTAGTTTTTCCACAATTTGATCCTCGTGCTCGCAATTGAGCAATTCTGAAAATAACTCTCGATTCCTCAAAGAATCTTCCACTCATTCATGACAATTTTTTCACACAACATCCGAACCATTACGCTCATTTTTTTCCACACACAATCGCAATCTTCAACTCGACTAAAAACCTCATTTTTTTCCAACCACCCAATCCACACACTTTCAATATTCAGATTTGAACAAAAACAAAAATCGATACAGCAAACCGCGCTAATGGCCGAACCGCGTGCAGACGCAGAGAGACAACGATCTGATTTTTTTTCCCGCCGAATTTTTTCATAATAATCTCTCTTATAATTTCTATCGGCTGATGTTTATCCGATATATCGATTATCACGCGTCATTTAATCCCGGGGTAGAAGTTTCGTTTTCACGCTCGGAATCGCACCCGTGGGGCGGAACGGAACGTTTAAAACTTTGCTCGGCGAAACAGTTGCGTTATTGAGATATTCCCAATATGCGGTCGAGAAAAATGGCCGCAATAAGGCTTTTCGGCGATGCCCCATCTCCTAGAACTAATAAAACTTTTTTTCATGTGTGTGCGTCGCTTTCGGTGACGCCCTGTATATGATATTCTACGTGCGTGTATAAGATTCGAGGGTTTTTTTGTTTAGTTGATTTTTTTTGCAGTGATATTGCTTTAGATCAATCACTGTATATACTTATGACGATAGAAAAGGCCGAGGAGTACAAGTGACATGCACAGGAATCGCTTCTATGCATGCTAATTTATTTGGTGGTGAAAGGATATAAACGAATTCGGAACGTGTGCCGAGATATATCATTAAATCAGTCGACCTCCTCCTAATACATGTAGGTTCATGGTCAACTTTGAAAGCAATTTTCTCGAAATCACCGCAAATTAACTTGTACCCCTTGGGCTTTTCAGTCGTCATATATAATTGATATTAGATCGACTTGAAGCACTGTGTAGATTTGATACAAAATAGGTATCGCACGCATATGAAAAGTAATCGCATTTTCAGAGGGATGAATATCATGTTTTTCTTATAACAGAGCAAATTTTATGATACTACGTTTTAGGAAGTTTAATTAATTTTTTTAAGAAAATTTTTCATTCAATGCATATTTTGCATTGCTAACTATTCATTCAATAAAGATTTGTTTTAAAAATGTCATTAAATTATCCAGAATAGGTGAAATGTTGTAGTATCATGGTAGCTCGAAAAGGTGTTTTCTCCAAATCTATGGTTTTGTGATTGGAAAATATAAGTATATACATATATATGTATTTTCAATGTTTTCAATGTGTTCATAGGTCGCTTTGGATACTACATCGCTTTGATTTATTATGCATTTACAGTTCACTGTAATATCGGATATGAATAGAAGATATTGATTGAAAATCGAAGCAGTTCCTAGTTGAATACAATATACCTATATATTACTCAAATTTATGAATATTGAATATTATATTCATACAATGGAACCTTAAGTGTTTTGTTCAAATTCAATCAATCAAAAACTGCTTATATTAAAACTTAAAATTTCACTCGAGTGCAAAAACCGTCTTCAATGAACACGATTCTAAGAAAACCCATTAACAAACACAATTATAGAAATATTTATATTTCCAAGACATTATCTTCGCAACATCAGCGCTCAATTAAATAAACACCTACGTCCAACAACAACAACAATAACAACAACTTTGAACCGACCCTGAAACCTACGAATTTTTTCTTCGCCGAAACACTCCCAATGTAACCACCCACCCACCCACTCATCCACACACCTACGTACTTTAGGGGTGGATCCAGAAAATGGTCAAGGGGACCCATTATGCCATTTTCCTCAAATTTCATATTTGAAAAACGCAATTTTCACGATATTTACTCCGTGGGCGAATACAAAAAGAGTGCCATGGGTGCTATTGTACTCCTATAGGACCAATTCATTATTTTTATCTATACCTTGTATTCATTTTTAAGATGATTTTAAAATATGAAAAAAATATACGCGGCACAAATATTTTAGTATAATTGATAATTTAACTATTTGAAAAAGTAAATTTCATGAAAGTACGTTTTTATGTATAAAATACATATTTAGGGCCGTTTTTCTCACTGTTTTAGTTAGCTAATCAGGGAGTTAGTCAATCCTTCAACTACGACCTGTAGAAAATTATTCTCTGTTCTGCAACTCTTTGACAGTTGGTAGTTGAAACTTGAAAGATTAACTGTAATTTTCTGGTCAGTTAACTAAAGCAGTGATAAAAAAATGGCCCTAAGGATTTTCATTTATGATGAAAAATAATTTAGGAAGGTTAAGGGTGTGCAAATAAATAGATTTCGGATTCATAAAGGAATCAAGATTCAGACTCCTTCCTTGGTTTTTTCTCTTTTAAGATAATGTTAAATATGTGATTTTTTTTGGCTACAGTCAAGATTTTTAGTATAATCATACTTTTAACTATCTAAAAATAATATTTTTTTAATGAAATTCATGCAATTTTCATGCAAAATCTTTAAATGTGATTTTGAAAAAAATACCTGCTGCGATTTCCTTACCATTTAAATGATGTAAAATATAAAAAAATCACATTAGAGTCCAAAATTTCTTCGGTCACCCACATTAACATCCAAAACACCCCCCTTAAATACACTCCTGTCGAGTGGGTACCTTATGTGCCCAGCTCACGGAAAGTCCGCCTTCGGGTTCCAGGACCTCGAAGGCGATTGGACCGAAGCAGGGTGGCTGCCGAGGAGGGTGGAGGTGGTGTCCTCGACAATGATGCCTGCAATTTGTCTCGTCGACAATGCCCCCTCGCTGAAATAAAACCCCGCCGACTCGTCTGAAACGTCTGAAAGGCATGAATTACTTAAAACCGGGCTCTCGTCTGCTAGAAGTACATAGACGACTTGACTTTTGCGGATCGGTCGATTTTGAGCTATGTATGTATGTTGTGTGTCTTCGCTAGACGGTGCTCGAGTTGTGTGTGTATGCTGGAACGTGTGTGTTGCGAATGATGATTGTTTATGGGAATGTTTTGTGGATTTTGAGTTGGATTTTTTTGTGGGTTTTCTTTTGCTTGTCAGACATTTTGAGGACCTAGAAGGAGTATGAGTGCATTTTGTGAAGCGTCATTTTATTCGTTCCATAAGTTGTCTATAAGAGAATTGGACTTTTAAGTGCCTTTTTCTCTGTAGACTTCGACAGTTATAAATGACCAATCCAATTAAACGAATGACATAACGCCCTTATATTTAATATTATTGAAAAAACATCGGAAAATTGTCTAATGATCATGTTAATACATTTCGTGAAACAGTTTGTATCCTTTTCGAAACCAAACCAATTGAATTTTCAGAGATTTTTTTGCGTTCAATTTCATTGATTTTAAGTAATTTATTCTCTCGTCTTCTAGAGTTTTCACATCGGACTTGAGATGAATTTTAATCCATTTTTTTTATTACTTATAGTGGTAGATGACTGAATAATATTCTATCACCATTTTTACAAAGATTAAATATCTTCTTAGAGCCGATCTTTTCACTTAACCAGAGTTTCTGTTATTTTTTTATAGAGTCTGTTAAACTCACAGATTCGAACTCTCGAAATAAAAAATCAACTTATGAAAAGACTAGCCCTTTATTTTCTAAATTCACCAAAATTTTGATTTGGTTATCATATCGGTTTGATTCATTCATACGGTTATTGTGCGAAGTTATAGATATTATGTATAGTGTGAAGTTAAGGTATTGTGTTGGGTTCATAGTACATTGTTTCAGCTTCAGTTTTTTTGGTTTTTTAACGATGTTTCATTATAGACGGAGTTGTTTACGTGTTAACGCATCTTATGTTGTTTTGAGTTTTAGGATGTTTATGATCGTGTTCACGTAATTAACTATTGCAGTTATTTGACGAAGTCTTTGTTTATGATGCGTTATCTGGTACCGTTTTAGATGTTTTGTATTATTTGATTAAGTGAGATTAAATTTTGCCGGATAAGATTTTTCTTATCATATTTGAGAGAAAATATTGAACTGTATTTAATTTTGCATTCTGTCTTGATTTAAAGCATGAACATACATTTTATAGCAACACGATGAAGCGATAAAATCGGTTTTTATAATTTCGCAAATGGACATTGAATGCTTTCAAATGAATCGTTTCTTTGTTTAGCAAAACAAAAGATCTATCGATTCAACGATGCATTCTGTAATGATTCAATTGATTGCTCTATACGTATGTACTTCTGTAGATTAGATTTTTTCGAGAACTTCCTTTGTAACTAAAACGTTTTCAGTTCGCTATTTTCCACGCTATTTGAATTCTCCTATTATGAAAATTTTACATCGCGAACTGTTCGCTTCGAGTCAAAATTTAATTACATACTAGTCATCATTTTGCCACACATGCTATTAGATTTCGCTAATTGCATTAGAGCCACTCTGCACATGAATATTTTACGGTATCGAACATTTAGCATATGAATTTTATCACCAATTTAAATTCATAAGCGAGATTCTCAAAATAGCTTGCCATCTCAGAAACACTATGATAATTTCTATAATAAATTGTTTTACCTTTCCAACATTTAAGATGCATTGCATGCATTTTTCATTTTTCAAACTGCCACAATCTAAAAGCGTTCGCTTTGTGATTACTCTTTCTATCTATACATTTTCAATTGATTTAGATAGACATTATGCTACAATCTAATTTTCTGTACCTTCATCGTCTTTATTTGCGCTACAGCCATGTTTTCCATAATCATCTCTAATTCTCTCGTAAACATCCTAGCCATTTTCGAATTTCCGAATATTAAATGAATACGAAGCGTATCCCCGTCAAATTTGTGTTGAATTTGCAAATCAGCATACGTTACAGCTTTCATAATCTAACACCGAATGCGAACGTTTTCCATGTTGAAATATACATAATGTACACATCTCGAAATAGAACCAATTCCAGCTAAATTCGTATTATTTTCGAATCAGCGTCACACCGAGGAACGGAGACATTTTCTGAAATCTAAAACTCATTCAGTTAAGCGTCGATCTAAATTAGAATCAAAACATCCAAGAATTAATCAATTATAATTAATATCTATATTTATATTCTGTACTGATAAACTATCTCATTGCCATGATAATGACATTCAGCTAAGGCACTCTAAATCTAATCTTAAAATTAACTCGACCTAACTCATCAAGTTTTGCACTATTAAGATCGCACACAAATGTCTTAATTCAATCGTAAATCTTATTACTTCATCATTTACAATGAATTTGCATAGTTTTCTCACCGATTTCAATCCCGTCTATCTGAACCACAGCACAATAGACGAGGCATGAAAAAATGATGTATTACACTAGCATTTTCATCTCGTTCGGCTGACCTTTTTTTTATATATTTCATATTGTTATTAATTCGATAGATTTAGAAGGCTTCGCGTGTTGGCCGATCGTTTCGCTTTTTCACGTCGAACCTGCACATCAGACTCGTCCGTCAAACTGTGAGCTTTTGTTCGGGACTAGTGTATTAAATGTATATTTCATGCATGTGCTTTATGTATTTTTATATGTATTATTATCAAGACAGAAAGAATTTCATCGTCTTTCATATTTTTTTTTGGAAGATAATGTATTTAATGTAAGATCTTGTCTATGATGAAGTCTCGTGCTCGTGCTGAAATTAGAGCATTTTATATTTGTCTATCTTTTTTAATGTCTTTCAATAATATCATAGATATGTGTATTACATTTATTCATAGTCCTTGAATCAATATTTTAATTTGAAATAATAACACATTATCCTATAAAGATTACTGAATAACCGACATACTATCAATATTTACGTCATTCATAAATATTTATGATTCAAAAGAAGTTATCTACTATTTTTTTATAAAAAGTATCGCTCAACCTACATATATGAAAAATTTGATATGACATGAATTTCTCTACGATTTTTATATGAATAGTGCAGCCGAATTTTTACTTTTATCAAAAATAATATTTCGTCCTGTGCGATTCGATAATATTTATCTTTTCACTCGTCGATTGAATCAATCCATTGTGTGGTGCTTTTATTGATTTCGTATGCCGAATTTAGATTCGGTATTATCCGTAGATGGGTGTGTATGAAATTTGCACGTATCTCAATCGTTTACACGTGCTATCATGTGACATTTGTTCTAATGTGCTTCCGTTCGTTTGTGCAATGCGGTTTTATTGCTCTACAGCTGATAGTACATATGACGATTGAAAAGGCCAGGAGGTACAAGTGACTAGTAATGATTTCGAGAAAATCGGGGTCTAAGTTGGACATGTATTAGGAGAAGGTCGAGTGATTTGATGATATGCCTCTGTAGATGTTCCAAGTTGTTTATATCCTTTCGCCACCAAATATATGAGCATACATAGAAGCGTTTTCTATACATAACTCAATTTCGACAAAAATGTCACTTGTACAACTTGGTTTTTTCATTCGTCATATGTATTTCATGTATTTATTCGTCACTTGTCATTCTGCGTCTTTATTCGATAAAGTTTAGAATTACAGTATTGTGAATAATTCTGAACACTTTGGATAAATTTGATAAATATTGCATTTTCCTTGTAAAATTTTCATTAAATTGGTTTGTAGATTCTTTTATGATTTGAAGTCTGATCGAATATGGTTCTCAATATTGAATTTGAGACTGAACTTCGGAATAATTTCCATAGAAAAGTCGATTAAACTAAAACATTACTTAGAAGAGATTATCGTTGAGGTTAATGAAATCGATATGTTATTGGATAACTCTTATTTTTATACAATATTGCTTTGATTCTTTGAGACATAAGAGTTTAAAATGAAATATTGAATTCATACACTCTGAAAACTATTGTATAATAATCTCTTCCTAGAAATGATTTCGTTTAATCAATTTTTTTCTATGAAAATGATTCCAAATGTTAATGTCGATTAAGAAATGCACTTAATCACTCTTACAACTATAAGAGAAATTATAAACCCACTTAAAATGAGTACAAATTTTACGAATAAATGCAACATTTTTCAAATTCATTGATAAAAGTGTCCAAAATTCCTCCCAATACTGTACATATAGTGATCGAATTTCGCAGTTTGGCGGTTTGAACATCTCGACTAATGGGAAAATTCAATTTGAAACTGGTTTTTATCGATTTTGTGAGCGGTTTTGTATGTATATACGACGATACAAAAAAAAATCTAAATCTTCATATTTAACCAGGGTGTATTGCACTCGAACAACGCGGGTATTATTCAGAACAATGATCGAATGAGACGCGACGAATCACCCAATTGAGCACGGCTCTGAAAAAACTCTTCGAAAATCTTTAGCACATTTCAATGACAATGATTTTATGTGTTTTTCAAGTGCCGCCTTTTGAGAAATTCGTCTCGCGAGTTTCAGTTTTACTAAAAAAAAATAAATATCTGGATAACTCTCGAAATCGAAATGAACGACTCACGTTGACTCGCGTTGAATAATGCAATGTTTGTGTTTCGTGTGAATTCAATTAACACGTTTCCTCGCCTTATAATTGTGCAATTGTTTAACATGCACATATAGAATTGAAACATTGTATAAAAAAATTCAAAACAAAATGTCCATTTGTATGTACATAGCGATTAAAAAATGAATGCATACTCATATGTTTATCCTGTTATATTTTAGGTTTTTTCCTTTTAGGTTAGATTCGATTAAATTCGATTGTTTATAGGGGTTTTCCACTTATGCAACATGCAATGAAACCTTTAAAGAAAAAGATTAATGAGTTATCTATGTTCAATTTTCCATAAACAAATGCATCACATTGAATTGAATAATTGAAAAATCCCTTTTAGGTCCGTTTATTCAAATCGAATTTCAGGTCGACAGGATAACATACGAATGATGCAAAACGAAAATGTAATTAATCGTTCAAATATTCATCGATACACAAATTATTTAATGCGCTTTCGTTGAATTTTACAGTAAAACGGCGCAATTTCGTCGAAAATTAAAAACAAACTCGGAATGTTTTATTCATTTTCGTGCGGAATATTATTTCGTAGGAGCGCCACATTATGCACACACGAAACGATGGCGACCCGAATGCGCCATCGCATAATGAAAACTTTCCGCGGAAAATATAATAAACATTCCATTAGTTGATTGGGTTCGTTCGGCTGAGGCAAAAAAGGCGGGAAAAGCGGGAAACTTTTGAATTATTCGCGCGCGCGTGCGTCGCGTCGTTTTCCTCCTCGAGGGCGGGGATCAAAAAGCCTTCCAAACAAAAGCCTTGTGGAAAAAATGCGCGCTTTTGTGTTGTCTGAGAGAAGGATTGTCGTGTCTTTTGTGATACGTGTGAGTGCCATGATTTTTGTGTTTTCGGCTGGTTCATTTGAGGCAGTGGTTGCCAATTTTTTTGGGTTTTTTGGCTCGTCTAGGAAGAGTGTTTCGTTGGATTGGGCTGTCGTATAATAATTATTGTTTTGTATAGAAATGTTTTTTTTTGTAGGAGGTAATCATTTGTAATTAAAAAAATGTGGCATGGTTATGAAATTGATGAAAAGCAGACTATGATTCGATTCGGATTGTAGCGTCGGGGGTTAAAAATGCAGTGTTTGTAGTTTCATCGAATGCAAGACAAGTTATTTTACCTCATCTCTATTACAGATATTTATTTATCTTTTGCAAAAACTGAAAATTTCAGGCCTTTTTTCCTTGGAACTATTTCATTATAGGGTTTTCTTACTTTACGGTCGAATTTTTTTTCTTTTTCGACAAAAAAATATTTAGCTTCATATAACAATTTATCGATATTTTTATTAAACGTAATCTTGATTGATTTTACATGAATTCGAACAATTCAATGTTCTTCTTCAAAAAGATACCGATAATGATTCCGAGAATGCAATTTATCTGATTTTAGCGATACGATCATTATGCATTTGTTGAAGAGCTATTAAACTCTTTTCTGCACAAATTTCATAATCAATAATATATTTTTTTAATCAAATCAATCAATTTTCACTGTTGCAATTCACGATGATTCACCAAAATCGATGCATCGAAAATTAAACGCTTATTCGACATTTCGACATCTATAAATTCGACCGAATTAACATTTCTAATTGACCCACAACTGAAAATATTTTCTATTCTCATATATTTTCGATTTATTTCAATATTTTTTCCTTTTACACATAAAAACTCGTTCTAAAATCAAACCTCAATCTCAATCCATATCAACGATTCTTAGAAAGACGCTCATCGATATTTCCATGTCAAACTCACGTGTTCTCCACAAGACGATTTGCATTCGCGTTGCAAAACGTGATGACCGAAAGTCTTTCAAGGTTCTCTTCAAAAGCCATCTCATATTATCTCGAACGATCCTTTCTGATGTTAATGCACTCGTTTTTGTACTTGTACATTTGCCATAAAACCGAGATTCAGTGCAAGTAACGTTTTCGAAGACGTGTCTCTTTTCGGTTTTGTGCCTCGACGCGAACATATGTTTGCCGAAGCGATTTTACAGCGATTCAAAGTCGAACGTTACACAATAAATGTTTGATTTAGATATGTACGTGTCTGCGAATCCGATGAGCCTGCAGCTGAAAAACCGACGTTGAAAAAATATCGGATTTCCAGATTTATTGATTTTTTTTCAGGCGCTGAAATGTTCTGATTGTTTTCACGCGTTAAAATTCTGGCGCGTTTCAGTAAAATTCTGATTTTTTTTTATTTAATTTGTTAATTCTGTCGTTCTGTAGGCGTCCAATGGCGAGCGGAACGGAGCGAACTATATGAAAGAGGAGTACGCCTATATATTTCCTATAGCTGTGTCTCTAGTCCGTTCCGTTCCGCTCGGCAGTGAATGCCCATCTTAATCATAATTTTGTGATTAAACTGTAATTTTGGTTTCGATTTCGTTAACGTTTTAGGAATATCTCTTGTCTGTATAATTTATGATTATTGCGCAGGAATGGTGTCAAACTGTTAACTGCATTCACAATAAACATAATGTATATTATGAGACGAGGAATACGCTTATCGCATTCGAAAATTGCATATGCGATTAAAATGAACGTCACATGCACTTTATTACGCGATTATTGTAATAATATCGAACCGACGACAGTTTCTAGTATAAATCCATAATTAAACAACCGTTTTCATTATTTCATCGATATTTTGCATTTTGAATATGTATTAATGGATTATATTAGATTTGTTAGGGAAAAGTTGATGATTCTATTCGCAGAAGCGGAAAACTTTGTTTTTAGTAATTAAATATTTGATACATTTACATATAGATGTTTCTGCGAAAGTAGTCCACTAACTACACATCGTGAAATATTTTCAGATTAATTCTAGTTTTGTTCTGTTTATTTCGTATTCGAATTCGGTTCGTACGTAATGAGAAACATTTTCATACCACTGCTCAAATAAAAACTTTTACTTCAGTAAATAATTAACTCGTACATCCCAAATATCTGTTACGTACTTTAAACGATTTATAATCATCGATTGCAATTTTTATAATGGAAAATAATCAATATAAATGTTATTCGAATATATTCGTTCGCATTCGAAAACTTCGGTTAAATTACCGATTCAATGGTGCAGTGAATCGCGCGACTTTTTTTAAAAAGACGATTCTTTATATGCAAACCAGTTTCGACATTCACGTGATTGCGAACTTGATGACCACGAAATCACTACACACACACCACATACTGGTATTTTCATTTAAATCTTTGTACAGAGTGAAATTTTGTACGTTGCGATAATGATTCATACCATAAAATATGCGTTCTGATTATTTATTTCAGGAGATTGTGTTATAGAATTGCTATGTTATAGTGTTTTTGTAAGTTATGTATTTATTATATTTTTTGTTTTTGTCGAATGTGTTGTACAAATGGTACAATGGTAATCTTTTTGATAGGAATGGAAGTGTTTTGTTTTGCAAAAAGTTCTTTGATCGGATTCGAAACCTTCTATTACCATAAATACGAACCCTTGTTAGTTTTTCGTATCCGTTTTTTAAAATTGATTCGTGAGACTCTTTATTTGAATCTGCCTATAAATTGATTTGAATCATTTGCCCTTTTTATCGTTAATGTGATTTTGCACTAAATTGAAAAAATCTTTCTTTTGTTCTTCAATTACTATTTTATCGCTCTTTGATGTGAAATACAATTATTAGCTGAATTATAATTTTGAGATTTCAGAAGCTGTTTGTTTTGCTTTTCAAACATTAGTCAAGATAAGCCAATATAAAGTAAATATTGTATCTTACATATTTTCTCATAATAGGTTCAACAATATTGACTAATTTAAGATCCGAATTATTCAATATGAAAAAAAATGTGCATAATTTGAGCTCATTTGATTTTTCATTATAAAATAATATCGATGTTTATATTTTTCTACGAGTGAATATGTATGCGTTTATTAATAACGATTTCGCTCTGTGATGGAATTTACGGTTTTTTTCAGATTTTCTTTCAGCTTGATTATCTTGAGAAAAACCCATGAAAATTACATTCCGTTACGTAAACATTTTTGAATTCAATATCCTGTGTATTTAAGCACATCTAATGCTCACAAATTAATTCCTGTGATTTCCACGTTGAATAATTTTATATTCGCGCAACATGATTACTGTTATTATTCGCGCAATTTATTAACATCCAAAATTTTCCAATTTCAATATAAAAACGATTCCAATCGAAAACGAATCTAACTATGTATACCTCGCCATAATTTTATTCCCCATTCAGATTAAAAATATAATATTTATAAATGTGAATTTTGTACATGTAGAAAAATTTAAAATTTATTCACTTACGATTAGACTTGAATTTAATGACTTTTTTTCAATATTCTATGTATCATTGTCCTAATTTGATCCAACCCTATCATAACTCAATCATCGAATCAAATATAGATACGTTATAAATTCTAATCTAATAAATAATATACTTTCTGATTAGTCTCACATCTGACCTAACCAAATTTTCAGCCTGTAAAATATCGACAAATATCAAATATATAAAAGTTGACTCTTTCCCGAAACACAAGAAAGTTTACAGACACATATAACACATTGATATTTCAATTTTGTAAAAATTCTGAAACGCATATCTCGTTCGAAACTTTAAGAAGCCTCCTTTCAGAGGAGCCTTTGGTACAAAAGTAGAACCGCTCGTATCTCGAATGTAAATATCGTAAAATTTATTCAGCCATCCTCTCTCTTCCCTTATTGTGTATGTAAGAGTCAGATCCCATTACCAATTTTCGTGGGCCGGACTAGAATATTCGTGTTTTTTTGCATTTACTTTTTTATTTTCACTTTCCCATTCGCTAAGCATTCTTCAGCGGCGCGCGAAAAACACGTAAATCTTTGTCGTAATGGTTTCCCACAGTTCGAGACGACAATGTCATATTCCATTTCTTCGCTTTATTTATTTATTCATTTATTTATTTATTTATTCATTCATTTATTTATTCGCTCCTCGGCGGCTAACGAGAAAATTTGTTTTTAATATTAATAACGAGCGGCGCTTCTTTGAATAATGTGCGCTTTCGAAAGTCTCGTTATGAACGTTACTCATTACCGATAATGATCGTACGAAGTTTGTGCCCAAATTATATAGGATTTTTCGATATTTCGTTTGATAAATGGTGACGAGTGGTTTTTTGAGTTTTTTCAAGTTGGATTCTCGTTAAAATCGAGCTGGGTATGTAAGGCTGTACTCACACTTGAAGGTGTTATGTAAAATGTAAACTTTTGAATCGTTACGTTACATAAAATTAAAAAAACTCTGTGTAGTGGCTTATAATATGGGACTTTTTATTTATGAAAATATATTTTTTATTAAATCAGGCCATACTTTAAATTGAGATTGAGAATTTGATTTGATAGTAAAGTAAGATTAATATCATATGTCTAATGGATATGTCCCAATTTTTCTTATGAAAATAGATTTATAAATTTATCAAATTTCAATAAAATTCTAATATTTTAAAAAGAACATTTTCGTATTTTCAATCAGCTACCAAAACTTTGTTTCAAAATGAAATAAATCTTCAAAATCGTTCTATTCTAAAATGTGATAGGATTTTTTTTCAAATATTGAAATTTACTAAATGATAATTTCTCGATATCGTTTCTTTCATTGTCTCAATAATAATCAAACCAAACATAAATTTTCTTCCAATAGGACAGATATCAAAAACGTGATGCTTAATACATTTTTCTTTTATTTTCGCAATTGGGTCGTCGCAAATGAGAATTCGCATAAATCTCTCAACGTTTCAAATTTAATATGTACTTCCTTCATTTTTTCTGATCCGTTTCCCGCACTTTTCTCAACTTTTCCTATCTATCTGTCTTTCGTTCTCTCCTTCGGCGAAATGCGTTACAACCCTCATTGACTCGACGACGTGAAAAATTACCAGTTTATCAGGATTTGCATAGCTTCAACGTCTCGCAAATATGTTGATCTATGAATATATTATTTATAATAAATTTATACCGTAAGTTACTGCCAAATTTGATGCTTTTTTCGCCTACGGAGTATACGTTCATATATATTTTTCGTCCTCATCTCGTATTCATAAAGCGCTACCGAACCTAGTGTATTAATTCAGAGTTTTCCGTAACATTTTCACGCGTACCTAATTTCATGCCTGTCTTATTTGACCACCTCTTATCTTTTGAATAAGCATATTAAACTAATAATAGATAATGCGGATTATTCTATACATATTGGTTCGGCTAAATCAGTTCAGATTTTCTCCTCTGAACATCCAGTTGGAGTCTTAATTATAAAAGTATTTTCTAATTTTTTTAATTGTATTAATCATGAATTGATTTATATTATTGTATTTTTCAGATGTATGGTCGCTATGCCCGTGACCTAGCATCAGCAGCCAAAAGTGAAGCCAAAAGACTCAAAAGGTTGGAAAAGAGAAGGAAGAAAGATGACCGAGCCAGGCAAAAGGAGCTCAGTGACACTAGATCTGGAAAAATTGCCCGAGCTATCGGTGAGAAGTGAATTCTACGTGTGAAATTGTAAACCTAAACGAACCCAGTTATCTAAAGTCGTTTCATTTTCAGGGTACGTGTGGAGGAACACCTTTGCACGCCTCGGTGAAGACTGGATATTCTTAGCTCTATTAGGTATTATTATGGCAGTGTTGAGTTTCATCATGGATAGAGGAATATCTATGTGTAATAATGGTTAGTATATTTTACTGAAGTTCAATTTGATTCAAATTCGATTTATATTTAAGATTTGATTTATATATTAGCAAAAATATTGGGATATATTGCAGTGAGTATTAGTTATGAAATTTGTTTCTGAAAATTTTTGCTTTTTAGTTTGATTACAAGATTTATTAAATTTTTCTTTAATATTTCAGCTAGGATATGGATGTATCGTGATATAGCAGGAGATTTAGTAACGCAATATTTAGCTTGGGTATCATTGCCTATTTGTTTAATTTTATTCTCATCAGGCTTTGTACATATCGTAGCACCTCAAGCTGCTGGTTAGTTATATAAACTCATTAAAAGAATAGTAATGATGTCAGATAATATTAGAATATTTTCTTTATGCTTCAGGCTCAGGTATTCCTGAAATGAAAACGATCCTCAGAGGAGTTCCATTGAAAGAATATTTAACGTTTAGAACACTTGTTGCTAAAGTTATTGGTTTAACAGCTACTCTGGGAAGTGGGATGCCTTTAGGAAAAGAAGTAGCTTTTTAATATATGTACTTGAATTGAATTCAGTTAAATTCAAAGATTTTGATTGCATTTTTTGGTTTTAGGGTCCATTTGTACATATAGCATCAATGGTAGCTTCTTTGTTAAGTAAATTGGTTACATCATTTCAAGGAATTTATGAAAATGAATCTCGTACATGTGAAATGTTGGCCGCTGCTTGTGCAGTTGGTGTTGGCTCTTGTTTTGCTGCTCCAATTGGAGGTTAGGTATATCTAAATTATTATTTAATTTTTCATTTATATACAAATCACTCACATTACACATACAACTCTTTTTTTAGGAGTGTTGTTTTCTATTGAAGTAACTACTGTTTACTTTGCCGTTCGTAATTACTGGAGAGGATTTTTTGCTGCCGTTTGTGGAGCTACAGTAAATTGTTTTGAAAATGTATATTTATAACTTTTTGTTAAATCAAATTCTCAAAATTTGCGAAAATAGGTTTTCAGATTATTAGCTGTCTGGTCTGGAGGTGCTCGCACAGTAACTGCAATGTTTCCAACAAATTTTGCAATGGATTTTCCATTTGATCCTCAAGAATTAGTAGTTTTTGCTTTGATAGGGTAAGTAATTGTATATTTACATAATAATTGAATGCGAAATGCAATTATCGATCATACATATTTTATTAGTGCTGTCTCTGGATTGATTGGAGCTGCTTATGTTTGGTTGCATCGACAATATGTATTATTTATTCGTAATAATAAGAGAATCAATCAATTTTTACAAAAAAAGTATGTTCCTATTAATAAATACATTTAAATTTGAATTATTTGTTTGTATCAAAATACTATATTTTGTTTTTCAGTCGTTTTATTTATCCTGGAATCATTGCATTAGTTGTCGCGTCCACTACTTTCCCATCTGGTTTAGGAAAATATATGGCTGGTGATCTCACAACACACGATCAAGTATTTTCAAATTGTGAATTTATATATTTTTGTCAAATTATTTTTTTTTACATTTTTAATTGAATAAGGTCATGAGTTTATTTGCAAACTTCTCCTGGATATCTGAAGATTTAGCTCCTAATGAAATGGAAGTACTAAAACATTGGACCACTCCTTATACTGGTGTGTTTGTGAGCCTAACAGGATTCATGGTTTCAACAGTAAGTTCATATTTGATAAAAATATCGTATATTATTAAAATATACAAATTATGTATTTTGAGATATTTTTAAATTTTAGTTTTTCCTCACAATTGTTGCTTCAACTATTCCAATACCGGCTGGAGTTTTCATACCAGTTTTTAAAATCGGAGCTGCATTAGGAAGAGTAGTTGGGGAATTAGTTTATGCCGCCTTTCCTCTAGGTCTCCGATATGGAGATCATTTATCTCCTATTTTACCAGGTTTCAAATTAAAGTATTTTTTTTGAAAATCCCTATCTAAATGACTAAAACGTATAATACATATTACATTTTATATTATAGGAGGCTATGCTTGTGTTGGAGCTGCTGCTGTATCAGGAGCAGTAACGCATACCGTTTCTGTTGCTGTAATTGTATTAGAAATGACAGGACAAGTAACGCACGTGGTTCCTTTAGTGATTGCTGTATTAGTTGCTGTCGCTGTTGCTTCATTATTGCAACCTAGTGCTTATGATTCTATTATACTCATAAAAAAACTTCCATATTTACCAGATTTGCTAACTGGATATACAGGTAGGAACCATCGAATTCTTATAATAATGTTAGAAAATGTTTGACGAAGCGTTTTAAAGTTGTGTTTTATAAAAACAAAATCAGGAATGTACAATATGAATGTGGAAGATTTCATGGAAAAAAATGTGAAATATATCTGGAACGGAATTTCTTATCAGCAATTGAAAGAAATTTTAAAAGAAAATAAGGTTTATTTCATTGAAATATTTTTTTATTGTATCTTAATTATGTCGTAACTATACATAACTTTTTTCAGACTCTCAGAGGATTGCCACTAGTTGACTCTCCCGATTCAATGGTATTATTGGGTTCGGTTCAGAGAGGAGAACTTGTTCGAATAATTGACAAACATATTGGAAGAGAACGAAGACTACAAGTTTGTACTTTTTTACAATAATTATTTTTTATTTAATTTTCATATACATTCATCTTATATTTTTCAGGTCGCAGCTCAATGGCAACAAGAAGCTGCAGAAAAGGCGAGAGAAGAGGAACGCCGAAGAAGAAGGCCATCAAGATTTGAGGTCCATATAGCTTTATATTGATTTTTCGATGATTATTATGTTTATTATTTTTTTTGGGTATACCTAGCTTAAATTCAATTTATACGCATTCAGGTTTCACCTGCACCAGATATTTTGACTTTACAAGTACCTGGTACTCATGGTATGAAAAGAGGAGTATCAACATTGAGTGCAGAAAATGCTGGGTTAATACCAGGTAATTCAATTTCAATTTTTAAGACATAATCAAAGAAGAATGTAGTTTATTGAATGTCAAAAACTAGTTTAAATTACTTAGCATATTTTGTGTTATTCTTTTATATGTAGAGTATTACTTTTCACCAATAATTCTTCATTGTTTATTCAATTAGGCACTTTATTTAGACCAAAATCAATTTTGAAAAAGACAAATTCATTCACTTTGATGAGACCCGCTGTAGCAAACAGTCCAGTGATAATTCCTCAAACTCAAATCAGACAATCGTCTGTTTACAGCACTGTTACTGGTGCTGAAAGCAGGTACTTTATGGTTATGTAAATAAGAATATTTTTTATTAAGTTTTATATATTAACTCGCTCAAAAACAGTTTTATTAAAATTTATTTTAAAATTCGAGGATTCGAATGGCTTTTGATGCCATTTTTAAGAAATCTACAACTTTACAAGACGCTAATCCTGATCCGGAATCTGGCTTAGGAGGAGATCCTGGAACTCCCGGTCAAGAAGATTATAGTCCATTGCCTACTCCTACCGATACGCCTAGAAGTCCATTTAAAAAAGTTCAATTGGTTGGTATAGTAAAAATTAGATTAGTTGAATTTTTAAATTTTGGTTTATGTTTTAAAATGGTATTGATTATAAACTTTCAGCCTGGTGAACGAGTGTGTGATATGTCTAATGCTGAGCAACGTGCTTGGGAACAAGCAGAAATGGCCTTGCCATGTAATTTCATGAAACAACAAAGTGAAAAAGAAAGTTCAGATGATAGATATGTTTGCCACATCGATGCGGCACCTTTCCAATTAGTTAAAGACACGTCTCTTTTAAAAGTATGATTTTCATTTTATAACATTTGCAGGTACCTATATTACGAAATTCATTTCCAATATGACTTTATTTTCAGGTTCATTCACTATTTTCAATGGTCGGTGTGAACATTGCTTATGTGACGGATATTGGAAAATTAGTCGGAGTTGTAGGGCTCAAAGAAGTAAATTATTTTATAAGTGAAATAATAGTTTTATATATAATCTGTTAAATATTTTATTAATTTATGAAAAAATAATTTTCAGCTAAGGACAGCAATCGAAAATGTCAATAGTGGAACAGTCGTCCAACCCAATCCAAACACAGTTGATAATACAGATGGAAATGAAAAGATTCCATTAGATGAAGATATTTGTATAGAAAAAGAAGAAAGTATTCCGCTTGCCACCAATAAACATGAATAATTTTTCTCATTGTTAGAGTTTTGCATTCTACTAGATGAATCTATCAGTTTTATAAACTATAATTCGGTGTTGAAATTGATACTTAATTTTTTAGTGATATTAGTGAATTTCCCTCATAATGATAATAATAATTTCTTCTCGGACAGTAAAAATGTATGTATCATGAAAAAATTTAACACTTCCTTTTGTGCAAGATTTCCATTAATACAAAACTGTGAGTCAGTATTTTTAGTTTTAAGTATTTTTTTTTATAAGTGATATTTACTGTGAAATTGATTTATAAATATAATAACCTACATTAGGTGATATAGGCAGAGAACACATAGTGATTATCAAATCGTAGTATTATATATAATTTATTATTTAACAGTTGCAGCAGCCAAATTAAAGTCACGGTAGTTTTAGTGTACTCTGTCTTAAAGTGTTATTAATTCATTCTTTAATCTTATATGAATACAAATGTATGCACATACAAAACGAAATCGATTGTTTTATAGTGGGAATCAAATTGTCTATTTAGTAAATAATCACAATTTTAAAGACTCATTTAGTTTTAAGTCATACCTACATGCTGCTCACATTCCGAAAGTGTTTTGAATTATTTTATTAAGCTGTAATTCTGTTAAGAGAACATTATTTATGTAAATTTTTATTTATATATGTATTATATAAGCGCTGGAAAATATATTTGCTGAGCGAAATATTTCACAAAATTTATTATAATTAGTTACCCTTATTAGGTTATTGAGATTGAGATTTTAAATTGCTGATGTAATTACAATACTTTGCTATTTGTATATTACTTCATATAGAAAATAATAAATATGAATGGTTATGTAACTAGATTTTGAATTTGTTTTTATACTAACAAATAAAACAAAGGTTTTTTGATATGTTTTTTATTTATTTTATTTGCCTTTGTATTACACTTTTCTATAATTACTAATATAGGTACCTTATATTGAAAAATTAGTCTACTTTTATAATATAAACTTAGACTATTTGAAAATTTAATATATAAAAATGTGATTTTTCAAAAATTTCAACTTATTCATATGAATTTCATTAATCTTATATAATTAAATAATTCAAGTAGGTATTTAAATACACATTTCACTTAATATACCATAATAATTTTATACTTCATCACAACTCTAAAGTTTATCGAATAACGTGTTTCATTAAAAATATTAACGATTTTCAATTATCACTAGTAATGATTAAACGAATTTTCCATAAAAAATTCTAGTATGAATTCTATGTGAACAATCATGAAATACAATTTATTGATGATTTACAAATGTTTATGTGGATTATGCATATACCTAGTAAATTGATATGCGTGACAGTTTATTTACTACTATTGCACTATTTTTAGTGATCTAAGTGATCCAATTAAAGTAGGTACTTATTATTTTCTTGTTTTAAAACACCAACAAAGAAAATATTATTTACAAAATCAAATTGAAAAAATATCAAGTTATACCAATACACAGGTAGGTACTTCAAAAATTCACAATCTTTAACTCCTTTATAAAATACAAAAAAATATAATTTCTAAGATACAAACACACACAGTATTTGTAATGGCTGGAAAATAATGATCTTAAAATTCAAATCATGTTTCCTATTACTTCAAGATGTTAAAATGCCCTCAGCATTTTGTTTGTTTGATTTCATTTTTGGGTCACTTTACGTGAAAGTGATGTCTTTTATCCTCAATGAAAATACCCCTACACAAGAAACTTCCATTATTCAATGCAATTATGATATCTGAATATTCTATTCGATCATAATTCATTTAAATTATAAATCAAACATTATACAAATCCACTTCATAATATTTTCATATTATATTATCAATACACCTATTTAAGTCTCCAAATCGATCATAACTTCGCAATAATGAAGTTCAGAATATTGAACTCAACGAAGTGTTACATGTATTTTTTTTTTAATCAAGTAAACCAATACGTAATCATAATAAAACATTCACTCTTCAGGCAATCTAATTACAGGAGGAACAACATTATCGAAGCTTTTCTCACAATGTTGAATCAATAATTTTTCAGGAGGTGAAAAATTTTCTTCGTTTAGTTCAAACTGATCGGTATATGGATCTGAGTAAGGAAGATGGACCAGAACACAGCTGTAATCATTTCCGGCATATCCTGACATTAATTTTCTGAGTTTTTCAGTTGAATCCACCTGTGAAAATAAAAGAAAAATTAGATTCATTGCAATTATCTTGAAAAATGAAACATTTTTACGAAATCTGAAAATATTGAACCAACCTTAATTATGTATATGTCGTTTTCAAAACAGAATGCTTCAAGAAGAACTTTCTGCATATGCGTAGCCGAATCGTGCTGTTGTGACTGAGCCATCAAGCAGAAGAGCGCTTCTCCGGAAGTCATCGATAATCTTTGAATGGCCGGCAGTAAGCCAATTGTTAATCTTTTCTCAGCCTGGGCCTGCCTGAGTACAGATAGTATCGTAGAACTGATAGATCTGCAAGAAAATAAGTAACTATGAGAAAAACATGATTTCAATACAGACAATAAATATAATTCAAAAACTACAACTTTTTTAATAAGAAATGGTTTTATATTATCGACGAATATTAATAATGCAATTAATAAAATTTTAAGATTGATTTCTTGTAAAAAAACAATCCTCCCCGGCGGGGAATCGAACCCCGGTCTCCCGCGTGACAGGCGGGGATACTGACCACTATACTACCGAGGACTACAAACTCGGCGGGCTTCAAATTGTGATTTAAAGGAAAGATATTAAATAACCTAATTTAAAATAAATTCTCGACTACGTAATTTGAATATGAAAATTTTCAATTTTTTCCTATTTAACCACCAT
Source organism: Cheumatopsyche charites (assembly GCA_024721215.1). NCBI lineage: Eukaryota > Metazoa > Arthropoda > Insecta > Trichoptera > Hydropsychidae > Cheumatopsyche > Cheumatopsyche charites. The sequence goes on along the minus strand of CM045576.1, from coordinate 7,435,910 downwards.
CAAAATCATAATCTAACAATTTTCAGTGTATGGGTCGAAAACTGGGTGAAGTTAGAATAGGTAAATTTTTACAAGTTTGTGTCGAATAGGGATGGGGTGTTTGGAACCTGTTAGGTTGATGGCTGTTTTAAAATGAGAATTTATCAAAATTATTAAAAATTTAATTCCAATTATCCGGTTTAATTTAAACGAATTAAATTTAATTTTCAATTGATTCTATTTCATTTATTTTTCATTTAAAATGAACAAATTTTTACAAAGTATTAACAAGCATCGAATAAATACGTCATACCACAATTAACAGTAACGACGTTAACAAATTAACACTAATCTAATCGAATCGTATGCACTCGAATCGAATTGCAAACAAACGTTGAAAAACTTACACGTGCGTAACACAATCGTAATTCTAACGCCTAATCTAATTCGAAAACCTAACAATACGATTAGTTACATTGAGAATATCGATTTAGCTAATGGTAGAGTCCGCGCGATTCGAAGTCCGAACTAAACTAAAATCTTTCAGCTGAACGAATCGAAACTTACGTTTTGCCCAGGGCAGAGCTGAAAGTCTCCCTCGTTTTCATGACGGTGGCAGTCTGATCTTCACGGCACATCTTCGTATCTTCAATTTTCACACAGCAATTAATCGAAAGGTACACGATTTCGCTTTTCACTTCAGCGAGTATAGCGGCGTCGGACGATTTCACCACAGTTGCGCTATTGCACAAACTTGCAAAAGTAGGCACTAATTCGTGTAAAACTTCTCTAATCACTGAACTATGCACTTGTGTAATAAATCCACTTGAATCTGAATGCACTTTTTTCTCGTTAGACGAAGATAAGGCGACGATAGACTCTCCGAGAGCTGAGATAACGAACGACTACTTCCAAGCAAACGTTGTAACTCAATGTGGTTTCGATGACGAGCGCCGCCTTTTATAGCTTCTGCTTGTGACGCCATGTTATGTAGGGTGACCAACATGTGGTGTGGGATTTCAATGATAATAGCTTAATTCATTTTTTTTAGTTTTTGTGCAGCAGATTGTCGTTGTGATATTTAAAACGTAATCTAACTTGACCCATCAAGTGTCATGACAACTGGAAAACACAACTACCTAATAAATAGTTTTCAAAATGAAAAATCCTAACCAAGCTTATTTTTTGGATTAATACCTAATTATTTCACTATCTAATTAGTAATTAGATATGAATTTATTTTCAATATATGATTTAACTGCTGCTACAATTTCAATGTTACACATTTTCAGCTGACTCCTCTATTATGACGTCTCCTATAAATTCCTCTCCTAAAACATTTGCTGCTGTATTGTCTTATCTTCATCCCACTATAATGAATTTATTAACATTGTACATCAACAAAATATCAGTATCATCTTATTCCTCAACATTTTTTCGACAAAATTTCTCCCCTCTATAACAACCCTCCCTCTTCCCAATACTTGGAACTATACTCTTAGCTTGGAACCTTATCATTATTGGAGAGTTTATACAAAATATCACCAAATAATTCCACAAAAACCAAAACTACAATCACCCTAGTAGAGTGGCATGAACTCTGCAGAGGGAATTTCCAAGAACCACGTAGTGGAAGCGCGGTTCTGTGAATCACCAACGAAGCCTACATACGCTCTCTAACCTCTCTTTCTAACAAACGTCACAACAAATAAATCCATCTCTCTCTCTTTCACGTTCTGTTGTGTGTACATTTGAAACGGTTTTGCATGAAACAAGATGAAACATGATCGCGATCCAACTACGGGGAATTCCTGGTTTTCCCCGAAGGCGGGAATTTCAGGTTCGATTTTCGCTTTTGAATGGAACCTGCCGAAGAATGTGTTCCAAGATTTTTATGCCTTTGTTTCATGTCGATTCGTATTCAAAAATCGTGAGAGGAAAACCGTGTCTGTCTCCGGTTCGAAGAAAATCTAACGATGTTTCGGCTTTGAAATTTTCGGGAAAACACAGCAATAAAGAATTATCGGTATGTGAAAAAATCGTTAAATCAATATTTGTTGAAAAAGTGCATGAAAAACTCGACAGTGTGAAAAACGTGAATGCCGATGATTAGTGAATATTATAATTAGTTTGACATTATGAGTTGTGATAAGCTGTTAACCGCAATTCATCGCACAAGTGTTCTTCATTAGATAAGGATATGCATCTCATATATGGTAATGAAAGTGTTATACAAAATTAAATAATTGTTTCATCCATAAATTGGTATTTCAAACGATTTGTGTTTTATCATATATTTTTCCCGAGTAAATATTGCGATATAAAATGATACGCATTTAATTTCGATAAAATTGTAAATATTTTCTTACTGTATCTCTAAAGAATTGTGTTTTTATTTATTAAATCATTAAAACGAGTTGAAATGATATGTTTGCATTATAAAATAAACATGTAACGCACACACAAAATTTCAAGGAATCGTAAATAAGTAGATTTCCGATTTTCCAGAACACTTACCCCAAATGAAAAAGCGATCAATCAAACTCATTTCACATTCGGCTCGAGGTTTCGTGGAAATTATCACACCCCTTCTTTTTTATATTTTACAAATGTCAAATGCCAGCTATGACTGTGTTGAAAATTCGAATTTTTGACATTTCAGTTATAATTTTTCAGAGAATTTTTCGAATCGAGTCGCGTGCTTCCAATCATTATCAATACATCAATTAACATATTCCTACATTTGCTGATAGTAAAAAGCACTCGATCATTATATAATCTTTGAATTTATATTCTTTAAGTAATTGCTTTCAAAAGAAAAGAAAATTGGAAATCTATAATTCCGCCATGAAAAAAAAATTCAAAAAGTATAAATCCTAGAAAAGTTTTATAGATTTTTTTAAGAAAAAAAGTTTTTTTTATCTTTCAATAAATCTGGAATTGTTCTACATAGATTATAAATCTGATTTCTATGGGGATTGAAGTTCAAAACTAATTGAGGTCAGAACCGCTTAATGTTTATAAACATTTTCTCACACTTGTTGACGTTTGTGGATGTAAACTATGTAGGAAATATTGTCAGTGAATTTCCGCAAATGCAATTAAAGTATACTTACTAGTTTTAATTGCGAATAGGTCAATTTGTTCGAAGGTTTTCACCGTAAATGTGGAAACTTTGAAATCTCGCCTTCTGTCGTCACATTTGTGCATTCAATTTGAATAATATTATGATTTTTTTCGTTAGTTGGATTTTCCTCCTAAGCGTTACCTAATTATCATATCGGAAACTCAGATTGTCTAGTCGTTAAGGAAAATATTAAAAATAACTTCGTTTTATATAATTTTGGGTAAATATTTTCGATTCGACCTTCATTAGTCACATTCGGAGACAATAGTGTTTATGATCTGATATTATCTAAAACACACTTTGGAATTGTTATATTCTTGATTCAAAAACAATCTTTGTACACAGTAGGCATGTTCATATTTGTTCCTATGCGTTTTTTTTGTAAACAGCTAGATAATAATTGTTTTCGCAGTATTTTGTCTATAAACTACTATTGTTTTTTATAGATAAAATCTACAAGATTATCGTTATTGATAAATTAAAAATTATGCATTGTTGTTTTATCTCTTGGAAAGTGTTTTTCACAATTTTCAAACGATTATATAAATGCCTTACTAATCTATTATACTATCTATAAATAATAATCTATATATCCGAAAGATTAACTAAATTTTAATAAAAATAATATCCTAAATTCATTACAAAATATGAAATCGATATATCTGCATACAAACAAACAGCGGAATCAATTTCTAAACACCAATTCCATGAAACAAAACAATCTAACTACACACGAACGCAAACAGAAAAACCCATCATTCTGAAAATCTCGACTAAACAGAAATCACACATTGACCCAAATCGAAGTAAATATTTACATCGAACGACAGTAATTAATTAAAATAAATATTTACATCGAACTCGATCAGTCTAAAGTCAATGTCGAACGTTGACCTTGCAGATCGTATCGTATTTTAGTGCTGTGTTGCGTATTGTGTTATAATTATGTTGTGCTTCAGAGAATCGCATAACATTTTCCTCCCACGTGAAAATTTGTTTCACCATATCGATCTTGGATGGCGTAATCTCGTCGCAGACGAAGAAAGCCTCATTCCACAAGAGGATACTTCAGATTCTGAGGAATTGACGTCACAGATGTGATACTTTCTATAACGAATGTTTGATTTTCTAATGACCGGTTTATATTTTCCTGTTGTAGCTCTTATTGTTGTTGTCTCTTTTGGTGCATATGTGAAAACGAGTAGGATGAAAAAACTAGAGTGAAAATGGTAATGACAATATGAATTGCAATTGGAGTATAAAGTGTCATTTACATAATGACATTGCAATTCGCACTGCTGTTGTCTGCCTCATTTTCTCTTCTTAATGTCAGATTCACATACTGCTGTTGCTACTTGCATTGCTCCATTTTCAAGAAATAAATAAATGTAAATAATAATAGAGCGACAAATGTAGAGACGAACAAATCCCAAAAGGAGAAGGTAAGTAAATCTAAAAAAAAATACTCATTTACATGCTGCCATTGCAACTTGCGTTCTTGTTGCATCTCTTACTTTGATATTCACATTTAGTTTTTTCTCATATTATATATGCCAGAAAATGCTAGATATGAACTTTAGAGCGAGTTACAGTAGCAGCATGTGAATGGATCTTATTATCAGTGTTGACTTATCGCGTGCCAGATGATGGACTTTAGATATGAAATTCTTGTTGACATTATCCGTTTGCGTCTTTTTAAAATAAATTGAAGTTTCTACTTGAATTTATAATCAAGACTTTTCCAGGCATTAACTTGTTGCAACCAGATAGTAAAGGATTTGAAGAAAAAGTGAAATCTGATCATGAAATTTAAGTACACAGATATACATTCGATAAATATCTTACCCAATAATTAAACATTGTGTAGTTAGTATGTCTACGAACTTTCTCTAATGGCTTTTGTAATCAGTAATAAGGGAGTGTGACCTAATATGACTGATCGATTAATCCGAAAACTAAACATTTATTCAAAATTAATATCATATTTTGATTCTAGGTAAAACTCATATATTCCATTGAAACTACCTGCAATGTGTTTGCTCAAGAAAAAATCGATACCTTTCAATATACTAATATATGTAGGTATAAATGAAATGATTTCAATTCGATTGAGCATGAAAATTGTAGAAGTTAGTCATAATTCTGATAAATAAAAGTGAATATAACGATTTTCATAAATTACTCTTTTATAGACATAATTACAGCTTTTAATACGTTATAATCATAAAAATGCATAAAAAAATGCATACACAAAACAATCATAAACCGCATATAAAAAAAATATAACAATCCACGCTAAAAGCAAAAATTCATGGAACAATCGAAAACAAACAAAACGTTTTCATGAATCAAAAAATAATCAAGCGTTATCTTGCGATGGCGCCGGACTAACAGGAAAACACATGGCCCGAAAATTTTGTTTTTGTTCTAACAAAGTTATATTATCATACATATTATATGTATTTCATGTAAACCGATAAAGGCTTTTCGGTAATAAATCGATTAACGATACCTGGAACCCTCGATTATGTCGCCGAACGGCGATTTTCGGGTCACGTTTACGCATTTGACCGAAAAATTAACGTACATACATTATGTTTGTTGGGTAGTGAAATTTCATGAAAGTATGTATAGTGTGTGTAAGTTTTCATTTTGGAAAAGAAAATATTGTATGTCGTATGGATGGTTGTAATATTTCAACAATTTGAGTTTGGAGTTGCGTAATTTATAGGAATGTCTTTGGAATGAATTGTATTTTTGATGGATTTTTCAATGTGTGATTCTGGTATGTTGTGAATTTTTGCTATGCAATTAAAATATGTTATTCTAAAATATTTTGAAGGAAAAATACTGAAGTTTTCAAAATATTTGCGAAAATTAATATGACCTACAAATGTTTACCAAATTGATCTCATTTTGAAAAATATTTACCATTCAAAATGTTTTTATTGTTTCGAGCACAATCAACTTTAATTCCATTAAAATATATCATAGAATATGATTTTTTTTTAATTTCAACATTAACTTACAACAAATCCAAAAAAATATCACTTTTATTGCAACAAGGATTTTTTTAAATACATTCATAATATCACTTCTTTAATGAAAATATATAATAAATTATTTTTATAACGAAACACATTCTTGCACATCATCACATAGCAAATTTGCAACATCACAAAAACAAACAGTTGCATTAGACATTTACAATTCATAAATACCTTAATTATCATAAAACCTCCTTAAATATTTGCAAAACATAGATTAGATCGAAAGATAAAAAATACATAGAACAATAAGATAAGGAATTATATTCGAGACGGCCACGAAAATAGTTCGCGATGTAAAAATATTTGCGGTCGGACAAAGTATTATTAGTCGACACATGAAAGGGATTAAAATTAATCAAGGACATGTATGGGTCGTTAAGGATCCTGAAAAGAAAATCTTTTTCCCAATCGTATAAATAAGATCGAATGAGAATAAAGTGGCCCGAATTAACGTATCTCGATTGCCTGATAAGCTAATTCTGATGAAACAGATTTGATAAATCGGTCATTGCAATGTAATGTAATGTAATTGATCGTCGAGTGCTGATAACGCTTTTGGGGAAAGTTTAACGTGTAATGAATTTGTTTGGCCTCATTTTCCGATTACGCTATACGTGTTCGTATTTGAAATTCGTTCTGATTATTTCATGATTTTGTATTTTTCAGTGGAATTTTGTGTGAAATTGATTTTTCATACGTTTTTATTGTGTTATGTATTGTGATGCAAAGAGTTGTATTGAAATATTCTCAATGTAGTCTATGATGTTTTTTTAACATAGGTAGGCAATGATCGTTTGTTTTTCATGTTTTTTAATCTAAATTGATCCCAATTTTATCTTAATTTAATATATTAATATCAACCTAATAATAATAATTAACCTAACTTGATAATAAAAATGTTTATTAAATGAAAATTAACTCAATTTTCGACTAATATTTGTTATTGTGCTATTGTAGTTATCGTTAAATGGAAAAGATCCTAATAGGGGAAAATATCATAAAAATCAATATATTTACATATTTAACTGAACATTTGTTCAAATATATCCGATATAAAAAAAATATTCACATTGCCAGTTGAATATATTATGTACTTTAATACGTTTTTTATTCGTTTTATCAAACAAATGTATTGACGCAAATCAATAAACAAATAGTACAAAATGTAATTTCATGCCTTTAATCGATTGGTTTAGTTTTAAAATTTTGCACATATTTTTAATACGAATAAAGAATGCAAAAACAGTTATTATCGAGAGTTATGTTGAAAACTTTGTGCGTCAATGTAAAAATAGAAAATCATTGACGTAATATTATTCAAATATGAAAAAAATGTCTATAAGTGTCGAAGTCTAATCGGGTTTTAAAACGATTTAAATAAGTTTCCAGTTAATAATTATCACATGTTTACTTATTTATTTTCTAATGTGGTCTGTTATCTTTATCGAATCATTTGGGGACATCGATATTTTGTATTTATTTGAACTACAATAGGATTTTCCCACTGTTGTATTTGTTTGCATTTGTTGCGATATGATAATAACATCAATGTTTTGTATATTTATAGAAAAAAAACTGTTTTGCATACGATAATTTGGGAAAGTCCCCCAACATGCTAGGAATGATAAAGGGATAACGATTAGGAAAAATGATTGTCGTTATATTTTTTAATAAACTAAGGGGAAAAACTCATGATGTTCAAACATGTGACGAGAATAGCTCGTGTGTACAAGTAATACGAGGAAAATTGAAATGAAATTTCATTTGATAACAAACAATTGATAATTAACAAACATGTGAAAACATCTCGTTATATCCAGTGATGTTTATTTATGTTTGCTCAGCTCTTCGTTTGTCAAGCAAAATCAAGTTTTTCCTTATTTATGTTCGCCTCTAATGCAAGAATGAAATATTGAAAAAAATACGAAAAAAACATGTTCAAATACTTTTACGATGAAACAACGTTTGTTTTATTGGCATCTGTCGATCATTTACATAAAAATATTTTGACTTGACTAATATTTTTTTATTTTATAAATAGATGTCTGTAACAAAACTTTCGATTTTGAATTGATAAAAATGAAGTTCTCTGTATAAATATGCTAATCAATTGTTGATCAATGTCTTTCATTTCTTATTTTTTCAAATAAAGTGAAAAGCATTTCAAATTTTTTTTTAAATATGAAAAATAAGGCAAAATTTTATCAAAAAGATTTGTGGAGATGCCGGGGATCGAACCCGGGGCCTTTCACATGCAAAGCGAACGCTCTACCACTGAGCTACATCCCCATGAAATGTGTAGAGTTAAATAACAGAGACACTTTGAATTGTTAAAAATGGAGTTCTCTGTATAAATATGCTAATCAATTGTTGATCAATGTCTTTCATTTCATATTTTTTTAAATAAAATGAAAAGCATTTCATTTTTTTTTTTTGATATGAAAAATAAGGTAAAATTTTATCAAAAAGATTTGTGGAGATGCCGGGGATCGAACCCGGGGCCTTTCACATGCAAAGCGAACGCTCTACCACTGAGCTACATCCCCATAAAGCGCAAAGAGCTAAATAATAGACATACTTTGAAATGTTGAAGATAAGTAAACAATAATTTTAAATATTTCATTATAACTTTATGTTTAATATTATTTACTTTTTGATTACTCAAAAATATGATATCTGAATTCGGAAACATATTATGATCATGAGTTCTTATTAGAAAATCGAAAACGTTCATTAAAAAATTACATCTATTGTAATGATAGTGTATAATGAATTTTAATGTGAAAATTGTAAATTATGCATAATATTTGATAAAAAGAAATTAAAAAATTTAGAAAAAAAAATTAAGCACAAGGCAGGGGACACCCGGGTTTGAACCGGGGACCTCTCGATCTGCAGTCGAATGCTCTACCACTGAGCTATATCCCCATAAGCAAAGGGGTCAAAACTATATAATTTCAACTTAAAGCCATAAATTCGAATATCTAAATTGATTTCATATAATAAATTCAATGAAAAAATAAACAACCGGTTACTAAACTGTGATTATAAATTGAACATTCGAACACATTATACGATATGATTGATACGCGAACTCATATAATTAATTTATCATGTAAATTTTTAATCAATTATTTTTTATATGATTTTATTGTTTATGATGTTAAGTTGTTTATTATCGAGAGTTTAATATTTTTTTAAACAATTAAAATCATATAAAATGTTGAGAATCAATCTAGTGCTTATATACAGCAATAACAAACCACCGCACATCTGCCTCCGTGGCGCAATTGGCTAGCGCGTTCGGCTGTTAACCGAAAGGTTGGTGGTTCGAGCCCACCCGGGGGCGATCATTTTTTTTCCCATATTTTTTTTATTTTAAAACATCCAAAATGCTCAAACACACCTCCGAATTCCAATTTTCGTTTCGCATATATACGTTTCGCGTTCAAATACGACGCGAAAGCGAAACGCACGAAAGTGCCTTTTGATCATAAAGGGAAACGCAGGGCGTCGTTGAATACGCTCCTGAGCAATATGGCGGTCGATTGAACTGTCCAATATTAAAATTGTCATGGAGCGAGGGGCGGCAGGTAAGGCAAGGGTGCGGTGGATGCCCCCGCGCTCATATAAGGGAAACTAAAAATCAATACCTAGAAATAACACTCATGCCACTTGGCATACTTGCGAGCTCCTAAGATGCAATTTCCCGCAAATACTCGCGAATATTACTAACTGTTGTTTGATAATTCCGCCATTTTGTGCGACAGTTTCGTACGTGCGGATCGAGAGTATAGTGACACACTCGAGATTTTCTCGGTGAAGTGAAAACAAGTAAATGTTTGCTGTGTAATCATGAGAATAGAGTTACTTCCTGTAAGCATATGAACATACATACAAGAAGTGAATAAATTCTTATAATTATACTGTTTACAATTAAAGAAAATTGGAAGTTTGTTTTCCCATTACAGAATTTTTTCATATATAACGTTATTTTATGCATCCATATAAACTGGTATTCGGCAAATCTACTCTATTGACTGAAAAGAGTCAACTTTTGCTAAATTGAAATGTGTTTTACGATACGCAAACGAAAACTGACTCTATTCTTTTCGTTCGAAAGAGTAGATTTGCTAGTTATTATGTCGTTTGGGGTTTAAAAAAACATTATATTATATAGTAGGGGTTGTTTTATCCGTCGAAATATCGACACGTAAAAGTCGCGTGACGTTGCTACATAAAAAAAAATCTACCGCCATTTCGATTACGCCGTAAAAGGCATTACGATCACAATTAACGTGTACGCCATTTTTCGAACGCCAAACGAGGGACAGATCGAATCAAACAATCCGAAAGGCGATAAAGCAAATGCGATTTTTATTATCCATATAAATTCATACATGCACAATAGCTCTAATTTTGCTTTGCAGGTGTATCTGTGACGATAACGCCTTTTTTGATATTAGTAAAAAAGAGATGTGGCTGCAATTTTATATATTTTTTGGGATAGAGGACGTGCAAAGGTCCTGCCATCTTGGTCGTACAAGCTTGTAGCGGTAATCCAGTTATAAAGTATATCAGGAGGGCGTAGCCCCCACCCCAGGAAAGGGGCGCAAACAAACTTCGGCAAGTGCCAACAACTAAAAGTGACGACTACCATCCGACTTTTTTTCCAAGTGGTGGAAAAATAAGCTAACTCTCCTATGTACGGGTGCAGATGCGAGAGATACTCTTCCTCCCTTATCCTGAGGGGACATTCATATTTGATATACGAACGGGTGAGAGATTTTTATTTCTTTATCCGATGGAAAACTTTTTAAAATATCGCGAGAATACTTTTCGAATGGTGCTGTAATTCTCACCCCGATCGTGACCTGTTTGTATGCTTTGTCGAATAATGTAGAATTTTCTTTTGTATGGAAACTAAATTCTGTTAAAAAGACGGGTAAGTTAGATCGTTTTTTACAATGAAAAACTTATATAGGGTAATTTCTACTGTAAATTTGTACATAAATGCTCTTTGTGATTATCTTTTAGCTTTTCAACAAATCAATTTAAATAAAGGATACTTGAATTTCTTGATGTCATTTGATAGTGAAGTTTTCTCCAATTAAGCTGAATCTCATTTACAAAGGAAATTTATCATCCCACCTGTGACATGTACTCCACTTTGTGCATCCGAAAATCAATTTTTTTCAATAAATCCAACATTCCAAATTCAAAAATCCAACATGAAAACCAACCCGAAAAATTCGACCCACTGAAATCCAACGACACCATCGCACTTAACCCAGCAGCTTCCATGACGAGAACGTCGACAACGACCACCAGCCGAGCCATCATGAAGAATTCAAACCCTGGGCCCAAAACGGCGGCACAAACATCCAATTTGGCTCCCCGAAGGGCGTCGTTTTCGCAAATCTCAGGTGCGCCCCCAAACGAAGGGCACCTGAGGGGCAAGAGGGGAGGAGGGGGGAGGGGGAGGAGGAGGAGGTCGGGGATGGGAGGACCAAGGTCCCTTCAGATCCCGGGGAGGCTTTTACAATTAATTAACTGTCATATTAATGACCCAAGTTGTCCCGGAGGCGAAGCCGCGCTGATTTACAGCGCGGCCGCGATAAGTGCCTTCGTAATTCAACAATGAGTGTTTTCGTTTGTGAATTGGGTCGTTTTTTTTATTTTTCGTTTTCGGTTTTGATCGATGCCGTTTTCTTCATTTTGAGTTTCTTTTGTTTTGCGGTTTTTAGATTGATTCGATTCGTTTGTGTGATGAAGGAGAATTTGGGAAATTTGTAGAGTGTAGGCGCATTGTTTGAATGTGGGCAGTGCTCATGTTGATGGTTTTGTTCTGATTGTTTTGGTGAATATTAGTGATTTAGTTTTGAAAATTCTGTACGAATATAAATGTGCTTGTGTGAAAGTACGTCGTGAAATTATTCTAAAAAGTTATTAATAGAAAGCCTTCACATTCAATGCGACAATTAAGGTTTCTTGAAATTGCACGAAGGTCTTTATGACCTTAACCAATTTTTGCAACACGTGTAATTTTCACAATAGAATATTCTGTCCCCTTTATACTGCATTTTTACTAGAATACGATACAATATCGATCAAATCTATTCGATGCTAATTAAAAAATAAAACACATAAAACACAAAACAACTGATTTACATTTAATGAAACATTATCACAGTATGGACTTCTTGTGTGAAAATAAAAGCACCTGAACTTCTACTTATTTTCAAGCAATTAATCGAAGAGAATTACAATCAGATATAATTTATAATCACTTCAATGAAAAAATCGATATCAACACGTTAAACGACATAACTCGACCTTTATATCAGCAAGACGGACGAGATACTCACAAGCAACAACTCTCATAAAAAATTGAACAAAAAAATCTCACAAAACACAATATGTGTACCTATTCTTATTTATACGTGTGTTTAGAGATGTGTTTTTCATTTGCACCGGTGCGTAGTAAGGCCTCCGCTCGTATACAACGCGGAAATTATAAATTAGTACCGGCGGAAATTCGAGGGGCGAAATTGAAAATTTTTCGCCTACGCTCCACGCACGTGCATGCCTAAATGAAATGGGCTTTGAATCATGCTACTAATTCACTTATGTGCAAATAAAAATATATGGAGGATCGATTTTTGTACGATTCGTGCAATTTCAGACTCGAATTGAAAATTTTATGGTTGGTCTTTTCGTTCGTTGATAGAAAGGGTTTGTGTTGTTTTTTTTTTGTTTCTGTAGAGTTTGATGGTTGTCGTTATGTGTTTGTGAATTCTATAGAAAATAATGCAAATTAACTGATATGAAGGTTGTTATTGAGTGAAGAGACCGATCTTAAATTAAATATTTTTATTCATTTTTTCGTGAATTGATAGGTATGTGTTCTCAATTGTTTTTTTTCATTTTTTTTTTCATAATTTCAAGTTTTAATTGAATAATTGTAGAGACATTTTATCAAATCTTTAGTTACTTAGAATCTATTCAATTCGAGGTTTTGGTTTTGATGTTTGTACTAAATATAATTTTTGTGAATGTTTTTTCACTAATGTGATTTCAATTGAACTGTAATTGTTTTATCACTGACTTCAACCTTTAATTAATTCATTATCGACAGTAAATATATGTTACCAAAAAAGATTGTGAATAAGTTTTCCAGTCAAATGAAAATCCTTTCCAAATGAAATAATTAAAAAGCAATATATTTTACATACACGTATTTAAGAATATTTTCATAATGTAAGCACAAGATATTTTCATCCCACGTGCTGAATTTATTAATATTTATGCATAAACTTTATAAAACGGAATACATATTTTTAGAGATAAGAAGTGCATTTGCATGTACGTGCCCCTTACGAAGAAACGTTCGAACGCGCACTCACAAGACATCAGAGAAAATTAAACAATCCAATTTTTATCGGACACGAATTTTTTTCCACCTCAACATTACAATGCAGGCGATAATTTTTAATGCGACCCGAAAGAATGCACCTTGGAGCTTTATCCTTCGCGAGAAAGACGCGTTTTATCTCCTCAAAAGGACACAACAATAAAAGGGTTCGTTCAGAAAAGAGAGGAACAGGAACAGAAACAGCTGTTAAATGGGAGGGTAGGTGGAAAATATTATTTTCGTTCTTTCTTTCGAAAAATCTGCCCAGCCTGGTCTAAGAAGCCGTTAAGGGAGAGTTTCTTCGCGAAACAATTGCCGGGAATTCTAATTTTCTCGTTTTCGCGAAGAGGAGCGCTACGCGGAATGTTCATTGTTGATTTCGCATAAAAATATATTAAAAAGATACACATTTAGTGCTTTAGAGGGTTGAGGGTTATGGGGGATGAACTTAAGAGTGGTCTTCGTTGTCTGCTCTACAGACCCACTAAGAGTTTTTAGGGTGGTTTTTGAATTTTTTTAGATTATATGATTGTTCTTATAATGAAGAATATTTTATTTATTTTTTAAATTTTAATTTGATTATGAGTTAATCAAGGGGTTGAAAATGTGTGATACGCTGGAATATTAGGCTAAAATTTCGGTCGGTTAAATACAGAATGAAAATTTGACAGATACATAGAATTGGTTAGATTTATCAGAGGTATAGCTGCTGTTAACAAAATGGCTTTTAGTGTCATTATTCAAATTGTCAGAAGACAGTTTTTTAGATAGATATACATTTTTTAATTTAAATTAAATTTCATTATTATTATTTCTTTGAAATATCATAAACTGAAAGCTGGTGAGTATATTGCCATAGATGTGAACCTATAGTGTGATACGTTCAAGCTTATTTGCTCATCAAATGCATCAAGACAAAATTTAATGAATGCACATCTAACCAATATTAATCAACGAAAGAACACTATCCCCCTATTATAATTTAGCTAGCACAATATAATATAACATAATATAATGAAAACCAACACACCTCGGAACTAATTTTCGTCGGCATCAAGAGCGTTTGAGAAACGGCGCACCGCAAGTGGAACAAGCCATTACTCTGCCGCACCATCTTTTTATTAGGAAAAGTGGGATCATATTAAAAGAGAGAGAGACACAGGGGGGCAGCAGGGGCCCCCAAGAATTCCTGTACGTGAGCCCCCAAGTCCAGGGCCGCATTTTAAAGAACACTTTCCCCACGAGCCTCCCCCGCTTACCAAATCCCCCGTAATGGCGCTCATTTCAAGCCTTTACTGGACGAAATTATTTAAACGAAAAAATGAAAGCGAATATAAAAAGCTAAAGAGAGGTTTTGGGTTGTCTTAAGGTTGTGCTCTAGGATTTTTATTGGTTGTGTTTTTGATTGTTTTGTTTAGAGTGATTTTTGATTTTGGTTGTTTAGTGAGAATTAGGTGTACCTATGTATACATATGTATTAGGATTTTAGATTTTGTAGAAATATAATGGAAATCATCGACATCGACAAATATCGAAAATATGATAAAGGTATCAATAATGAAAAAAAAATCATTAATATACTTAAGTATGTAGTTGCAAAAAACGTTTGAAAATGAATAATGCATTGTACATATGGGTGGTTTTAATTGATGATTGTTTGATTAATTTATGTTCAACTTTGAATAACATGATAATAAATCATACTTTAGTTAAGAGTGATTGATAAAATGTATCATAATCGCGTTGAAATTGATACTGTCCATAAATCATGTAAATAATATTATTAATTCGCACGTTCATTTTAATGACATTAATTTATCTCAATTAAGCGAAATATGTAGACAAAATAAAATTTCATTTTTTTTTTTAATATTAAACCGCTGGGAAATCTCAAATTTCAAAAGGACATTTTTTTAATTATACAGACCTTTGTAGTAAAATCATAATTTCATTGACATTTCAGTGAAATTCAAATAATAATTCAATTAGAAATTTTAATAATTTTATCAGATCTTGAGCTCCGGGTAGATTTTTTAAAAATTGTAAATGATACTTAGATCAACATGTAGATTTGATGCAAAGTAGTTCGTAAAGACATTTCCCCCAATTCTTAGCAGAAAAATTCATTACTCTTACCTTGAAATCAGTGAAATTAATAATTCAAAAATAATAATTTTTAAAAAATAGCAATTTCAGCACAACTTACACAAATCGAAACGTAGGGTCCGAAAATTAGAGTGGAAATAATCTGGCTGTCGTCGCAGCCATAGCAGCGAAGGTTTGATGGTAATCTTGTATGTTCTCAACACGTCCGCGCCCCGCCGAGATGGGGAGGCGCTCCGCCCCCTCGATCCACCTTTTCAGCCGAAGGGGGCTGAAGACCTGCCCCCCTCAAAGGTCTCAGACCGGCAGAGGGACGGTGAAGTGTGCGGGGGGACTTATGCAAATGTTACATCCATATTACACGGCGCTCCTTCTCCTCTCCCACGCTTCCTTTTGCCCTTCTGCTTCTGCTCCTCAGGACGGGGCTCTTTCTCTTCTTCTTCTTCTTCTTCTCTCCTCCCGTCTCGTCTCGTCTTCCACCGAGGCTTCCTTTTGCCTTTCGAGTCTCCTTTTCCTTCCTTCCTTCCGGAGCGCCTTCTCGCGATAGGTGGTCGTCTCGTCTGCGAAGCTCGGAGCCATTACTCGACCTCGGCGTAATAAGATCGTCGTACTGTGCGAGTTGGCGATTGGGCGGTTCGAGTTGTCTGCCGGTTAACTGGATAATGTCGAGGGTGGATTATGAGAATTCTACCCTTGCTTTAATTGAGGCTAATAGGGGGAAAAATAGTAATTGTGCATTAGAATATCGGAACGACACTTGACTGGTTTGGTTGATTGTGTTAGGTTAGATTTTTTATTTAGGACATGTTAAATTGGGTAATGTTTTATTTTAGGTTAAGTTAAACTGACTGTCATGCTGAAATATATGTCAAAGCAAACGGAACAATTTTTTTTTTCAAATCTCATTATGAAAGCCTTCCATAAAGATCTTCACAAAATTACAATACATATGGACTACTACAGGATATTGCTTCATATGGATTACTATCTACATTCAAACGATAAAATGGATACTAGAATTCAATAGTTTTTATGATATGTCATTTTTTTGATTCTGACTTCTGTCTCATCATTAAGGAAGGGTCTGAAATCACGTTCAGGAAGCACACGCGGTGCCCATTACCTCCATCGTTCTAAACGTATCCGTTTACAACGAGCACGTAATCTCGTTACACGGCGACATAATGATGACGAACACGACGTCAATTAATCCAGGGGCGTTAGTTAGTTATAACATAATAACGCGAGCAGCCACTGCACAGGACCCGGTCCTCGGCGGGACATTTAACGGCGTTAACGGCGCGCCGTTACGAAATTACAGCGCCGCCAACGTGAGAAAACGCTTGCCGACAACTGTTACGTTGGCGGAATGCTGAGGATCAACCTGAGGATCACGGTTTCCGTTTTGTTTATTGCGTTGGTTGCATTGTTGCTGCAGATTTATGCGCTAGTATTTAAGATAGGTGAGCTGGTTAGATTGAAATAGTGCAATTTCAGAGGTCCACTACAAAGCCGAGCTGAGGTATACGTAAGTGGGAGATGACTTAATGGTAATCTGCCTCTAATGTATCGCGTTATATTGACAAGTGGTATCATGGTCAAGCAGTATCATTGGCAAGAGTTATCATTGACAACCTGTATCATTGACATCCAGTACCATGATGAGTTGAATCATTAACAAGCAGTACCATGATAAGTTGAATCATTGACAAGCAGTATCATGATAAGCTGTATTATTGACAACCAGTACCATGACAAGCTGTATTATTGAAAAACTGTATCATTGACAACCTGTATCATTGACATCCAGTACCATGATAAGTTGAATCATTGACAAGCAATATCATGATAAGCTGTATTATTGACAATCGGTACCATGACAAGCTGTATCATTGAAAAACTGTATCATGATAAGTTGTATCATTGAGAAACTGTATATCGTATTCATGTCCAGTATCATCGGTTGATATATTTAGAACATTTTGTGTCTAAATATCTTTTTAGATTTTTTTTTTCGTTAAAACAATAATAATAAATGTACAAAGATTGTGCAATTCTCAGAAATAATCGATAGTGTATATTTCACTTTAATGTAGAACAGACACGATAAACGACGGTGCATTATTTCATCCGTCGGAAAAGCCATAACGTCGGCATACATGCTGTATCGACCCTAAATCCGGACAATCTTGAGAAAATATCGGAAAATTAACTCGAAAATATTCACGAAATAACCCGCAATACATCATATACATACATACAATATCTGATTTACAATCGAGCTCATATTTCTCGTCTAGCCATACATAGATAAAGCATGCCCGATTTAAAAAGCAATATTTGCGTACACGAGATACGATCGGTTCCAACACACATATGCATAAGTAAAAAAAAAGTAATCTAGATCGAATCCTGAGCTTTATTCAATATTTGCGCGGGAAAAAACACGACAATAAACGAAAACGGCGGGAAAACGCTTTCCGTTCAACGTCGTGAAGTCATGTCACTCTTTCCAGGGGAATAAAAAAACGAAGTAAGGAAAAACGTGCTCCTGACAGACAATTAGCCTCCTCTCGGATTCGGGAAGAATATCGTGTGTTTTATAAATATTTTCCAATGTGGAGAACGCACATACTTCTCTCTCTGCGGTGCTCGTTTAAGCGACGTCCATCACAATTAAAGATTGTATTGGAAAAGCTGTCGGACCCTTTTCAAAAGCGGTCGTTCGTTATTAATTCCGAAGCGAGTCCATCGATACGTCTTCTGATCGGACCTATTGATTTTTAATGTGCGTATTTTTAATTCGGCTAATGCCGTTCTGATTTTAGATATTCTGGTTTGAGTTTGACGAAGGAAAGCCAAGAAAATTTGATGGAAAATCGATAGAAACAGAAGCTTTTTGAAGATAGTGTAATTTACAATATTGTTAATTTTAATTTGAATTATAGAACCATCATTGTCATATAGTGGAATTTAATTTTATGTATTTTAAGTGAAATAAATATTTAATTTAAAATTCGAGAACGCAGTATTAATGTTTTGCATCTAAATGCAGAAATAAATAAATGCAATATTATGTAGGAAGATTTTTATTATATTTTTTTAAAGATTACACATTTCCTTGTATTTTAATTTTATAAGCCCCTAGTGGGGCTTCTAATTTGAATATTGAAATAAATTTTCAAATTCTGTTATTTTTTTCTGACACAAAAATATGACTAGAATTAATAACTTAAGATAAAATGCTCAGTTGGGTTTATATATTTATAGAAAAATCGATCGTTCAAATATTTTTTTCTAAGTAATCATTCGAGAATTATCCGAATATTCTAAATAATTGGAATCCTTACTCCTAACAAGAAACATTCGATCGGAAAACTCGCAGAACCGATTCGGAAAAAATCCCTCGCTCTTCCTTAAAATAAAAAAAAAAAATCCTCAAAAACAAAAATAAAATAAACATAACGAGATGGCGGCGGCGGTCGTAGATTTTACGGCTTCGATCCCGTTCCGGATAAATGCTCCATTTTTCCGAATCGCATCCGGTTTTCCGAATCTCCCCGAAAGGGTGAAAAGGCGGACGTTTCCGTTTTCTCGTTTTCATTACGGCAAATAACAGAGAGATGCGTATTAAAAATGTATGCGGGGCCGAGAGGAGAGCGGCGCGCGTTTGCGCCGATATACAAAATTTAAAATTCTGCGAGTGTTGCCAGCCGGCTTCGATCTGAGGCCGCGAGGGGCGCACGTGTCGGTCGCGCGACGCGCATGCGTCAACCCCCGTTTCAGCGGTACGCAACTCGCTTGTTTTTCCTTTTTTATCGTGTAGGTTTATTTTGTTTTTTAATTGTCGATCGAAGTTTGAATGGGGGTTCATTCATGATATGTTGGATTGAAATGATATGTGGATTGAAAATAGGTGCTTGTAAAGTAGACTATCGGTATGTTATTTGATCTAAATTTGTGAATTTAAAATATAAAAATTGTGCTCTGGATGAAGAAAAGGTGAATCTGAAATGTTGTCCAATTAAACTCAACATAAAAAAAAAACAATTTAATCCAACCTAATATAATACAACCGAATTTCAAATGAAATCTAATCTAATTTGAAAAAATGAAAATCTATTCTTAACTAATATGAAATGTAATTTAAATTAAATGAAAAAAGAAATGAAAATATATTTAATGTGCAATGAAAGTTTGTTAGGAATGCTCAAGTTATTCTCATTTTTTTCCATTGGATTTCATTTTTGTAATTTTACAATTAACATTTCCATTGATAGGTTTTTATTATGATTCGTATTGCCACGAATGCGCTTATTGCTATCTATGTGCGAAATAAAAAAAGATTTTACGCCTTATATACATTAAGCGGTGCAATTCTGTAATTACGATGGTAGCTCGGAGTAAGGCGGTGGGCTTAATAAACTGCACGCGCGGGTTCGAGGCACGGCCGTGGTTGAAAATTTCGAGCATCGTTAGCGTATTTATAATATAGACTAGCAATAGGCGCATGTGTGTCAAAATAGTTCGGAATTGATCAAATTTCGTATTGCCATCTATGTGTGAAATAAAAAAAAAATTTCGCCTTAAATATGTTAAACAATGCAGTTTCGTAATTACGACGTGTAGTTTGGAGTGTAAGGCGCGGGCTTGTGAATTGAACGACCGGGTTCGATTCACGGCTGTGGCTGAAAATTTCGAGCATCGTTAGCGTATTTATAATATAGATAGTTTGAAGTTAAATATAGAGGAAAATGGGGATATTTGATCCGTCTGAGAGACTTGAACTCTCCTCATTTAAAGGAAATTGCATTGCATTTACTTTGATTTTTATTTTAAAAATATGAATTTTAGACCGATTTCCAATACGATTTAGAGCACGAAATTAAAAGAGGGATCAAGTCTTCTAGATGAATTTTCCAAGACATTTTCCAATATCATTTTTAATCGAAATTTAATTTGTCAAATAAGAAAGTGAAATTTCATCGAGAAAAGGCAATCGATTGCTAATATAAAAATAAAAGATTTTTGAAAAAAAAATATTCACATTAATTATTTAAAAGAAATGCTGAAAAATAAATTCGAAAATGCACGTTCAATTGTTTTCAGTCATGAAAATTTTCACGAACGCGATCGAATCAAACGTTCAAACTCATAACACATACGACAAAAAAACAAGAATAAGCGCAAAAAACGCATCGACAACACGACCGAGAGCCGAAAAGCATCAACATCGATAAAGAGCAGGGGCGTCGCAGCGCGCGTGCGCAGACCGCCCCCGGCCCGAAACGTCACGGCTCGCCGCCCACCGCGCCGACACCCCTGACTCTCTCTAACCCCCGTAAACCTCTTTTCCGAACGCGTACAGTGTGGCGGAGGACATTTTCCGCGAACCGTCACGACCACCCGAAAACGCTCTCCATCATCGTCGTCTCCGTCTGTCTGATCATCATCAGGACCGATTGCGCAACGCGACGATTCGCGTTCGATCGCGTTTACGTAACTCGTCACGTGCGCGTCAGTAATGTAGGTTATGCTGTTACGTCGATCCGCGTAGACGTCTGCTGGCCGGGGGCTCCGCCCTCGCACGGGGGCTCCTAAGTACCGCATACGTCGCTTCAGAGGTCGCCGAAGGTGTGAAGCAGCAGCCATCGCAGTCTCGAGACGAACAGGTACTTCATGTCCTCGTATTTTATGTATGAGTGTGTTGCGTGTGCGTGTCGGAAGTGTGTCAGTATATGAAGGAGTGCACGTAAGGGTTGTTTTGTATGTATGCGAGTTCGGATAGGGGTGGTTGTGTGGGGTTTGAAGGTTTTTCATTATTTTCTATATATTTTTTTTAGTTTTTAGATGTTGATTTATTTAAATTTTCAATTATTTTTTAATGATTTGGTAGGTTCATTTTTTTTCTGCTTTCATTGGATGGAAAACGATTGTAATATTAGTAGTTTCATTCGTTTAGGTGTTTTATTTATTTGTAGTATTTTTTGAATTGTCAATTCCAGATTGATATTTTTAATCGATATTTGTTTCTGTTAAATTGACAGTTATATCGAACCAATTAGCTGCTATCTAATCTAATGATTGTAATACTAAATTTGAATTTAACGTTTTTTTATAAAATATGTACCTATAAATTAATTATATGTACTATTCGATAGATAATGCATGAATCGATCGGATTTGCGGTAAATTTTATTTTCTACCTGACAAATAAAATATTTATTTTAATTCTGTTATCCAAAAATCCATAAGAATCAATTTCTAATAAAGTCAATTTTGAGATCTACGAATTGTTTAAAATATTTAGTTCGAAACTTATAAAATTTTCGCTACTCATCTTTGTAATGTTCATAAAGTTAATTATACATAAATTCATACACTATTTTAATTTTTAAATAGATTAAACATTATAATAATATATTTATTTAAAATTTTGCTTTAAGATAATACTGCATATCTAATTTCATTGTTATTGTATACTCAGCTTATCATAATTTATGTATGATTTAAGGTTTTCACGAGGGTAAGGATATAAACCGAACCTTTCATATAAGCCGAGCATACATACTTACGCTTATATTATACGTACTGTCGAATGATTTAATTGGAAAATTAAATTTAGAAATCCGTCAAATTTTATATAGAGAAAATCGCGCAATCGCCGCGGCCTAAAATGAACGAGATTAGACCTCGATAAACCAAAAACGAATTAGCTGCGACGCATATACGCCTAAAAGTAATCCTGTGTAATTAATCGACAACCATAAAACGGGGAAATTTCATGGTGTCGTGTGAACGTAAAGCTCGTTCATCACCATTTGGAAAACAACGCGTTTGTTTGACATGTCGACGAGCCTCCATCGCAATGACGTTGCCTTTTAGACCCGAAATGCCAACGAAAAACGTATGTGATTTTGACAAATGATGTATCGATCAAAACTAAGATACGTGTTTTTTTGTCTGTTTGAATTTTCACAACCCAATTTGTTCATACATATCCAAATATTATTGAATACAAGAAGTACAAGCAAATTAGAGAAGTCGATGGTAGAAAAAAATATTACTCAAATCAATAAATAGTTGTATATGATATAAGAATCGATGGGAAAGAAATTTGACTCATAAATTTTGCATTATTTTACAATTAATTCGTCAGAAAAGTGATAGAAGCTTTTAATATTGTACTTAGTGACAATGAAGCGGACAATTTGATTTCATACGACTTCGAGAAGCTAAATCCTTGGCCTCATTTAGGTTAATATAGATAAATTATTGAATCATCAGAATCATAATATATTAATGACATATGCAATATCAATTATGCATTTCATAAAGAAAGATTACTCCTTATGACTGATTCAAGGTATATCATAGTTGCTTTACAGTATCGATATGTACCACTGTCTTCATCGGTTGGCTATAAAATAATTTCAATTCGATTTAAATGCAAGTTCGGTTTGAAAACGTTCGGAATTTTCGATTAATTCGAATGATTTTCCTCGCACATCCAACGTGAAAAATTTCAGATAATATGTAAAGAATCCGAGCGAAGCAGGACGATTAGTTAATCGGAAATTCTTCGCCTCTTCTCCGAATGAGGACCAAGAGAGTCGGCGGCGTGGTCTGCGCCAACACCACCCCCTCGAGCACAAAAGGTTTATGGCCCATTAACGAAACAAATCGTTCGCGTCATTAAAACGAAATTAGCTTCAAAAGCTATTTTAATTTCAATAAACGGCGCCGAGCCGAATATAACACACACAATTCCGACTCTCGAATATCCCGCGAATATTGTAATGGGGAGCAATTCCGAAGCGTCGCGCCACGATTGATTCGTTTTAATTAAACTCCGAATCGCCGAAAGATACCGCCCTTCGAAGCCTCTTCACCTGAACGAGATTGAAAAAAAAAATCACGAGTTGTGGCCGCTAGAATTTTTTCCTTTTTTTTTCGGGATTTTCGCTTCGGCGTTCTTTTCGATTTTCCACCGGTGCGGTGTGGGAAAGTTCGATCCGTGGTTGATTGCTTCCTATCTGGCCAAACACGGCTAATGGACCTATGCTGAAGTTTTTTTTTTCAAGTTCGAGCCGTAACGACCACAATGAACGACCGAAGAGGAGTCGGACGCTTTATCGACTTCTATTAAGAGTATAGAGAGGTTCTCGAGCGAATATTGTGGGATTCGTAAAAAGTGAGCGATTCAAACCGTTGAAATTTCAATTGAGTAATGAAAAATGTGTCTTTAGTAAGTCGTAAAATTCATTGAAAACAAGTCAATGCAAAATTTTTGATCTCTTTTCATCAGGATTGTGAATTCAGAGTCGAAGTTCGAATCGTGAGTTCTTTTAGTAGTCATATCAGGAGTTAGATCATTGGAAAATTATATGAAGGACTGAAAATTCTTTCTTTTTCGGATGTGTTAGATATCTAGGATAAATTTTCGTTAAAAATCGATCGAGCCCCATATATGTCCGTTTATCGTAGAGGGCACGAGACGTCAAATGCTTTCGAGGCACATATTGGTGCCCGACGGACATCCTTGCAAAGCCTACTTCATCCCCCAGGTCACAAGCATGTACACACTGGGGGATTTTCACAAAGTTTCAGACCGTTTTATTTTCGCGTTCCGTCTACATTTTCCCACCTAATCTTCATATTTGCACTGAAATTTAAACAAGTTTACGCCTTCAGGACCAGTATTTCAATCCTCAATCTTCCCTATTGTTTTATCACACACCAAAGGAGTGTATAAAAGAATTCCTATCTTTCATATTCAGCTTAACCTTTTTGTCTGATTCTTCAATTAGGTAATATTTCGATGTGTAATATTTCTAGCATCGTTTCTGGCATCTGACTTATTTTAGTCATTCATATGTGTGTGCAAAATGATAATCGAGTTGTGAAACCAGCATAAATTCATACGACAAAGGTAGCAAGTATAAAACGGAAGGCAATCCTTTTTCATTTCCGAAAACAAACGTTCTCGTTCAGCTGCCAAATGGGCCAAACTCCGTATCGGCCAAAACGCATTTGTCCGGCTTCTTTTTAATTAAACATCGAGGTTAACCTTAAATATGAACGCGGTCGTTGTAAATTAAGCCGTCCGTTCGCTCTTTACAATCTCGTTCACGTTTCGCGTGAACTTTTTAAACGTACTACACGCAAGCGCCGCATTCGGGGTGTAGACCCGACCGCGTAAAAGCGTCGTAAAACGGTCGTCGGATAAAGGGAAACTGCGTCCTCCTATATATGTATATGTGTGTGTTTGTATATGCGAAAGGTTAAAACAATTAACGTTCATTCGGTGCGACGAAAAAATAAACGTAACGGCGAAATATTCGAGCACGAATAACGCCTATCGTATGTACGATCGGACGTAGGGTTATCAAATATTCGTCGAAATCAAATAGAAAGTTTCGTAGAAAATCATATGTCGAAAAAAGAAATGAAATGTTTTTTTAATTACAAATTTTCAACGAATTTAATATAAATTATTCGTTCTATGTCGCGTTTCTGCAATGATTCATACCATAAATACAATTCAAAATATTTTATTATTTCTTCGAAGTTCTAAATATTTATGATCTTTTCTTCGATATCATTAAAAGTATATTTCATTTCATGACGCGTATCTTGCAGTAATTTGTACTTAAAACATCATAAGGTAAATATGGCGATAACCCCTTTAGTGGATTTGCATCGTTAGGTTATCTTAAAATTAAACAAATTATGCAATCTTGCATATTTTATTGATTAGAAACAATTTAAACAATTTTAATCGTATCAATACTGACATTTGAACCGAAAGACATTGCAACATTGCTATATATTTATTTAATTTGAAGAAAATCTATTAAGGTCACATCCGATAACGAGTAATACTCATTTACCTCGAAGATTTAAAACTGTACCACTTATTTGTTTATTATGAAGAAATTTATTGAAAATATGGTTGTTCATCGAAAATTGTATTCGAATAGTCTACTTAATTTGACGAATATTCGAATATATTCGAACGAAAACCCTATTTTTATACGCCGCCGTTTAGGCGACCGATATAAAACAAGAAGTCGCGAAATATTATACTTTTATAATAGCAAACGTACTATATTATGAGAACGAATTGCGTCGCCGGTCAGTCTGGTGTTGTTTTTTATTTCCACAATTTTTATTTTTCAATTTTCGTATCGTGAAAAAGTCAGCACGCAACTCGGTAAAATTGTTCGGTTCGATTCCGTGTGAAGGCTGCACAGTGTACGACGTACGCAGGTGGTACAACGGTCGGAAAATTCGGAAAACCCTTTGTTGAATTTTCCGTTCTTTTTGTATGGGTTCTCGATGTCAGTTTCGACGTCTTAATGATGACGATTGAGTAATTGTCGGCTTTCGTCTATTTCGATCGGTTTTTAATGAATTTTCCTAGTAGGTCTGCGCGAGTCGGTCATTTCGATGGAATTAATTGTGTTTTCGTGTGAAGCTTTTTCTATTGAGATTATATTGTATAAATATAGATGGTTTAGTATGATAATAATATTTTATTTGTGAGCAATTTTGTTTGTAATTACTGCGAACGTGTTCTATTAAAAATATGCACGATACATTTGTATAGTTAGTTCTGTTTTAATTGGTAAGCAATTTCAATGCTTCGTGCTCAAACACTACCATATATTTACATAGAATTTTAGAAACAATAGTCAAAACCATCTGATAACTCCTCTATACGACCATTTGTATCTAACAAATACAATCACATGGTTCACTAAATACACATAAACCTAGAAACTATTTATTTTATCGTTTATAACTCTTTCGAGAAGGAGCATTAAACATCTTGATTTATACGTCTAGATTCCCGAACAAACGCCACACAGCAAAATGCAAATTGTGCACCGAAAACAAGCTCGACCTATAACAACACATGTATGTATGTAATATACATACATAAGCCTACCAATTTAGTTTTTCGTATGAGCGAACGTTTTGGCAACGGACGGCCTCCTTCGGGCTGTTATCTAGCAATAAATCGCCCTTTTCTTCATTACTGTCAGTGAAAATTTTCTCCACCACCCCCTAAAACTACCCACCCTGCATATAATATAATACAGTGGAATCCCAACATATGCGCACAATACATTCCAGAATACAGTACGTATGGAGAAGCTTTTATTTCGTACATTATAATGAAAATCAAGTCAATTTATTCCATTCTCGTAGATAATTGCTTATTTAATTCTAATCTATGAAATTATGATGATATTATTGCTTTTGCCATGCTATACTGATTTTGAGTTGCAATGTCTGTTAAACGAGTTCGTTCTACTTTCAAGCTTCGCAATGAATTTCATTTTAAATTCAGTTGTTCTCATTACCTTCTTTTTCGGCATGTTTCAATGAGTAATCTTTTCGAATTCATAACCGTACTGTTTTGGATAAAAATAGCAAATTAGTACAAAAAATTATAGGCAAAAATGTATAGACCATAGTACCTGCTCCAATAGTCATTATTTTGACATTTTTAATTCAAGTTTTTATTTTCTCGTATTAATTATACTACGCATTTAATAATTACTCATTTTTTTAATAGAAATTGTCAATATTCATAAAGTATTTAGATTTGAAACTGGCGGTCACAGTAAATATTGTTTCTCTTGATAAGACCGTACGAATCATATCTATTGGACCCGGGTATTATTCTGTCCATTATCCTTTTGATGGATTATATTCGAATAGCAAGGCATTGTACGTATAGGGAAGCATTTTTCGCTGCCCAAAATTATACATTCATATGGAGAGCTTCACAAACTGACTAAAATCCGCAGATTAGAAATAAACGTATCTACTGAACATATGCTTTCGTAAACGGAGGAATGAGCGCAAGTCGAGCAGTGCATATGAAAAAGCGTACGTATAACAAGGTTCCACTGTACATCGAAAGCTTTTATGTATACCAGGCGAACGTGGATAGCGAGAGCACCCTTCGCATTGTTCGCATCGCGGAATTCTCGGAATTCTTTTGATCGATACACGATACAAGATAGACGCGAAAGTTCGAGCTCATCGTGTACGAAACCGCCGACGCCTCATTTATATCCTCGCCGAGGACCGGAAACGAATTTATCGCCGCATATAAAGGGGAGACTGCGTCGAGACGTGTTCTTCGCCAAATACGCGTATAAAAATGTATATGTTGCCCGTGTACTTATGTATATATGTATGTATGAAGTGAGAGAGCGGGAAAAAAGAAGCTAAGGTGCACGAAGGTGGAAAAGTCCTCTGTGACGCGGAAAAGGCAGCGTTTCGTAAACGCGGTTGAATGTTTCATTTTTTTAGTAGGATTGTCTTTGATTGTGTTTTTTGAAGGTTTTGTGTCATATTTTTTCTTAGAATCAAAAATTTATTAGACTAACAATAAGAAATCAATCACAAGATGCACAAACTTTTATAATTCTTACTATTTGTGTTAAACGATTCTCTTGTACATACTAGAAATGCACGTATAATTCGGCTAGATGTCACATTTTTATTATTATATTTGATAATGAATAAAGTAGTTCTGAAGGATTAAAAGATGTCTAAGGTATCGTTTACATATGAATGTACGGTTCCCATCCATATTCTTTCACGCTTTTAATGGCTATCACCAATTTTGAGTTTCAATGGTATGAATTCTACTAAAGTACTTATCTCTTTACCACCAATTGCAATTGCAACCAATTGCACCAATTGCAACATCATAAAAATTAATATATTATTTTAATTTGAAACAAACTGTCATTTTCATTTCAATCTTCACGACTGTCGAAAAATACGAAAATTTCCCTCGAATTTTCCACGAGCCACAGTTTTCCCATTCGCGCTGTCGTTCCGTCGGTATTGCTCCGTCCAGCCTCCCATGAATATTCATTATGGCGAAATTGTTTTTCCCGAATGTCTCGCGACTCCCCCCCGAAAAAACCCTCCTCCGTTCCGTATCAAGGATCTATTCATTTTTGATATTATTGCCGCATCTTGATTGGGGAAAATTGCGTCGGGCCTTTTCTTTCTTTCTTTCGTTCCCCGTAGCCGGAAAATGAGTCTGTTTCGCAGAATCGTAATGGTGTTTTGACGCGGAAACGCGATTCGTATCGTGGAAAGTCGCGTTCGTGGAAAATGTAAATAATACGCCGAATGACGTATGAATTGTGCTTCGATACGCTTACGTGAAAATTTTCGGTAGTCGAATTATTTTATATAACGCGTTTCTTCTGATACGATCAATGTTGAGTGTGTTTTCCGATTTTTCGATTTTCTTATGTAATGGTGTCAAATTTTGAAATTACATTCATGGAAAAGTTTAAATGAATTGGACAATCGTGAATTGATGCTAACAAACGTTCGTTTTCTTATTCTAACAAATCCAATTAATGATCTGTTTGTTCAAAGTGGAGCAACTGCAATCAATCATAATTAACGAAATATGATTAACTCGCCCATTTAGTCGATTACACCGCAGCTCCGTTACGATTATTGAACGCTTTTTCGTTACCTCTTCCGGGAAACAAATGATCCATCAGAGTTCAGCTATTTCTTCATTGACCCGACGCCGAATACACTCGAAGAACATTTGTAGAACCGATTTGTCTACATTGCAGACAAACTAACCCTTCGGAAACATTTCTCACCAGTTAACTATGACTAATCGGCTCGCGGGCGTCTTACGAAAACTCAAGATACCCAACCAAAGGAACTAGGGCTTCCAATTGTATGAACGTGGATTATGATGTTAGATATTTTCGATTTCGTAATTTTAGGTGCTGAAGTTGAAATTTAAATGTATAAAAAATACGTGGATGTTTGAAATTTGAACTATTTGCAGTCGATAATTGACAACGTTCGAAAGTCCATTAACGAGCTTTCTATTATCCGCTCAAGTGTCAGAAGTGTATTTGTTTATTATTTTTTGAATTTTTCGATTTATGTACTTATTCATGTTGAAGTATTTCAAAATATATTTTCAAAAATATCAAATTTTCAGTCGTACTGAATATAAGAGTAAATAGTTTAAAAATTCTTGCACCATTATTCCGGTGCACAGACGATAGTTATGATGATAGTACCGATATTTAAGTCACCAGAAATTTTCGATATCCCGGTTTTTCCGAATCCCGGGATCGGAATCCTCGAGTCAAACCCGACAATATCGGAATATGGACAGGGGCAGAAGCGCGAAGAAGCGAATAAAATTAATATAAGGCACCGCGGGGAAATCAGCGAAGGTTCAACTCCGTTCCAGGGTCCGTAGGTCTGCGGAGCACTCGGAGCTTTCAATTGCCGTTGCAAACGCTCCATGCCCGAATTTAGGCTCCGAACTCAAATTTAGTCTCCGAATGCGAATTTAGACTCGGAATGCGAATTTAGACTCCAAATGCGAACATAGGACCTCCGAAGGTGTGTGGGGACATGCGAGCTCGTGTGACTCCACTTCGCCAATTTTCTTCGGAGGCTCGTACGCGCGAGGAAAAGTGTCGTTTGTTCTCCTTTATTCGCTTTGAATGCGTAATGGGATTGTTCTTTGGTGATTTCGTTCTGTGTGCGCCTCTTTTTTTTTTATGCGTTCGCATATTATACGTATTGTGGTATGAAATATTGCGGATATGTTTTCTGTTGGATTCGTGCAAAGTTTCGGCTTCGTTCTGCGCGGAGTCGATCGATAGAATTCGAATTCGTTATTGAGCTATTATCTGAAAATGGGAAAAAACTACGAGGAAATGTTCTTTTTGTATAATCATTTTTTTTTTCAGGTGATTAATGTTCGTTTTATTTAATAGCCTTCGATCAATTTTGTAAAGCTAACATAATAGAATAATCGATTTTTTTAATGTCAAAGTCTCATGTAAGCTTTTATATCGTTGAAGCATACAATAAAATGAAAAATCGATGGAGGGTTTATTCGTTAGAAGGTATGTTTGTCATACGTACAATTAAAAAAAATGTATGTTTAGAATAGCAAACACAGAATTGAAAAATATTTTCCGTAAAATATACAAGAATAATATTTGAATAGTCGATGAAATTTAACGAATAATGAATTTAAAAACCATGAGCTGAACATTTGATTATCAAATCTATTCGAAAGCAACTCAAATCTGAACACACGTTAAAATGCGAAATCGAAACTCGACTTAAAACCTCAATTAAGCGCAATTCTTTCGTGCAAGCGAATCCAGCATGCACCTCGCCACCGCCAACTTAAGCAGGTCATAAAACGGAATCCTTTTAAACTTGCAGAGTTTCAGACACACGGTCAATTCCTCGAGGGTGACGCGCATCAGCTGAAAACAGCAGTTAAAACGGAGGCATAAAACGGCGTGCAAAACAAATTTGCACGGTTTGACGACTGAACTAGTAAGTCACAACCAGACGGCAGTAAACTTCAGCCGTTGCTTTACGACCTGGCGACAACTAGTTTTTCCTTTACCCGCAGTATCCCAACATCCGAAGAGCCTTTTTTCGAGTCGACTTCCGTTTCCGGATGAATTTCGTTCACATACGTGTTCCTCTGCTCTGTCTCATGCACTCTTATTGTCTAACTGATCAACCTGTTGAGTATAAAATGCATGCCTGGTAAAAGTAAAGTTGTTTCATATTATACCGATTAACTATCTTTTTACATAAAAAAAATGCAATGAAGTTCTGTCTGAATCGAAAAACTTTTCTATAATTGGTATGTTTTTATATGTATGACTTTACATGCACATGAAAGATAATGTTAAGTGTTTAGTATTCTTGTTTATAGACGTATGTAAATATTCGAAAATTGAGTTGACGCAGTAATATTGCATCACACCAGATGCACAGATAGACACATTCATAGATTAACTCTATTGTTATATTCAATCATGATATATCACGAAGCCGATAGAATGAAATAGATGGATAGATTGAGTAAGACAAAGCATGATCAGTACAGATAGGAAATATAGTCATATGTGAATAAGGCTTTAGGTGGTTAACCGGATCTAGAGACGTGTGCATTTTGCGTTCCGGTAAAATATGGTTTTTCGCGGAGCACGCGCTCCGAAGATGTACGAGCGCTCCGTAATTACGTCGGACGTGTTTCAGGAAAATTTCAGCGCAAACTAGAGGCTTGTCGTGTTCGTTTTTCATAGCTTTTCATCGGTTTGGAGTGTGTGTGTGTATGAACGCTTTCAGGCGCTTTAAGATTTTTCGTCTTGAGCTGTCTTCGTTGTACTTTAGGCGTAATTAGTGCTTTTCTTCAGTGTAAAGTATGATAGGTTGGATTAAGATTGAAGGAGGCTTCAAGCTATTTCACCTACAAAGTTATTTTTTAATATTAGTTAATGAAATTTGATGACATAAATAGTCAAGGTTCTTTTGTATCTCGAGGCTATGTGCTAAGGAATAAATATAATGTAAATCTGACCTCTAAAGTAAAATTTATAGTATGTTTTCATGAAATTTATATCTGTTGTATTCGTTTTAATTATATTTGTAATTCTGATAAAAATAAATGTGACAAGTTTAAGCTTCGCTTTTATTCAATTTACTTTTATCCGAACGGAATATTTTCATATCGAAAATATTTTTCATTTGTTCAGCATGAAAATATATTTTTTTCGTTTTTCATTTGCGATAGAAAACATATTTTCTAGATGCATAGTCAGAATTCTAATTAGATACAGCGCTGTGGAAAACAAAATTGCATTTTTCAGCGGATTCCAGCATTTTCCTTCGGGAACAGACAGACCGCAAATCTTATTCCATACTATGTCTAATATAAAACTACGGAACAACGTTGTTCCAGGACACTTTCTGCGAGTCCCTTCGTTTCTCAATCTGTCCCGAACGAGATAATCCCGTCTAAATGTCACTTTTTAATCTTATTTCCCTTAGATTGGACCCTTTTTTCGCGAATCGCGACATTTTAATCCGAAGTCCGATACACACCGGGGAATATCGAAAGCCTACTCTTGTTTCGCATTTCGCATTTCCCGGCCGAATTCTCGCGGGAATTAACTAAAGTGTAGTTGTTTATATAAACGACAATTCCGCATTCGCAGAAACGACCGTAATATTTTCAAAAGTCTGAATAGACCGTAAAAGTCCATAAGGGGCACGCCAGTTTAATGTAAAAAGTGAAAAATGATTCGCTGTTAAAGCGCAAACTTTTTTTTTCAATGGCAAAAAAAAACCACAACCGCCATTCTTTATTTATTTCAATAGGGGTTTTTTTTATTGTTGGTATGTTTTTTGTTGTTCGTTTTGACGAATCCCGCCTTCGAAAGAAAAGCGTGGCGCGCAATTTCGCATTGTACGACATCACGCGAATAAATGTTTCAGCAATAAATCAGTCTGAAACGCTTATCCAGCGAAATCTGTCAGTTGCGATTTGCTCTCTCAGTACGTGTACTTTATTTAATTGTTTCTTTTTTCACGCCACACGTAACCCTTATCGGCTTTATTCGGATAAATGCGTACACTTATATTAGAAATGGCACAAATCTCGTACAAAAAAATTAGAATAAAAATTTGAATTTTACTAAATATGTGAAAATGCAATATCTGTAACCAAATAAAATGAAGTCAATGTAATACAATTCGTTTGATACTCTTAAAATCGATTATATATTTTGAAAGCTTATTTGGAAGATTTATTAAGGCCGATATTTTCACTGCTCTAGTTACTTACTACAGAGCTCCAGTCACTCCTCCAACTTTAAACTGCCTAAAAAAAGACGAATATTTGACAGTTCGATGTCGGAGAAATGATTGTCACTCTATAATTAGTCAATTGGAGCAGTGAAAATATCGTCCTATAAACTATTACACTTTTGATTTTGAAAATTTCGGGCTATTGAAATCTCAATTTATATACAGAAACCAAAAACATATTTTAATTTATGTTTTAAGGATAAAAAAAATATTTATCACATATTCGATTACTGAGCCGTTCATCATTGAAACGTTGAGAAACTTTGTATTCGAAATTCGAAATTGGCGGGCTCGAACTTCTGGAAGGCGGCCAATCACTTTACAATATAACGAATTATGTTTTTAATGGTGCTTTCCTCCCCATTTCTCATTCTAGTAGGAAGTTCGCCTTCCGTAATTGGCCACTTCTCGTTGTTTTCCTTTTTTTTCCATCCATTCCGTTCTAATTTTTTTTTCGAGGCTTTCGAGCTTTGCGAAATTTCCGCGTGAGAAATTCGAAAGTCGCGCAAATCGCACGAATAATATGCAAATTAAAGTACGCACCGCACTTTTGATATACGACCTCCACAATTTTACTTTCGAATATAAAATTTGAAACCTCACTTACAATTTAAACTATCGACAAAATTCTGAATGGATATTCGCATCGTTCGAGCGCTTATATTGTTTCTCGTTCGATTTCGAATCAGAACCGCGCAGTCAGAGAATTGTTTCGCAGAAACTATCGACGTTTCACTATACACAGAGCAGATATTGTATATAATATTTGCTTTCAGAACTAGCTAGAGTTTTCACAACCGAAAACCGATAAACAAGTTAAGCCATCGTCCCGAAACTGCGAGTCGCGGTGCACCGATAGCAAATCCTCTAGAAACCCTCGGTAATCCTTTTACGACAGTTTCTGAATTCCTCCACGTGCCCCCAAATTGCATCGCAGGTATTTACAAAGCCACCCCTTTTTATCGAAGATTCGATCATTAGAGCGCGTAATTATCGGATTATCTGTCGGGAATAGAATTAGAGCTTGTTGCCGAGGGTTGCTTTGTCGATGGAATTGCTGCGGGTGTTCAACTTTAATATTCAAAAGGTATACTCACGTCTCCCCGAGGCTAGATAGAGACAATTAATCTCCAGGCGGTCGGTAATTGCTCGGCTAATGACGACGCTAATGTGTCTGGACCGCTGAAGTCGGTTCAGGAACGCTGAACAAACTTAACAGGATGGAGAACAACAAAAACGTCTAATCTTCCTCACATTAGAATGTTTGTGTTCATTAGGATTCGTGTGAATATGAATTCCTGCGTATTATGAGGCTTTTCATATTTTTAGGGCCGGTATTTCAATCGTTGGTTAAATTGCTTGAGCTTGGTCTAACTTTTTTGTTCTATGAAATTTAACGAAACAAAAGGTTTCATAGCACTTATTCCACCAATGGTCTTTTTTTAATTGCCAGTTTTGACTCTGTATTTGAGCTTGATCTTTCAATTTGCTGATTAGTTATCGATAAAAAGATAACAATTCTATGAGAAAAAATACGTTAATCGTTGTTTAAGTAAGATTCGAAAATAGGACCTTAATCATAGATGTAACAATTTTTTTGATTATAGAATTTGACATTAGATATTTAAATCAATGTTAAGAACTTGACTTGTTATTATAGCACAAAGGATTTTCAATTTATATTTTTAAAATCTCAATGTCATATAAACTCAGTTGAATGTTCGATTTATTGATCGAATCCAACTTCACATAAATGTGTGATACAATTTTACGATTCCATTAGCATGATAAAATATGTGAAAAGGCATATAAATTGTGTTTTAATTTCGAGTGAAGTGTGAATTAAGCGAAAGCCTAGAAAAAAATTCATAAAATAAATTGAAACGAGAGCTTTTATTCAGCGATGGAGATCTTTATTAATTCCGCTGCTCGTCGGTATGTTAATCATATTACATTTTGAATTTTCCGTTAAGTCTGCGTCGCGTAATTAAATAAGCAATTAAGCCACGTTCATTCGCTGTTATTATATTATATTATATACGTGTGTGTAGAGGCTTTTAATACTTTTCACTTAACGTGTGCGAGAAAATTGCAGCTTTCCCTCTATTTCCACGGCTCGTTCCGAAGGAAGCGATAAACTTGCACCCAACGTTAAAAAACCAAAAAAGCACCCGCTGAGAATTACGATAGCTTGAATGGGAGCAATGTTTTACACAAGGGATTTAATTGTTTTTATTTTCATTATAAAGTTTTTTTTATCTTCCTTTTGAATCTAATACGTTAGTGCGCTTCCGTCACACATATACGAGGTGTACGAATTTATAAATTTTAAGACTTTCTGAATCTAATTTTTTTGGTATTGTATTAGTGTTAGCAGTAATATTTAGTCACTTTTCTTTTAAAGAAAATAAAATTCCATTTATATTTCAATCAAATTTGTAGTTCACCGAAAAATGTTTCAAATGAAAAACCCAAGCGCAAAACGATCCCCAGCTTTATTTTCAAGCCGGAGAGAAAATCCTCGGGAGGATTTAGCGCATTGGAGACTATTAAAATATTACGGCTTTCAATTACGTTCATACCGGAATTGTACGTATGTCCGAGGCACTTTATCCGGAATTTCGTTCGTCGGGCACGTCCTTCGCGATTTTATCGCTTTTTAAAGCGGTTTTCACTTCAACAGGTCCCCGATTTCCCGGAGAGCGTTTATTCATCTCGTCGAACTCGATAAATTCCGTGATTTATTCGTCGGAACCGATTCGAAAGCGGGAATAAAATAAACACGAAACGCGTCATGCGAGCGTTTATCGCATGCGAATATATCGACAACGCGTTCGCTAACATTGCGAGAGAATAAATTGTGTCGCAGTGCTCACAAATTCGAATATAGGATGACTCGAAAGTCGATCGAGAGTTTTGGTTTAATTATTGGATTGAAATAAGCTTGAATCGTTTAAATGCGAGATCTTATTCAATTTTATAGTGAGAGTTTTCTTCTGAAATGTAATTTCGCATAGGTATTCGATACTTGATAAAATCTTAAATAAATAAAGCATAGAATGAGTTTATTATATATGTATGAGTTTATTAGATACTTAAATAGTTGTCAGGATTAAAATAAATAAGAAGCTATTTTTGAAAGTCTTATATGAAAGCAATTTTCTGAGATCACTAAATGTTTTTTTCTAGAAATTTATAAATTCAAATTTCAAAAAGAATTTATTTTATAATAGTTTTAGTGAATTGTTGGCAATATCATTATAGAATTCAGTTTAATATAATACAATATATTATTTTATATTCATGTGATATTTTCGATCAAACTCTGTGAGAATTCTATCAAGATTTTCATACGAATTCAATATAAACGAATTTACATTTTAACGATCACAGAGCGAAAAAATAATCAGAAACATCTCTTACATTTTCCGATTCTGTAACATCTCGGGAAAACAGCGCGATCGATACTAGCCGCTAGCAACGTATGGAAAATCCTATGAGCCGTCTGAAAACAACAACCTGGACATCTTCCCATAGGCATATTGCGCATCATTCCTACAATGGAAACTGAAGAAAAAAAAACACATAAAAGCCCATAGAACAGCAGTATATGTACGCTTTTTTGTGTATTGTGTCGTGTTCAGTATAGTCGTTATGTTTCCAATTAAAATCTCCGCATGAATTTTTCATAAGTGATAAGTATTTTTGATTATTTCTTTCAAATGTTTCTTATTCACTCTGAAATAGTGGTTAATTTTTAAATGAAAGACAACATTTCTAACGATAAGTTGCATGAAATTGAATATATTTATCTTAAATTATTGTAATTTTGTATTGGTCTTTGCAAATATATTCGCTGAATTTCATCTTATTTAATACACACGTTAAGTAACCTTTGATTGTTTA
Source organism: Cheumatopsyche charites (assembly GCA_024721215.1). Classification (NCBI taxonomy): domain Eukaryota; kingdom Metazoa; phylum Arthropoda; class Insecta; order Trichoptera; family Hydropsychidae; genus Cheumatopsyche; species Cheumatopsyche charites. The sequence continues at coordinate 7,398,616 of CM045576.1, read as the reverse complement.
TTCATTTATTATTTAATCAAGTAAAGCTTATTAATTAATACTTCAACTTCATACAATTTTGTACCACTCATAACAAAGGGTACATGATTCTAGAATCTTATCGAAGGTTCATATTATGTTGTTTATCATAAGTCAAAGTAGTTCAACGTCTAATTGCTAAATTCATTTCCATCTAATGGTTGCACCTTAGTAGCAGTTTCTTCACTCAATTGACCATAGGTACCAATAGTTTTTACCAGTACCAGTACCAGTACTACCAGTAGTAATAGTACCAGTTTTTCTAACTACTTTGTACCACTTGTTACGAATTGTTATACGACATCCGATTGCCTGATTCCACCCCCTCTCATACTTGCATCAGCCATTACTTTAGCGGCAATTTCTTCACCCTCAATAAGTAGGCATATAGTTTCACCAATAAAGACCACCTTTCGACTGCTTTATACCACTTGTTACAAAATTTCGTATTTATAAAAAAAAAAAAACACCTAAACGTTAACGGAGGCCGTTAGAGAGCGGAGGGCGACCCAGGGTCGTGCACGTACACACGAGCAAGGTCGCGTGCGCCCAATATCGATTTTTATTCGGTTCGCGGGTCAATCTTTGCGCCATTAGAGCCATTAGCGACGTCGAATAGCGTCGAATAGCATCGAATAGCGTCGATAGGGTCGCGGCTCTGTCTCGACTCGGATACGCGCCCTCGACACTCGAGCGTATTCGGGAAAAAATGAAGATTTCTATCGCGCTTTTTCGTTTTCCGTTTCGATCAGGATGCTCGATTTTCATACGGTGGGTTTTTTTTTTTGGGGTTGGGTGGTTTTATTTTTTGTGTGTTCTTCGATCAAATATGAGTGTATGGTTCGAATTCGTACTATATGTGTATTTTTCTATGTTCACATACTCTATTTTCTATAATAATATGCTTATTGCGAAGCTTATAGAGTGGATAATCATTATGTTTCCATTGAATTTGATCTATTTAGTCAGACCTGTGTATGCTCTGACTTACTCTCTGGAGTTTTTGACATATGGCTTACTTCTTCACTTTAAAAAGTGAATGATATTAATTGATAAAATTGTATGTAAATGGGTAGAAATTATCAGTACGAAAAAATAAATAAAGTAGGTGAAACTGATTGTTGTTAAAGATTTTTTTTTCAATGTAAATTTTGGTTATGAGATTAAATATTCCAATATAAATATTTTTGATGTGAAACGAATTATTTTAGTATAAAACTTTTCATCAAAACACCTTGAATATTTGATGTAAAATCTTATAAAACAACTTTGAAATTATATTTTATATGAATATTCATGAGATAAATTACGAGTCCGAAAGAAATACGAATCATCCAAGGACGCCAAATATCGAGTTACGCCCGAAAGTTACCTATACACGACCTTTCTTAACCCCTACGAGTAGAATTAGCCGAACGTTTCCGGATAGTTTTATATATCGTGTTTGTTTCGTTTTCGTAGTTTTTCCGTAGCCGCCGATTGAACTCTGAATTATGAAAGCGACCCGGTTGTTTCTAATCGAAGCTCGAGTTCCGCGCGTGGAAATTGTATGTTACAATCTCGATTTTCATGCGGTTCAGCACATTTTACTACGCCGACACGATCGATTTTCCCTCATTTATTCATAAAGGGTTGTAAATTAATTTGCATCGGCGTACAAAGGGTTTGCCTTTTCGCATTGATATCGGAAAATTAGAGCGACCATGCTAAATATTTTCATTTCGCTTTTGTATTGTGAGTTAGCTATTCGACGAAGAGTTTCCACTAGCGGTTTTTTTTTTCTATCGGCGAGTGACAATTAGCAAGTTTATGTCGTATGTTGACTGAAAAAGCCGAGGGGTACAAGTGGAATTGCTGGGATTTCGAGAAAAGTGCGTTCAAAGTTGAACATGTATCTACATGTATTAGGAGGAGGTCGACTGATTTGATGATATATCCTTTTATATCCTTTTGTTACCAAATAAATGAGCGTGCATAAAAGCGACTCCTGTGCATAACTCAATTTCGGCAAAAATGTCATTTGTACACTTGGTCTTTTCGATCGTCATATAACAATGAGAATACATTCTCGTGTCGTATGACCCGACATATGCATTTTCAATTGAACGAATATATTTTACTACGACTACATTTGCTTATATTCACTTGTTGCTACAAAAAAATGAAAATTCCTTCTAAACACTCAATTCAATATTTCCACGAAATACATAGATGCCCCATTTTTCCCACTAGGACGCCGAATAGTCTAGAACCCCAACCACACCAGACTCCAACGGCACGTGAAAGCACACACATCACGAACGGTTACGGAAAATGTTAAATTTAATACCCACCGTACTTATGTATGTACAGTGTGTGTGTGTGTGTGTGTTATTGTTGAAACGGGCAACGACGTTTCGGATCGCGTGAGGCGCCCTAGAGTCGGCCGTAGGCGCCCGCGAGTCCGACGCCGCCCACTTTCCGCCCACCCTTGGAGGCTCGCATTTTTAATACTGTGTCTTTCCTATGCGGGACTATTATCGTGATGGATCGGGGGGAGGGATTGTGGTTTTTGTGCCCCGGGATTAGTTTCGGTTCGGGGTCCGTTTTTCGAGTGGGCGTTGACGGATTTCGCTTGTGGCGTTTCGGGATATTCGAATGGATTTAAGGTTTATTGTGTCGTTTTTGTTATGCGACAGTGAGTTTCAGAGTTTTGCTTTTGGAGTTGTAAATACTGATAACACTAGAAAAGTAGATGCTTATTTTGTATTGCGCACAATTGTTGGGGATTTGTTGTCGGCGCGTGCAATTGTCGGGGTATCGTTGCATCGCGATTAGTGTAATACGGATCTAATGGATGTTTCGATAATTTTCAATATAAATAGTAAGGTTATTTATGCGATTTCATAAGAATTTATTAATGAAAATAATTGTTTTATAAATTTTCTGGAAAGAAAATTATTAATCATTAAGAAAAACCTAGTCTTTATTATTTTGAAGAATGTTATTGTTCTCAATGTTAAACTATATCCATTCTGAAAAAAATACAAATTTCCTCATCTTCGAGAAGTTATTGCGTACCTAAATTTATATATAAGATACCCGATCGATATAAAATTTCAATTTAATTTAACTTTATACTATTTTATAGAATAACTTTTTAATGTATTGCTTTCGAAAAAGTTTATTTAGAGTTATTTTTTAAGGGTTTTCCGCTACGTGGTCGGTGGTTCCGTTTGTTTACAGATAAAGCTTTGATGCTTTTAATTGAGGATGTTTAAAATTCTTCGTGGAAATATTTCATGTTCATTATGTTAATAGAAAGTTTCACTAAAATGTATTGTTAAACGATCCTTGTGCTTTAAGGTTGATTGATCTTACCTTATTATGTACTTAACTTAAGTAGTCTAAGTATAGAACTATGAAATTTGTCTTTAGAGTATTCCAATATGTATGTTGTGCATGTTATGATGAAAATTTTTTAATTAATTATTAAATTAGTATGAAAATTTAATAGCATTACAAAAATACTGCTGAGATTAAATAAATTTCGAATAAATTTCAGGTTCATGTACATGAAATAATATTTCCTATAATAAAAGCACAAAATTAGAATGAAAATTGTCCCAATAAAAATTCTCAGCATCGCAATGTAATGATAAAACGATAAATCTAAATTTGAATAATCTAAATGCATTCAAGTATTTGTTTGATCGATTCTCTAGCTCAACTTACAAGTATTATTAACCGGCAATAAATACAATAATCGTTTATTTTACAAAATCCCGAAATTATAGCCGTTATTATTCGTCGTATTATCGCTCATTCTCACGACATCATTTTAACATTAAACGAAGTGAAATGACCCACGAATATTCAATTATATCCAATGAAACGGCGTCGAAAGTGGGGTTGATCGTATTATCCGACGTTCAAACACAATTTTCCCACTTCGGCTTTAGAGGAGGGATGAAATAATTTTTTTCAGCGAGTTTATTTTGGCGAAACCGCAAACGACAGATCCGAAAACATGTCCGATTTTATTATATTTAAAGGTCAGTCACGCTATCCCCTTTCGCGAATAAAAGAAAAGCGAACAAATATTTATTCTAGTCAGATAAAAATATTTTTATACGTAAAAAAATCGGATTAATTTCACTAATCGCGTCAGTATCTGCAACGTGACAAGCCACCGAACAATACGAAAGCTTTCGCGATGAAAATTCGTGCTGGAAAAAAATAATACTAATTTATATTCGCGAGTTTCGTGGCGTGACTGAAAATCTGTTATCGGCCATTCGATACGTTTACGCGAGCGAATATTTTTGGAAATCCGTCGACGGATCGTATTATCGATATTTGATTCTTACACGATACCGTAAAACTTTATACGCTCAGATGAAAAAAAATAACGTACTAGACGCCGATTTGTCTGGCGAACGCGAACTGTGGGTCCTTTTTGCGTTGCAGAGAAATTGATATTACGGCAATATACAAAATTATTATTGGCGCCCTCGTTTCCGATAAAAGCGACCTCTGTCCCGTGCGCGGTCCTTTCCGCTTCCGTTCGATGAAAAACGTATCGTTTCGACGCCGCTGCGAGAAAAAAGGATATCAATTTGCCGATTTTGACGAATTTCGCTTTTCCTCTGCTGCGAGGCACGTTTCCGAAGTGTACCCTTTGAAAAACGTTTCACTATCATATCATTTTAGATCTTTTTAATATCCTCCATTATTGATTTTATGTTAAAAAACCGTTTTAGTGTAATAATTTTTAATAATTTGATATAAACTGGTTATATTTTTTTCGCAATAACGATTCTAAATCCTTTTTTATTTACGTTACTCGACCTCAAAGAAGTTTTTTCTAGACGATAACCCATGTGGGTTAGAGGCTATGCTCTAGAGAGCTTTTCCTCAACTATTTGTACTACAGTGATATAAGTTCTATACACAGGAAGTGAGAATGGAAAGAAAGCAGAAGGATGCTCGAGCCCTAACTGAACTCTAACATTTTACTATAAGATCATATTGATCGAGTGGAATCTATCCGAGATTGACTTGAAACGGATCATCTGATTAATTGAGATTATATTTGACAACTGAATTTCACAAAGAACACAAATCACCCTTTTTATCGATATTTAGCTAAATACATACAGAAAATTGTTGTTTACATGATAAAGAACCATTTTCTGTACTTAATTTAATTTCGATAAAAAAGTTCACTTTTGCCCTTTGTGAAATTCAGTCGTCATTTGAAACGATCAATCTCAACTAATTAACTGTTTACATGGCATAGTTAGACAGTAAGTCTGAAGCGTCATACGAATGTCGACTCTCTTCCCTTCGCTCGAAAGACCATATTCGAATGAACGCACCATGTTTAGCGATGAAGTAGCTCGTTCTGGTTAATCTTTGGTTCTGAAAATAATGATTATTTCGAATTGTTTCAGGTTGAAGGAAGGATGTGGTAGTAGTGAGCGAAGAGCGGTGGGGTGAGGCGATGCCCTGTGGCGGGGTGCTGGCCGCGTCGCCGCTGTCGCTGCGTGCGCACGCTCATGCGCCCGCGCCCCCGCCAGCATCGCCACCAGCACTCTGCAGAGCCATGGCAACCCTAGCGCACCATCATCATCACGAAGACGACGATATCTTCTTAGGTTCGTTCCTCATCTATTCCATTCATACGCCTACATAAACATGCCGAAATATCGCTGCATTCACTGATGTATTGTACAAGGAATGTGAGGATACTTGATCCACCTGGGAGACTCGATCCCCCTCTTTTGTTACAGTAATAGTGTATATGTTACAGACATAGTGTCTAATACGACATTTCATAGAACCACTAGACAAAGTTTCTAATGTCTGAATCAGCAGAGATAGTTGATCCGTAAACACTATGTCTAGATATTCTATAGAATCGCATTCGCTAGTTCGCATTCGAAAGTAACTAGCGAATGGATGAAAATAAAAACACTGCGAACATGACAAGACAAGACACGACGAACATAGGAGAGACTCGATCCTCCTTTTATATTCTACCCAACCCCCAATTTCGACTACTAATTAATTATTCTTCGACAAATTTCTCATTTTAATGAATAAATACTATCGACGTAATATGTACCGTTGAATCGGATTACTGTGTTTTTTCTCATAAGAACCTCTATTTGTACCTAAATAATACCGAAAACATGCACCGAACTTCTTCAATCGTTTTAAACTTGCTAGGTTCTCTTCATTTCGTATCAATTCAACGATATAATTAGCAATTTCAACCCGGACCCGTTATACGTACCTACTTATCATCGGATCGAGAAACGTCAAACCTCAACTGTCAAAATATCGGATTTTCGTTCGTCATGTTTGTGTCTTGCCTCACTGAAGCAAAGATGTGATTGCGAACAATTCCGCGACATTGTTAACAATGTCTAGTGATAGCTGCTGCTTTAAAATAACGTTAGACGCTACCACTGAAACCGTACGACATTGCATGCTATCACTAGTGGTTGTATGCTATCTCACTATTAGACGCTATGTCTGTAACATATATGTATACACTTGAAATTAAATTGAGTATACTTTGGCAGGATTTTTTTTCCGAAAATACGATTTTCCAAATGGGAGTTATAGGCAAAATACATAAGAGAGGATCAAGTTTTCCCATATTCCCGTACAGGAAATGATTTTTGTTTGTCAGCCGGAAATCACAGTCTTTCTCGCATTCTTATGTATTTCAGTATTAGAGCGAGAAAGGTAATGCTTTCTAGTTCGCTAATGAAAAGTGTTCCCTCGTATAATCGATCTCCGATTGAATCTCATTATGGTAACGGATGGCTTCTTAAGCTGAAACTCATTAGTGGATCCAAGTCGTGGGCAAAAATAATAACCAAGATTCCATCTTGCAAATTTTTAATAATCGCCGATTCTAAGGAATTTTTTTTTTTTGAGAAGGTATAGAAATAATATATTTTCTACAACCATTTTGATATTCTCATTGGATTTTTTCCAAATTGATAATTTTAATATGTTTATTCATTTAATGGAAGTTTCGTGATTCGAATAGAAAGATTGGCGATTTAATTACTTAATATTCTCAGCGAATTCAGTTTATTGAAACGTTTGTCAATGTGATATTTCTCAGAAATTATATTCTGTTAGGACTGATTCATTATAGTGCAGGTCACCTCAAATTAGTGTACAGAATCGTGTACTTAAGTGATTAATTATTTAAGTGTCAAGAGGCATTTCGAAATGTCAATCAATCTTGTGATTAGATCAAAGTCTAAATTATCAATTCTAATGAATAATTTGCGTGTCAATTCAAACCGAAGCGCTTTCGAGTTATTTCAGTCATGCACTTATTAAAATTGACTCTTGAGTATTGAAAGAAAGCTTCAAACATAAAATTTTCTAGGATTCATAACTATATATTCTTTGTATGAGGATGAGTTGCTAGAAATATAAACACTTCGAAAGTGTATCGTAAATTGATCTGAAAACAGAACTACGATCCAATGGGAGGAATCAAAAGATCCCCAAGGTTATTCTCATCAAATTCTATCAGCTTTTTTCACACCGAGCGATCCACACGTCGATCCGATAACGTAATCGTCCCTTCATATATGTATATACATACGAAAAAAACATAATACGTGTGGATCTCGGGCGTTTCTATGGTGTTAACTTGCCGGACACGTTTGTGTTTTTCTCGTGTTTGAGCCGCCTAATAGATTCTGGGGTGCGAGTCCCTCGGGCACTTTGTCCCTATATAAACCGTTCGTATTTATTTATTCATAATTTGATTACGCATGAAGGTCGAATTACATAAAACGATTTGCTTCAGGGACTAAACATCTCCGCAGACTCACTGTTTTCGGCTTTCAGTCGGTTGATCGGCGTTGTGCTGAAATTTTGATATGCAAAAGTCTCTGCGGCAACGTGTCGTTGATTGCAACTCATTTTGATGGCTTATCTGTTTTATGTTGTAGCAATGCTGGCATCTGACCAGCACGACGACGACGATATTCTGCTGGGTAAGTCACATACATCTTAGTTTGTACAAAATCGGCATGTGCTTCAGACTTTAGAGCACGAAGCTTGCGGTGAAAAAAAATGCGGATTTACGTTTTGGCCCTTTGAGCTTTGACTCATCTCGAAATCTTTCCGTTCCTATGTATGATAGTTTCTAAGAATTTTCCGTTTTTGTCATCGAATATATGAATCATTCATAAATTAGTGTGCAGCTTTCTCATTTATCACAAGCAGCTTGATGTGTCTGAAATTGAAAATTTAGAAAAAGCCATATTCTCACGAGGCATATTATTTCAAGACGCTCATTCCGAGTTTTCATACAACATCCATTATTCTCTCCGCACACACGCGAAAGTAAGAAGTTGCAGAATTGAATTATTTCGCAGTGAAGCCGTAACGGCGAAGTTTCTAAGGCTCGCACACATACCCCAGTTGTGCAAAATTCAAACCAACCATATCGAACGCCTCGAGAGCGATCTGTGAGGCGAATATTTAACTCGGTGCATCCCCCTGAAGAGGGAAACTCCAATATTAAACGGGTAGCCTTTTTTAAGCACCACCATAGCCAAGATTATCGGCTGACCTTCGCTCAGTTCGGCTCGATCTTCGCACTTTTGCGGACGTCTCGACTCCTATCCAATACGGAGCTAACAACCCAATAACAATATCAATAAAAGTATATATGCATTTTGATGGCAGCTTAGAGTTTATGGAGCTAAAAATTGTAGAGTCCGCGCGAACGGGAAGGTGGTACCTTTTGTACCTCGGGTCGACCTGGCTAGGCATTTGTTTCTCCGGATATAACCATTATTTTGACCGGAACCCTCCGACGAAGTTATTCGTGTAACTTCGGTTAAATATAATTCAGCAGGCCGCCCTTTCACCTAGCCCTCTCTATCTAACCCAACTGTTATATGGGGATGCGCAGGCGGGTCGGGTCGCTATGGGGTTAAGGCGTCCGAAAAAGAAAGACGGCGGTAACTTTGCGCCTCTATATTCGCCTTTTTTTCTATCTTCGCGTGAGATTTTTTTCAATGTTGTTAGCCTTTATCGCTCTAGTTTTGCTTTTGACATTTTTCACATATTTACTGCGCGACTTTTTTTTTCCCCTGCCTTTTCCGACCCTCGCTGCGCTTCCTTGCCAGTACCAATCAATAGTACGTGCAAAGATTTTCTTTATGTTTTTTTCATTCGACTTGTAAGCTTTCAGACGTATCTTCAGGTATATATTTTTCTTTCCACATCAAATACGAGGGTGGATTCGGAAAGTTTTCACGGTGGGGACCGTTTTTAATTTCAGCAACACATACATTTTTTCGATACATGTATTGATTCCTTTCTCTCAAGACATATCTCGTATTGAAGAAAAATATATTGTTTTGAGTAAAAGAGTTTTCTGTGATCTCGAAGAAGGTTTAATGACATTAATTGATTGTAGATAAACCTGATGTAATATCGACAGTAAGTCTACTGATTGCTTACTTTTTTTCTGAAAATCAATATCTTAAAATTCAACTAGAATACCATAAAAGGAGCTATCCAGTAAGAAGATTGTTATGAGAGAATAGTATTTTTAAACCTACTAGATAGCTCTCTTTTCAGTATATTTGTTAATTTATGTATTATTGATGCCATCCACGTTTAACCCAGCTGATTCTACGTACTTCAAAAATATTGAAATCCTAACTAGTCTCTAGAGTCGTCATACTCATATACCAAGGATCCATCAACGATCGGACATTCTGATACTTTTCTATCAACCTATGATAACTGTTAATGACTTCTTTAGTCCTCACATTTCCACCACCCTCTTTACACTCACCATTATGTACAAGAAGATTCGTCTTTTCTTTCGGAATGTGACCCACGACGACGATAACCAGGCCACTCGGCCAGATTGGGAAAGGGCCATTACGCACACACGTACCGTATTTATCTACGCCAGAATATCTATCTCTATGCTCTATGCTCTTCCAGAGTACATAGCTTCACTATTTCGCAGCACAAAAGGTGCGCAATTTAGAAAGAAACTACACGCTGTCTATTGTTCGACCGGCTCCGGTGAGGTTTCGATATCGAAACGGCGAATATCGCTGCAGTTTTGTATATTCGAATTTAAAAATGTATCGATCGTATTTGAAATCGGTTCGTAGTATCGAGTGTGTGGGTACATTAGGGGTTTCGTAGAGGTTCGTGTTTTCGTTGAGGCCGAGGGTTCAGAGGGCGAAGTCGCTTTCAGCAATTTTGATTAAACCGCCTAACTACAATTTAACGAAAGTTCAAAGCGACGAACCGAACGATTCGAAGGATGAAAGTTTTCCATCCGTTAAGCTTACTTCTTGCTGTTATAACGACGGCAGCTTGTCGCGTTATCGTTCGAGATGACAAAGTAGCTTTTCGATTTGACAAAACTTGCACCAGTGTCGCTATTTTACTTTTAAAATTGTCTCTATAGCGATTTGCACATTAACATCTGCTGAATATCTTCGTCATAGAATTGTTTCAAAGTTTAAGAGATTTTAATATTTCGAAACAAAAAATGCATTTTTAAAGCATTCAGCACTAGATGAGCAGACAATGAACATTACACTCAACTTGTCTGAAATTAAAACTTTATCAAACCAGACAAAATAAAAAATACATAACCTGACATAACTTAAGTTGTCGAATGTCGTACCGATATTTTGCTCCACAAATACCCAAAGTTTCATAATATTCAACATTTTAGATAAATCTCGCATGAAATGGCGAAGTGATAATAAAATAAAAATGACGTAAAACCCCCTATTTATCACCATAGCTAACGCGTATTCATTGCATGGCCGAAATCATATTATAATACATTACACTCCTGGGTGATTTTTCAGCAATGTATAACCTAGTTTACGCCGCTTAACTTTTTCACAGCACACGTGCAACCTTCACAAGGTTACATGCGGATCGCTCTTTTTTCATTATACACCGAAAACGTACAAAATACTCCCATTTCACGGCAGTACGATATATCAGCCGACTTTTATTTTATCATCAAAAGTGAAAAAGAGAACAATTTTCAAAAACGAAAACGAGAACAATCGTTAGCTCTCCGTGACGACCTTTGCCCAGTGCCTCTTTGAGCGCCACTTTCGAAGACCGCATCTCTTAAAATTCCGAGCCTGTAACGCAAAAAATTCCGAGGGGCCAGTTTTATTTTCGCGAATCCATTACGGGGTTACACCTCGTTAAGATTCATCGGCGAAGAGAGAAGTTCCCATGGAAAATGGTCCTCTTCTTCTTTCTTCCTCCTCTTCTTCCGCCTCTTCCAGTCTCCTCTGGTTCGCTGAGGTGTAGACTTTCAGACGGATGGTTTTTGCAGTGACTCTTTTTTCAAGTTGGGAAAAATTTAAATATAGATGCTATCTTTTTCATCGAATATGCGATTATTTTGAATGTGCGTTCTGTAGGAAATTCGAAGCACTCAAATCGTACTGAAACTTCATTCAAATTTTTAAGGAATCTTCATATGAAAAATGTCTTCTCTAATATAGATATTCATGTTGTTATTTCTTCACAAAATAATAATTACATTGATTGGTATTGGATTTGGCTCCAAAATGCTTGTTCAAAATCAATGTACAAGTATGTACTATCGTCTCATTATAAATCGTATGAGAAAAGAATGTTAATAAATTTTATTGATTTGAATAGGTACAACATTCAATTTAGTATTTATAATGCGAAAAAATTCCCGATGGCCGCTTCTGAAATATTGATTTATTCAAATTGTACGAAACAACTTTACGATCCTCGTAAACCACGTTATCGGATATAATAAATCACAATTTCTATGAACTAGATTGAAACGAAAATACTGAAATATTCTCCCGAATCCTATAGAATACAATTTTGCAAACTACATCTCGATCTTGAACGAAAAAGCTACACATATACACGATTCACAAGCGAACATCGTTGAAATCCACTCACAAGCGATTACGTATCAAAGGCCAGGGATGGGCAAAAGCGCTGAAATGAATCTTTTCATACAAATTTCAAAACGCTTGATATATTTTGTCGATTATAAGTTTAAAAAGAGCATGGATAAATATTAAAAATGAATAAATTTCATGAAAATTCAGGTTCATGAAAAAATGTCATTTAAAAATTGGCTGTGGAGTATTAAATGATTTATTGGATGAGAAAATTCGATTTTTCATCAAAATTTCTCAACTAATTGAAAGTCATTATAACGAAAAATCGTCACTGTCAAATACGTATCGATTAAAATCTATTCATGGATGATTGCTCCAAAGTGGAGACATTTTTACCACCCTCTTTTTATTTAAGATTCAGTATTTGTGGAGCAGACATCTATCATTTTAAGCAAGCTTTGATGAGATTATTTCAAAGGTAGATTAGGTTAGGTCAAATGTCACGCAGATAACGAGCTATACAAATATATTAGCTTTAATCACCAATTTTCACATATAATTACCCTCAATTTGAAGGCCTCGAAATTTCAACTTTTTCAATAAAAAAAATCGTCAATTTCGCTAAAAACCCACTCACCCCTGCAGTGCATCGACAAAGCGCCAAAGTCTCAAATCCAACGACCACCCTGTACACGTATACAGGGTGGTTGCACAGGGTCGACGTACACGAAACGGTCGGCCGAGTGTTGCACGAATGCAGCGGGGTTAACGGCGCCGTTAAAGCCTCCGCTTCCTTAACGGCGAGGCCCACAATGTAATCTCTCATGCGATTCGGTTGCTTTCTCTTTAAAATTTCACCCCAGTCTAGGGGCAATTTGTGCGATTGCGGTCGGACAAGGGTTGCTTGCTCGTCGGTCGAAGGGTTTTTTTAATTGTGCGTTGAATTTTTTAACGCCATCGACGTTAAGAAGTTCTGTGTATCTATTGCTCGATAGAATCCTTAACGGCTGATCGTTTGGCAGTGAAACTCTTCGGAGTTGTCGTATGCATGTCTGGAAAAGTTTTTGCATCATTATATTTAACGATTGATTTGTACGAAGACGTTTCGTAGGAGGATTTTGACTGCAATAAAAGCGGAGCAAATATTAGAACGGAGAACAAAAACAACTTTTCTCAATCGGCTTAAAGTCTAAAGAGTTTCGAGCATCGTCGAATCATAAAAGCTGGTCTTATTGTTTAATAAATTTTGTTTATACTATGAATTAGGGATGGATAAAGAGACGGATAGATACATGCTAGAGAAAATATAATATAGATTATATGTTGTAGGTCTTATATTTGATAAGTCTCGGTCAATGGCGTCAGAAACAAAATGATGGATTCGATGTTAATATGATTTTTTTTTCGGTGCTCAGTTTCAGATCGATCATATTATTTTTTGTGAGGAAATAGTATTTTCATTTTCGTTTGTGAATAAAAATGGATAAGTTGGAAGCTGAAATATTTCTGAACAAGGTTTTGTCGCATATTAAATGATTTTCATTTGAACTTTCATGATTTTTTTTCGTATCTACTCGCGTATGTGATTTCGTTAATAAGTAATGCTATGAAAATTACACGCTTTAAAAAGATATTGAGGTCAAAATAATGATCATTATTGTATATTAGTATTAATATTTGATTACTTTTCATTTTAAACGTGCAAACTGACCCTAATTATTGAACATTTTTTAGTCATAATTTATTATCCGTTAAGAAATTATACAAAGGTTAATATGTAGTAAAATAATTAAAAAAAGAAAACTTAAATATGCATTTACGAATATGTATTGTACGTACATACAAAAATACATAAATAGGCTAATTTATTTTCATATTTAATATGATGAAAAAATAAATAATGGCGTCTATCATCAATCATCCGATTTGTATTATACGCACGCATTCATCGAACGTATTATACAAATAATTCGGACCCCAATATCGATAGCATAGTAAACTCAAATGGATTTCTTTGAAATAATTCAAAAGAAAAGAATACGCCTTATAATAAATTGATGCGAAATTAAAGAGAGATTCTTTCCGAAACTCGCCCTACAAAAGGAACAAAGGGAAAATGTTGGCTTCTAAACGAATATGATGTACAATCAAAGGAAATATGTATGTTATCGATGAAAATTGTCGTTAGAATGGTTTTTTCTTGCTTCAATGTATGAATGAAATAAGTAATGTAATATTTAAACGTATCGCTCATCGATTGCAAATACTTCATATCTTAAAATTTTGGTTGATTTAAGTTGTATATTATTTCAGAATTTTTCGAAAATAATTGCAATATTAAGTACATATTTCATAATTTCCGTTTATATTATGTAAATCAAATGTTGTTGGGTCGAGAATCAATATCAACTCTTATGTAAAAAGATCTGCTACATTGTAAAAAGTTCAATCGAGGGTTCAATATTTATTTTTACTACATTAATTCTACTTTCGAATTTTAAAATCGCTCTTTTGAAAAATGACATTATTTGACATATGAAGTTTTTGCAACGATCGAGCGATATTTCTATACGTTCGCTTTAATGTGCTTCGCCGTCAAATGAATATTCATACAATCGATAAATCGTAAATAAAGCATGGTTTGATGTCGATTTTGCCATTTGCTGAAAAAAATATCATCACGAATGTGTGTCTAGTGACCCTTGACGCAAAGTCACTGCCAGAGCGAATTCTTTCACGAAACGCGTGAAAAATGAAATCGATTCACTTTACATACGTTAACGTCTGAATTTAAATCGAATTTTAACGCAAACCTTTTTTAATCGGCTTTTCAAATTGATTGAACAGAACGTATGTATGTTTAATCTGATTTATATTCGATTCGAATATTCGAAATCGGATTACGAAAATTTTAGTTATGGAAATATGCCAATAGATGGTGTTTATAAAATTTCGGGAAAATTATATTTTCTGTTGTTGTTTTTGATGATAAAATTTTTTAAATGTTTTTAAAATTATTTAAAAATTATTTCAAAAAATATTAATTAAAAATAGAATCATATAAAAAAAATATTTTTCGTTCAAAAATTTTTTTTTGTCAAAAAATAAATCGATAGATGTCGTTGTATCTTATGATTCTACACAACTGCGATCGGTGCCGAAACTTATATGAGGATGAAGTTAAGGCTTCGATCTTTGTCATCAATAGGGTCTTAATTGACCAAGACAAAGCGAGTGATGAGTATGGGAAATGATCAATGATTACTTTCCGCTCGGTGTGACTTCCGATATCGCAAGGTCGTTACATTCGAACATCTGACGCTTTTTTGATGACTTTTTTCTCTTCTGAAAATTTAACTCAAAATCAAAGAATTAGTCTTATTATGACTTTTTCTTGATTGTTTTTTTAAGAAAGTCCTGTTGACTTTTATATATAACAATGAACAAAAAGTAATTGATGTTGAAATGCTTATGACTACTAATATCTTCTTTCGAGGATTTCAATTTATAATTTCTTACAATGAAATCAATTTCATTCATTTCATTATAAAATATACGTTTTTGGTAGTTTTTTTCTAATACGAATAAGCAAAATGAAAGATCGTGAAATTAAATATTAAATGAGATTCCTTACATCAACGAGTTTTACTTATATTCAGAAATAAATTATTCGTTGCAGTCAGATTGCCTTTATTTTGATTTGTACGAATGCATTTAAATAACTTTTTTATTTGACCACAGCCACACTCGTACACCAATAAAATTAATGTTCAACCTGAAAATTGAGTCATGTTACTTTGTTTTTTTATAAAAAAAAGCATTATTTTTATCACATCAAGAAAAATTTGATTTTAGTTCACAAATTTTATTTATTCGCGACATACACATTTCAAAATTGGCAAATCCATCACTCCCGAATTCTTTACGCGTGAAATTTCT
Organism: Cheumatopsyche charites; assembly: GCA_024721215.1. Classification (NCBI taxonomy): domain Eukaryota; kingdom Metazoa; phylum Arthropoda; class Insecta; order Trichoptera; family Hydropsychidae; genus Cheumatopsyche; species Cheumatopsyche charites. The sequence continues at coordinate 7,382,732 of CM045576.1, read as the reverse complement.
CAATACAATAAAATCACACGCGCCGTTCACTAAAATGAAAATTTATAAGATTTTATCTCTCATGTACAAGACAATAAATTAACATGTCATAATGATCAATTTCGTAATTTTCATAGAAGCAGACACGCACGGCGCATGCGCGCGCCTAGTTCGCGAAAACGCCGCGATCAGTGCGCCACTGTCGCTCGCCAGTGGCGGACGTCTTTTGTTAATATCGATCTGTCGCGCAGTGAAAATTTGACAGTTGTCCCCTGTTCTGTGCTGTTTTTTCGAAAATAAAAAGCGCGCGAACGTTCGAAAGTGCGTTTGAACAGTTTTCCGAAAGCGTCCGAATCGTTTGCGCTCGGTTCCGGCGCGAATTCGGTTTGTTTGGATGTAAAATTTGAATTTTGACAGCGGTCGTAGACGGCTCGCCCGCCGGCCATTCTTTGGTAGTTTCCTTTTATGTGATTGTTTTCGAATTTGATCGAATATTTTGTTAGTGTGTTGGCTATGGTCTGTTCAGGTTGGTACGATTGTCGAATTCGATTTTTAGCGCCGGTTTTTCAATCGTCTTAAATAAATGGTTAACAGTTGAACTGAGTAATAGGAATGTTTTATCTAACTGATTCTCATGTAAACTGACAGATTAATTGATTTATTCTGCGACTGAAAAATCTTGCCTTTAAAAAGGACCGGCATTTCAATTTTTAAATGACTTTATCGTAGCTAAACGTTTTATTTTTCTATTATAATAGCTATAATAATCAATGATCAACTGTTAATCTGATGATTGAAAGATCGGGACTTAGTTTTGCATTAGCTTTTGCAATCAGGTTTCGATCCGATTTTCGCAACAGTTTCATTTTGTGTTTTTGATTGTAGTTAGTAACTAAAGACGAGAACAATGTCCTGTACAAGAAAATCGATTTGATGAAAATTACTGAATTAAATGAGGAACATGGGAACACACTTTAGTGACAAGTTGTATAAATTAAGTCATTTTGTTAGACTTGTTTTGAATATCAATCGGGTTATTGAATGTTGTAATACTTTTTATTACATCAAATATTTTCCTCAAGAGTCAATAATGTTATTTTATTAATATTCACTTACAATTGTTCAAACCAATTGATATAAAGAATATGATGGTTTTTATGATTTTTTACTGTAAAAACTAAATCAATCAAATGAAGCATATACGAACATAGATAAAAAAAAGGATTCTCATAAAATTACAATCAAAGCACTACAATGAAAATTACGAAATGTAATTTGAATGTTCAATACAAAAATTTTTAGTCTGATAAAATTACCCATTTTGATTTTCATGAAAACTTAATTCCTTATGCGATCATCGGTTCGATTCGAAAAGTCAAATTGCAAAACGTATCATATTTCACGCTAATAAACATCAAATCCATCATCGCATACATCCCACATAAAGGCAAAAAATCATCAAAAATGCACATAAAATTAATTAGCAATGATTTATTATCAACGGTGATTTTTCGTGATCCACTTTTCGTACGAAAATTCGAATTCGTTCCATCGTTAACCGATTTACAACAATGAATTTTTTTTCATACATCGATTGATTTTTTTTTCTCCAAATGTAATCAATGGAATTCAATCTAAACGATGGAATATTTATTCATTTCGCTTTCATCAAATTCGCTTTTTTTTATTAAATACGGATTTATTATATCACATTTGCGTCACGTTCCGAAATAAATCCAGATTTTTCGTTTTTTACTTTCGTACGTTTTTTTACATTTTTGTAATCACTTTACGCTTTTCACCACCGATTTATATAACGAAAGCGTTTGCTCTTCCTACTAAAGCGATTGGGATTATGTACACATTCGCTTAGCCATTTACAATAATTAATTATGACACACATTCGGATCACACACGATAATCGCTTAGTCGCACGTTATTATTTCCATCATTACAGTAATAATCTGTGGAATTTCAATATTGCCACAGAATAAAACTGTGGGCGTATTCGAAGATTAGTTCCACATCATCAACTCTATGTACATCGGTCATTTCCATTCGAGCGATTTTTTCGATTTGTTGTATTTTTTTGTTTTTCAATATGAGTACTTTTTGATACGATCTTAATTTACTTCGAATCCGATTAAAATGATTTACGCATTCTATTAACACAGATAAATGGTGTTAATGGTGTTTTGGTGAATGCTTAACGTAGTGAGTGAATCGTTTTGATGAAATTGTATTGAATTCTCGCATATTTTTGTTTTAGATATATTCTATAATGTTGAGATATGTACTTGAATTAATGATTTCTGACACAAATTCATTATAATTTATCTTTAGATTATGCAGCATCTATATAGATCGATATATTAAAACAATTAATCACATCGGATTTGTGATTTTTACAAGATATATTTACCTGTATCAGCTCAGCATTAGACAAATTAGTCATCTCTTTTATTATGAACTTATATAAAAAGTATACACGATGTCGATCGTGTGCAACGAAATCATAATGACCATCGTGTATTATATACGATGTCATTGTATCGCGTGACTTCATGTGGTCATCATGGCCTAACAGGCAAATCCCATCGGTTCAATTTCGTTTTTCTATTCGAAGAATATTAAAAATACACTGAAAAATCACGTTGGAGAGCGAGTGAATTAATTTCGCGATCCCGGATAATCTTGTTAGGCGAAAGTTAAATTGGATCGGATTTCGGGTCATATGGAAGTTCGAAATGATTTTTTTTCGGTTATTACAAAAAAATGAACGGGAACGTCGCAGTTAACCCCGAAAAGATCGTGGGATAACGGTGAGCGTTTATGGTATTTCGTCCGAATAACAAATTCACATAATTATTGCATAGTAATTACTGTAATCTCGTGGGAGCGTGTTAAATAGCCACGCTTTGACTAATGCAAACATATCGGTATCAAGACGAGAACGAAATATGTTTTTTCATATAAAAAATAAGATAGATTATGATAATTTCGCTTTTATCCCGTTGTAGCATGTGTATGATTGTCATTCAGGTTTTTATTCCGTTAAAATTACAGAAATTGATTTCAATTTAATCTAATCTCAATTGCATGAATAAAATATCTGTTTTGACTTTAAGAAAGTATCGAGAAAAATTTAGATTTAATTAATTAAACAAGTCTGATTCTGGAATTAATGAGCCTTCGTTCTCTCGCTTACTTTTAGAGATCAATAATATTCGAATTTCTTATATAATTTTAACGAAATTTTGCGACGACCCCAAAAAACGGCACTTTTTTGTGAAGCCTTATAGAATAAGCTTTGAGAAAAATACTATTTCAATTTGCACCGACATTCATAAATAGAAAACACAAGCAAAATTTCTACCGAAACTTACATTTATTGAATCGAATGGAAACACAATTTTTCTTATTCTTTCGAAAAGCATTCTTCTTTTATGGTCATCACAAAATTCTAACGAAAGCCTCAATTTGAACACAAGAACCTGGACTAATTTGTACATATTCAACAGTATAGCTTTTCTACAATAAACCAATATGACTTTTTCTAAACATCTACTAAACTAGCTCCAATTTATAGGTATCGAACGTTAATGAGTCGCACAAACATATTAGATTTCAGTCCGAATCGCTTTTTCACGCTCGGTATCTTTGCGAAATCCACATGATCCAAAAGCGAATCGAAACTGTATTGCATTCGGAAACGTTCTTGTTTCCGCATTCGCTGCAAGAATTTGCATCGGTTTTCGGGTTAATTCGGCCAATTTGCGAATTAGCGACCTCGACGAATGCTCCAGATTGTGCCAAATAAATTTTGCTACTTAATTTAAAAAAATGCTCACGTAAACTGCCTTTGCTGTGTTAAATGTACAATTGAATTTTCATTTTGCAATCAAGCTCACCATATAATTGTACGAAGAATCCTTTTACGCATATTTTGTTTAAATTGAAAACAAAATTTATGTCACTTTTCAATTTTAAAATCATACATTGGTCAGTCACAAGTCCAAATTTTCAATCTTCATTTATTCAATTCTTGGATGTTGCTATATGAATATGCTCCGTATGCAATCACTTGGTTATACACACGTGTTTCATGTACGAATACGAGATTAAACATACACGATCGTGTATAGGGTTATTCGGGATAAAGTTAAGATATTGATATTCACTAAAATTTTCCTATGAGTCACACTTATTCTAACTGACCACATTGAAAATCAATATTTTTTTCTATAGTGGAATTGTTAAGAACGCTTCTGTTCATAAAAAAATCTCGCTGCGTAAGAGCAACAAATTCGCTCCGTCGATACATCCTCACTAAGTAAAAGCGAATTTAAACGGGAATCGCATGAAAAATAAATGAAACAACGTGGTATATTTGCGTATGCATAATGCGAGGATACTTCTGGACGTGATCCGCGATATCTCTCATAGGTTATTCAGACCGCACAGCGGCAATAACGGAACGAACTCGCTGTTTGCACTGTTTATTCTGTTTTCAGCCGCGAAAGCAATACTAATCACGGCTGAAGGGGAAATCGAATCGCTGAAAAATATGCACTGATGTCCATATTATGGTTTGCTTTTTTTTTTGCCTCGGTTCGCTCTTAACGAACGGACTTTTTCCGTTTGTTCTCTCTCTCCTTTGATGTTTTTTTCGTCGTAGGTTCTCTGTGATGTCGGGCTTTCAGAGTGATGTTGAGTAATTTTTTTTTAGATATATTATGTCGCGTATGTCCGAATTCGAGTTACGAATGTATGGCTTGAAATTTCGCTCGTTGTCTCGGAAAATATTTAGCGCTTTCTTAAACATTTCGGACGTAATGTACTTTCGTTCGAGTTGCGAAACTCGCGTGCAATAAGAGGAGTTTTATTATTTTTCCCTTATTCTTTAACGATTCCCTTTATACGCTAGTGGTCTCTTTGTTGGTCTCATCTGTGAGATGTTTTCTTTCTTCCTTTTGTTACGCTCGCCCCAAAGTTGTTTTTCTCGTGTCCGTTCACAGGTTTCTCTCTCTCTGGAAACAATTTTCTTTATCTTTGTAATCGTCGTGTTTTTTCATTAAACGCCGTTTCAGCCTTCCACTGAAAACACGGTTTAATTACATTAATTAAAACTACCTCCGACGTACATGTGCGCTCTTTCGCTTCTCCTTCAGATCGCCTTTTTTTATTTTCATTACATTTTTTCTATCGAACGTAGACTAAAAACAATGACGAAACAACTGGCCTTTGTGTGAGATCGCCTATATTTTTCCGACGTTCGATGAGACTAACAACAATAAGCCGTTAATCTCTTCATTGTATGCTAATTTTCGCGCGTTTTTTTTAAACAAATTCGCTTTCACTCTTGCGACATGCAAGTCTATGCATCCTAGTCTCGTCTAACGTTTCGATAGATATCGATCATTGCAAATTAACCGCAGTGAAATAGCACATTTTCAGCGCCATTGCATAATACGAAAACGCCATTGCGGATATATTTTTCAGCCTAGAAGACAACTGCATTCGCTCTATAGAAGTTATCAATGGTGCTTTATGGATCGGTTGTTATGTTGGGTTGTCCGTTTTGATATTTCACTCGTGTGCTATCCACGCGAAAGTTTCGCATTTGAATTTCGAGCCAAACGGAAAAGGATCGTTACACTTTCTGCCTTTTTGCATACGCTCCAAATTACATACGAGAGTTTCGATTTCTTTTGATGTTTCAATACTGTATTTTATTTTTTGCTGTAATACATAGCTATCTAGTTTTCAATTAAATTACAATATTTTTTCAATAAAAGTACTTGATAGATAAGCAAATATCGAAGTGGAATCAACTAAAAATTCACGCATTAGATTCTGGTTAAGTTTCTCGAAAATTTTCGAACAATCTTCTGTAACATATTTAAGACTAGCTCAAAATTATCTCGACGATATAAAATGAACTTTTGTAAGATATTAATATTAATTAAGCTCACTAATGTATCTCAATTTATGTGATTTTCGAACAATACATTAGACTCTATCAACCATCACTCAGTGTATGAATCCATTAGTATTGAGCCCAAGTTGCCAAAGTGCGTCTTGTTTTGACATTGAAATTTCGAACCCGAACTAAAGGACTCCTCCACACCACATCACGAGACAAAATCGTTTCAGAACACGCAGTACAGAGTGAGGCAGAGTGGTGTTGGCAATCCCCGCGAATCACGCCGCTAATGGTAAAGTTAGTCAAAGGGGAAACACTTGACGAATTCGCCCCCGGGGCAATTCCGACCCTCCTTTCATCGCTTTTCTCTCAATTTTCAAGAGTGACTCTTCTTTCGGAACCCACCCTCGTGATGAGGAGGAGAATCTCGACCCCCTGACCACCCCCTTGAAGCTTTTTCATAAGCGAGTCCGAGAGATCGATCTTTAAATCTCGGGGGGTGTATTCTCGCCACGTAAACTATTTCGTGCGCCTATCTGTCGAAGGATTTCTATGATTTATGTACGAAACGTTTTTTTTTTTCAAAACATTACCATAATGCTTTAAACTTTAATCGGAACTTTATTAATTTATATTTCGAGCCCGATCTAAATATTCAATCGGGCGTATTTGAATATTTTTCCGATATTTTAATGGAGATTTTCGCGAGGCAAAATAAAAGTTGCGCTATACTTATATTCAGGTGGATTTTTCTCATAATTGCCTCGCTTCTGGAAGCGAAAATCTTTTTCGGAGAGCGGAAAGTTTTTGATCCCTCTACTCTCGGTGCCTAATTGACAACTGTTGGGACCCGATCTTTTTGCATAATAACACGATTAAGATAGGTCCCTACGCAGAAGGGGTCGTCGAAAGTTTTCTAAACGAAGCCCGAAAGATGAAATTAATTAGAGTTCAAACGATGGCGCCAGGTCGAGAGATTTTCGAAAGATTCGACCGAAATTTCACAATTTTCCGACGACTTTTGATAAAGTGACTTGAAATTATATAATTTTTCTTATGAAGGTTTCTCATTCTAATATTTTAATAAGAGTTTGAATCTTTCATGCAACATTTTTTCACAATGAAAAATATTTTTTATCATCTATTGGTTTAGTATAAAGTTTCTATTTTATAGGTTTTTAAGTGCGTATAAGATACATGTATGATGTGTATGTTTTTTTAGCACTAAGCGATTTTTTGATGCATATTGTATTACGGATATTTTCGTATGCGAAACCTAGCAAACGCCAGGCACCATACTTGTTTTCGTAACTCGATATGGATTTTAGATTAGAACTGAGCTCGGTTCTGGGAAATTGTGGCTAAATCTACTAAACATGTATGTAGCTCGATTGCCTGTCGATAACCTAACCGAATTTTCATATAAATTATACGAATTTACGACGCTTATAAAAAAGTCGCACATGCAAGAAACGCGAAAATAAAACTCGTATTAAAAACCTTTTTAGAGCAAAATGTTGAAAAATATTCTGATTCGTTAACGATCAAAAGATGAAAATTCGAATTTGATTAGATCGGTTCTACGCGAGTAAAGATACATAACCGGAGAGCGAAACAGCAACGCAATCGACTTAAAAAAAAATATATTCATTCAAAAATCCAACGCGAAAAGCGAAAATAACCATATTTTTTACGCGTTCTTCGTTATTTTTCTTACAAGTGTTGCATCAACAACGGTTCGTCTGACCATTTCGGCGTTTCTGGTCTACTAATCAAATGGGTCCTCGTACACGAAATCCGAATTCAGAAGCTTCGAATTGCACAAGTGCAACCAGAACAATCTCTGATCTCTGATTTCAGATCGAGATTTGCGAGGTTTTTTTCCTCGGCGCTTACGCGACATTCGATCGCATTGTTCGCACGCGAGTCGACTTTTTCTTTTCGTATGATACGTAATGTGTGGTATGCGATTGTGAATCTTTTTTTATTGCATTTTCATATAATATTATATATTATAACAGCATCATCTCAACCTCGGTTGTATGGAGAAATGAAAAATGTCGAGACGCCCACGCGAATCGACATGTGAACACACCGTGGATAATGCAATGGAATGTCTATTTTTTTCGTGAGAATTTATCGATGTTGCGATGCTAATTCGCTCAATATATTAGTGTGATTTTAATCGAATATATTACATTAATCCATGTCTTTTTTATGAAATATCGCTTTTCAAGTTGTGAATTCATCGCATGTTTTCCACGTATTATGAATTCATTCATCGAATAAATTCTCATCAAATACATTGTAGAAGTATGTGAATCGATTTTTAGTAGAGCAATAATTTTAAATTTCTTTTCATAGATAAAATTTATTACCTTCATGTGAAATACATATAAAACAGTTTCCGAGGAAAGTACTCACATGAAAAATTATGTCAGTTTAATAAATTTTATAGGATAGTCACGTTTGATCTTCTTTATTAGTCATTCATTTTTGAAATAAATTAACGTGAAAAAAAACTTCAAATTTCTAAATAAATAGAGATCGAAACTTTTGGTGAATGTTTTATTTGATTAATTTCGTGATTTATATTTCCGACATTCATCTTAATCGACAATCGAAATCGGAAACGTTCCTTTCGCGGTTGTCTTTTCGTACGAAAGTCACATTTCGTCGAAGGGACAATCAATCAATAAAGGCGTTTCGTAGCACTTTTCATTTTCTTCGTTGTTTTCTTTTCTTTATATCATTCTATCTTGCTTAATTTCTTTCTTTGTTGTGTTGTGGTGATGCGCTCGGCTGACAACCAACAAGTGTTTCGTGTCGGCCATTTGTTTGGCTTTCGCGGACATCAATCATTACGACCCGCGTTGTCTAATAAAGCAATCTTTCTTGCAATTTGTAATTATCGCTAATTGCCCGAGAACGGGTGCAATCACTCTTAATTTTCCATTTGTTGGATCGTTATGTAAATTCGACGATAAGACTGGATTTCTTTTGCACTCATGCTAGTTGATATCTCGAAGCTGCATTGAATTATCTTTTGATATGAAAATTTATTATTTCATGTTCGTTCGAAAAAATGAGATTTGAATTATGATATTTCATATTTACTTTGTATAAGATTTTTTTCATATCGAATCATAAGCATGAATATGAAATATTTTATACTTTATTACTCTCAAAATAGTTTTAAAAAAGTATGTATTTTTAAACTTAGAAATTTTCTCATGCGAAAAGTATTTTCGGCTATATTGCTCAGCACACGCGGGGCTTCTTAGGGTAATTGTTTTACCTTTTCACAATTTACGAACCGAACCCCTGCGAGCACAATTAATGCTCAACTTATTTGCGTGTATATTCGAGTTTTTTACTACAAAAAAAAACTAAGGCATCGTATTGAATTTGACCCTCGACATTTTTAATTAAAACTTACACCGCCGCGATGCGAATACGTTGAAAAATGCGTCCTGTTTTTTGCGCAAGTTTTCCGACGTCCTTCCATTTTCAGTGAAATTATTTTTCATATTTTAGTTCTGTACTCTTTATTGAAAATAATGCCGATTTTCAGCGTTTCAGTTAGTGCGATGAAAGCGGAGAATTTATGGAGAAAGTTGGAACGCTCGCAATATGTGCGAAAAACTAAATATTGAATCGTTATATTTGAAATCAATTCGAGAAAAATGTACTTTTGTTAATATTTAGCAGATGTTTAAATAAGATTTTCGAGTGAAGCTGATAGAAATGGTATTTTTTAATGAGATGGCTGCAGAAAAGATTTTTATCTTTTATGAGAATATTAGAATCGTATTTGAATTTAATGAAAAAAAAAAAATCTTTTCTGCAACCTTTATCAACCGGTTACCACCTTTGGATACTAAGTATTCTCGAATGCAAATTAGTACGAGTTGATATTAGAATATTCAAGAGTCTTCCATTATTTTATGCAAAAAGAAAGACGCTGAACATCTTTTGTTCGTCTCGAATATATACAGTTTAATAAATATTTACTGCCGAGTGCGAGATGATCTTTAGCATTCGAAGTAACGAGGCAATTTTCGCGGTAATATTAGTAATCAGACGCTTCGTAATGTGTTAAGCAGCTGGTTATCTGCAATTGAATGACAATGGAAACACTAGCACGTGTGAATCATCATCATTGAAATGGTTGTTCAGAACTGGTCTCGAGGAGAATCCGTTCACTTTATGATAATAGTTGTGCGATTCGAACGGTTTTTATCGTAAGAAAAAGTATCGTATTCATAGGTTTTTATGCTCTCTTTAGATTGATTTTTTTTTTAAGTTTATCGAAATAAATTGGAGTTTATTCGGTGCTGAAAGACGCTTTTCACGTATTAGATTCGGCGCGTATGTTTTAAATAAATATATTAAGAAACATGCCGCAGACGCTTTTTTTGTTGAGAAAATTTTTATCTGAGCGTACAAAATTGTGCAAAGTTTGTTTCGTGAAATTTCTCCCTAATGCACGACTAGTGCAATTTAAAAGAAGAAAAAAAGACAACAACGTTCCGACGTTAGCTCGATAAAGTTTTAGCCTTTTATGTGGGACGTATGCTGTATTTACTCTTTAGACTCGGATTGTGTTTTATTTTGAACTGTGAACAAAATAAATACAAATTTCGAAAAGGTCAATGTCATAATAGAAATAGAAGCGCTATTTCAGATGACTCTCCATTAGAATATTTATCGATATGCGTCTGTGCTCGATGGTTTTTTTATGCAAGTTTATTATTTTTTTATTGAATCATCATTAATTGGCATTGATCTTTATTGAATCACATTTCAAAATTTATACAATAAATAATCCATTACTTGAACTCAAACTTATTAATAATACAAGCACATAGAGAAAGGACGACAAATATTGACCAGTCCTTTTTTATGAACCACCATGAACTTTATACCACCAAAAGTCAACTTGTTCATTTTGAATAAAATCAATTAATTTATGTATTAAATCAACACATACATAGATTATCAGGTGGTATAAATTTGAGACTAATTCATATTAAAACATTGATCAATATTTATCGCCCTTTCCTCTAATTCAAAAAAATTCAACCTTCCAAGACACACCCTTCGCATATACATAAATCGAATTGGGGTGTTCGCGTTTGCGACACTCAAACACGACATTCGTACGACATTTACCATCCCCCTTACAATCTGCCGATATCTCAGATCAGTGAAAACTGCCTCGAGTCTGAGTGAAGGGTTCCACGACGACATGTCTCCATCCTGCTAGCACCCGAACGACCCTCGAAGGGCGCTCGAGGCTCCTAAGCCACAGTTTCACGAGGCTTTAAGATACGTATGGGAAGGGAGGAATTAGCCCTGTTGCTGGCGGCCATCGGGGTTGCCGCCATGGTGGTGTTGTGAATCGTTCCATTGCTGGCTGCGCCGCTGCTGCTGCTGCAGCTGATCGACATGGTCTTCCACCAAGCAAGCAGTGAGTATATTTATGGATAACAATGTCCATTGTTGATTAATTGAGACGGTGTCTTCTCTTGTTTCGGTTTTTAGGGATCTGGAGTGAATACGTTTTCTATCTGTCTCGAATTTGCATCTTAATTCTAGTAGATTTGTTCTGAATCGTATATGATTCTCATCAAATCTAATTAGAATATGATACAGATTTGAAAGGGCGTTTAATCCAAATCTTTGTCCATTTTTTCGTTGATATCTAGGGATTTTGGAAAATCACTTTTCCATGCTATTTTGTTTCAGCCCCAAGGAGTTTCAATAAGAATAACTGGACCTTCCAAATAGGCTTATTTGTAGTAGAGTATGGTGAATGTGACAAGTGGAATTATAGTATGTTTGACGAGGGAAAGGACAGTGTTTATAAATATATTCAACTTTGGGGAAAATATTTTTCTTGAAAATGCAAAAGTACCCTTTAGGACCCATTCTCAGGATTTGTAAATTTTAAATGATAAGTTCACAACTCATGAAAATGCGTCTTTATTATGCATTTTTGAATTCATTCGTGAATCTATTATTTAACAAATTTTATGTATTTTTATATTGAATTCATTCTGTGTGCAAGATCGTATCAAAAATAACTAGACAAATGTGTATTGAATTCCTTTTTAGTTATTCAGTGGCTTCCGAATCGAATAAGGATTTTACGTTATTTTTCCGACCGTTTGGCTATTTTGTTCGGCACATATGTGCAATATTTATTGTGCGAGATTAGGTTTTGTCTTTTATTCGAGGCGACCTCTTGCATACCGAATCGTTGCAGTATGTGATATCGACGTTTCGCTTCAGGTATAAGGAATCCATACGAATGCAAACACATTCTTCTCGTTCAGCTCGCTTTTCATTCTACAACAGCGCATCCCCAACTTCGAAAGTTAACGCTGAAAATATTAGGTTTAAACTAATTTCGAAACAAAGTTTTATTTAGTTTTCGAACTGTTAGACGAAATTTATGGTAATACTCAGTGTTACAGCGACGCTGAAAATACATATAACTCTTTGTTAGCCGCGATTGTTCGGTATAAAAACAACTCTTCTGCTTCGCCAGAATCCTTTTTTTTCTTCTATTTTAATTAAATTTTACTGTGATTTTGTATAGTTTTCATTCGGTTATATTTGAAAAGTTTGTTCGAGCGAGCGAATGCACCACGGAGCCAGTTCAATCTGCCCGAAATGGTCCCCGTTGGGATTTTGATATCACACGAGCCGGAAAACCTGCATCATTTCATCCAGATTTAGAGCCGAGCCGAATTATTACGCTTATGTGTGCGGCGTAATATTTTCCCCCGTTTTATTATCCGATATTCAAAAAATGGGGAAAAAATCGGCGCGCGGAAAATCTCCAATTGTTTTTCCGCAAACATCCCGCAATCCGAACGAAGGGGAGAGGACCGTAATGCAATATCGCATTCGAATCGAAGCAGAGCAACGGAAAAATCATATTCGATATTTTTTTTGCGGCTAAATTGTCCGTTTGAAATGTTGCTCTTTCATGTTTTTGTCAGATTTATCGAATATAGGGCTTTCAAACAATATTTATAGTTATTTTATAAGTACATACTCTTATACGTCTCAGCACATTCAAATCAATTTGAGTGGCACACAGACGGGATAGTGCACAAGTACTATTTTATATTTATAAATCGAATCAGATACTAAACGCTACACCATATTTCGAATTAGTTCCGATGCAATTATAAACTCATTTGTAACCAACGAGCTGGAAACAATCGGATGAACGTACGAAAACATAAATTTATGCAAACAACTCGCCGATTCCTTTGTGGGACATAACTGCTTCTGAACTAAACGCGCTCGTTCGATGGTGTAATTATTAAATTAGACTCCGAGGAGCATCCGCTGCAAAGTCCATCAAAGTGTATGTGTGTGCAGCTCGAGGATGGGTTGGGTTCTACACCGAATTGGTCCATCTACGGAGACGTTTCAGGCCAGATGCGCACAGGCGTCACGTTCCACTTCTAGGACCCCATGCTTCCGTCTGACGCCCACTGTTTCCTTATGTCGTTTTCTTCCGTCTCAGTCTCGTTTCCAGACTCCACTCTGCCATCTCCCCCCATAGCAATAACCTCACACCGTCTTCGTCTCTAGACGTCGTCGCATTCAGATGGGTAATAATGCCGCGTGACCGAAGAACCAATAACCGAGACTCGTCTCCATTGTTGCAACTGATGTATGTACCACTCGGTGGTCTCTAGATATTCCAATACGCGTCTCTTTCTTTCGGGGAATTCAAAACGATACGATACAGTATTAATTCGAAGTTTCATTTGTATTCTGCAGCGGATTTAATTATAAATTTTCGTTTACGCACCCTTATCCCCGATTCGAGGGTCGAGGGAGCTCGCGCGCGCGTGTCCACCTTTCTGCGCAGCCGAACGTTAATCTCCATTATTCCTCTTATAAATCAGAGACCGACCTCTCTAATGCAGAATCCAATCCCGAAATGCTCTCATTTATATAAGGCTCTCTCCTTGTTTCGTTTTTGTTTTGCGTCTCCATTCCCTCGCCGTCCGCCTCATCCCAGCCGACCGAGCAATCGATATCGCACAGTTTGGCGGAACCTCGAGTCTGCTCGCGCTGAAAATTGTAATTCTCCACCTGGAAGACTCCTCGAAGCGTGGTCGGTCTCGACTGAAGGCTCTCTCGCCTCGCTCAATCATAATAATGCCCGGTTTCCCTCAGCACGCACATCCTCAACCTCCTTTTGCTGCTGAAATTACACGCGCCAAGATCACACGGACCTCGCATTATACATAATATAATATTTTTGTGCGCATAAAGGCCCATTTGTGGGTCGGCAGGTTGTGCGTGCTCCACGTCTTCCCCTCCTGCTTTCGGTTCTTCCAGACGCCATTCCGCCGGTTATCCGAGTAACAATGGCTTTTCCCAATGGTCGTCGGGAACTGTTATCATTTTCATTTTCGCCCTTTTTCCGAGAGTCGTCGATTGTCTTCCAGCCTGTCGATTGCTGCGTCCACGGTCCAGCGGTCCTCACTGCTTCATTGTTTCTTTGTGCCAGATTTGATATCGACGCTTTGTTCGGATTCGGTTCGGGTGTGCACGTATTTTATTGCATCTTAGCCGAATATAATATAATATGCTAATTCGGGTCGTGCTTCTCCTTTTTCAATTCCATCCACACGAGTGAGTCTAGTATTTCTGACGTAATCAACCAATGCAACGAAAGCGTTCTTTGTTTACACCATCGTTAAATATTTGCCTACGCCGCATTTTTCAAAATCTAAGCGAGACTCAGCACTTCAGACGTTTTATTTACATATATCTAAGAATAGGCAGAAAATTGATTAAGCTTCAATATAAGCGATCCTCTTCCCACATCGATTCTCATCATCTTTATTACGATACCATGCGGGCGTCGACTCCACACATCTGAAAATACATTTCTTCTGCGCGATCCATTAATTAGGCCGCAATGGTGTTCCATTATTAATACCGACTCAATTTAGATATACGGGTTATACACCATAGGCTAGCGACTTTCCACCCCCATAGACGCGGTCACGTAACGATAGAGTGAAGACGTAAGACTAATAAAGGCATATCTGAACCGACGAATCGATTTGCTCGGGCACCTGTCCCAGGAGAATATCCCGCATCGTGCCAGGAACGAGTTATAACTAGATTTCGGTCTATGTATGTCTTTTAGAACAATTTTGTTTTTCGATCAAACGTCTTATTTCTTTTAATTCAGACTGCAAACTATTCAATTCTTAACAGCAATGAATGGCACTAACTAGCTGGTCGGTAAATCGAATGTTTTTTTACGAACGATGGTCTGAAATCTTTGATGTAAATATTGATGATCGAGCAATTTTGATTCGTTTGAAGCATTATAATCAATGACCCGAGTCCAAATTTAGACGTTTTATAGAGCCAAGCACGCATGCACCATCGATAATCGCTTTCGAATGAACCGTGCCCAGGTTCGCTCCCGATACGATATTTGTTTATATGTATAGCGAGTAGTTTTAGTTCATCACGTTGTTTGTTGGCTTTGTCGATTCTAGTTCGGTATTGAAATTGTTCGAGCACTACTATTATTAGGGTTTTACGTAAATTGACCACGCCGTTGTGGCTCGACACCTGCGGGTTCAACGAACCGTTGAAATTGCTGAATATCAACGGATTCCTGCGCTCATTATTTTTCGATCGTTCTATAGGTAAATACGGATTCTGTTCGTCGTTTAACGATCGATCGGACAAGGCATTATGGCGATTTTCGACTAATTACCCAACGAGCTTCTAGCATCCGAAGCGATCAGATCATCGATGCGTTGAATCGCTTTACTAATAACGAGCATTGTTAACTATTTATATGTATAATATTTTCATCGACCGTGTTAGATGCGAAGCTTTGCATTATTACGACACATTACACTACATTACACAGTAGTTCAACGTAAATTACACTAGAGATGTACTTGGGAAGTGCACCACACACGTGCTCGAGAGCATTTCGTTCCAGCCATCGCTTCGTTGCTGGGTGGGTGGGTTGGGTGGACAGACAGATGGACATTTTAACATCCTAGTTCGTCTGGACTAAGTGTTGATGCATATGTATGCATCGCACATCGGCAAGAACACTGTCACAACTCTATTTTATAAATTTTTTAACAATTCAACTTTACATATGATCCGATTCATACTCTTATTTCATTGACGTTTCATATGAAATGGTCTGTTACTTTTTTTGTAATTAACTCATATAGTTTGTAAAAAGCTGTATCACTTCAAGGATTGGTAAAAAATCGTTTTGTTCTGCTTATCCTTTGAATTCTATAGAATAAATGGAGTTTAACTGCCATCAATTCAATCGATCTATCGGCCTCAAATGTTCTCCAATGAAACAATTGTATTCTGTTCGTGATATAGTGGCTTAAGACTGAAGACTGAAAATCGATGAATTTCGAAATGTGACCGTATTCTTGTCGCTGTACGATTGTTTATATGAGTTTGACTCTGTCTGCATACGTGTTTGCCTCCACTCGTGTCAACAAAGAAATTGTTACCTGAACAGGATGTCGTTCACCTGCTGTCTTCTGTGTGCTTTGTCGTTTTTTGAGCTTTTTTACCAGCGGTGACCTCTCGGATATGAATTCGTCATCGTCTACACATTTTTGAAATCGTTTTCAAAATAAGATGTGTCTTTCCGTAAATTGACTGCGCTGTTTTTCACCAATTAACGTGAATTACGTTACGAGGTCGTTTCGCGCTATCGTCGAGCGCATTCGGGGTTACCATGTAAACGATTTTAAGCGACCGATGAATTTATGACATTTTTTTATTGTTGCGGCAATTAAAAGTGCAATTGCTCCGTTGCATAAAAACAGCGCTGAAACAATGCGCCGAGCCCGTTGCCGACCGTTAAATGTATTTTCAGTTTATATTGCGGGAGAATATTTTTTTTATGGTGGCGTGCTATTTTTGACGTTTCACAGCCAGTGTATTTTTGAAACAATCAATACTAGAAACTTTTCACAGTAGGCATAAGAAATCGACGTAGCGTTTGAATTAATATATTATGTCTTTAACTCGAATTTAAATGAAACATTTACGAACTATGTATATTTCGACATATGTCCATTTTAGTCATTATTTTATTATAGCACGATTGTTGAGTAAAAAGGCTTCTGTATATAAAAAATGCTTCATCTGCTTATTTTAGCCCAATTTTTTGTTTCTGTATCAAAAGAGTTTTGTCAATATATGATTGCGTAAGCAATTATGACATTTGACAAACGGAAGAATTTCGATCTTTTTCATATTTTGGATCACTGTTTTATGAAAATTCGCACTAGATGGTTATATCAAGGATACAATTGGTACCCATCTAACCTAAAACTACGTTCGTATGATATTGTACATACTTTCGCTCTCCAGCGCAAAGGGAAATAGTACTGTGAACACGAAGAAAAGAATCAGCTATGAACGCTGTGTAAGCGGAATTTCACAGACGACTCGTAAAAACGACTATTTTCTTCTTGTTTATTTTACTACTTATTGAACCAGAGAGCGAAGTTAAGTACCGTGTGAATGTAGTCTAACCTAACCAAATACTCAACCAATTTTAACTTAATAGAGTGTCATTGACATAACTATTCAACACAGACAATTTTAACGAAATTTTCTTGTTTTACAAACGAATTTTTGTATCTTTGCAGAGAATGGTCTCCTCTCGTACGAGAATCCCAACTATCACCTGGATCCAGCGCGTCTCGACGACGCGCTCAACAGAAACGCAGCTCTGGCACTGTACGGTGCAGCATCGCACACTTTGCCTCTGCTATCCACCAAAGACGGTTATGACCCTGATGATTTCACAGATAACAGAAGGTGAGTCCTAAAATCCTCCGAAGACTCCTTACAGAGCTGATTACTCCGAGGAAACGTCGTCTAGTTTAAGCGAATCGACGCTTTGTTTCGAAGATCACTTTTTGCTGCGGATCTTCATGTAGATTCTTATTTAATCTACTTACGATTAGAGTGTGAAGCTCGGAGAGGTGTTTGTTCTAGATGTCTGCTTTGTCTGGTTGAAGGTGGAGTGGGATGGTTTTTAAAGGCGTCGGTGTGAAGTGTATAAATCGGTGTAATTTATGTTGATGTGAGTTAATTTGGTTTTGTGAATTGAAGTCGCATCTTCATTGTGTGATTTTTTGAATGTATTGTATATTTCGAGTAAACACGCAACCTGTGGATTAGGTTAAATGGGAAAATATGGTATTTATAATATGAAAAGAAAACTTTTCAAATGTTGCTTTCGTATGTAATTTACTGATTTAGTTTACGCATTAGTTATCATCTTATGTATTCAGAATAAAAATCTAAAATATTAGAAGCAACCTACTTTCGCCGGAAAAAAAACTTAACCTACACTCATTTTCATTGAACTTTTCCAATTTTTCCACACTAAAAACGCCCTTGATCTTAATTTCCTTTTGCAATTTCTTTCACTACACAAAAAAAACTCAACACACCTACAATATACTCAACCTAAAAAATACCCGAAACGAAAACATCCCCAGAACGAATTCCACCTTCGCATAAACTTCCGACAGAAAACAGAAAAAAAAAACCAATTTTCGATACGACGGCCCTGAAAAAAAAATCGATACGACGACGACGGAGTATTCGCACGGCACTGATCTAACGTAACATCATTTTTGTTCGCCCGTCGCCGCCCACTTTATAACCGCCCACCCCCACATTTATGCGTCCTCCTGTTCGCAAAAACGCCCCCTTAATCCGGCACTGGGAGGGCGGGAAAATTCAACTACCCCTAATCGGACTTTCGTATTATACGTCTGTTCGACATGCGATTCTTTAACTCTTTTTTTCAGACTATTGAATAGGGTGGCTTAAGAAAAATCGATAGAATTAGGCATATTTTTTATTTAAATGGATGTAAATTCAGTTACTATATTTTGATATAAAAATTGGCTAGAGGTCGAAGGCAGTGGTAGATTAACTACGTACTTACTAGTGTTGAATCTGATACTTGTTTATCATTATATGATTGTAAGCAAATTTGGATTATTTGTGAATTGGTCAGATATTGTTGAGAGATTGCGTTCTGAACCGGAGATGTAGTGCAAGGGGGAACGTTCATCATTTATCTAATCAGTACCTACTTATTTTTTGTTCTAGTGCTCACATATTGAGCGAGAAATATTCATCATTTCTAGCTAGTCTATGTAGAAAAGAAAAGTTTTCCCCATTGCACTAAATCTCTAATCTGAATCTTATGTACTTAAAGTCATTTTTTTCAATTGCTTTACTTAAATAACCAGAGAGTTACAGTTAGTCGTTTAACTAGAAACTGTCAAAATCAATCTCCTGTTCCGAAAATTGTTGACAATTCGTCTGTCTTTATTTGAGTTTTTCAGCTGTTTCTGCCCTGCTCTGTGTAACATAAACGCTTTTTTTTATTATTAAAAATGAAAAATTAAGTGATCTTTTCTCAGAATTGATAAAAAAAAATGCAAGAAAACTGTCCCCATATCCTCACACCATAGATTCGCCTGTTTTTATCGAATAAATTCTATCGACAAGCATGGTATGGTGCGCGAACGTTTTAACGACCTTCGCGGTGGAAAAGCGTGCGGCTCCGCTCTGTCTGTTAGTCGTCGGTTTTTCCGGAATTTTCCGGCATAAAATATGTCCGATCGTTTCGGTTAGAGTCGTTTTCGCTATTTTCGCGAAAATTCTACGGTTTTGTTCGTAGTTTCGGTGCATTCGTTCGAGCTTCGTGTGCCCCGGGGTCATTGAGGCTTTTCCGCTCGATAAGACGCTGAAATTCGTCTGCGTTTTATATAAACTTTGAGTTGATTGGAGTTTTTAGAACGGTATTTTTTACTACGTGTGCTCATGTATTTTGGGTATAATTGGGTTCGTGCCCTTCATATTCACGGTCGAAAACTCGTTAATCAATATAATTGTTCTGTTTGAGTTTTCTTTTCATGCTAATAATTCGTTTAATTTGCTTTCGATCCACAGCCAAGTAACAATTGCTCATTAATTACACATCTTGATTCGAGTATCTCTGAATAAATATGGAAATGAAAAGAACGAAAAATCTGAAGTTTTTTTTGTAGATACAAGATTTTTTTCTTCGAAAAGGATCTGATCCATATGTTCACAAGCACGGCACAAACATCATTCATGATGTGGAAAAATCCCCAATTCGTTCTTCTTGTTGCCGAGAAACGCGACTTCCTGGAACATCATTTTCCTCCGGAAGGAAGTCAACGCGTGCTATTTTCCTTTTATGCTTCCATAAAGTCGAGTTTCATTGTTCGGCTCGGATGCGCGTCGCCATTGAACTTGGCATTTTCCTGTTGCGCCCTAAACGCTATTAATGAAGGTTTTAGGAACACTCTGATGAGCTAGGTTCATTCAGGTGGTCTATGAGAGTTTAGCTTCAATTTCCCCTTTCGTTTGATGCGATTATGTCTAATTAATCATTATTAATTTTCTTTGATATTCGATATTGATAGCATTACGCAATCTAATATGACAAAATGAGTTTTATGAATCTTTTTGATAAAAAATATTGAATTTATTTTAATATTTTACGAACATGTACGTAATAATAGTGTATCTATGTAGGTTTAGTTTTATCTAAGACATTTTTTTCCATTTCATATACATATATTCAAGAATGCATTAACTGTGCGTCGCTGCATCTACCCGCATAATCCGCTTGTTTCACCATATAAATTCACAATTTTATCACCTCGCTGAAATTAAACTTTAGTCGAAGTATGAAAGCTGAAGCTTATATTTTCCGACTTTTCATCGTCCTTTTTATGGAGGGTTGAAATTTCGGCGACATTTCGCGAACGATCCTGTTTGTCCGTCGCGTCAGCTCCATTTACTGAATTTCCTAGTTAATTTCAGTCCTTTCGTTGCGATTTTTCTTCGATTTTAATTTATTTGTATTTAGCTTCCGTATGAGTGTGCTCATGCGGGTTTCTAGTACGTACGCTGAATACATCAGAGAGATACATAAGCGAATCGACCGTTTTCTTTTGGCAAACATTTCGGCCCGTTTCGCAATCGGAACACGTATTTCGCCCAACTTATTTTGAATTACGTTAAGAAAACCCGGTCGCCGTACACTCGGACTATTTTGTCAGACGCTTAACCGAAGGAAATTCGAAATTATCCACCGATACGTCCGAAGACTGCCGTCGTATTTGGCGAGTGACGAGATTTTATTTCAATTTGCTCCAAAGTACGCTCGTCTTCGGTGGAAGGGAAGGTGAGTTGGATTTTATTAGTTGTCCTGGCGAACGCAGTTAGGCCCGTCACTCAGGTGACATCTGCCCGTTCCATCTGTCCCGGTGACGTTTCTCCATTTTCTCGACTGTGGCAATTTTCGTGAGGTAAAACATCCTCGGTCTATGGGAGACTCGTGCGCGAAAGGTCGTCGGTGAGAAAGATTCAGTGGTGTACCTAAAAATTTCAAATTTTTGTATCGAGTTAGATCCTCTTTTCTTACAAAAATGATCTCAGTTAGTTGAAAATTTTGTCTTCGAATTGTTTTTCTTTCTCAATTGTCAATTTGTTAAGTGATTTTCATAGATTTTGTAGATCAAATCATGTAAGAATATGAATTTGGTTGATGTAATCAAAGAAAGAAACGCCTTTTGTCTAACATGGAGAAGAGGAGTGTGAAAAATGGGATTGGAAGGATATTTAATTTAATTAAAAGACTTTTCTCTCAATAAGATAAGTGTAATAAAAATACCAGTACAGATAGAAAACAAGTCTTTAAAGAATAAAAAGAAATAAATCTAGAATTTAGAATAAGAAGTTTTACTTCTAACCGAAGAATGATCACATTCGATTTTTTTTTTTAATCAAAAAGTGAGTTCAATATTATATCTAGGATTGATTTTTTATTCTTGATTGATTGATTATCCCTTCGCTCGACACTTTTTAATAGAATATTTTGCAATTCAAGCCCCTTGTCAAGTCCAATCATAGAATTTTGTAACGCAAATACGTCACTGGCGAGAATGCGAACGGAAGCGAAACCACCGCACTGGGACTTATCCGCGGAGTAGTTGTGCGTGTTTCGTATTTATTTTTTTCCCTTCTTCATCTTCTCCTCCGTGCCTTTTTGTAGCCGTTCGTATAATATATTTACATACGTTCGGGTCCGTAAAAAGGTCCTGTTACGCAGTGTGCCGTACTCGCGTGGGACAGGCCGAAAATCATAACTCTCACGGAACATATCTCGAGGAATCCTCCTGTTTACTTGTCTTCGTTCGACGATCGCTTCGTTTTGAGATTTTTGGAAAGTTTATCGAGTGTGTTTAACGAATGAGACGACTGTTTGCTGAATCCGATCGCTCGTATGCGATGAGTCGATTTGCGGTGTGCTTATCTCATCGAAAGTCGTTTGTTTGTTTTGATGATGAATGATCTGTTTGATGTTCGATTTGTATGTGCGGTTCTGTTTTATCTTCTGTATACAGATGAACTCGTTAGTTGATTGAAGTGCGAAAGAATTTGTTTTTTATATGTTGTTTTGAAGTGTTGAGATGACATTGTTTTTTGCGGTTTTCGTAAGTTTGAATATGAACTAATTGTAAGTTTAAAGTAATTAATAAAAATTAATTTTCATAAAATGAAAAAAATAAGTTATATTTTTCAATGTAACAGACAGAATAGTGGATTTCCCTTCCTAATCTAAAGCTTAAACAAAATCAACGTGCAACAAATTTCCTTTCGACTAAAATTTGCAAAAAAAAAAAAATACATCAACACACGGACACAATTTAAAATTTTACGCAACCTTCTTAAAAAAAAAGCACAAATTTCCCAACGACCGCAACATCTCCGATCGTGATGTGCAACAGTGAAAAAAAAGCACCTCAACTCAACCCGATGGGGGGACATGGAACGCTCCCCCATTTCGAGAGTACGGGGCGACACGAGGGGGGTGAGAGGGGGCCGGTCGGGTGCGCTGCCCTCGGGCGGAGGCGTCGCGGCGCCGGCCTATCGATCCCGCGACGCCCCCTCGCCCCCTTGGCCCCCTCGCGGTGACTCATCGGCCGGGGGGG
This sequence comes from Cheumatopsyche charites, assembly GCA_024721215.1. NCBI lineage: Eukaryota > Metazoa > Arthropoda > Insecta > Trichoptera > Hydropsychidae > Cheumatopsyche > Cheumatopsyche charites. The sequence goes on along the minus strand of CM045576.1, from coordinate 7,359,707 downwards.
CGAAAGGGGCGAAAGGGGCGAAAGGGGCGAAAGGAGCGAAAGGGGGCGCGGATAATTGTTCGAGGGATACGAGTAAACATCGACGATGCGAACAGAGCTTCACTTGTCGGATTCTATTCGGTTATCGTTTATTAATTTGTTTTTTTTTTGTAGAAGGATGTTTTGAATTTTGTTAAATGACTAAAACGTACGAAACGACTTGATAGAGTCGATTTTTTATTAAAACCATTAAAATATGATAGATGTCTTCATAAAGGAAAATCATAAGACTAACGATTTGTATCCATCGAGATCTATTTGGTGAATTTCACCGATGAATGGAGACATTTTTACACATCCTCCTTTCAAAAAATTAAATTTCAAAATAAAGTAGATTTTCTAACTCTGGACTGTCAAAAATCTGCGTGAGCGATGAAAGATAGAAACGCACATATACATAAATATACGCACACGCGTCATATGTGTGCCTGTCTTTCGTCACAGGTTTTCCACTTCATGTTGAATAATTTCCATTTAAGGTTTAATATATTTCATTTTTAAATTCGTTTGTTTTTTTATATTCTATGAAAAATAACTGAACAAAAATTGAAGAATTCAAATTCATATCGAATTTATGTATTTTAAAATAGATATCATTTAACTAGAAGTGGAAATTATATAACTTGAGGTCAAAACTTATGTGCTAATACCCACATATCGGTGTAGGTACATACTCTTGATTATCTAGGCTAATGTCGGGGAGGCATAGTTGGATAACCATAAAAACATGGATAGTCTGAATAATCGTATTTATTACTTATATGGATATTATAACAATCGATACGTATTCAATTTAAAAATATCTCTTTCTGTACATGCATATTTTTTTACATGAATATTATTTTTTCTTTCAGAAGAGAAAGTCTGAACGGAAACGCTGAGTGTCCTCTAGTTTCAGCTAAATCTGATTCTCAAATGTAAGTTGTGCACAATTAATTCATTATATTCTATTGAATGTTCAATTTCGCATAAAGTACTCATTAATATGGTTGCGATTATTAAATTCTATAATAATTTATTAATACGTTATTAATTGTACGTTTAACATACACATATAACAAATAGAGTTACAAACTACTTAAAATTGAAATGAACATTTTTAATAGACTATTATAGTGAGTAGGTATATACTAAAATTACAAATTTGAATGTGTACTTTCATCTTAAATTTGCTAATAGAAACTGATGATTTTTGTTCACATAAAATAGCGGAAAACAATGGAATGAATCGAATTTCAGTTTACTCGACAAAGACTATCGAGACCAGACACAACAGTCGGTCGACGATGAGTCTCCTCCTCCTGAGAAGACCAGGGCAGACTTGGCCGCTTCGGAAAAAACTGAAGTACCCCGCACCCCTGGTCCCCGAGGAGAGCTCTACGCAGTTCCGGTGCGGCGCAGACAACCTAGGGCTGCGCCCCCTGGACCTCCAGATTCATCCCCCCACTCGGAATATACCCAGCTGCCTCCCGGCTGGGAAAAACATGAAGGTATAGTATATAATGATATTTTCTCTATGTTATGAACATTTGGGTATTCAATTTTTGTGATCATTTAAGATAACGATGGACCGTACTACTGGCACATAAAAAGTGGTACCATTCAACGAGAGGCACCCACAAATGTAGTCGGCAGCGGTAGCATCGGAGAGATCCCACGTGAAGGTGCGATGACATCTTCAGTGACGAGGAGCACTACCAGCTCCGCTCTTGATATGGACTGTGAAGATAGGAAGAGACGAGATGAACTAGCTTTTAAGTATGTTGTTAAGCATACATAATTTATTCGTATGTATATATTTTTAAGAGAATATTTATTGTAAGTAAATTTTGTGATTTTAGGAGACGCAGCTATCCGGCTAGGCCAGAACCGGACGCACGTGCAATAAGGTTTTTTGTTCGTTCACTCGGATGGGTAGAAATAGCCGAAGAAGATTTAACACCTGAACGAAGTAGTCGAGCTGTTAATAAATGTATTGTTGATTTAAGTTTGGGTCGAAATGACCTATTGGATGTTGTTGGGAGATGGGGTGATGTAAGTTACTCGTGTAAATTTGGCTACTCTTTTCAAACAGAACAATTAAATAATATATTGATTCATATCTACAGGGAAAAGACTTATTCATGGATTTAGATGAAGGCGCTTTAAAATTGATGGATCCGGAAAATTTGACAACTCTTCATACGCAGCCCATACACACAATACGAGTCTGGGGAGTTGGAAGAGATAACGGAAGGTAAGGAATTCAGATAGTACAAAATTCAATTTTAATATTGAGTTTATTCACTCTCATAGATATTTTTTTCATTTTAATTGTGCTTCCAATTAAAATGGATTCAATAGGGAAAGGTTTGTTGCATTTTTTTTAATTGAGTAATTTCTAATTCGAATTTTATTATATATTAAACATTTGTGATTTTTAAAATAATATGCTAACATGCATTTTTGTCTATGCGTAGGGATTTTGCATATGTTGCTCGGGATAGATCAACTCGCCGACATATGTGTCACGTATTTCGCTGTGATATACCTGCAAGAACTATTGCTAATACTCTCAGAGATATTTGTAAAAGGATAATGATAGAAAGGTCATTACAAGGACCGCCAGCCCGACCAACTAATTTACCTACGGAGCAGCGTCGTCCTAAACCAATGCCAGGTATTTTTTTTTTATCATTTTACATACTTTATTTGAATATAGAGAGGTAATCAATGGAAAACAATTTCATTTTAGTGCAATCATTTCCAACTCCTATGGAAGAACCTAAGAAAGTTTTACGAGCAATGTATTTAGGAAGTACTGAAGTAAATCAAGCAACTGGAATGGAAGTATTGAATGATGCCATAGATCTATTATCTGCTACTGTTCCCAGAGAATTATGGAAACCTGTAAATGTAGCGGTTGCGCCTTCTATGATATCAATTTTACAATTATCTGTAAGTTAATGTTTTGATGAAAGTATTTTATATTCGAAGCAAATTATAGAAGTTTATATTTTACATTTCAGGATGACAGTATAGTAGGAGAGTGTCGTGTCCGTTATTTATCGTTTTTAGGAATAGGCCGTGATGTGAGACGATGTGCATTTGTTATGCACACAGCTCAAGACTTGTTTGTAGCACACGTTTTTCATTGTGAACCTTCAAGTGGAGCTCTCTGTAAAACAATTGAGGCGGCGTGCAAAGTATAATTTTTTTTCGCAATTTATATTTATGCATAACAGCTGTAATTTAAAAAGGGATTGAAATATTTTACAGCTTCGATATCAGAAGTGCTTAGATGCTCATCCAGGTGGAACATCGTTACCCGCTCCTGCTTCTCGTAGCTCTGGAAATAACTTAAATGCTCGAGGAACTGGCAGCAATGGTACGAGTAACTCTGGCGGTGGTCTTGGAGCTACACTTAAATCTTTGGTAGGGTCTCTTACAGCTCGTAGAGCTTCCTGAGACGAGGCCTTGCCGTTGCAAATTAATGAAAGAGAGGTAATAACAACATGAACAGTAATGTGGTTAGTTAAATTGGTTGAAAATGTAAAATCAGTTTTTCACATAAATATAGCTCGGTATTCTAGTAAAATCAGTATAATATTGTATTAATTGAACGTTTTCAAATAATATTCAATTTCAATTAACAGGTCATACCTCATAGACATCTTCAATCACCTTTGACTCAACATCATAGTGATAATTTACGTTCATTACTTAGTCCTACTTTGGAACCTCGTCGAATTCCAGCATACCGTAATTTAACCTAATTTTATAAATCACTCGATTCCCCACAATATCCAATGCATTTTACTACACGTTTGTTTAATTTCAATTTGATCATTTTTTCAGTTTTGTTTCACGTCAAAAATTTCCATTTATGAAATTAAAATGATTTACTGCTTCAAATACTTTTGATTGTCTGAACCACTATAGGTTTCATTGTTGAAGAATGTTATAGATTAAGTGAAATAGGTATATACCAATTTAGATACAAACAAATAAAATTAATGTGTTAGTTGATAGTATTGTCCAAAAATAATTCTTAATTTAATTTTAAAAAAAAATGTTATTTTAAATTCAAGAATTTCGATTTTTTCATTTATGCTAATTTATTTTAACAAATGTCGTATTATGATCGTAATTTTTGAACGTAAGTTACTAAATGTATATGAAATTTTTTAATGAGTGTTTATAATGAGATAGCGAACCACCCAAACTTTATAGCTAGGTATACTTTTTGTTTGGTGCAAGCGAAACAAAGATCAATGTATGTATTAAATGAAATATGCTTAAAAGTTTATGCTTTGTGTTGGATTTTCTTTCTTCATAAGATCTAATTATATAAATTTAAAATACAATGTTGACAATTAGTCATTGATACAATTGCTATCTAGTTTATTTGTACACATAGCATAGCTGGTTTCAGGGATTAAAATGTGAAGTAAGCAAAATTAATTGCAAATGATAGAGAAAACTTTATTTACAAGTATTTATTGTATGACGCGGGACCCAACTTTTTGTGTAATAGCTTTGACAATTTTTTTGTGTAATAGCTTTGCACTAATTTATATTCGCAATATATATGTGTATATGTACTTTACATGTGAGTATTTACATAAAATAATATACACATTGTATATAAATTAACATATAAGTTTATGGAAAGCGAGTTAAAGTGCATGTTGTATTATCATTCATCAAAACACACTTTTATATTCATTATTATTGAGCGCAAATATATATTTTTGTTTAGGATATATTTATATATATTTGGAAAGTATGAGATGACTATAATCGTTTTTGTGTTTGATAATAAAATTTTGCACGTCTGATTCTTAATCTTTCATATTTGTAAATAAACATAAATGTTTATAGTAAAATTAGTTTTATGTATAGTATTGAAGATTCATTTTTATGTGATAATTATATAGATATTTTAATTTTTAACAGTATGTATTGTGTTTGTCATCATAAATTGTACTGCCTCTTAAAGTATACATATATTTTTTCTATCAGATTAATCTGTTAAGATATTGTATAGTTGATAATTCCAATTCCACCTGACATTGAAAACCATACATTAACAAATATATATGCATTGAATTAAATATTTTCATGACAAAGTGCACCTTTCATGATTCATATATATGTATGTATGTGTTTTTTCATAAAATTGTATACTCTGACACTTGTTTTTTTTATTGAATTTCAAGAATAATGTGATATGATGGAAAATATTTGTTGAATTATTATAAAACTATACAGTGATATGTTCAGTATTTAATTTCAGTGATTACCTCTAATTTGTGAATATTGATTTAACTTTGTGTATTATTTGTTTGACTAAATAACATATTAAGACTTTATAATTTTTAAGACTATCTTAAAGAAGAGTGTAAACTATGTGCCATACTTATTACATATTACAATCAACTTTGTTAAAGCTTAATGTTGCTGCGCTTTAATTGATAAAATACTCTTTCAACTTAACTATACATACTAAGATTATTATATTATTATTTCAAATTAAAATATGTACAATCATATTGCAATGAATATTTATTTAGTTCACTTTATTCTATGTTGAATATATTGAGAAATTATTACGGAGATTATACGTAAATGATTTAACGCTATGAAAATATTTATTTGGAAATAATATTGTCATACATTTTAAGACCTTCATATCACATGAATATTTATATTTTATTCTCACGGTGAGTGAAACTATCACAAATCAATTCAGCACATTTGTGATAATAATATAGATATCAAAATTGTTTTCGATGTTTGGAGTATTCGATAGTGTATAAATCAATAAATAAAAATGCTCACAAAACTTAATGTATATGTATAAAATAAATAATGAATTTAAATGAATATAATTATGTATTAGAGTGTTGAGTGTTTGAAAAAAAAATCATATTTGAGTAAATTTTCACATCTTTTTGAACATTGATTATATTAATTTTCTTCTCACCTAGCTTTTTGTACATATAGGTATGTAGTGAAATTTAAGTTGAATGTGTTTGTGAAAAATCTAAAATTTGTTTGAAGAGGTGTGAAAATATGCTGTAAATATGCAATACTATCGAGACTATAATATCACATTGTTTACACTTAAACATATTGTGTTTTTTCGACGCATTTAGATCTGATTAGCCATTATTTTCATAAATTTTCTTCTCAAATAACATACGAAAATCAATACAGGTTTTAATTTTTAACATCTACTACAAATACTGTTTTTAATCATGTTTGAAGTAATCCTATTTTATGACTGATAAAATTTTACTTGCTTCTGTCTATTCAATTTTAATGCTTTGATATCACTTTTTAAACTAAGAATAATATCGCTGTTGATATATATAGAATGAGAGAGTACATGTTTCTTTAATGTGAACGAAATCGTACATATTTGTATTTAATACATGTGCTTACACGAGTTTGCGGCTAACGCTTGCATTAATGTTTGTTTTCATGTTATATGAATTTGTAATTTATCCTAAGAGAACATTTTATAAAGTCAACGTGTACATATGAAAAGAAATCAGTCAACTAAATTATTATAGAGATGATATAGTCTATATTTTTGCCCGCGGCACTCAATCCCTAGATTAAAGAATTATGCAGGAGAACGATTGTGTTTGTGAGAGAGCGTTTAGTCAGACTATTGTAAAGTTTGGTTATCGCGGGCAATGTTGAAAAAGGTGCGAAAAAATGAGAGAAACGGAAAAAATAAATCATCGAGCGTGACGAACAGATTTCAATTTTACGAAAAGTGAAATATCTCGCTTACCGCTTGACAAAACGTAATTGCCTCGTGTCTTAATTAGATTGTCGTTAAGAATATAAATGAATATTATTTATGTCCTTGTAAATGCATAAGTATATTTATATATATATATGGAAGAAAATTGCATTTCTAGTTTTATTATGTTTACCATATCAAAATAAAATAACATAATTTAAAAAAAGATGTTTGCTTGCACTTATTGAATTATTCAGATATGTTTATTTGCCTATTGTGAATAAAATGCATAGTCATTTCTTTATTGAGAAGTTTTATTTACTCTTTCAGTTTTGATTTATTTATTTTTTTTTTGAATCTGAATATTTACAGAATATGAAACAATACTTCTTTAAGTATGTGCATTGATTTATAGAAATATCGATTTAATATATATTTAATCGAGAATATGTTCGACGTAAATAAAAATATAAAAATTTCATTCCTTACTTTTAGATATTGAAATCTATGTTTTTTACTAAAACCATTTAAAAAAATGAAGAAAAGAATCGGCAATAAAAAATAAAGGTATATACAAAAGTAAGGATTGTTTTACATTTACAATTAAACAAAACAAACCTAGAACAATAATTTAAATCGTCGTCAATAGTAAACGTCACTTTCACAAATGGGCGTTCGTCGAATGTCATTTTGACAGCTTAGGAACGGTGCGCAAGTGTAAGACGAGCTCTTCACGCGCGTATTAAAAAAAAAATGCATTTTATGAACGATTCTAAACATCGAATACATATTAGAAAGACCCATATAATTTGAAGAATTATCTTGAATTTACTTTTTAACATATAATTGAAGAAAACGTACAAATAATTGAATAGAGAGACTGAAATTGATATTCATCTTCGGTGTCGATTTGACGAAAAAGTGTTTAGAGTTGATTGACTCGGTAAAAAATAGATTTTACTCGGTTTTTGATTAGAATAACGCGACGGTTGTCGCAAAATTGTAAATTAAAATTGCGATAAACAAATTCGATGCAATTTCAGTGCAAGGAACTGCTTCAAATTGTCAACCCCCAAATGACAGCCGACCCGTGTACATGAATGAATTCGCACGCACACGAACGCGGAGTCTCTCGTCCGCGTGTGCGTGCGTAGTGGAGATGCGACGAGCGCGAAGCGCCCCGAACCGCGACCTTCGACCGTCTCGTGCCCCGAACCCCCGGAAACCTCCGGGAGACCGCTAAAGAAGCCCCGAAACGGCGCAAAAATCGGCGCGAATCGGATTCGATTCGAATTCGCGGTCCGTTCGAACCGCACCGGATTCGAAATTCCTAAACGGGCGCGCGAGAGTAGCGGCCCGCTCAGTGCCGGCGACGATCCGCTCGGAGTGCGCGCGTCCGTCGTCCGATCTCGTCGGTCCGTCTTCGAGCGCCCCTCGTCCGATCTTCGGATCCGCGGATCGGCGATCGATCCATAGATCGACGGCGAGTCGGGAATGCGTGCGCGCGCGCGCGGAAGCGGGGGCGCGGCGCCCCCCGGCTTTCGTTGAAGTCGCGTCCGCGCCCTAGACTCGCAGACCTACAAGAGCCATCTCCGAGTCGGGCGATGGAGCCCCAGAAGAAGCGGATCGCGGTGGCCCCGGCGCCCCCGGGAGCCTCCGCCCCCGCGACCCAGAACGCGAAGGCGAACGCGCCACGGAAGCCGATCCGCACGCTGCGTCTCGCGCTGCATCTGTCCCAGTCCAACGAACGGGAGTGCCCCGAATTCAACTACAAGGAGCTGGTCTCCGCCGAAGAGGTGATCGTCGCATCGCACCGACGTCTTCGAGATCTTCCGGAAGATCGATCGGACGTCCGCTCGTGAATTTCTAATGGCGGTGTCCGCGCGGACGCGGACGCGGACGCCACGTTCGAGGCCGGGACGCACTTCGGCGACGAGTCGCGCGATTTTCTCCATTTTCATCTCGTTCCGAGTTCGCGGCGCATTTTCGGCGATTTTATTAGTGCGCTCGTATTTAAATCGCGAGTTTCGCGCCGCGCCGATCGCGCCCGGCGCTCGTGCGCGAACTCGTGCGGCTCGTCGTCGCAGTGTGTCTCCCGTCTCCGTTCTAAACGTATTTATACGTACGCATTCGGGCGTTTCCTTTCGAATCCGCGGCGAAGGATTCGTAGAAAAAAGTGCAGCCACACACTCCGGAGGCGGATCGCATTTTTTTATTTTTTATTTTCTACGCGTAATTCGACGAGTTCGTATGCGGAATCAATTAAAGAAAAAATTACGAACGCGTCGTTTCGATAAAAAAATTCACATTTGACGTTCGACCGTCGATTCCGTTTTGTTTTTTTACAGTTTATCATTTCATTATTTAGGTATCGCTAATTATATTTCTCGTTGAAAACGATCGCGATTTAAATTTTATTTAAAATGTATTTTATCGAACGTTCGTTGAATAGATATTGCGATCGATTTTTTCAGATCCAATCTTTTGATCTTACGTTACCGATCACCAAAAACGATTGTCAAATTGCATAGAATAAAAACGCTCACAATGTTAAATAGTTCGACGTGCTATCGAAAGATCAGGTCTCAATCGTTAATCGGCCATAAACCATTCATTACGGCCATCAAATTATAAATAATGAAAATAATCTTTATCTAATTAGTTTCACTGATGACAAAAAGCTATTTGAATCGAAAAAGTTTTGTTCAATTAGAAATTAATCGTTATTACATGTATGGACTGATTGTATTTTTTTTATAAACAGTTAATTATCTTCATTATTTATTTATATTTAATATTAATTAGAAGGTATCTTCTACGCAGTTATTATGAATAGATTGATAATATTTTATTTATCGAAAATTAAAAAAATCTATTTCATTTAGAACCAGTTTTTCAATCTTTAATTTATAGTATAAACTTCAATTATACTACATATTCGTCAGACTTATGACTGACTATTAAATCACTTATTGATAATTGATAATCTGGCTTTAAACTTATTACATCCTTCATAGTTAATTTATTTATAATTTTTACACAATTTCATCGATTAAAAATCTTGAGTGAATTTAATTATTTTTTTAGAGTAAAAGACGAGCAGAAAAAGAAAAACGGAAAGGAAACGGTGCAAACGGCATTTGGGATGCTTTTTCAGACAACGATGAAGACGTCGAGCGAATCGCTAAGAAATTTGAGCAAAAATATGTTCGTAATTATGAATAAATATGAAATGTGTGATTGTATGAATGTTTTATTAATTTTGACATTTTAATTTTATTCTGCAATAGGGCAGTTCGAGTACATATGGCAGATCTAAAGGTAGATCCAAGCAAGATAATTATGCTGATATAGGGGCAGGCTATGATGAAAATGATTCTTTCATTGATAATACTGATGCGGTAATTTATTTTGACGTAATGAATATGCAATTTAAACGATCTGCTTCATTTTTTAATGTTTTTTTTTCAGTACGATGAAATAATGCCGCCAGAATGCGACACTGTTTGGGGTGGATTCTATATCAATAGTGGATCATTAGAATTCCAAAATGTTCCCGGTACCGGTTTGAGTACAGGAGAAGGAGCCGGAGGAGATTCAACGCCTCCAGCAGAAAGGAAATCGCTTAAGGTTCAAATAAATCACATATTTTAAAAATAATCTGATAGTATTAATTATACAATATATATTTTATTATAAATTTAGCGACCTTTATCGTCGAGTGATAGTGAAGAAGAATCGTCATCTTCTGAAGATGACACTGAAGGATCAGTCGTTGAAAAACCTATACAACAAAGTGTAAAAGACAGTAAAACTAGTTCTGTAACCGATGACAAATCTGGTGAAGATGGCAAACAGTCAAAGTCAGAAAAAGTCAATGGACCTAGAAAGAAACGAAAAAATTCACAAGAAGGTAGTGCAAGTAGTGGTCAAGAAAGTAGTGCCAATCAGAAAAACACAAAGCCTTCAGTGGAAAATACACCAAATGGTAATTAGAATCAAAGTTTCAGTTATTTAATGTTTTTTTTTTTCAATCAATTTTATTCAATTTCAATTTTGATCAGGATTAGAAAACCACAATGATGGTAGTTCAGATTCACGATCATCGGTTGTTCCTAGTTCTGATAATCATGCCAGCTCAGATAGTTCCAGGTATATAAATCGATTCAAACACTCAACATATTTTAATATGCATTCTTCTTTTTCTAATCCTTATATAATTATAAATTAATTAAAATCAAAATTTGTTACTTTTCAGAGAGGCTAATACTGCTCCTGTTCCAATAAATACTCCCGTTGTTCCTTCAACTAACATTTTACCGCCTGATTTGCCACATGAAATTATATCTCTTATCCAGCGACTCAAAGCTCTCGCTGATCTATTCTTTGCTTCACGCACAGGCAAATTGTCTGGTCCTGAAGTTAATGAAATCATTCTAGGGTAAGTTTATATTCATAACTATATCTTATAGTCAGTATAACATTTGAGTTCACAGCATTGTAATTATTTTAGTTTTAATTAAATAGTTCATAATTATTATGTTTTCTCTTTTATTAGGATGGAATTGCAATGTAGACGCAACAAATTACCACCTAGGGTAAGACACTCTTTATATGGTCATGCAGCACTGTTGCTTCGTCGTGGAAAAGCTGGATTATTACAGCAAGCTCGTCGAATTGCTGAAGACCATCAAAGAAATACTTCCACTCTATCACCAATCGATAAGTAACGTATTTTCATTTTTTCAAATAATTTTCGACATACTCTAAACTAATTTCAACACATCTTTCAGATTAAAAGAAGTTATTGATAAGATGAAACCATCACTTTTAGAGACATATAAAACTGAATCACAAAAAATTGTAGAAATCAAGTAAGTGATTTCTTAAAATTTTCAATTGTATTTTTTTAATTTATTATAGTTCATTCACATAACGTACCAAATTTTATTTTTTCCACAGTAAACAAATTGCTACGCAAAATGCTCTATTAGATGAGGATAAGAAAATTCAAGAGAAACGACTTCCTAAAAGACGGTTTCCTTGGAATGATAACGTTAGGTATCTTGTTTTTTGCTTTATTTTCAATGTAATTTTACTTTGTTGTAATACTCTTATTTTCCACTCAGATCAATTTTACAAGATGTTGTTCATTCCCGTGGATTAGATTCAAATGACAACAATAATGAGGAAATCATAAAATTTCTTCAATCAGTTATATTACCACTCTTCCCTTCAGGCTTTGTTAGAATGCCCACATTACTTCAACAAGTAAGGTATGAACCCTTTTTATTTTTATTTTTTCATTCACATATTGATAAATTGAGAAAAACTTTGATTTACAATTAATACTTTTCAGGAATGCTAAAACCCAAAAAGCTGCAATTGATGGAAATCCTGCGAAAAAAGTTGTGAATAAATCGTTGGAAATCAAATCAACTGGGAATTCTCAAATGGTTGCTAATAAGACAACTATGAAAAGCACAAATGACTGTAAAAACGATACAACAAAAAATATAAGTGATTCTGAAAATGCATCTGTTGGTCAGACCAAAACTAAAGTTCAGATCAGTTCTAGTTCAACAAATACTGATTTACCTGATCATCGAGAATCATCAAAAACCATTGACCAATTAAGTCAAAAGAGTGAATCTAAAGTAGAATCAGAAAAAATACGAGAAAATGGAAATGATATTGATAAAAATAAACAAATGAAAACATTCAATGAAAACATGTCCAGTCTACAAGCCATTTCTGATAACATTTCAATATCTATAAGTGTGTATTCTAAAAAGACTGACAGTGGAAATACCGTAGTCTCATCACCTACAGTAGATAAACATAATCAGTTGGATTCTGTCATAATTAAACCCTCAGATAAATATGTTCAGCAACATTCAAAAATCAATGAATCATCTGTTAGTTTGAATAATGCTAATTCAGTGATTAAGACTGTTGAAAGTTTGACTCCGAATATATCAATTTCCCAAAATCAGCCGCTGGTCGGAAGTCTCAAAGTTAAACCAACTAGTTCTCTTTTGGGTAAAAGCACAATTGCAAAGATTATATCTTCTAAAAATACTAGTATTGATATAAATAAGTACACAGGGAATGATGGTTCAATGTCTAAAGCCTTCAATGAATTGCAAAATAAACAAATTCAGGATTCTTCTAATTTGAAGCGGTTCAAGAGCGCTAATTTAGCACCATTATCTGATTCTAATTCCATGCAGTTACACGCAAATAATAATATGGCAAAAACGACAAATAACCAAGTTTTAAAGCCAGTCAATGTTGTTCTTACAGATAATTTTGCCAAGCCTCATTTTAAGACTGATCATTCTGTTCATAGTAATAAAGTCTCACACTCTTCCATTAATTCCAATATACAATCAAAATATAAAGATAATTTTCACGCCAACAAAAAGGATAATCATCAGAATAATTTAAACCTAAATGAACACAATCATAGTTTTATCAAACCCAATGTATTGAAACCAGCAGATTTTTTGAACGTTTCACCAGTTAGTGATAAAATAACTAATCAAAAACATTCAGGGATAATAAAACATGCAGAACACGATTCTTCGGTCCAAAATTTGATTTCTAAATTGAATAACGCCAATGTCGATTTGAAACAGATTTCTAATAGTGTTATTTCAAGTCCTAAAACATCTGCAATACAGAAAAATGCAATTTTAAATCTCGATGATAGTAGTAGTGATGATTGTGTTGAAATTGTAGACGATGATGATGTCAATAAACCATCTGTTCCTAAAGTAATCGATAACAGACAAGAATTGATAAGAAGACAGATGCAAATTAATGAAAAATACTTGAAAAATAAAGTTCACAATATGGAAGCATCGAAAATTAAGCGAGAAAAATGGATATCCAGTTCAAACATGTCAGTTTCAAACGTGCCTATTCAAAACGAAAACTTGAAAAAAATGTCGAATTTGTTGAAAATCAACGAACCCGATATAAAAAAAGTGAAACATGATACCAGTGGTGTTGAGATAGTAGTGGAAGAAGACCCTTTACGCGATGTGTCCGATCATATTTTCAACAATTCATCTAGTGTAATTAAAGACGTTTCTTCCAAGTCTGATAGATTAATGGACACAATGCCTAATGATAGTGGAATTTTACAATACGAAAAAGACTTCAATGATAGGGATGCTATGAATCAAGATGATTTCAATAAGGTGATGCAAGACTTGAAAGAGCTTCAGGTATGTGCAAATATTTCGTTCAGATAATTAATCGGATACTGTCTATTTTAAAATAAAATGTTGAATTTGATCATTTTATTGTATACAAAAACTCCCCTGGAAAACTGTCCTTCGCGATAGTTTTAATAATGATTAAATGTAGAGTTCCCTATTAACGTAAATGTGGCGCCCGTAGTTTCGCCTAGTTTTGCTGGTACCCAACTAGGCCGGCCTAACAAGCTGACATAGAGTTGGGGTGCAGTTAAAAGGCGGGATGGTGGGCTTCCCTCGTTATGTATACAAAAACTGATGAATTTTCAGCATTTGAATGCACCTTGCAATTATATTTGAGTACTAAATAGCATAAAGAGTACAAGTGACCTTTTTTGTCAAAATCGAGTTAAGTATAGAAAATGGTTCTATATATGATACAGAACAATTTTCTGTACTTAACTCAATTTCTATAAAAAAAGGTCACTTGTACTCTTTGTGTTATTCGGTCGTCATTTATTCTTCAATTTTATATTTTTCTTATATTTGAAAATAACAAAATAAAAACTTGGAATTGTCATACTGATTGATCTTAAAATTAGTCTATATATGTATATGAAATGTTATAATTATTTATTATGAATATCAACGTATTTTAATGAAATAATTTGTTGCCAATGTCTAAATAGATAGATTCAGTAATTATGTTTTGATGAATGTGAAAAATTGGGGGGTTGTTCATAAACCCAGTGAATATGAATTATACCCACTAAGGTCGATAAATGTGATCAATTTTCAAAATTATTGAAATAACATACTTGTTTGCATAATTTTAAATTCATAATGGTAATTATTCGATGAAGTGCATATAGTTAAAGTATAAAGGAGAAAAACCTTTAGCCTGACCCTACCTAACCTAAACTAACTCTAACCGAATTCAACCTATGATTAATAAAAATTGGGTTAATTTGATTAATTTCATTCTGCAACTTTGGTGGGGATTATACAAATTCGCCGTTGATTGTGGACAATCTCTACATTTATCACATTAAATATAACTAATATTTAGCATAGAATATGTGCCATAATTATTAACATGATAGATTTCCTGTTGAAACATATTTAAACGAATATCACCTTTGAAGAAAGTTATGTTTATACATTTTAAATATTGCATATAGTATAAAAATGAAATCATTTTGTAAATACATGACTGTTTTATTGTTCGTAAAATATAAAATGTTCTATGAGACCCTTGATAACAATGCAAATGTTAAAAAATAGAGACAATATGTATATAATCATTATTCCATACTTCAGTCTCGATATTGATGGTGCTATCGAAATCTAAGACACGCACTTACAATTAGTGATAAAATAGATTGTGTAATTTTATATATAATATTTGTTTCACAATCACGTATTTAATCATACAACAAAATTTTTGGTCACAATATTAGTTCGCTGAATTTGTTTTTTTTTTTAATAGGATTTTCAATTGAGATCTGATGGTAATCACCGAAGGCTGTATGAGGACCCCAGCAATAGTTAGTAAAATTGTAATTTTTTTGTTTGTTTTTGTTTTAAACATTTCGAATACCTTTCATGTTGATCTATTTCACTATACATACTAATAATCACTATCTTTGTATGTTGTCATATTTCATTTGAGCATTTAATTACATAAATTTCATTTTTCGCAATAAAATTAGATAATCAGAATGAAAAAAATGGATTTGATTTTATCGAAAATATAGATTCTTGATTCTCATTTTGTTTTTTCTGTTACCTTTTACTTTATTAAAATATCCACTTTTTCTGTCATAAATTTCTTTTTTCAGAGTATGCTTTTTGTCTATTGATTTTTATGTGTTAATTTGTTTTTATACTTATAAATGTTTTTTTTCCTTTACAGACATATGTCACACTTCTTATTCTGAGACTGAAAATAAAATTTATATCCATAAAGAAGCACGTGAAAATATGTAAGCCAATTGGACGAGAATTGTTTTATTTTGAAATCAGACAAAAATAATTTAAAAGTCTAGATAACTTTGGAAAATTATATTTGAAATATGATATTGTTATGTTAACTGAATTTTTTAAAAGCATAAAATACACTTTTCATAAAATTTTAAATCTTAGTTCAGCAGCCATATTTTACAATTCTATGAGAAAATATACTCATATGAACTATTGGTGGTGATTGGTCTTATGGATAAGTTATTTTCCTTTTTCAACTTTTTCATAATTGTTCCTCTTTCAGACGTATAATTACTTTATGAAATTAGAGGCGTATTAATTACCTAGTCATTTTATTCTAAAAACATGTACTTGTTGCGGTTATTGATGACTTGTGAAA
The DNA here is from genome assembly GCA_024721215.1 of Cheumatopsyche charites. Taxonomy (NCBI): domain Eukaryota; kingdom Metazoa; phylum Arthropoda; class Insecta; order Trichoptera; family Hydropsychidae; genus Cheumatopsyche; species Cheumatopsyche charites. Next base: position 7,343,362 of record CM045576.1, on the reverse strand, counting down.
AATAGCAGCAACCTAATTATACATAATAACGTATGTAACTTTATGTGTATTTTAATACGTAATGCTTCCATAGGTAAAATTATCGATACTCATCAGTCGAATGACATTGATGTCTGTTCACATTATGGTGTTATATTATTTTTACAGTCGATTTCGGTTTCGATATTATATTTCGTTTCTATTATAAATGCGCTGCTATCGATTTATATAGATTGTTATAAAAACGAAAAGTTCTTACATTCGATGAACAATTTATTTGAATTTAAAGATACAGATACACACGCTTAAAAAAAATCATGCCAATTAATATACATACTTATATTTTATTTGAGTATGCTAACATTCTAGATACAAGTGTCACTAGGTATCAATTGATAACTAGTGTCGTGCTTTTGTGGCTATCTAGTAGCATGTGTATCCAAGGTCTAAATCTGTAGGATTCGATGCCTGATTGTTTTCCAATTTGTATAATTTATCAAAAAAATGAGATTTTTTTGCTCATGTTTATTTTAAATGCGTTCTGCGAGTTGTGTACTACTATCAAAATTCACTGTGATATTGTAATTTTAACTTTATATGGTGAACGCTTCAATATGTTATTTGTGTTTTTTTTTTTGTGTCAAAATCAGTGGTTTCTTAGGTTTGTGTGTGTGTATGTACATTTATATGATATGTCTAATCGAGTTGAAATTTCAAGATTTATTCATTTTTTTACTGAATGTTAAATAATGTATCTCACTGCCACGTATTTATTTTGTATTTATAAATTTTTGTATATTTAAATCATTAGAGATTTTTGTAGAATTCTCACTGTAAATAAATAATTTCTAGAATATTTGTAAATAAAGCTTATTCAGTTGATTTTTTTTTTTATATACTTCTATCAAAAAGAAAAATCAAACAGTTTACACACATTTATTTTGAATCTACACAGGTCATATGCAGATTTTTGTAAAAATAAACTGAAAATTTTAGTCAAAGTTCAACTCTGATATTTGAGGAATATTCTTGCGCAAACATTCTATTATAGAATTCCCAGCTTCACACTCGTCTTCACTGTCAGCCGCCTGTGAAAAAATAATTAATTTCACATACATACTTGAACATCTAGTTTTTTTGTTTTAATGAAATTACCTCTTTTTCGCAACTGTTGGCTATTTCTTTCATTCTAGAAATTTTCCTGGGATCTGCTAACATAAAAGGAGTGACTGCAGTCAAAAAACCCTTTTTCGAATATTTCTTGTTAGACATGACACCAGCCTGAATATTATAGAATTACAATTTGGTGAATTTGAAAAAAAATAGTTATCAGATTTCAAAATTTACTTTCAAGTTTTGAATTTCTATCATTTACTAACCTTATCAAGAATACATGCGACGGCACATGCTGTTTTGCCTTTATATGGAGGACCATGTCTGATAGAATTCATTTCTTCCATTGTAGCTCCAACACTCTTTTGACAACCTTCTCCAATCTTTCTTATGCCTTTTTTCATCGATTCCGTCAACAGCCCTAAAAAGATACAATATTGACTAAGGTGTGCATTTGCCCCAGTTTCACAAAATATTAGAATGACTTTATTATTCAATTTCCTAATTCTACAAAAATAAGTAGTCCTTGAAAATATCAACCAACACTTGGGTAGAAAAAAAATATAAGATTAATTTATACACTATATTCTAATTTTGTTAGCGAGAGCAAAGGGATTAAGTAGAAAGCAGAAAATGGAAAAAGGAGTGAGAGGCAGGTAGAGTTCAATTTGTCAATTTATGTTTTCTCAGTACACACTAACAAATGGACACTATTATTATATTAGATATACAGGTTTCCCATTTTAAGTTGAATAGTTGAAAATTTAAATGAATGAGTGAAATAAATCTAAAATTCCACTTATTCTATTATCCCACTTGCACTAAATAGTTTGATTCGATTTTTGAAATATTTAACTTAATATGAAAATATTTGATTCGAAAACCTATAAAATAAATCGATATGGAGAAAATTTTTACATTACCATTTGAATTAACATGGTATGCGATTAACAATAAAACCAAACTGAAAAATAGTAATTTCATAGTGAAACAAGACCAATTGTCATGTAAAGATACAACACACTAAATTCAATTTGCGTTACAATCGTACATTGGATTTTCGGCATTAATTATTTTATACTCAGTATCATCATCATTAGTCGACTCTTTATTCTGTTGTCCTTGATCCGTAAAATGATTAGATTTAGGTTGATATTCGCATTTTTCATGATGGCAAAATTCATCTGTATAATTAAGGTGAAAATAAAATACTGAAATTTGGAATCATCATTACACTATTTTATTTTAAAAAATACAACCAAATGAACAATGATATAAAATTAATGTTAAAATAATCTCAAATAGTCAATATGTAAAAAGTTTTTTTTTTTGTTCAAAAATATACCATCTAACATTTGACCAATTTCAAAATTAAAAATAAATTACATTATTAAAAAATAAGTCATTTTAAATATCTATATATTTACGTTGCACGTAATTTATCACATCAAATTTAAACTAGAGAGATTCATGAAACTATTTTTATCGTAATATGACTAGAATATTCAAGCTGATGGTGGCGGAGTCGAAAGATTTCCTGTAGTTGGTACAGCAGATGCTTTTGTAAAATGCAAAACAAAAATATCAAGTAGATTTAACAGCAAATCTCTATTGATCAGTTGATGATCTATAGATGAAAACAATAAACGAAGAGAATCCATAGTTTCTTTTTTACCAAAAATAGTAAATATGATATCTGCAAAGATAAAAAAAATGGTTTAAAAATGAAACAAAATTCAAATTAAAATGAATTTTTTTATTTGAAAAAACAGATACCTGGAATTTTTTTGATTATTTCATTGCATAGTGGTTCTATATGAGTATCAATTTTGCAGTTGGCATTCAAAGGTGACTCTGTAGTCATGTATAAGTTTCGAAATATATCGATAACTTTTCCTTTCAAATCACAGCACAAATTCTCTAAATTATCTTCCAACACTTTCTCTGCTCCTTCTAAAATTAAACAATATTGCAACATTTAAAAAATGTTATTTGGTCTAGAAGTTTAAATGGTTGAATACTGTGTTTATGACTTAAAAGACATTTTCAACACAATACAAATTAAATAATTACAATAATATATAATACATACCGCTAGCCGCAATACTGGCACATTTGATTACAACATCTTTTTGCATTACACCACCCAGCACTACAGATATCACTTCTATACACATGTGCCATAAAGGATATTTATTTATTTCAGTTTCATCTGAAAAATCAATTCATATTCATGATTTTGACTTAGAAAGTACAAAAATAACATACCTAAATGTGTAAACAATTTTTTTCTTGTTAATTTATTGAACCTTTTCATATTTCTGAATATTAGTGGGATACTTCAAAATAATTCGACCAAAAAATGTTGAATAAAAGAATAAAGAATATGATAACAATAATATTTTTTTTAATATCTTAAAATTAAATATTTTCCGTGTTATTAATGTTTTAAACATCGATTCATCAATTTAATTTTATTACAGAAATAATTTTGACATATTTCATTGCTTTTTTGAAGTTTCAGTATATTTTATTTCTTACCAAGATCATCTTGAACTAAAGTAGATGGTTCTCCTTCTGTATTGTTCGGAGGACAATTAGAGCTTCCAATAGTTTCCAATGAATCTTGTGCTGCTTCTACAATACAATAACTCCTGCGTTCTATCAGTAAACGACTGACTAATGTACTCAACTAAAAATAAATTTTGATAAAAAATATATTTTGTTTTTATTAATTCAATATTATTACAAACATTACATCAATGTTTCCTTTAGTAAATATCCAATTGTCCTTAGAAATAGATGTTGGAACTCCATTTTTGTCATTAACACCATTTGAAATATCTTGACCGGATAAAACATCTGAAGAGGCATCTCCGCCAACAGCTGTTTTTATTGTATTGAAAACTCCAGTTACAGTTCTCGTAAATAATTTATCCAATCTTTGTATATTGTTTTCGGGTAGAGGCAATTCGGATTGGAATGATTTCTGATTGATTGCTTCTTCTGCCTCAATGAAATCCACATTAGTATCAAGAATAGTAAAGCCATTTTCAGATTCGATAGAAGACACTGAGAAGAGTTCTTCAGATTTTGTGTCAGATTGTTGAGTTGGTCTCTTAAGAGAAGGAGAAATGTTCAAATCTGTTGGAGAGCGTTGTTCTTTCTCATTTTTCGTATTTACCGCTAAGGCTTCCTCTGCAGGTCTACAAATTTATATATCAATGTATAGAAAAAAATATTAAATATTGTTTAATTTAAAATATAAAAAGATACACTGGTGCGATGTCGCTGGTTTTTTGTTGAAGTAAGCATCTTAGTTTAGCTATGGTGGAAGCGAAATCTTCGACTTCTTCATATTCATAATCTGGGGAATCGCCGGTAGAAATAATATGATCTATTGCTGCAGAAGCTTCTTGATTGGCCTGTATTGAGAAAATAATTACAAATGGATTCTTATTAGAATTGAAGAAAAAAAATTATCAACTCTTACAGTATTATATATCTGTATATTATCAAATTTCATATTTTCACTATCCTGGCTAGTAAGTCGGTGTTGTTTTACTAAATGCAAAGGCTGAGAAGGTGCATTATGTTTTTCTTCCAAATCATCTGAAGATAGTTATGTAGAAACAGTTACACACTTTAAATATCATTAAGCATTACAATTCGTAGTTGAAATTTTCAATAATACCTTTTTTAGCTTGTATTTTTTGGAAATCTAACTTCATAGTGGTTTCATCAGATTGACTATTTTTTCGACTGGAAGTTAAAACTTGGCCAATAGCAGCAACCAAATTGTTACCTTGTTGATCAGTCGACAACTTAGGTGTATTTTGTATACTTTTTTCCTTCAAAATAATGATAATATGATTTGATTATTACTTAAATCATTATTTATCATAGTTGGATATGTGAGACACGTACTATGCTTATACAAGATTGAAAACTAGTTACCTTAGATGAATCATGAAGTGATTCTTGAAGCCCCGTTAGCCTTAAACCTTTTTTGAAACCAGCAATTCCAAGATCCAAAATTCCTTCCATTACACCAGCAGCTTCATCCTTAAAAATTAATTAAAAGTTTGATCAAATAATACAAATGTTATCTTCCAATGTGCATAAAAAATAAGAACAATAAGTACATATAAACATACACACTTACCTAAAATCAAAAACTACATATTTTTACAATATTCACATAAAATATATAACGTGAAGAGTTTAAACATTGATAAGAAATTTAGGGTTCGAGACATTTTCATAAAAAAAAAAATACACCAATTGAAATTTTAGGAAAGAAAAATTAAAAAGAATTTAATTTTCTAAGAAAATGTTCCTGCTGCTCAGAAATGAAGGCATAGTAAAGTTCATAGAAATATTTTCGCTTCTATATCCATGCTCAAAGCAATTTTGCGATAACTAAAATATCGAAAAGTAACCTAGTACTTTATCATCAAGCAAACATTTACGTGCAGAAGAGTACACGTTCTAATTGCCAAAACCAAACAAACCTGGAGGTCACCTATTTTATTTTTTGCCTGATTGACCGTCTTAGAAATATTTTGGAGTTCTTTCATATTTTGAATCCCCAAGGGTTTTGTAATGCTAAAATTAGGATAAGCGGATGTTGTATTGATTTGTACCGTATTTTTTGGTGGACTTTCTTCTGTAAGATCCATCTCCAGATTGTCCTCTTCACCTGATCAAATGAAAATATTTATAAGCAATCACAAAACGAAAATTATTTATGAAAATTAAGTATTTCTTACCAAACCAAAGTACATGAGGTGTTTTAGTAGATGAACCAGTAGAAGGTGCATTTGGACTCCATATATCATTCGATTCAGGTGCGTCAGCTTCCCACAACCTACCGAGACGTGATTCAAAACCCATTCCTCCATCCAACGAAGCTAATAAATCCTGACCCAAACTGACGCATTCCAAATCTGTATCGTTATTCCATGTTTTCAAGCTTCCATCTAACAATTTATCATAAACCTTAACTTCCCCATTATTTTTATGTTTCAAACTGTTAGAATTGTGTCCAAATTCATAAATGTTAGAAACACCACCGACTATATTGATGGGTTGTGAAGAAGTAATGGTTTTCTTTTCCATATTGATACTTGGAATGATGCTCAAAACACTTTTCGGAGCAGTTTCCTCGATTTCAGCTCTTTGCAGAATTGGAGCAGTACTATTTGATATCATATTTGAGAGAGCAGATTCAATAGAAGTTTTCATAACAGCAGTTACAGTTGGTTCGTTAATATTTACTTCATTCACTTCAGGTTTTTTACTGATATCTTCATCAAAAATCGGATTATTTTGAATTATTGGAGGGGTTGTAAAATCTTTTATTTCTACAGAAGATTGTGATATTTCAGATTTGTTTGATGCATCCTCAATCAATAACATCATGATCTTACATCTCAACCAATTCGGATCTGATAAACTGTTATTTATGAATGTGTCCAATCTTTTAGCTAATATGCTAGCAAGTAGTATAGCGTGTGGTGTATCCCACAATTCCCAAGGTATAAGCTCTTTCAAAAGTACTTTGATTACGCCAAGACAATGGTTTTGGGTTGATTTGACTTTATTCGTAGTTGAATTAGAATTTCGTTGAGTCGATGTTGGATGAAATTTTCTATAACAATCATCGATAGAAGATTTATTTGATTTCTCTAATCTTTTCACAGATCTTTTATACTCTTTCAAATGTCGTAAAAGAATACCAATTGAATCAGAAGATAAATTAATTGTATCAACATTTTTAAGAATCTAAAAAAATGAAAATGAAATATTATAAATTCATATTTTTGAGATCAATATTGAAATAATATACAGGATTTTCACTTCAATATTTTAAAATTAAAGTGAAGAACCAGTATTAAACAGTGAAAATTAGAATTACTTGAAATGCTTTAATAACCATTTGATCAAACAGTTCTTTACAAGCAAATGGAAATGCTATTTCTTTTGATACAAAATTCGAATACCACGACCAAATACATTTCCTTTCAATAACGCTGGATATAATACAAGCATTTTTAGCGTCTGCTGTGTCCTCGGAAAAATCAGGTTTCTTAGGCTTCACCTTGTATTTGTGTTTCGCGATCACATTGGGAATGAATTTGGATAAATTTGGCTTAATTATTTTTGATAGAAAACTACCAGAATTTGCTTTTAGCGGTTCACATTGATTTAAGAGAAGCTGTATCTCATAACAAGTCAGCCACACAGAGGAAACTATTAAAATCGATGAATAGAAAACAAACCATATGCTCAACGATATGTTGAAAGCAACATTGCATAAAAGAAGTGAAATAAGTATTCCTGAGGATATGAAAATTATTCTTTCACTCCATTTACTTTGACTCCACATGATACTTTTGTATGTTTAGAAATATGGTTGTATAAATGGATGTTTATTTACAGTTGAATATTCTTTAAATTTTTAGTTTCAAGCATCTTTAAGCATTTTCAGGTATTCTGATTAAATGTGAACTCCGAATTTATAAATATTTGAAGAAAAGTTTCATTTTTGTAACACAAAACTAATCAAACGTACAACTGTCAAACGGTACATTGACAGATAAACGATATGCCGATGAAAACTGAAATAGTGTCAGTGCTGCCAGTATTTTCGAAAATATTTTTTAAATGGCAATTCCTGAAAAATAATTTAGGAATTTCATTTTTTTGCAAGTTTCGTTTCAATATGTATAATAAAAATAATAATACGTGTATTTTTAGTGATATTTCATTGAATCGGTAGAACCTATGATAGAAACCCACTATCTCGAAGGTATCTATCTATGTAGAGGAAGTTGAAAAAACACCCTCTTCTGTTTTTTACCTTTTACTCCCTTTTGAAAAATCAGATTTTGAAAACTAATATGTCGAAACACTCGGAAATTAATCGGGTATACATACTTGGTATAAGGTGCATTTGAAAAAATATATCCATTTTCTGATAAACTCATAAAAAAAGAAAAAGATGTAAAAAAAGTAAAATTTTAACATGCATGAGGGACTTGATCCATATAGGTATATACCTATTTACTTAAATATTTTATAAAACAATAAAACAAGATAACTTTGTCATCATTGTAGATAAAAATTTAAAATGAGAGAAAAAAAGATAAATCTCGTTTATCATTCGTTTATCATAGGCAGATTAAAATAATATATATTAGAACGAAGTAAACTGAAAGATCAATTGAACCGTGCGCATGGTCTGAATGATTTGATATAAAATGATTCCAAAACTGATTATTTATATTATTGCTTCAATATTTGTAAGTACCTGTATACTACTTATTGTTAGATTAGCGGTTTTAAAACAATTTCGTGGTTCATGCATACTCACAAAACGAATCTCGTCTCTTTGTTTTAAAAGAATTAATTCTAATACCTACACAATTTTTTACCAGAGTATTTTTAATGTGGAAAGTAGGTATTCGTTTTTGTTTTTAAGTAAGAAGTATCGTTTAACATAAATACACAAATTATTTCAAGTGCAGTTCAATGTAGAATAAATTAAATTTATTTAGAAAAAATATTTTTTAGGCAGAGAAAATTGTTTTTACCGAAGCATAATCGATTTAAACCCAAATGTAATTAATTACGACTTTTTCTGATTAAAGATGACATTAACATTATGTTCAGCTACGCCAAAAGAACCCAATTGTACAAGTGCTGGACCTAATTGTCTCGATTGTTGGACATCTGTAAATTGCGTAGACCTTGGCAATGGACAATTCTTCCCTCAAGTTCAATCTTGTCCTTTGGGGAGATCTTGCAGAGACGATACCAAATCCTGCGAAAACACCGGAAACTACCAATGCACTGACGCCGGAAACGTACAGCTAGAATGCAATAGCGAAGGAACTTTCCCAAATCCGTTCAACTGTAGGAAATACTTCATATGCGTATTGAACAACGAAGGAGTGTTAGAAAAGCACGAGAGGGAATGCAGTGGAGAACGAGCTTTCGATCCTCACATGGAGACTTGTAATAGGCTGCTGCATAAAGATGACCCTTGCGAATCACCGATACCCATTTGTGCTGAAGAAAACTTCAGTAGGATGTTAACATTGAAACATAGTAAATATTACGTGTGCACTAGGCGAAACGTAACAGTTGGTTACAATTACGTACCCCAATTGTACGCGTGTCCTAGCAACTTTTTTTTCGATGGAGTCACATGTGTGGATCCGTACTATACCGGTTTAGATGAAGAAGGAAAATGCAAAGAGGTCGGCACTTTTTTTTACGAACCAAATTGTTTTTACTACACCAATTGCGTAGAGGTAGGAGCTTTTCCAACGATTAATTATTGTGGCGTTAGATATAAATTTAGGCCTATTACGAAACGCTGTACAGGTTTCGCCTGTGATATATGTAAAGGATGAGTTCGATTAGACGAATTGATGATTTTGTGTAGCATACATATTTAATTTGATTTATTATTGATGATAAATACATACATATGTGTTTAAAAATTTGGTAATATTATTAATTTTATGAACCTGTTTATGTGTAAAGGAAAGTTACTAAATGTATGTTATAAAGAAAAGTAAAAAAATACTGAAGTTTAACGAAAAACGAAACACAAAAACTATTTTCACTAAAAAATCTACAGAAGCCAAAAAGTATCTATTTTAGAGACAAAATTCAGTATGCAGGCTCATAACGAATTATTACATATCACGTAAGTTGTAAAACACAGTATGTTTGTATTACAAAAAATGCGCCCTCGTGTCATTAAAATGTTTTTTTTTTTTTTTTAAATGAGGTCATACGTTTCAAATCACTAGCACATTTGAATTTCGTGTATTACAGTGTTGCCATCGTCAAAATTTTTTTTCGGTGAATGGTTCTTTCAGTGAATTGTTATTTACTGTCGGTCAGTTGTGGTTCGGTAAATTGATAATGGCAATAAATTAAACGGTCAGAATTCAAATCATTTTTGGGTCAGAATTTTAATGATAAAACGGCCAGAATAAAATTAAGAAACGGTCAGAATAAAATTAATAAACGGTCAGAATTCCCTTTCAAAAACGGTCAGAATGTCGAAAAACGATAAATTGTCGACATAAAACTTTTTTTTTAATATAAGTAATATTACTATTTAATTAAAAATTAATTTTGAAGATATATAAATAGTACGTTTGTACTTCTTCTTATAAAAAAATATCTCTTTAAATTACCAACAAACTTTCACGTTTATCATACATAAATTACTTTATTATATGTTTTAAATATTACACAAAAGGAAGAAAACCTAGGTTAGGTTAGGTTAGGTTAGGTTAGATTCTGACCGTTTTATTGAAATTATTCCGACCGTTCAATATAAATTCCGACCATTCAATATAAATTCCGACCATTCAATATAAATTCCGACCATTTAATATAAATTCCGACCATTTAATATAAATTCAGACAGGATTTTATTCTGACCGATGTATTCTGATCGTTTAATTTGAATTCTGACCAATGTATTATAAATTCTGACAAACGTGTTGAAAATTCTGACCAAAAACGTAAAATATTCTGACCCGATAAATAGGCGCCATTGATAATTCTGTCAATGTCTTTGAAACTTGAAAAAAAATTACATTGAAACTCTAAAATCTTGAATACATAATGGACGTTAGATGCGCGATTACATAGAAAATTGTAATCATTATATTTTAGAAACGTACGTCGATCGGTCATTGTGTGTTCGGACTCTAAACGTTGATAGTTATGATTTAAATCGTTTAGGATTTTTTCATAGCACATGGGCGCATGCGCACATGATCTTATCATACGTCAAACTGGATTCGATGAACGCATGGTGGTTCTGTGTTTAGTGTCAAAAGCCAAAGTGAAAGTAAACCTTTATCACTTGAAATAATAATTCATATTTAGTGAAATATATCAGTGAAAAAATATTAGCACTATGCCATCGACGAGCGGCTCTCTGATGGCCGCGGCTAACGTCCTACGCATGAACATGAACAATTGTTGTCGGTTACTCCCCGTTCACAGGCAGCCGTTACATTCCGTTAAGTCGTTACGCTCGTTAAGGCTGATGCGAACCTCGTTAAGCTTTCAGCCGACTCGATCCTACATTGCACTTGTCTCATCTACAGGATCTTCTATCTGTAAGTTACATCATCTTAAAAATTTCGAACATAACCTTCATATCCACATTCTGACTTTTTCACATTTTTCAGATACTGCAAACGTTTCTAAAAGACATTTTCACATCTCGAATAATCTGCTAGCTAAAAAAGACTATTATCAATTGCTGGGAATTTCAAAAAACTCATCGGCGAAGGATATTAAAAAAGCTTATTATCAATTAGCTAAGAAGTATCATCCGGATACGAATAAGTCAGATCCTAATGCGGCTAAAAAGTTTCAAGAGGTTTCCGAAGCTTATGAGGTATGTTTTTTCTCATTTTACGCAAGCCGAAAGGCATATTGTTGCTGAAATATGTCACAGAATAATTAAAACATGTGATTCGTGATGTGCAGAGTGTAAAAGTACAATGATTTTAAACTCGATTGTCTTTGATTACTTTTACATAACCTTCATAGTGACATATTTATGCACTTAATCATTTTTGGTGAAGATGTTGATTTTTTTTTATTTAAATTTTCTACACCAGTTCTGCATACATTCATTGAAAAATCATTGCAAATTTCATTTGAAGATAAATCTTTTTCTATAATTCGTCAAATGTTCATATAAAAATAAACCTCATTTTTTATTTGTTTCAATTGTATCATTTCGAATTTAATTTCATTAAACAGGTGTTGTCTGATGATGCAAAACGCAAACAATATGATACGTTTGGTACAACATCCAACAATATGGGTATGGGCGGAGGTAGTTCTCGAGGTGGTGCAGACGAATTTGCTAATGCGTGGCAATTTAGAAGCACCATCGATCCTGAAGAATTGTTTCGAAAGATTTTCGGTGATGCAGGCTTTAAACCTGGGTCTAATTCTTTCGATGATTTTGCAGAGTCAAATTTTGGTTTTGGAGCATCTGAAGAGGTAATCAATCTTTGTTCAACATCGATTGTGTTAATCTTATTTTCCATACTATAACTAGATATTTAAAATTGATTAATTAACTCTAAATTTCTTATTTTTCAGACCATAATGAATTTAAGATTCACCGAAGCTGCACGTGGAGTAAACAAAGATGTAAAGATAAATGTAATTGATACATGTCCAAAATGTCAAGGCACTAGGTGTGAACTTGGTACTAAAGCTATCAGGTGTACTTATTGTAATGGTACTGGAATGGAAACTATATCCACAGGTTGGATCGAATCTTTGATTCATAAGATTTTCTTGTTCAGATTTTTCATTATATTCATTTTTTGACTATGATTCATTTTAGGACCTTTTGTTATGAGATCAACATGTAGATTTTGTCACGGTACGCGGATGTTTATCAAATTTCCTTGTGTAGAGTGTGAAGGAAAAGGCCAAACGGTAAATTGTATTCATTTAAATTATCAAAAGTTTCATATACATATTTTATTCAAGATTTGTGAATTAAATATTTAGTAAAGATTTGAAAAATATTGAGGATAATATGAAAAAAAAATTCAATAATTTCGTTAATGAAAGTATTTATCTGAATTTTCATGTTAATTCAAAGAAATTGAATTAAATATTTTATTTAAAATAATTTATTGATAATTTAGGGCCGATCTTTTCACTAGCCTTAAATATACTTTAACTAGTATTTTTTTTCTACCGAATATGATCTGTCAAGGTGTTTTTTGTGAACTTTTTAGATAAATAACGCTAGCTTATTTATAGTTTAGTTGCGGTTAGTGAAAAGATAGGTCTTTAATAATGTTTTTGAATTTGAATTTTGACTAGGTACAAAGAAAAACTGTAACTGTACCTGTACCGGCTGGTGTAGAAGATGGTCAAACTGTACGAATGGCTATAGGAAATAAAGAAGTTTTTATCACATTTAAAGTCGAAAAATCTACTTATTTCAGAAGAGACGGTCCAGATGTACACACTGATTGCACGGTAAATATAAAATTTCAAAACATAAATATGCATTTGGTATATATTTTCATTTCATTATAACTCTAGGTTTCCGTCGCGCAAGTGATGTTAGGAGGAGCTGTTCGTATTCAAGGAATATATGAAGATCACACTGTGCAGGTTTATATTAATTTATGATTTTTATACATATTATTAATTATCGATTACACTTCATTCAAATATTCAATATGGAACATCTTATTACAGATTCAACCAGGAACTTCCTCACATTCAGTTGTACGATTGTCTGAAAAAGGAATGAAGAAAGTTAATAGTCATGGATATGGTGATCATTATGTACATATTAAAATAACAGTTCCTAAGTCATTATCGAAGAAACAAAAAGCCTTAATACAAGCTTACGCTGAAATCGAAGATGATACACCTGGCCAAATATACGGAGTAGCCTACGATAGAGATGGTAAGAATGATTCAACATCTAGCAATAGTGAAAGTACAAAAGACAGCAACTGGAAATTCAGCAGTTTTAAAAAAACTTCAAAAGAAAAGGTGGCAGACGTAAATAAAGAGGAAACAAATGATCCCAAATTTAAGGAAGGCTTTTTTAATAATTTATCTATAGTTTTTGAAACTCATGGTGTCATGATTGGAGTGGCATCGTTATTTATCATTTTCTGGATATGTATGTTTTGGGATCGAAATGAGATGATTCAACGACCAAGTCCCGATGAGTGGCATCTTGGGAAACAGGGCGCTGGTTTATTTTTGTTTCCCGAAGGTTATGATTCAAATTGGATTGAGCCTATGAGTAGATATCGAACTAAAGAGGAAAATGAGAAAAGAAGAGAATAAATTGTGTTCGGTCGAAAATGAAATGAATTTGGAATTCACTGCATTGAATTTTTTCAATCCCAAACTGCAAAAATATATAAAGATAAAATTTATTGATTAAAAATTTTTGAATTAGTTTAACTCGATTATGCATTATTTACTGAAATAAGTTTTTTAATTCTTAAAAAAAACATTTAATTTGAAAATACATGAACAGTTTTTATAAATCATCTGAATTTACTTATATCAAGTATTTTCAACATGTGTAGATTTATTTTAATCTTTTTCAAAAGAACTGATAATAATTTGAGATTTATTATTATGACGGTAATTAAGACTATAATTTATGACTGAATAACACAAAGGGTACATGGGACCTTTTTATCAAAACAGAGTTAAGTACTTAATTTCAATGAAAAAAGGTCAATTGTACCCTTTGTGTTATTCAGTCATCAATTAAATGAAATCCTGCGTGGATAAATTATTTATTTGAAGTGAGTTATTTGTAGTAGGAAAAAAACAGATACTACATAATTACATATTGATATCTCAAAGGAACATTGGCTTTTCACAGCACATGGTCGTATATCCATCTCTTTCTCACTTATCAAAAAGCATATTAGTGCATACTGAACAATTACACATATACGACAGAAGTCCTGTGTTACCTTCACGTATCATGTACATTATGTAATTTTACATATCCGAAATTATGTACTCAATCTCTTATTCAATTGACCTGTAATCCTACCAAATGACTATTTAATAGTAGATGTTATTATTGTTAGTAAAATTATGTATAAGTATTTTGAAAATATAGATACTTATCAAACATACTTTGTTTCATTATTTATTTTTGTATTCATTATTATTATGATAATTTTATTTATCTATTTTTGGCAGGATTATAGGTTTAAATTGCATTTCACTATTTTAAGTTGTAAATCAATTTGTGTATCTCAACATAGCTTACATATTGCAGGTGGAAAAGTTTCTATCGGGGAACCATTGGATTTAGTCGATTCAATAAAGGAAGTTCTAAAAGAAAAAATGGCTTTACCCAAAAAAGATTCAGTTGAAAACAGTAATAGTGATCAAGAGAAAACACAAAACGGTGATGATAATAATAAAGATAAATTAGAATATGAAAAACTCAGAAAAGAGAAGAAAAACGTCTAAAATCTTCAATTTTTTAGTTTTAATTTACAGTAATTAAGACAATTTACTTGTGTAAACCAGAAATTATTCCGAACTAAAAAAAAAATTATATATAGGGAAAACAATGCTACTTGAATATTGAATTTGTAGATCTAATTAAATAAACAAATGTGTACCATAAACATTTTTTTAAATTGTTTATTTTTTTCTATTAGAATAATTACAATAAAAAAATTTGATACATTGATAAAAAAATAAAAAACAGTTATGATGTTTAGCATTAAAACTGATGAGGAATAGATTTTGTTTGTATGAAAAAAATATTGACACACATATATTTAATTTGCATTGGCAACTTCACACAATTTAGCTAATAGACCAGATAATTGCAAGAGTGACGTCAACCCATCGACTATTCTCATATGAGTGAAACCTATTTCTTTTATAAAATCTAGCTTCAGCGACTCGTCTATGTTCATGTTTTTGCAAACTTTGAAAATGTTCCCAATAATATCTTCAGAGGCATATCCTAATTTCCATAATTTAGATAAAACCTGTAAAAGTAGAAAAAAAAATGCAACATTTGAAAAAAATTGTATGTGTTAATTTTATACACTTACCTTGTAAGCGTTTTGAATATCACCTTTGGTGCAATATTCCAACATATCTTTTATGAGTAAAGGGTGTGGTTCATCGCAAACTTTGAAAACGTTTTCACCGTCGACATGTCCAAAACCGTTAGCCGTCGATTGTAAATTATTAAGAGCTTGACGCAGATCACCCTGAGAAGTGAAAACGATAGCTTCTAAGCCGTCTTCGCTGTAAGATAGTTGTTCTTTTTTACAAACTTCTATAACCTGAAATTGTATTTTCAAACATAAATCACATAGGGCAGAGGGACCGTTTGTCGGCAGTTAAGGAAATTAGATTTTCAAAAATTTGCAATTTCGTTATCGAAAGTATTTTAGAGTTGTGAAAGACGAAAAATGGGGTGGACACAAAAACCGGTCCTTCGGCCCCAAAATTTAATTTAGTTTCAATATATGTTAAATTATAAATACATACCTTGGCTAAAATTTGAGCATCGGTAAGTTTAGAAAAACGAATGAGAGCGCATCGAGATTGTATAGGCTCTATGATTTTTTCACTGTTGTTGCAAGCTAATGCGAAGCGAGTAGTGTTGCTGTATAGCTCCATAGTTCTCCGTAAAGCTTGTTGAGCGCCTTCCGTCATGCTGTCTGCTTCGTCTAGAATGATTATTTTATGACGTCCCGGCGGTAAAGTTACCTGAAATGACACAAGTACTATAAATTAGCAATATGAGAATGTAAAAGTTAAAAATGGATTGTATTAGGGCTTTTTTATTTTTATTTCAGCTTTCCGAATATGTATTACTGTATGGGTATGACACACCATGTTATACTAAAGTACGGTGCATTATATGTATTAAAAGAACCTTTTGCTGAGCGAACATCTTGATTTTGTTTCGGACCACATCTATGCCTCTGTCGTTGGAGGCGTTCAGCTCGAGCACGGCATGCTTGTAGGAGTCGGCGAGCAAATGCCTGGCCAGGCAGAGAACGGCGCTCGTTTTGCCGACCCCCGGGGGCCCCGCGAGCAATAAATGAGGCGCTCCGCCGTTTTGCGCGAAAGCCTTCAGCCTGGACACGGCCGACTCGTGCCCCACCACCTCCTCCAACCTCGCAGGACGGTGTTTTTCCACCCACGGCACGTTACAGCTCATTTTATCGACTTTCCTCCTCCACTGCGTTTGACGTTTCTTCGACGTTTGTCGCCGTGCACTTTTCGCGCGCAATTCTCTATATCTAACAAACTTTTTTCTGACCATATAAACATTAGACAAATTTAAAAAGTACAAGTCCACACGAAAAAAGTTTTACGCGCGTTTCAATATGTACGATCTATAACTGACAAACTGTCGAAGGTCGAGGTCGAAAGCCGGTCGCGTACTCGAAGTTTTCTATCGAAACGCGCGTTAAACGTCTATCGTGAGGACAGAGCTTAAAGTAAATTCGTGTATTTTATATGAAAATAAATGCTTGACTTAATGTGTCCCCGAATACAATTTGTGAATTTAATTTTTTCATAGATTTTCTATATTAAATAATAAATGCGGCGTTTGGACCAAATTAGTCACTGACAGATGACACCATTGGGCGTTTGACGTTTACTTGTTTTGTCGCGCATCGATAGCAAATTATTTAACTCTTTCTATTTTCTACTGATTTCTATTAGATATATTTTGGGATACTAAAGAACAACCTAAAGTAAGCCATCGTTTTACCTATTCTTAAACGATATTTCTTAAATTATCCGGTATTGACTTTATGGCGACTTTATTTAATTCATTTCTAATTGATTTGTAGAATTCTCTAAAATGGAGTGGTTGTTCGGCCGTCGTTTGACTCCCGATGAGATGTTGAGGAATAACCAAAGAGCCCTCAACAAAGCTATGCGAGATCTCGACAGGGAAAAGATGAAGATGGAGCAGCAGGAGAAAAAAGTCATAGCTGATATCAAGAAATTAGCAAAAGACGGTCAAATGGTAATATTTCTTATCCGGGCTTAAATTATACATGAAAATTGCAGTTTCATGATCATTTGTCAATGTAGCCAACGTTATTATTCAATATTCATATTCAGTTTAATACACAAACACAAGACATATAATGTTGACTGCATCAACAAATATGTGCATATTCTTTGTGCAAATTCAACGTTTATGCATAACGTAAATCCCACATAACAGTTGTACAAAAAATTCACAAACATTCTACATTACATGTTCATACGCTTACATATCTCACATTCACTCATTGAACTATTGAATTGAAAATAATATTGGCTGTAATAACGAATATTTATGTGACTGCAATAAACATACATAATTCAATGGCGCCTTAAGTGAAATTGAAATAGTGCAACCATTTATTATTTGATGTACAAAAACTAAGAATAACCTTATGAAACGTTTATGAATCTAATAAAAAACAAACCTAATCTAATTCAATACAATATAATTTTGACCTATTCATATACTAACATTTATTGTATTAACCTGTTTATATTTGGTCTATCAGCTAAATCATTTTACTCATACAATTTTACCCAATCTTATTTTCATTAATTCATCCCAGTTCTTATAATGATTCCAGGATGCTGTAAAAATCATGGCAAAAGATCTGGTCAGAACAAGGAAGTATGTTAGAAAATTCATGCTGATGAAAGCCAATATCCAAGCAGTTTCATTGAAAATCCAAACTCTCAAATCTCAGAATACTATGGCAGTCGCCATGAGAGGAGTTACAAAAGCCATGCAAAATATGAACAAGCAACTGAATTTGCCCCAGATTCAAAAAATACTACACGTAATTGATTTTACTTTAATTTACTTTAATTTAATTTAATTTAGTAATTTGTTATTTCAACTAATCATTACCATCTATGTTTTTGTAGGAATTCGAAAAACAATCCGAAATAATGGACATGAAAGAAGAAATGATGAATGATGCTATTGATGATGCGATGGAAGATGATGATGAGGAAGAAGAAAGGTAAATTAATTATTTATAATTAAATGTGTATTGATTTAAAATATAATTTCAATATTATTTCCAGTGATGCTGTTGTAACACAAATTTTGGATGAACTAGGATTACAATTAAATGATCAGCTCTCGGGATTGCCTCAAGCGAGCGGAGCTTTGTCAGCAACAGGTATGGTTTTTTTTATTTGTTTTTTGTCTGGTGATTTATTTTGATTGTGTAATTACATAAATTATATTTTTACGTTTTAGGTTCTAAACAGCCACCACAAGCTTCGGCTGCAATGGCCGCAGGTGGTGGTGGAGGTAGCGGTGGTTTAGAAAATGATGCTGATGCCGATCTGCAAGCACGATTAGATAATTTGAGAAGGGAATAATTGATAAGTTATTATTTTTGATATTTTATTGAATTTTGAACTTAAAAAATATTGTACACAATGCTATTATATTTTTTTTTGTATATTATATATAAATCTTGGTTATTACACCTAATAATCTTAATAATAAAATTATTTTTTAAAATATTATTGCTTCTTCATGTTATATTTGCTTTAGTGTTATTTCAAAAATACACATATTATTTTTCACAGGCTTGTTTGTTTCTGATTTGATTGTATGTATTTCATTCAAATGATTTTAAACAATTACTCTTAATGAACTAAATAGTTTTTAATACACATTATGAGATTCGAAAATACTTGAGTAATTACAATAATGAAAATTTCTTCACAATGATGTATTAAAAAGGATAATGAAAGGAAATATATCAAGGTATGAAGATTTAACAAAAATTATAAGTTTTTCATTCAAAAAATATATTTGAATTATCACAAAAATTATTTGGAAGAGTAAATAAAATTAATAATCATCTAAATTATTGATGATTTGAATTCAGTTTTAATGAATTATAAAACATACAAGTTGAAAAATTTTATCCGTTTACGAAATAATTAAAGCTTATGATTAAATTAATATTCAGTAATAGTTATAACAAAAGATGTCTCACTATTTATCTAATGATAGAAATTTTGGAAATTTACATTGATAATTGTAAATATTTTTTTTTTCATTACAGAGTACAAATATGTTACACAACTAATGGTTCATTTTGAATCAACGGTAATGAAAATATTTTGAATGAGTGAAATGCAACTAAGGAACAACGAGAATGAGAGGATATGGATTATTTACCTTTTTTCAAATAGGAAGACAAATCCAAAAATAGTTGTCATGTTTAAATTTACAGTATCACAAGATATCATTTTGTGGGTCATTACAGTAAAACTTAGTATGTAATGTACATATAAGATGTTTTTTGTGATCTCAATTAAAATTGAAAATATTGTCAACTCATGCGTGCATATAAAATATGTGTATGTGTAATGAAACACAAAGCATGATAGTGTTCCTAATTTAGATGTGTTTGCTTTTTCGAAAATTAGACAGTCATGCCAATTTTCACATGCAGACACCAATTCTTCAGAACACTATGTATTATATTTGTATGTTTTCTTTTTATATCATAACAATTATAATAATAAATCCATAAACTAGTTAGAAAAAAATATAGACATTTGTTAAGAAATAGTATATGCATATATATAAAATACACATTTAAAATGGATTAATCCATTGGTGCTTTTTCAATTTCATAAAAAATATGAATGCTATAAAATTCTATGAACTATTCAGTATTTTTGACTTCATATAAAAAATGAAAAAAAAAAGAAATATAAAATACCTACACTTGTTTCAAACAAAACTACTATGGTAAAATTTAGAGTAAAAAACTAACATAACTATTTATGGATATTAGAATTTCCATACATTTAATAAGATAAAGTTGTTTAGAACAGCTATTGAAACATTAATAAGATTCGTTATTCTGTCTTACAATTGTGCCTCAAATAGAGTATTATTTGTCGACGACTAAAACTTATTTAAGGACATAGAATGTATATGAAAATATCTAATTAATAAACAAGTAAACGTCCATTATATGAACTTAAACAACATTCTACATATAACATACATAACCTAGACTAAGTCAACAGTGATGATTTCTCAAGTTTTTTATACATTCTCAAATATGTCATGAACATATTTACTATTGTGAAAACCTGCAAAATTTAAGTGTATAAAAACATTCTAGAGTCCAATAAAAAATTCAGTCAAGTTTTGAATTTTGATATATATCACCCTGTGTTAAAACAGTAGGTTTGTCCATTTTCTTAGATGGCAATCCACTTTCCGTAACATCATCGGTGGATCTTGATTTTAAATAAGATTTTTCTGATGTATCATTTTCACTGTCCAGTTTATTTTGCAGTGATAACTTGTATACGGAACTAGAATCAACAACGCTCAAAGCAATGCCAACTTGTGCTATATAGTAAGTAGTCATTATCAACAGCTGTAATAGATTAAAAATTACAAACTTAATAAAACACTTTACATAAAAACATAGGTACATTTGTTATCATCATCATTACATAATATATATATTTTTTATTTTGAAGTGTTTGATGTTTCATCAATTATTCATTTCATCCACTTCCGTAATTTATTTTCAGAATTATTTCTGTAATTTTTTTTTAAGTCTGAAGTACATCATTTTATTTTAAAATAGTGAAAATTGAAATGGATGAAACCATTATAATAATTATAGGCACTCATGTACTTGAAGTGAAAACAATCTACAGCTAACAATAAGTTAAAGTTGCAAAGCTTGTACTTCTGATAGATATATATGTATCGTATGATTTCATTGTACTTCGATTAGAAATGTAAAATAAAAAGAAATATAAAATTTGCAATCATAATTACCTGAGAATGTGGTATGGGATTGACGAAGCGATCGAAACCTATAATTCCATCAGAAATAGAAAAACAGATACCACCGACGCAAGAGCATATTTCAGTCCATGTCCATTGGTTTCTAGAGAATCTCACTCTAGCTATTGCTCTCCATACCATAGTGACAAGAAGGAATCCGTAAACAGGAAGTCCAACAACATAAACATCTTTTGCATGTGGGAGCAATATAGATATTACTGAAAAAGAAAATACAATAATTTGAATTTACTTTAAATGAGTAAATAAAAAATATCGTTTTTCATAAAATATCCAAGCTTTTCCATATTAATAGATATCAGTTTTGATTTGTTAGATACTTATAATTATACAAAAAAACTTTCACAACTGTTAAAATGAGCTAAAAAATAAAAACAATATTCTTGTTTTTTACTTAATCATCCATCTAGTTGAATTGATAGACAGTGTAATTGATAACCTTGAACAATAAATTGTTAGAAGAGACAATTGGTTCCATACACTAGTTATTTTTTATTCAGATACATATATTAAAGATAAAAATCACAGAAAAATACTATTCAATAAATATTATGAATAACAATAACAAGATTATCTTTGATTGTCATTAAACTCATTTTTTTTTATCTAAAACTGAGCGAATTTTTTTGAATCATTACACATTTGTAAATTATTTCACATATTATATTATCCATTTATATAAAAAAATTGACCTTTCGACACCGAAAACATTGAATATTTTAATCAAAAACACCTTTTATTTATAATTAAACAACTGGACAGCATGACAACGAACTTACTATAAATTCCAACCATATACAAGGGAAGACCAATTAAAGGTTTTAACTCCTGGAATCCAAAGGCTTGGATATAAAATATTTGAGCAACGCTAAACGCACCCATGCCATGGAGAAAATGATGTGGCCAAATGAGAAAAGCATCTCCGATACATGAAAATATCAATCCAAAAAGTATTCTACGTGAAAATTTATATCTGTAACGTAAATAAATTTAGTAAATTGCAATATCAATAATGTACAGTATAAAGTATTGACAATAATTATGATAAAAAGTACACTAACTCGTTTCCTAAGCTCATTCCATGCAACAAGACGAAAAACATGAGACTCAAAATTGGGGCACATTTTACGAACATAGACCATACTGACGGCTTATCCACAGGAATGAAAAGTACAAAATATACTGCGAGCGATTTGAAGAATGGCACTAACTTCGGTCCAACACTTTTCAGCTAAAAATATATTATGCACATATTCAATTTACATGAATACATACAAGTTCATTTTATTTTTTGTACATAAACTATTAGCATATAAATATGTTCTATTCAAATTAAGGTATCTATTCTAAAAAAATAAAAATAAAATTGAAGAACTTGTGAAAAATTATTAACTTTTTTTGTAGGAATGAATCAAATAATTTACAATTAATTTTAAGTAAAATATGAATGAAGCAGTAATACATAGTCTGTTAATTTGATTTCTTAAAAAATAATTTTTAATTCACTTTTATTTTTTCAAGACATAAGAATCACTGATATCTTAAGTCTAAAAATAAAAAGAATGAAATTGAAAAATAAATTGAATTCTGTGTGTTGCTTTCATTTTCAATGGAGTTTTTAACAAAAAAATCTGAAACGAAATAAATGAGACTAATAGTTCGATTTTCATTGAACACAAATTTTATTACAGAAAAATATTTTCATATTTCATTTAAAAATAAATTATGTATTGATAAAAATCATAGGTTTAATTTATCAAAATATGCAAAATTCATCGAATCATAAACAAAGATAGATAATCATATGCTAAATTCGTCATTGTGGTATTTGATAAATTTTGTAATGTTTAAAAAAATATGATAAAAGATTATAATTTTTAATTGAGAACTTAATTTTACCGTTAGTTGAAATATGTATATTTAAATTAATTCAAAATTGAAATTGAAAGTTAAAGGCATGCATTAATTAATATACAAAGAGAATGCTATTTTTTCGACGTGAGATCTCGACGAAACTCATTCAAGGACTTTTTTTGCGAACAATGAACGCGAACTCTGATCGTCGCTCGACAAAGAAGCTACGCTATTCGATCGAGCTTCGAATATTTTTCGGAACAAAGATCGAAACGAAAAACTACACGATGACGACGCAATTGCAACACAATGGCAAACGGATCTGCAAAACGAGATCATAGCAAAAAATCACAAACGCATTCGCATTCCGGCGTAAAACGCATTCGTATAAAAAACCGCGAATCCGGTTTCGAAAAGCGTTCGTTAAATATTTGAACGGTATCGATGTCGAGCGATCGAACTAGCGGATTTGTGCATTATTTATATTAGTCTGTATGATGTGTATTGTTTGAGGTTTTTTCGTTGTTTAACTTATGTCGATTGTGGTGCTGAAAGTTTAATTAATGATTGATGAAATGCGGTCGTCGGGAACGGAAATGGAAATTGTCTTACGACGCGCGATGGAGAAGTCATCTTGAACGGAAGACGACGCGCGCCACACTGAAAAATAAAACAGTTCATACCAACTAGAAAGAGATAGGGAGAGATCATTGACATTTCTTCAGTGCTGCCAATGCGGATGCCAAGTACAGCGGATTTTATCCGGGAAATTTGAATTTTTTTGAAAAAAATCATGAAATAAAAGATCATTTTGATAAAAATTATAGCTAAAGTAATATTAAGGATCGGTCTTTTCGATTAACTAACTAGAGAGTTGCAGTCAGTCTTTTCACTATTAACTACTAAAAATTCACGAAATAGAAACAGATGTTTGTCAGCACACAGTAATCAATATTGACTTTAAATTTGTTTAGTCAATCGAAGCAGTTGAAAAGATCGGCAGTAAATTTTATTGAAAAATAATTAACATCGTTAATAGTAGTATTCGATTTGTATTATAGCCAACGCTGTACTAAAAAAGTATTTGAGGTTGTGTCGATTTAATGGCTGTCAGCTGTCATCGAATCATATTCGGATAATTTAGTAGTAATTGCGAATTTTTGAGGCTAAAGTCGCAATGCAGGGGGTTTTGCGTGGGTCTTTGGCTCGATTGGCCGTCGCCGTAGTCTCTAAGCCTCACCTGAAGACCGCGGTCCGCAACTCCGGCGGAGGGTATCGTCACTTTGGCTCTTACATCATCACAAGCTTCATCTGTCACTATTGTTTATCTTTGTTTTATTCAATCTTCATATTTCATACTTAATCTATGTGTAAAAGGAACAAAATAATCACTTTCAATTCATCAGTTTAACTAAAATTCACGATTCTAATCCTTTGTAGTAGATATATTTTTGTAATGAAGAAAAATGCGTAAAATCACAAAAGTGCTCTGCTTTTCTATTGATCATACAAAATTGCAAATTAAATATGTTCAGTTGACTAAAATGCCACTCGCATCTCATTTTGAAGTCAGTCTAACATTAATATAAAATCCAAATTTAATTCATCTATACCTAATTTTCAATTTATTTGTATATTAGCACTAGCTTGTCGGTCATACTATCACACTTGTGCAATTTTACCTGAAAACCATTAAATTCCAAATGTATAATTATTTTGGCTATCGACATAGGACACAGTATTTATGTATTTCTAAAAATTATAATACACCAGCCAGCTGAAATTTTAAAATCATTTTTTTTTATTCGTATGGTTGTAATCTATAAAAATATGAAAATTTGATAATTCTTATTTTTCAATGCATTTTTTTCCTATAGCGCTGTATGGAATTACCGAACTGCACCCCCATTACCTACTAAGAAACATAAAGTACCAGCTATGATAGTAGGTGGATTCATGTGGTGGTGGATCTTATGGCATTTATACACTGAACCTGAACATATAACGGTAATATTACAATAAATAATTTATTTTTATCATCTAAATCTCTAAATATTCATTTTTCAGGGAGAATATCCGGAAATCGATCCTTCCATATGGACTGATGAAGAGTTAGGTATACCGCCGGATTCAGAAGGCCTCGGTGGAAGAACACCAATGCTGTATCCTGAACTATTGAAGAAGTAATGTGAATGTTATTATTTTTTAATTTATAAGCGATTTTGTTTTGAAAAATAAAATATGTAAATAAACTGTTAGTCTGGTTCCTCATGTTTTTTATAATTAAAACTACCATATACATATTAAGATACATCTTTAATTAGCTTAAAAATATATTTTTTTTACATAATATAACACATACATCTGAAAAAATCTTTATTTTTTTCAACTAATTGATAAATAATTTTTAATTTCATCAGCAGCGTCATTTATTCTTAGGTTTACTAACATATTATACAAATCGTGTGCGCTTATATTTTGCTCCATCTGAAAATTATTTAAATTAAATAATTAATTAATTATGTTGTATACTGGTAATGGAAATGTTAATCTCAAACTACCTCTATGTTATTTAAAATAATTGCACTGGGGCTACTAGTGCAACTGTCAGATTCACAAATTGATATTATAGATTGGAAACCTAAATTTTCCGCTACGTCTTTCCATTTGCCAGATTTATCTAAGAGCATTGAAACTGTCATCATCGTTTTTTCGTCTAGAAACTCATCATTACAGCTGCCCTGTAATTCGATTAAATCAAATAAAAAATAAAAAACAAGAGATTGAAAAATGCTATTAAGTATCTACTTCGGTTTGTGGTGGACAATTTTTATCAATGTGCTTAGTAATAATCTTAGCAATCTGAAAAATATGAAAAAATATATTATATTACACATACTATAAATATGATTTGAAATTATTAGGATCGCACTCACTTCAAAGTTTTCGTTATTTATCGCTAAAGATGTGCATGAACTTTTATTGAATTTGATTAATGGGTCAGCCTACAAAAATATATAAGATATATGAAATTTTAAAAATTGTTTCCATTTTATTAAAAAAATAAATACATACCCCATTTTCTAAAAGATATCTGCAAATGTTTTCAGCATTTTCATTTTTGGAAACACAAACGGAATGTAATGGAGTGAAACCACTGAATGTGGTCGCATTTATTGGAACCTTTGTATAATTTTTAATTATTATAATTTCAGAAAATCCACATTTCAAGTTTATTAAAAAAAAATTTATACTGACCGATGTATTTTCTACTATGAAAGAAGTTGTACTCATATCGCCTTTTTCAACTGCTAAATGTAATATCGTTTTACCATCGGTAGATATTATCAATTCAGTTTTAGCCCCAGCATTAATAAGTGGAAGGATATCATTTAATGAGGTATTTATGAAAGCCAAGTGTATAGGACAATATCCATCTGTGTTGAAAAATGAAAAGGTTATTTACAAATGTTATGAATCATGCGTATCTAGCTGTAAATCATTACCATTATTTCTTATATTCAAATCCAATTTAGATAAAGAGGTGTTTCTGATTTTATCATAGGCTAATAAATTTGACAAACATTTAGAATCCTTATTTATAATTGATAAATGAACAGGGGTATTGCCATTTTCATCACATAAATTTGGATCACAGCCTGAAAATTATCATGAAATATATTTAGGAAATAAATAATTTCAATTCATAGCTTTTGAAATAAATAATGATTGGTAAAAATAGAAAAATTAAAAATGTACCTGATGAAAGCAACAAAGTGACCAAATCTGGTTGACGAGAACTTGTTGCAATGTGCAAAGCTGTTTCTCGTTGTTTATTCACACTGTTTATGCATGTGAATAATTTATGTTCATACATAAATTTCAATAGAGCTGTAAAAAGTGTCTTCTCATCTATTGAGAGTAACATGTGAAGAATGCTGAAAATTTTGGAAACACATTGAATAAATATATTTTTACATGCATCTCTGTAATATCAAAATTATACAAGTGATATTTATTTATTGAAAATCTTTTACTATTACTTACTTTTCATCATTAGATAATTCTTGAGTAATAAGCTGGGTTAAACTGAGGTTAATCAAAATGTTTTCAGAATTTTCATCATTTAGTTGGTAGAGAATATTAATCTGAAATAAGAATATTCAATTATAAAATAATTTTAGATAATAATA
The DNA here is from genome assembly GCA_024721215.1 of Cheumatopsyche charites. NCBI lineage: Eukaryota > Metazoa > Arthropoda > Insecta > Trichoptera > Hydropsychidae > Cheumatopsyche > Cheumatopsyche charites. The sequence continues at coordinate 7,315,774 of CM045576.1, read as the reverse complement.
AAGCTGTGTAATATAAATCACCATTATTAAATCTTTAACATCATCTTTCTGATATGTCGATTGACATTTTTCAATCAGGATTTTCGTTGATTCACAAATCTGAGATTTTTTGGATTCATTGATATTTTGGAACTGCAAAATAACGTTTTTTAAAAATAGATCTTTATGTCAACTACAACAAAAAGAAAAATAACTAACAAATTTCACTAAGTTGTTCTCACTGATCCCAAAACTTTTGATTATATCAATAATATTGTCTTGCTTAACCGGAGCATCTCGGACAACGTTGCCTAATAAAAATTCAGGATCAATAAACGCAATTGAACTGTTCTCTGTATAATCACTGGAGTGTGCTAAAATTTAGCTTTGAAAGTATTTTTCTGTTTCGGTATTCATAAAATTGATAGAAAATATTTTATTTACATTGTGTGAATTCCGAAAGAAAATTCTGAATGTACATGGCATCTGGAATTGCTTTATTTTGTTCATATGAAGTATTATTTTGAGCTAAATCATTATTGAGAAAAGAAAACTGATTTTGGTTCTGGTTATAATTTTCTGCCTCTTTGTTCTGAAAATTTATATTTTCAAATCCCTGAAAATTATGTGAAATTGTTAATTTTCGCTTAAATATACTTAGGATTTCTTTTTATCAATAACTTACATTATTATTGTTTATATTACATACGGAGAGAGGTACATCATTATGAGGTATATCATAGTTTGATGAATATGATATTATTCCTTCAGATGATAAGAAAGATTCTGAATTGTCTAGAAGACGTCTTTTTTTGTTTTGGCGAGGTAAAGGCTGCAAGATTATTCATAAATTATGAGAAATATGATAAAAACTACGATAAAAAAAGCTTTAGATTTACTTTATATCGAAACTCTATTTCTTCCGATGTTGCATTGTCTTTTGGTCGAAAGAGTTCAATAAACACATTTACATCCTGATTTAAGTTCTGATCACGATATGGAGGTGTTCTGAAGATTAATGTGATTATAATTAATTCATATTATTTTTATGAATTCTTATAAAATAAACTGTTTTATACTTTAATACAATTCCATATTGGTGGTGCACATCGAGTTCTGTAAAATATGCGAAATCTTCCCATACTCTCTTATCATCAATGATTTCAAAAAATCTAACTTTGATATTTTCTACAAATATTTATGAATATATTAAAAATATCAATAACAGTGAAAGTTGTATAAAAAGTACAAATATTATTACTTTTATTAACTTTTTCTACAAACAAGAAAATCTTTTCACCACCGTTACAAAATCCTGATGTTTTGCTGATATTCACAATCTTCAATTGGCAAGTTTCTGCACTTTCTATAAAGTGAAAATTCATTAATAACATTTCTTATCAATTCATAATACACAACTAATAACAAAACTTTTACTTGAATTATCAATAGCTTCTGAAAAAATTGGTTCACAAATTAATTTGCGGTTTTCATCGTAGGCAGCAAATTTTAAACAGACTGAATTAAGGTTTATGCTTCGAGCTTCATTTTCACAAATGATTCTTAACTTAATTGAAAGTTTGTATGAATTTTTTAATGATATTTAAAAATATAACAGTTATTATCAAAAACTTACATGATTTTCTTCTTCTGGAGACAAAGGTCCACTTAACTGTTTTTTGTGTTTTAACAATTCTCCCGCTATTGATTTTTTTCCAGTGAATAAAATAGCCATATTTGGGTATCTTAAAATATAATCAATATATGAAAAGAAGATATTTTTTTTACATTCATTGACGTAAAAAAATAATACTTTGCAATAAATTTATTATGGCGTCCTACTAAAACTTCATGAGGATCACTAACTTCTTTGTCTCCTTTCCAAATCACTAAACTATGTGGATGAAGTCCATGTTGTGCATTGTTTTGTACTAATGAACATGTTACAATAGCTTCTTCAGAATAATTTGTCAGCTTAAAGGAAATGTTAAGGTATGATTAAGTACTTGTCAAGTACCTACGAGTCGATTGAAAATTCTCTATAATATTGATAAAAAATACCTGTACAGTTGGAAAAGATTTTTTGCGTGACCTTCCTGATAAACATCCATGTGTACCAGACATTTCACTTTTATAGCGAAATCTGAATTTTTTAGTTGGTTGCTCAACAATCTTCAATGTGGGCTTTTTGAAATCTGTACAAAATTTAAAAACATATAAAAAACTTTTAAATCAAAATTCAATATTAAATTATTTATAAGATACAAACTTTCAATTTTGTTATAAAACATATTGGTATCGATTAAGCCTTCGAGTAAAATTTCTTCCTGTGGAACTTGTTGAGCCGGTGGAGACATGCTTATGGAACTGGAGTTTGGAGATAACAATGACTGTGGTGATAGTGAAGAGCCGCAGTCACTCAATGCGAGGTAACTATATTGATCATATTCATTTTCATTGCATGAAAACATATCAGTATATTGTCTGATCGATTCCATTTAACTAACTGAAAATTACTAGATTTACAAATCATATTCATTTATGTTCACAACATTCTTACATTCACTTTTCCATTACTAACCATTAGTTTGCTTAGTTAATGAAACAATAGACAATTTTATAGATGTATTTCAATTGAATAACATATGTGAATAATCCATTGAAATCTGAAAAATCAATCCATAATTAGTATAATTCATGCTCTTTTCAGTACCTACTATATAGGTAGGTATATTCTGTTATATGAATATTACTTATCATACATTAATATATCTAGGTAGCTATCATTATCTAAGTAGGTATGTAAAAAAAGAATAGGTTGGATTATTTTAAAGATTTTATATCTTAAGAAATCTTTTTTATTAGATTAGAACTTATATTAAGTTGGAATGAGATTTTGGGAGAGTTGAGAAAATATCATATGAGAGTATCAAATAACCTATATTATATTTTAAATGAAAATAAAAAATGTTTTTTTTTATGGAAAACTTACATCTAAAGTTCCTGTAAAAGTAACGTATTTTGGAACGTTCACCATTTTGACGTTTGCCGAGATAACCTTGAAAATTTTTGTGGTAAGCAAAAAATCGCTTATTTTAAATAAATATATAAAAGTAATCTATTTTTATAAATGCAGACGTTTATAATATGTATAAATATAATAATGATTTTGCTTCATTTAACGTAGGGGAGGGGTAGGATAGTTGGCTCGAGTGGGACACTCATATCTTTCAAATTCGAGTTATTAAAAGCGCTACATTATTTCCAATTGGCAGCATTGGTAATCTTTGATGTTTGACAATTTTTTGTATCAATGAAATTTTTTAAATTCGGACGAAAACCAACAAAAAATTGCATGTTTTCATTTCGATCCAATAATTATTTCTTCAAAGTTTAAAAATGATTTATGGGGTTTTTTAAAGCCATTTTTCATGTAGATATACATACTTAGTTCGCATAAAGTAAAATGCCAAGTCAGAGTTTTTTTGTAAATAAATATTTTTGTCGCTGTACCAATTTCGGGTCACTTGTGGCACACCTTTATTTTTCTCTTGTACCTTTCTAGCTTCTCTTCATTTCTTTTGAAGATTATTTAATTCATTTTACATATTCAGAAGGCATAAAACGAAAAAAGATGCTCAAATAAAATATCAATACACAATGAAAACATGACATTGACGTAGTACCTTCATAAATTATCTTTTTTTTTCTATAAATAAAATCCAAACTTTTTTTACAATACCCACTAAATTATTATAAAAAAAATCATGAATGATTTCAGTTTATCTTTCTTAAGCAGTTATATCAATCAAAATTTACTCATATGAATTTTAAATCGTGATCATGAACGCTTTTCCACAAGTTTATTTTTTCAAAATCAACCATCAAAACTAAAACATAACATTTGGTTTTCAAACAAAAACTGATTCTTAGAACTTTCATTTGATACCAAAACTAGTTTAAAGCAGGTCAAAAATTCAAATGGATGTACCAATATTTTCGTAGATATATCTTACACGAATACCGTTTGGGAAAATATTCAATTCGATCACGAAAATTGCAATTTGTATGAATAATATTGCACAATCTTAAAATAACAAAAAATACATTTTTGCAACTGATAAATTTACACAAAAATGTTAAAAATATTTTATTACATTACCAAGAATCGAAAGACACGTAATCAACCGGTAATAGCTAGCTCATTTGACGACTCGAGCATTTAGCGACAACTGCAACTTATCGCAACGCTAAAAAAACAAACAATTCGCACAATTCAAGAACAAACATCGAACACATAAACGATCCATCGACTATGTATGTATAATTATAGTCACTCGCATTGTTTTCGAGAACAAAACGATCATCGAAGGACGTTATAGAATCGAACTAACATGAAAGGAATGAAATAAAACGTGAAAAATGTGCCGACAGGTTCAATGGCGGATCTAGATGTGCAAGGCGACGGTATGCTATTTAGTTGTGTCAGTTTACATATAGCTCCAATCAATCGTGTTGCCGTTTTCTTCCTCGTTGTAACGTTTGAATCAAACTCTCTATCGTATAGGAAGGTATAATTGTGTGAGAGAGAAAGAGATGCGATGATACAACAAGAAAGAAGATGGCAACGCAAACGACTAGAGCTAAATGTAAATTGACCTCAAGCGAATTTCCGATAATGCAAATAATGAGGCAATGTTTACATTGTTTTTTCCCCCGAGAATATCATATTGAATCATGTGAAAATAATATTGCACAAAATGAATACGTAATATGATTGTCAAAAGTGTAAATTTTTATTTTATACATAAGTAGTTTCGATACTTATAGAGCAGACCATTAGCAAAATATTCCATAGTCAAGTTCGGCGCACGTTTTAGCATAAACCAGGCTGGATTTTTTCTTTTTTCAGGTTATATCAGATAAGTTAGGTTAGTTCAAGTGTCGTGCTGATAATATATTCTACAAATATTAATTTCAATGGCAACGTACACATACTGCCCCTATACACACATCTCGAATCCAAAATTGAACTAGTTATTATAACATATCGCATACCTCGACCGGATTCAGGTTCGAATTGCGCGCCAAATAGATTCACTGACGATTTGTTATTGTAAATGGACTTCGAGGTGACGACCTGATGACGAGACTACGTCTAATGGAGACGACAGACGAGCTCGAAAGCCTCGACTCGACTGAGGGACTTACCCGCGGCGGGAATTTGCTACGTGCGCTGACTCATGAAGCTGCTTATCTGCTTGCTTTTTGCGTCATAGCGTTAATATAGTCGCATTTTTAGTCGCCGATGAACTTTTGCCGGTTTTCCTCTTCGAGGACATCGTCCTGTTTTGTTTATGTTGTTCTTTTCGATGTTGCATTTCAATTTAGCGAAAGAACGCTCTTGAAAAGTCTTCTGTGAGTGCTGCTGAGAGACGGTGAACTTTAATAGGGAATTTCGTTTGGGGGAAGCCGAGAATGGTAAATATTGATTAAATTTTGAATCGAAGAAAAAATAAAGAAATGAAAAAAATCCCATAAATCACATTTTACACTTGTCCATATTGATTGTTGAAACGCATAGATCTGGAGTGAAAGTCTTTTCAAGTTTTCTTTATGTCCACTAGGAATAAGTTTAGATTCGCATAAGATTCTTGTTGGAACATTTTCGTCTACGTTTACGTAGACGAAATTTCGTGAAAATTTCGTAAAATTTCGTGAAAAATATTTAAAATTTCACGAATGTTGTAGGTTGTAGTAGGTATATATTTTTTATATGTATAAGCATTTTTTTCAATACTACATCACTGTTACTAGTTTTTGCCACACGGAAATATATGCATAGTGTTTTTAAATGTAAAATGCATTTCAGCTATCTTACATTTTCCTCGTTGAGTATACGTAATTGTTTTATTTGTTTGTATTTTTTCTTGGTAGCTAAGCGTGTCACAATCGAGTTTCAATATGTTTATTCAACGATTTATTTATAAATGGTGAAATTAAATCACTACATTTTTTATTCGATTTCTCAATAAACGATGCGACTGTGTATTAACTGTGTTATTGTTGTCGCCTAGAATCACTTTTATCTTATTTATCTTTACTTTTAACAATGTGCGATAAGGTGAAGACACGTAAGATTTTATTTATAGAAAATATGCATGTTACTCTTGATCATTTCTTCGTTGTGATCATTTGCAAATGTCCTGTTTTTTTTTTCATATACTTATCATTATCAATATAAAACTGAAAAATAACGTAATGTTTCACATTTTGGAATCCATGTTTGATATGAATGGGGAATCCTATGCTATGCGTATCACGCATTTTTTTTTTCTTAAATAATCACGGACGTATTTTTCACTGATAAGTGAACATGTAAATTCAAAAAATGTATTTAACTAGAGTTAAGAATTTTAACCACTCAATTTGAACTAGAAATATGTCATTATTTTCTCATACTTAAGTAGATAGAACTATTTTTCTAGTTTGTTCAGCACTCTTACAATTACAATTAGATAAAGTAACATCTGATATATTTACTGATTCTTTGAAACGTTATCATCATATTTCTATCAACATAAATTTATATTACATAATTACAATTTATATTACAAAATTTAAAATTCAACAAAAAAAATAATTTTGAATAGAAAACAAATTGTCTACTTTATCAATTATATAATTTTAGTCATTTAGCTGTAACTATAAGCGTTTAGTTTTATTTTTTTGAACGCAATTAAATAAAACATGATATAAGTACGTGTCTATAAATAATTCTGTACACGTAAATACAGAATAAATTATCATAACACATAATTGTTCAACGTGACCTCAAAATTTGTATTGCTATTCAATTCCAAATCTCGTATGCTATAGTTGTTAATCAACGTTTTAAGATACACTCTGTCGAACAGGATATGAAATAATCATCACAGAACTAGCATTTTTTTTATAAAAAAAATATTTATATAAATTTATGAAATATGAAATACATGCAGGATATAATTACATATCTCATGAATAAAACGATATCGAATATATGTAATGTACAACAAACTATGCTACTGGCAAATAATAAGTCCTACACACTATGTGAAGCTCTTGATTATTATCAGACAAACATAATTATCAGCATGTCTGTTTAGTTGAAAATTATTTACTGTTCAAGAGCTACTTGTTTCAGTTGGCGACACAGTATTTTTTTCGATTCGTCAAAAGTGGGGTCAAGTATAAAAGCAGCACTTCAATTCAATCTGATCAGTAACGGTTTGACGACAAAATGGCACAGTCTAAAACTTCTGTTAGTTTCAAAAATGAAAAAGTCGGAATCATTGGAAGGTATGAAAAGTTGGACAATTAAAATTGTTGAGATTCTGTATATTTCATAGAAAATAGTCTTTCGATATAGGAGGGGAAAGTTGATTTTCGTATGATAATTGTAAAAACGTTATTGATATTTTCACTTTGTGAGTACTTGGGAAAAATTGATTCACTTTTCCTTGTTTGAAAAGTTATTTTCGATGAAAGGTACAGAGTAGAGAATGAAATCGTGTGAACAAGTTTTTAGGTATCTTTTATATTTTTTTCAGCGGTCTCATAGGTCGCTCTTGGGCAATGCTGTTCGCTTCAGTCGGATATCAAGTCACCATTTTCGATATTCTTCCATCTCAAGTTCAATCAGCTCTAGAAGACATCAGAATCCAGTTGGATACTTTACAAAGCAACGGTCTTTTGAGAGGAAAACTGAATGCAGATCAACAATTCAGTTGCATAAAAGGTTAGTTAATATACCCACATCTGCGATTGATTCCATTTGATGTTATTTACGTACATTTTTCCATATTTTTTTATCTCAATTGCTAATCTAATTGAACATAATTTAAAATCAATAACTAAAACTCAATTACCTATATATTTTATAAATTTACTTAACATTCAGTAACTAAAATCTGACCTTATTTTAGAAGTATTCCGAGTCACCAATCACATTCGATGGTTTGAAATTGATTGTAATATTAAAATTTCAGGGTCTTCTAGTCTCGCAGACACTGTAAAAGGTGCCATTTTTCTGCAAGAATGTGTACCAGAAAATCTAGATTTAAAAAAGAAGTTATACGCTGACATAGATGCTGTAGTAAATGACTCTACCGTAATATCGAGTTCTACTAGTACATTTATGCCATCGTTATTCAGCGAAACACTTAAACATCGTTCGCAGGTTGATCATACGAAAGTTAATAGTAATCATTTATAGTATTTTTATCAATACAAATTTATTTTAGGTAATCGTTTCTCATCCAGTAAATCCACCATATTATGTACCTCTCGTTGAAATAGTTCCAGCTCCATGGACTACTCCTGAAGCGGTTGCTAAAACGAGAAAGATCATGGAAGAAATTGGTCAAGCACCTGTTTCGTTATCCAGAGAAATTGAAGGATTTGCTTTGAATAGAATTCAGTAAATTCGTATAAATACGATCATATTTAAAACTGAAAGTAATTTTTCCAAATGTGTTTTTCAGGTATGCAATTTTAAACGAAGTTTGGCGCCTAGTCAGCGATAAAATATTGAGTGTCGAAGATGTGGACAAAGTTATGTCTGAAGGTTTGGGTATGCGTTACGCGTTTCTAGGTGCTTTGGAGACGGCACATTTGAACGCTGAAGGAATGAAAAGCTATTGTGAGAGGTAAACGTTTGCAAATTATATTGTAGATAGGTCGAAGTGTTCGAGTTTATGGTTTTAAATTAAAAATACAGGTATTGCAATACAATTTATGCTGTGAGTGAAACTATGGGAGCCACCCCTAGAATGGAAGGACCTCAAGCTGAAGAAATCAGCAGACAGTTAAACGAAATGTGTCCGTTAGACAAATTACAAGAAAGAAGAGCTTGGCGAGATGCATGCTTGACTAAGCTGTCCGTTTTGAAAAACGAAATGAAGAAATAAAATATATTTGATTTGAAAGAAATATGTCCTTATCTATAAAATAAATTAGTAATTTCCTTTTATTATAATGTATAACATTCGTATATAGGTACATAGAGAAGATATCTATAAACATAAGTAATACCTATACATGTACCTGGGAACAAAATGATGGTTGAAAATAAAAAAAAAAAAACATTTGACTCTTTTTCTAAAGGAAATAGAAAAAAAATCAGCAACTTTCATCTGTTTTTGATTAGTTGATGGAATAAAATTATTTTTATTTTTATTAAATACATTTTAATATTTGAATAATCCGTCTTTTCATAAGGGAATATGGAGAGACTTGATCCGTCTGGTAGTCTTGATTTTCCCTTTTGTTTTTTGCCTTTAACTCCCTTTTGGAAAATCCTACTTTCAAAATTATACAGTGAAAGTAAACTCAATTTGATTTTAATTGTATAGATACTATAACTTCAAAAACACGATTTTTCAAAGTACAGTTAGAGAAAAAAAATAAAAAGAGGGGATCAAGTCTCCCCATATTCCACTAATGAAGGCGTTTTAACGCAAATACAACTACCTAATTATATAAATTTAAATGATAATCAATTAACCAAAGTAAACGAAATTAAATTTAAAGTAAATCGACATTATTATTTTTTTAAATACTATAGATATTCCAAATGGGGGTTGGAAGCAAAAACAAAAGAGATATCAACTGTATCTACCTTCTCTTAAGATATTTTTAAATAAATTTTTCATCTGATTTTATTCCGACATTGTCTTTTAAAAAAGTGGTCTGTGAAATGCAGGACGTAAAGCAAATTGTTATTACCAACCGTCAGCTGGCTTATTTCCATTTTGACAGCTCGTGTCATCAAAGTTTTCAATGTTGTCCACCTCTATTTATTTTCAATAAAAATTGTGAGTTATGATTCATCCAATTTCTCAAGTATTATAAATTCTGCGAATTCAAATTGTGTTTAAAACTCTCATAAATTCATTATTAATGTCATATCAAGTGGGCGGGGATTCAGATAATTTTTCATAATATAGGGTGCTCTCAATTATCCGGAATAAGAATTTAAAATTTCCGGTAAATCGATAAATCGAAAATTCAATTCAGACTATTGCTGGGAAAGCAAAACGATGAAAAACATAGATAATCTGATCTGATTTTTTTAATTTATTTTACTGTATAATATTCATTATTCACAGTTTATTGTAGCCAATTGATACATCGTTTTCAATTTTAAAAAAAAAGTATTTTATCTGAAGGAACTCTATATAAATATTTTGCCAGAAACAATAACATACGCAATATAAAGTTATATGAAAATTTTGAGATATTTGTATTATTATAGTTACAAATAATAACAGGCATTCATTCTTGATCATAATGACCAGAATGTAGGTAAATTCAATAGAATCCAAATCTTTAAAATATAATTTAGTATTGGATTATGTTGATTTCACTGTATTAGATTAATTCCATTGTAATATGTTTTATTGGATCTTTTATGTTTTTGAAGAAACAACAATACGCTAATAACATAGCTTAGTGTAATTTCTCATTTGCTGATTTGCGATTCATCGGAATTTTTATGTTTTTTGAATCTTATCATTGTGATAAGAGCTTGTAAATATGGGTTTGATAAAATCATTGTCATAGTGAACATCCTTCCTCTATAACGTTTTGATCAATACAGTTCTACTATTCTATTCAAATGAATTAGTTTGAACATCTAAAAGGGTGAAAAATTTTATTATTTTATTTAATGTTTAAGTATTCAAATATACATATGTTTATATTAAATTTGTTTTTTAAATCCATAGAATTATATTTTTATTGTTTCTAATTTTGCATTTTTCTATTAGTATTTAGACATTATATATTTATTTAGGTATTTAAATTTGAAAATATGCGGCGACTGAATAAAAATCGTGTAAGTGCCAGTGATGATTGCATTGAGCCGAGAAATTCTTTTGAATTACAATTTGATACGTCTGAAAGATATAGACCACAAAGGCATATGAATAGGAATTTGAGCAGCGATGATGAATCATCTAGTCATTTCGAAAATAGTGAATGGTTCCAGACAGCTAGGGCTGTGAGAAGAACTCAATCCCTCCACCGAAATGCTTTCAATAACGAATTATCGAAAATGATGCCATCCAGACGAAATGCTTATTTCGGTAATTAAAGTAGATAAAATTGATTTAACCATATTGATACTTCAAAATTAATGTGGAAACATATTTTGTAAGTTTATGATTTTTTTATTCTTATTAAGGTACTGTCAGAATCAAAGGCTCAAATTTTGAAGATGACTGTTTGATTAATGGTGAACCGGAGTATGATAATGAAAATGAAGTTCAAGAAATAGTTAAACAAATAGAAGAAAATGATGAATTAATGGAAGATACTCCGGATGGAGAAGCGTTGAGAATGTGTGTATTGTATTTTATTCGTTTATGATATTTTAATTATGATTTAAGAATAAAAAATGGTGAATTTCAGTGAAGCACTTCGTGATATTCCTCAATGTTTGACTGTGAAAAGAAATGTCAGAGCTAAATTATCTGCGTCAGTGAGCAGAAAATCTAAACATAGGCCTATAGGATTCTTCAAACGCACTAAATATAAATTCAGTTTTTGGTGGAAAAAAGTAAATTATATTATTTCATTCATATACCTTTATTTCTGAACTAAAATAATAAAAAAAATCTCATTTTTCAAATTATATCTTTTGGAATATTCATTAGTGTGCTGAACGTCAGTTTTCTTTTCCTCTTTTAGATGAAACAAAATATGCGAGATTTAGTATTTACAATAGAATTATGGTATACTGGAATAAGAACTATTGAGGGTCACTTTGGATCTGGAGTAACAACGTATTTTCGATTCTTGCGTTTGCTCTTTTTGATAAATCTCTTTGTTTCAATAGTAGCAATTGGTTTTGTTGTTCTTCCACAAGCTTTATATTCAAATAACCCTGATAAAGCTACAGAATCTATAAGTTTCAGCATTCTGGATATATTCACGGGCGAAGTAAGTAAAAACATTAATGAAAATTATATTTTACATATTTATAATTAGACAAAACATATTTTTATTTCAACTTTGACCCAGGATAAAAATATAAGGTAAATTACTATTAAAATGTTGCGATTATACTAAAATTATAATTCAATCACAAATATTTGCATTATTTCTTAATTAAAATGATATTAATTTTCAGGGATCATTTACCAATACAACAATGTATTATGGATTTTATGCTTATAAAATATTTAGCATGAATAATACAAACTATTACAACATAACTGCTGCTTATTTTTTCACACTATTGATGTTATATTTGTTTATTCTCATCACATTATCATATAGGTAATCTTTATTGTATAGAATATTACATATCGATTTCTAAAAAAAAAAAAAAAATATTATGCTTAATATTATGTTGATTATATGTTTTAGAATGGCTCGTTCATATAGAAAAAGTTTCATTGAAACATCTAGTGGCTTAAAAAATGTTTATGCAACTAAAGTGTTGTGTGGTTGGGACTTCAGTATAGCCACAGCTGAGGCAGCTTCTTTGAAATCTAAAAGTATTTACAATGAATTTAAGGTTATTAAATGTAATTTTCAATTATATCGGATAATTGTTATATGTGATTCACTAATGATTAACATTTTGTAGGAAATGTTGAGCGAAAGTTTCAAAACCAAGACCAGCTACAAATTTTTAGACAGCATTTACATATTCAGTATAAATTTTTTCATGCATATTTTCGTTTTGGTACTTCTTGGTCTTACCGGTTTAGTGATGTGGGTTTTGATGGACGAAAATATTAATATCTCAGATGTCGTCTCAGCTATCAGAGTTTCAAATCAAAGATCTATTTTGATGGCTGTTATTGTTACTTTAATCATATTTGCTTTTCCAATATTATTTTCTTACATCGTAAGGTAAAAATATAATTAAAATGAATGGTTTTGTTTTTCCGAAATATACCTAATTGGAATTTGAAAAATTACAGGTTTGAAAAGTATAAAAACCCCAGAACTCCTTTATATGTTTCATTGCTGAGAACTTATGTCTTAGAGGCATTAGTTGTCTCAATATTGTGCATATTTTGGTTGAAATCAGCAGATAATCAAAAGGATAATTTGAATAAAGTAAGTTTTTTCAAATTTCACCTTTGTCTTTAATTAATTTTTTGCACTTCATTAAACCAATTCATCATTTAGTGTTGGGAAACATCATTGGGTCAGGAAATTTATCGTCTTATCATATTTGATTTCTTCATATCTGTTATCGGATTGCCATTATTTGAATTTTTAAGATGTATAATTCAAAAGTTAGTATATCATATATAATTCATTTTTTGAAAACTATATGTAACTCATGAATTTATTCTCTTTTCAGACATATATGGTCAGATATTGGATCCCCCGAATTTGACATAGCTCGTAATACTTTAGGTCTCATATACAACCAAACTTTACTGTTTTTGGGATTATTTTACTCTCCATTACTTCCAGTTATTGTGACTTTGAAGTTTTTCATTACATATTATGTGAGACAATTTTCGACTCTTCGAAATTGTAAACCTTCGAACAAATCCTGGAAAGCTGCTCAAATGCATACTGTGTTTTTATTGTTGACATTTTTATCTCTCTTGATAATATTGGTAACCTTAGGATATGTTTTCATAAAGTGAGTATTTTTCTATGGTTTGATTCCATGTCACAATTTAGAATTTGAGTATATTTCTTCTGAAACATTTTAGAGTTCCTATTGGAAACTGTGGACCGTTTCTAAATCCTGACAATTTATTACATAAAAATTCTACGTACATATATGAAGCAGTTTTAGAAGAAATTTTAAATATTAAAGAAGAAAATGTATTTTTCTCCGTAATAATGTATTTTACAAAACCTGGCATAGGTGCATTTATTTTAATTGCGATGAGGTATAATTTGATTGAATATTTAATTTTTGAGGATTTCTGTTTATTTTTGATATATTTTTATTTATTTTAGTGTTGCAGTATATTATCTTCGTGCCAAATCTTTGGCTGAAAAAGGAATGGTTTCACAATTGCGAGAAATGCTAGTGTTGCAGTCTAAAGATAAAGAATTTCTTCTAAATGCCATCTCGAGAGTCACAGAAGGACGTTAGTATATTTGAATATGAAATATAATCATAAAATATCAATAAATGTAATGATTTTTTTTTCCAGATTGGATTTATAATCAAAAACCAAACACATCTTTGGATAGGAGCACAACATGGAGATTTGCCAAAGACCGTGATAGTGTAAGGAAACCTTCTAATGCCAATTATCAGTTTGGAGTGAATAGTCCAGATAAACGATCCATATATAACGAAACTCCTAATATTCCCATGTCTAGTATGGAATCAAGAAGAAATTATGAGAACGTTCAAATTCATCATTAAAATGATTCTTGTTGTTTGTAATGAAATTTATTTTAATTGTGAAATTGACTTATTAGATGAATTTAACTTATAAATTATAACTATTAATAAAGCACAAAACTTTCGAAAAAAGTTTGAAGCTGTATAATATGTATATGACATTGGTATGTATAGTAAAATTGATCGTACTAATTGTAAGACGATATTTTGGTCATGGAAAAATAATTCGAATTTCATGGAAAATACATAAGTATATTAGACATCTTAAAACCCTTTTCGGAAGTTTTGTACAGCTGTATATTATATGTAGATATTTTATTGCCTTTAACACAGTATTATATTTATTTATTATTTACTTATTTCATTATTGTGTTTGTGGAAATGTTATTTTATTACCGAAAATTTGTCTTATTTATAAAAAGTATAATAAACAGTAATGAAATTTATAATTGTTTTACTATTATTTCAATAAAATATACCTAAACACATTTTTTGCATAATTACTTTGTATATTGAAAACCAAACAAGTTTATGATTTATTCTCTATAAACGAAATTGAATAGGGGAGATAAAATTGAAGAACACTTCCAGTATATGAACATTGTCATGGTGATGAGAATACATAAGTAAGCATAACTATGGAAACCGTGTTTAATATGAGTTGTGGTGAATCATTTGATGAATATATTTCATAATCAAAACATATGTAATAAATAATCTAATATCAGTTATAATAATGAGTTCATCGGGAACTGTTAAGAAAAAGACATCAAAAAAAATCCATGACGAAGTTTTGAATTGGAAATCACATTTGAATTTATCAACCGATTTCAAATTGAAACATACTGAACTTGAATCTAATAGAGATGTATACTTTCCTGCATTAATAAGTGATAAACCATGGACTAGCAAAAAAAAGTTCAGAAGTGGCAAAGAATATTATAAATATGGTTTTGAATGATTCATTTAGCTGTGATGTATGATTTTTTTTAATTATTATTTATTAAACTACAATATTTCAACAAAACATTCCAGATGATAAAATCAATTGTCCAGAAATTATCGAAATTAATTATGTACCACCAAAAAAGAAGATTAAAAGTAAGAAATATGGGCCAATCGGAGAAGATGGAGAGATACGATTTCCAAAAATTAAGAATTATCAACAGATTGAAAAAGAAAGAATAATAAAAGAAAACATAGAAAAGGAAAAAAAGAAAGAAGAAATGAAAGGTATTTTATCTTTAAATCAGAGAATTTGTTTTAAATGTAATTTAAAACATATTAATTTTAGGTTTAGTTCCGTTGGTTGATCTATTAAACGGAGAATATTTCAAAAGGAAGATGATCGAAAGAAAATTGAAAGCTAATAAAATGGAAAAGTTGAAGCTCCAAAGAAGAATGTTAAAAATACACCAAGAGAATGAAGAAATTAAGTAAATAATTATGTTACATTTATCAATATATTTTTTCGTAAAATTCGCAATGAAATTGTTACAGCCTTCTAACTACTTTTAGGAGATTAACTCAATTACAAGCCGGTTTACCACACAGTCCTGAAGAACAATTGATTTTTTTGTTGAACAGAGTACACGAAGACTGTTTGAATGTTGTGGACAAAAAAGCAATAAGTAAAATCAATCATTATATTTATTCAGTAAGTAGGTATATCTAAAACATATGTACTTACATATATACAAAACTTAAGACCATATTTGTATGTTCTGAATGATGACCAGTCTTCGGTTGATAAAAACAAATATAATATTACAGAATTACACTGACCATTATGTTGCTCCATATCCAGTTTATCTTTATGAGAAAGCAATACAATATCTGTACAACATTTGGAAAAGAATCAGCAAGCCGTTAGCTTGTAAAGCTTTAATTGCTTCATTACAATGTGAAATATCGAAAGATTACACGATTTCAATGAAAGCATCTATTCTACGAACCATTCTTCACGATCCCTATGAAAAGGAAAGATTAGGTATTACATGTTTTCCTCCACAATGGCCCGCTGTTATAATTCGTGCACCAATGCCATGGCATACTCCGGTGACACTGTCTAAGCAAAAATTATTTTATGTTTACTTTCAAGGAAGTTGCATTTTATTGGAATTGAAAAAAATTTGGGAAGAAAAGTAAGTTTGATTCATTTTACAAATATTCTACTACTTTCTATCTTACTTTCACATTTCTATTTTTCTCTTCATGTTTACTATTTTATACGTTAATTATTTTGATATTTCAATAATTGAACTAGGTACCTATCTACATAAACTACCTACCTACCTATGAATTTTTATTCAATTTACCTTAAAACAGTTTGGTAAAATTTTTGAAATAATGAACTTTAAATGAAAAATACTGAACACAAAGAGGAAAATATGAAAAATGTAATGATGTAATGAATGCATTTTTTTTTCTATTTAGGTATAGTAAAATGTTAATTGTTGATTTGCAAAGTATGCAGTCAGAGTCAAGTTTTCCTCTTTATTGTGATACATTTGAACAACGGCTTTTGGAAAGATGTAACTTATCGAAGTCTATAATTTTAAACAAATGGATGTGCGACGTGGCTGATAAGATGGTACATTTAAGAAATCAATGGAGTTGTTTTGCACCAAGAAAAAGGACTGATTCTACTCGCAGAATAGAATGTTTTTTTAGATCAATCTGTGGATTGATGTCGAAGCAACTTAGAGATTTGGTAATGAGAAGTTTAGAACACTTTTCTGATGAACTATCAAGTTTTTGTGTGAGGAATTAATCAATTTAATTGGAATGATAATTAAATATGATAATTGTTTAAATTTCTTAATGATTATAATCAGGAAGGGAATGATTATGGAGAGATATATGAAGATTTTAAAATAAATAAGTGTCCATTGTTTTTGGTGAAAATATCTATAGATTCTAAAACGAAAGATTTGTGTTTTTCACCTACACTAGAAGAAGTTGAATGTTATATTAAATATTGGTTAATAGAAATCATAAAAGTCAACAAAGAAATACCTCGAATTGAACAATATTTATTTCCAGGTATGTGCTTTTCTTAATATTATTTTAATATAATATTTATTTCAAAATAACAATGGGATACCTTAAAACTAGTTTTAAAGTACCATTATGTGAAATATGTAATTATTTTTAATTTTATTTCTTTTAGAATTCAAGAACACAAACAAATATCTTTTTGCTGTGAATGAATCTGAAGAACAAATACAAAGTATTATTAAAAAGACTGTCGATATTTTAAAAAAAAATTGTGTAGGTCCAATTAAATATATGAAAACATATCAACCTTTGAAATTCATTTTTGATGGAAGCGCTAAAGAAAAACTAATGGCAATGTTTTCACAAAAACCATTTCCACTATTAGAGGTTCGTTGAAATCATAAATAAAATAATTTTATGATAAGATTGATAAGCGAATGTAAATTTAGGAATTTAGTAAACAAATAAAAATCTACGAGAATCTTCGAAATACAATCACATTTCTTCGAAGGCACATACCATTGAATATGATTATGTTGGACTGTTCAGATATAAATGATTTTATGTGGGAAATAATAACAGAATTGAGGCAGTACATTGTAGATTATTTCGTTTTGGAAAATAGAAAACTAAATAAAGAGTAAGTTTCAAAATAAGTAAATTAATAGATCATTCATATCTGAAAAATCAATATTTTTATTGTTGTATAGAATTTGTCATGTATATCAAACAATGTCCCAAAGAGCATCAGAAATGCCAGAAACAACTGCTCAATTAGTTGAATTGCTGAATTATATTGTTGATTGTCGAGACGTTACAATGTATGATTTGAAAGAAAAATCGAAAATTACAGCTGCAAATGTTTTATTTTTAATGGATCATGCAGATTTACCAGGTTTAGCAATCGAGTATTTTAATAAGTACAAAACTGTTGATTTTGGATAGTAAATAATTTAATATTCAAAAATATAGCTGAAGACATTTCACTGAATAGTAGAGTGTTTGTATGGCCTATTGATATGAAAACTGTTATTGAATTATCATTGAAGACACTAACTACAAAGCGAAGTATGGCAGAAGAAACTCTAAAGGGAAGAAAATATATATTTGAAGAAAAATTGAAGCGTCATGAAAAATCATTGGATGCTTTCAGAAAGCTTGATCCTCCTTTGATTAATATGGAATTGATGAAAGACTATGTGACAAAAATAGATGAAATACATTTAAAACTTATGGTATGTATTGAATTACATGATTAATTTTAAATAATGTTTATTTAATTTAAGTAATGCTATTAGGAAGATAAACAAGAAGCCAATAATATAAATGAAGAGGAAGCTCTTTTAGATCAAGAAGTTACAATTTTTTCAATATTAGTAGCTATGTTAACTTCAGTTGATCCATTTCATAAGCTTTGGCATACATCGTTGGATTTTCATGTTGGATATGAGAAATGGTGACAAATTCGATTAGATATTAGAAAGGTGATAACAAAATAATTATTAATGCATTTAATGATTTGTAGGTATTATGGTCCTTTCCGAGAATTGAATGCAGAAGAAATTAAGGAAATAGTTGAAAATCAATGGTCACTGTTATATAAATTAAGTAAACACTTATTCGACTATCCTGGAGCTAAGCGTGTAGCTGATATGGTTCGGGCAAGAGTTGATAAATTCAAATTATTGATACCAGTACTTCAAGCAATATGCAGTGAAGTAATTTTTTCTTTTACAAAATGTGAATATTATCCAATTAATTCTATATAGGTACCTACATTTCGAATTGGTTTTAGGGTTTACAAGCACATCATTGGATTCAAATATCTGAAATAATTGGCGCTCCCATTGAAATCCGACCCGATTCTTCTTTATCTGATATGATAGAATTGGGTTTACATCTTCACGTGGAAGAATTAGAAAAAATCAGTTTAGCAGCATCCAAAGAGTACAAACTTGAAAAAAGTTTGATGAAAATGAAAGAAGAATGGATCGGAATGAAATTTGAATGCAAGATGTATAGGTAAGTAAGTCAGATTTAGTGTGATAAATTTATTTCATTTTGTTGTACAAATATAAACTACTTTCGTAGAGAAACTGGAGTAGCGATTCTTAGTAGCGTTGATGATATTCAATTGATGTTAGATGATCATATATTAAAATCACAAACAATGCGAGGTTCTCCATATGTTAAACCTTTTGAAGCAGAAATGCAAGCATGGGAAGAAAAATTAATATCAATGCAAGATATACTAGATCAATGGTTACAGGTGTGTATTTAAAATTTTTCATATGATTTATAATTTTTTGATAATTTTAACCGTTTCAACTCCTTATCGAGTTTGACTCGCCAATTTTTGTTCCTTGCATCTCCGTTAAGAAATTTTTCTAGAGTTGTAAGGGTTAAATTGTTTATTGATATCAAGAAATAATGTACTTTTACTTTTTTTTTTACTTTTTCGAATATCATACTTTTTTTGTGTGTTTTAGGTACAAAGTGTGTGGATGTATTTAGAACCAATATTTTCTTCAGAAGACATTATGCGTCAGATGCCAACGGAAGCTAGAAATTTTAGAGAAGTTGACAAACAATGGCGCACTATAATGACCGCGACAATGAATAATCCAGATGTTTTAGAAGCAACGGATTATCCTGGGTTACTATCTTCTTTGAAATCTTCCAACGATTGTCTTTCTGATATACAAAGAGGACTCAATGACTATTTGGAAAAGAAACGTCTCATATTCCCAAGGTAAGTAGGTATGAACTTAAATTTTAAATTTGGAAGAAAAAAGTAACAATAATTATTTCACAGATTTTTTTTCTTATCGAATGATGAATTACTTGAAATTCTTTCGGAAACTAAAGACCCTATGAGAGTACAGCCACATCTTAAAAAGTGTTTTGAGGGTATTCATGCGCTTCAATTTGATGATCAACAAGAAATAACTGGGATGATTTCCTGTGAAGATGAAATAGTCACTCTTGCAAATGCCATAAATCCGGAAGATGCAAAGGTTTGAAATCCTAATAATTTAAATAATTGACTTATTCAAAAAATGTTAACATTATCTATAAATAAAGGGAATGGTTGAAAGATGGTTATTGCAATTAGAAGAACAAATGTCTTTAAGCTTAAGAGATATTTGTTTAGCAACAATGCCAGCATATTCTTTAGAAAAACGATCAGAATGGATATTGAAGTGGCCAGGTCAAATTGTGCAAGTGGTTAATTGTATACAGTTTACAGCAGAAGTAAGTCTCATTATTTTTGAAACAGCATAGAAAAAATATAGAAACCATTTAAAAAATTTTAAAGGTAACCGAGGCAATTGAAAAATGTTCTTTGAAAGACTATAATGAGAATTGTAAAACTAAAATAAACGATATTATACAATTGATACAGACAAATTTAGAACGAGGAAAAAGAATAACAGTGGAAGCTTTAATTATTATGGGTGTACATGGTAATTTTTTTTTTTCAATAAAATATAACAAATTTATTTTGAAAACTTTCTCAAATTATTACGATTTTTCAGATCGCGATATAATTCACCGATTAATCGAATCAAACGTACAAAAAGTAACCGATTTTCAGTGGATTGCCCAGTTTCGTTATTATTGGCGTGATAATGCTATAACATGTTCGATGATAACTACTGATATTGCTTATGGATTTGAATATTTGGGAAATACAAGCAGATTAGTAGCAACTCCATTAACCGATAGATGCTTTAGGTATACATAATTCATTTAACAGAAATTTATTGAAATCAATAGAGAATTAGAACATGACATGCATAAATTTCAGAACATTAATGGGAGCTTTTAAATTAAATTTGGGTGGAGCTCCTGAAGGACCAGCTGGGACAGGAAAAACTGAAACATGTAAAGATCTAGCAAAAGCAGTTGCTAAAAAATGTGTCGTTTTTAATTGCTCAGACAGTCTTGATTTTAAAGCATTAGGAAAATTTTTCAAGGTTCAGTATAATATCAACACAAATTTCGATTAATATAGATCACATTGAATCTACCTATGTGATATTTTATGATAATATGCATTTTCATATTATTGGCATTTATACAATATGTACGAGTAGGTACATACCTACATAGATACCTCACAATGTTTAACATGTAATAATATTTTCAAACAGGGGTTAGCACAATCAGGAGCTTGGGCATGTTTCGATGAATTCAATAGAATAGAACTAGAAGTTTTGTCAGTAGTTGCTCAACAGATTCTCAGCATTCAAATGGCTATATCGAGAAAAGTAAAAAGATTTGTATTTGAGGGAACTGATATATCCTTGAATCCAACTTGTACTTGTTTTATCACCATGAATCCAGGGTTAACTGATGAGATATAATTATATTCTGATAATTTTATTACTCTTAGTGTTTTGCTAAAACCAAAAATAAATTTGTAGGTATGTCGGTAGACGAGAACTACCCGACAATGTAAAAGTTTTATTCAGGCCGGTGGCAATGATGATACCGGATTATATGATGATTGGTGAAGTAACCCTGTTATCAAAAGGTTTTTCGAATGCTAAAATGTAATAAATATTGACAATAATTTTAATTCTGTAAGTTTTCAGCTTATTTTTATATTTTACTCATTTCAGTTTATCTGAAAAAATTATTCAAACATATAAGCTATGTTCAGAGCAATTATCATCACAAAATCATTATGATTATGGAATGAGAGCAGTCAAATCAGTGCTTTTTGCTGCTGGAAATTTGAAAAGAGAGTATTCAGATAAAGATGAGGCTTCTCTAATTTTGAGAGCAATTATTGATATAAATCAACCCAAATTTCTATCACATGTAAAATATTATGAAAACAAATGTAATTTTATTATAGAGAAAGATGATATGAAAAAGATTATTTTAAATTTTCAGGATGTTCCACTTTTTGTTGCAATTTATACTGATCTCTTTCCTGAAGCAGAACTTATAAATTCAAAGAGAGACAGTCTCAAAACATGCATATCTGAAGAATTAAAACAGAAAAAATTACATGAAACTCCATGGTTCTTAAAAAAGATTCTGGAGGTAAAAATATCGAAATCTAAATGAATTTTAGTCGAAAAACTGATATTGAAAATGTTTTTTTTCAGATCTATGAAATGATGCTTATTCGCCACGGTTTGATGATAGTAGGAGATTCCATGTCTGGAAAAACATCCTCTTACCAGGTGCATACATTTATATAAATTAAGATTTCGTTATAATGGTAATATTTGGAATTAATTATAAGATGGAAAATCATAGGTTTTAGCTCAAGCTTTATGTTCACTTCAAGCTCAAAATCTTCCATCCGAATATGAAGAATATGGTGCTGTCTTCAAAATTGTTAATCCAAAGGCAGTCACCATGAGACAATTATATGGTAATTTCGATTCATCATCGTACGAATGGTAAATAAGTCAAACTTTATTTAACATGAAATGATTACACACATACCTACACCCGTGTGCACTGAAATATTGACACCTGCAACTGCCACACTCAAACCGGTTTTTCTCTGAAATGCATTCGCCGATTTTATTGCTTATTGTTTCGGTTGCAAGCTATTTTTAGTCTGATTACACATGTCAACGATTGGCTCCCTTCGGTATTCAGTTCAGTGGTTTACTGCCCGCAAAGGTGTAAACGTCTTTAAATATGGCGCCCGGCAAGCAAATGTCCGCCGAGGACAAGGTGAAAATCGTAGCGTTAGCGGACGAAAATAACTCTTTGAGGGAAATTTCAAGAAAAGTAGGATTCTCATATCAGGCTATTTCAATTTTTTTGAAAAAATACCGATCAACAGGTTCAATACAGTGGCCGAAGAAAACTGGACCCATCCGTTCGACATCAGCTCGAGAAGACCGAAAAATCTTTAAAATAATTAAATCAGACCGCTTCAAAACATCTGAAGAAATTAAAAATGAACTTTCTGCGTCATACAACGTGCACATTTCTTCATCTACAGTGAGGAGAAGGCTCTTAGAAGAGGGATTCGTCTCGCGACGCTCCGCAAAAAAACAATTTCCCTCTGACACTGTATTATCATTAGAGATCAATAATGATAAAAAATATTTAGGAATTTCTTCGTTAAGCTGGCCCGGTCTGGACTTAAATATTATAGAACATATCTGGGCAATTATGAAAAGAAGGTTGCAAAACAAGGAGGCAAGGAACTTAAAACAGTTAAAAGAGGAAATTGAAGATGTTTGGAATAATATTGATCAAAATTTAATAAATAATTTGTATCAAAGCATACCAAAATGAATCAATGAAGTTATTAAAAATAAAGGTTATGTCACTAAATGTTAAAAAAATATTTTAGTTGTTTTATTTATTAAATCCTATTTAAAATATTCGAAAATTACCAACATGGGACTCAATGTCGCAGTACAGTAATTCGATGTTTTTTTCTTTTTTTTATTTGATTTAAATGTTTCTATTAAAATTGACTTTTTTCGAATGACAAATTAAAGAGAAATATTCCAGCTTTATAAATTTGTATGACACAAAAATATAAATTAAAATCTTATAGTCTATAGTATAAAACCGCGTAGAGGGTGTCAATATTTCAGTGCACACGGGTGTATACCTAAATGAACATTTGTTGCGTGTTGAATTGAATTTCTCATTTTCCTATTCAATTTGCAGGACAGATGGAATTTTAGCAATGACTTTTAGAGAATATTCCTCATCTGTATCTAAAGAACGCAAATGGATTATATTTGATGGACCCGTAGATGTTGTGTGGATTGAAAATATGAATACTGTACTAGATGACAATAAAAAATTATGTTTGATGTCTGGAGAAATTATTCAAGTGATTTTTTTTACATGTTATATTTCTCTATAAGTGTCAAATTGATTAAAATAGTTTTAAATATCCATTAGATGTCTAATAAAATGAATATAATATTTGAACCATCTGGTCTAGAACAAGCCTCTCCAGCTACAGTATCACGTTGTGGAATGATATATTTTGAATCAAAAGAATTAGGTAAATGATTATGTCAGTAATTAAAAATATCTATGGGAATCATTGAACAACATAAACTTGAAACATATTCTCAGGCTGGAAACCATTATTAGAATCATTTAATTCAAACATTCGTGAGATTATCCAAGGGGAACAATACGATATGATTCAAGAAACAATCAATTGGCTAATTCCTCCTGTTTTTGCAGAAATTAAAAAAAACTATTCATTTTTCATAACAACCAATGAGCAGCATTTATTTTATGTAAGTACATACATAATATGTATATGTATAAAATAAGTTGAAACATGAAAGAACTTGTTTCTCAACAAAAGAAAAATAGTCTTTTTGCAGGATATTTTCTTCAATAATTGGTGAAGAAACTTCCAATAGTAATGTTTGGATTCAGTGTAATTTAATATTTTCAATGATTTGGGGACTATGTGGAGTTGTAAAGAGTAAAAATAAATGAATTTATAATTCTTGATGATGATATTGAAAGAAAATGTTTAACATATTGATTCAATTTAAGACAACAGCAAAAAAAAATTCGACCTATTCTTTCGAAAATTAATTGAGGGAAGTAATGAAGATTTTCCAAGGCCAAAAAATTTTAAACTTACTAAAAATCAACTGTTTCCTGAAAAAGGATCTATATTTGATTATGTCTTTGATAAAAAAAACGGAGGGTCTTGGATAAATTGGGTTGAAATGGAAAAAGATTCTACATTGACTGAAAATATTCGAGTGATTCAAATAAACTCATGTGATGTATGAAATTAGAAAAAAAAACATTATTGAATTTTTTTGTATGTATTATAGCAAATGGGAGATATAATTGTGCCTACAAACGAAAGTTCATATGTGAACTTTTTTCTTCAAAAGATGATTTCAAACAAAATTCCAGTTTTATTGGTTGGGCCAACAGGAACAGGAAAATCATATATTGTGCAAAATTTTCTTAAAATGCTTCCGAAAAATAAATTTATAACTAATGTTGTAAATTTTTCTGCAAGAACAAGCGCTAATCAGGTAGTTTTACTAATTTCAATAAAATAAATATACGCAGTTGAAATATTCATAAAATTACTACTAATGATTGCATTACATTGGATACGAATATTTTCAAAAGCTGAAAATTTGAAAATTTAAACTAATTATTTTCAGACTCAAGAGGTGATTATGTCGAAATTAGATAGAAGACGAAAAGGAGTATTTGGTCCAGCAATGGGAAAACAGGTAAGTAAGCAATTTTAAGTTCAAAACACTTTTAAATAAAATAATCAAAGGGAAATTTAAATATTATACTTTTACATAACAGTGTATACTTTTTGTGGATGATTTAAACATGCCACAAAAAGAAATGTATGGTGCACAGCCTCCTGTAGAATTATTGAGACAATGGATAGATCATGGTTATTGGTATGACATGAAAGATTCCACAAAACAAGAATTGGTAGATGTTGTATGTATAAATAAGAACCTAATTTAAAATTCAAATGTGGATAAAATTTGTATTTTTGTATTATTGTGTTCAATATTACCATTTTTTTAGCAATTTATATCAGCCATGTTGTCTTTAAACGATGGATCTAATTCCATATCGACTCGATTCATTAGACATATGCATGTGATATCGATAGATTTGTTTGAAGATGCAACGGTCAATAAAATATTTACATCAATATTAGATTCACATTTTACCAAAGGTTTTCTTGATTCAATTACACAATTATCGAAAGTAAGTAATAATTGAGCGAATTTTCATATTGAATGCAATTAAATACAATAATAAATGTGTAATTTATTTTAATAAAGAATATAATATCTGCTACTACTGATGTATACAAAATGGTTATCAACAATTTCTTACCAACTCCAATCAAGTCTCATTATATGTTCAATTTGAGAGATTTTTCTAAAGTCATAAAAGGGATTTTAATGATACCATCATCACACTTAAGGGAAGTAAATAAGTTGATTACTCTATGGATTCATGAAATTTACAGAGTATTTCATGACAGGCTTGTGGATGATAATGATAGGTAGGTATATTGCAAATCATTCTGAACTCCAAATAGGTACTTGAATTTCTTTTACATTAAAAATTATGTAATTATTTTTAGATTAAAGTTATTTAATGTTGTAAATGAATCTGTTCAGAAAAACTTCCGGGGAAATCTGAGCAAAATTTTAACTAATTATGTTCCTAAAGGTGAAAAAGCGCAACCAGAACATATTCAAGACATATTTTTTGGAAATTATATGGAACCAGATGCTAATCCAAAGATTTACGATCAGGTTTATAAAATGATGTAATGATATGTAAAACAGATATTAAAATTTTATTCAAAATATGTATATATAAAGGTATTAGATATGGAGTTGATGATAGAAAAAATGGAATATTATTTAGAAGAGTTCAACATGAAGTCATCCACTCAATTGAACATTGTAATGTTTCATTACGCTTTAGAACATATATCAAGGGCCTGTAGAGTACTTCTTCAAGAAAATGGTAAATAAAAATGCTTTCACGACAGTGTGAAATGAAAATACTTTTTGGCTTTAAATTTCAGGAAATTTATTGTTAGTTGGAGTCGGAGGCAGCGGAAGATCTAGTGCTGTGAAACTAGCAGCAGCAATTGAAGAAATTGAATATTATCAGGTTTGTTTACAACAAACACTTTTGAAAAACATGTGATGAATTTTGATAAATACCTACCTATATATGTATATATTTTTTTTAATAGATTAAAATTACTCAAAATTATGGACACAATGAATGGTACTTGGATTTGAAAAAAATAATGATGAAAGCTGGAATCGGGAGCAAGCCAGTTGTGTTTTTATTTTCTGATACTCAAATAAAATATGAAAGTATGATGGAAGACATGAATATGATAATAAATACAGGAGATATACCGAATATTTATGGAGCAGAGGATAAAGCAGAAATTTTAGATAACATGTTGAATGTTGCACGACAAATGGTACTTATGTCGAATTAAGTTGAATCGAATATAAATTACATTTCTAAATTATTTACATTTGAAGGGTCA
The DNA here is from genome assembly GCA_024721215.1 of Cheumatopsyche charites. NCBI lineage: Eukaryota > Metazoa > Arthropoda > Insecta > Trichoptera > Hydropsychidae > Cheumatopsyche > Cheumatopsyche charites. The sequence goes on along the minus strand of CM045576.1, from coordinate 7,288,364 downwards.
TGTTGAAACTACTCCATTTGCGCTCTATTCATTATTCATTGAACGAGTTAGAAAAAATTTACATATAGTATTTGCAATGTCACCCACAGGAGAGAAGTTCCAAAAAAATTTGAGGATGTGTCCTTCACTTGTGAAGTGTTGCACAATAGATTGGTTTGTATTTTCATTTGTACTTGGTGAGGTTCAAAAAAATGTGAACCATTATTTGTGGATTTTTCGCTAATGCCATATACACAAATCATAATACCTACCTATTATACATAGGTAAATAAATTCATTATCTAAATTCTTAATTTATTTAACTGAAGGTATTCTGCATGGCCAGATGAAGCGTTAGAAAAAGTAGCAGTTACATTTTTGAAAAAAATAGAAACAGCATCTCAAGAAATCAAAACTGCCTGTGTAAATGTTTGCAAGTTTTTTCATACAAGCGTAAAAGAGTATTGTGAAAGGTATTTTCAAATGTTTTATTGACTAGCCATAAGCTATTTTATAAATTCACAATTATAAAATTGGATTATTTATTATTTTTTCAGATTTCATAATGAACACGGTAGAACAATTTATGTCACTCCTACAACATATTTGGAGTTGATAAAAACTTTTCAGCTTTTATATGTGAAAAAAGTGGAACAAATAACACTTGCAAGAAACAGGTATTCTATGAAAAAATTATATTTTTATGTGTAAGCTCAGACAAATACAAAAGATCTTATTTTAGATACATATCTGGATTAGAACAGTTAGATTTTGCAGCAGGTCAAGTATTTATTATGCAGGCTCAGCTAACGGAGCTTCATCCTCAACTAGTGGAAACTTCAGACACAACAGAAAAGTTGATGATTAAAATAGAACAGGATACAGTCGTTGTTGAAGCTCAAAAAGAAGTGAAAATAAAAGTTTACAGTGAATAACCGTTCATCAATTGTATTTTCTAAAATGATACCATTCAGATTGTAGGTGCAGATGAAGCTTTGGCGAACGAAGCTGCCGCAGCAGCTCAAGCAATCAAAGATGATTGCGAAGGTGATCTTGCAGAAGCTGTGCCTGCTTTAGAAGCGGCCATATCAGCCTTAGATACTTTGAAGCCTGCAGATATTACATTAGTTAAGTCAATGAAGAATCCTCCAGGAGGAGTGAAATTGGTAATGGAAGCTGTTTGTGTAATGAAAGGTGTTAAGTGTGATAGAAAGACTAATGCAGAAGGTATTGAAACAAACGGAAATATTAATTAGGAAACTTGATTATAAGTATACTGAAAATATTTTGTCAAAAGGTATCACCACGGAAGATTTTTGGGGACCATCTTTGAAGTTATTAGGTGATTTGAAGTTCTTAGAATCTTTGAAAACATACGATAAAGATAATATAAATCCGACTATAATGAAACGCATTAGAGAGAGGTAGTATTTATAATTTGTTGAAAAAATTACAAATGGATATTATGAAATAGTTTTTTAATTTAACGATAAAAATTTTTTTTCACAATGCAGATACATAACAGACAGAGAATTTGATCCAGAAGTAATCAAAAAAGTATCTACAGCTTGTGAAGGATTGTGTAAATGGGTTCGAGCTATGGAAGTGTATGATAGAGTTATAAAAGTAGTTGCACCTAAAAAGATTGCATTAGCTGAAGCAGAAGAAGAATTGCAAGCTCAAATGCATACGTTGAATCAAAAGAGAGCTCAACTACAAGGGGTATGAATTCTGTATGATATTTCTTTATGAAGTAATAGGAAAATTAATATATACTAAACGAAACCAAAGGTTTTGGATAAATTGCAAGCTTTGAATGATGAGTTTGCCGAATATACAAGAAAAAAGAAAGGATTAGAAGATGAGATAAGTATTTGCACACAAAAATTAGAAAGAGCAGAGAAACTAATAGGCGGTTTGGGCGGAGAAAAATCAAGATGGTCTCAATTGGCTGCAAAGTTACAAGAATCACTTAACAACGTTATAGGTAAATATGTAGACTATTTACCTACTGTGTAAAATGTTGTTTTTTTTTTTTTTTCAACATATTCAGTAAATTTCAAATTACAGGCGATGTATTGCTTTCTGCTGGTTTTATTGCATATCTTGGAGCATTTTCAATGAAATATAGAAATGAACTCGTGTGTTTATGGAATAAAAATTGTGAAAAATATGGTTCGTATATTATATTGGCAGAGGAGTTAAATATATTACTGTATTATTTTTTTTTAATATTCATGTTCATATTTGCTAGGTTTAGCATTTTCCGAAGATTATTCACTTATCAATACACTGGGAGAACATGTTACAATTAGACAGTGGAATATTGCTGGGCTTCCAGTTGACAGTTTTTCAATTGAAAATGGTATAATAGTAACTAAATGTTGTCGGTGGCCTTTAATGATAGATCCACAAGGTGAAAAATTTCACATTTTTTATTTAAAATATATTTTGTATTAACTGAAATTTCGATGTTTTAAACAATAATTGGCTGTTGAAGAACAAGCAAGTAAATGGATAAAAACTATAGAAAAAGAAAGAAATATAAAAGTTATCACACCTTTTGAAAAAAACTACTTGAAAACTTTGGAAGAAGCAATCCAAAATGGTATTCCAGCAATTTTGGAAAATGTAACAGAAACACTAGATGCTATGTTGGACCCACTTTTAGAAATGAATATAATCAAAAATGGAGACAAAGATTATCTTGTTTTCGGTGAAATTAATCTAGAATATAATTGGAATTTTCGCTTGTATATTACTACAAAATTGAGAAATCCTCATTATCTTCCGCAGACAGCAGTTAAAGTAATAATATGTTTTCAATTCATGAGAGTAAAGAATTTTCGTACTGAAAATAATTATGCTTGATTTAAGGTGACTTTGGTCAATTTTTTAATTACAACACAAGGTTTACGAGATCAGTTGCTGGGTATAGTAGTGGCTAGGGATAAACCAGATTTAGAAAAGAAGAAAAATGAATTAATAATAGAGGGAGCCAATAATAAGAAAATGTTGAAAGACATAGAAGATCAGATACTTGAAGTATGTAAATTGTAAATCAAAATGATATTGCATCAAAACACGAATTAAAATTAATTTAAATTGCAGGTACTAAGTTCTGACGATAATATATTAGAGAATGAATCTGCAAATAAGATACTTTCAACTAGCAAAGCCCTATCTGAAGAAATTCAAAATAAACAGAAAATCGCTTTAGTTATGGAAACGGAAATAGACAACGCAAGATCTCAATATATTCCAATTTCAAAGCATAGTGCTGTTTTGTTCTTTTCTATATCAGATTTAGCACACATTGATCCTATGTATCAGTTTTCATTATCATGGTATTCAATTAATCATATGAAACATATGTAGAATGAAAAGTATAACTAATAATCTTTTAAAACCAAACTAAGGTTCATACATATTTACAATCAGTCGATTTCAAAAGCACCTCATTCTGAAGATCTAAAATCACGACTTAGCGATTTGAAAGAATATTTTACAAGCAGAATTTATAAAAATGTGTGTCGGTGTTTATTTGAAAAACATAAACTCATATTTTCATTTGTGTTAACTTTGGGTATTTTAAGATCACAGGTATTTATTAACACTTATTATAATTTATTTATAAAAAAACATCAAATTGGTGACTCATTTTAATTAATCGAAATAGGAAAGAGTAGATGAAGAATTACTATCATTTTTATTGACAGGAGGGACTGTATTATTAGAAAATAAATATCCTAATCCTGCCCCCGAGTGGCTCTCTGAAAAATCTTGGTCAAGTATTGAAAAGGCATCGATGATTGCAGGGTAATAAAAATTATCTTTTTAAAAAATAATAATCCAATAAAATATGCAATTATAAACTAAATGAAATTTCGATGCAGGCTGGAGAATTTTCATATTAATTTCGAAAAACAAATTGTTGATTGGAAGAGTATTTACAATGATTCGACACCACATAAATTAACATTTCCAGAACCATATGAAAAAGCTGATGGATTGTTACGTTTGGTTTTATTACGGTGAAAACAATATTATAATATTATACCTATGTAGGTAGATAAAAGTGAACATATTGAAAGAAATATTCTAAATGGGAAACACTGTTTTTTTAGATGTATTTGTCTTGACAAAATATTACCAATGATTCAGGATTACATTGAAATAAATTTGGGAAAAAACTATGTAGAACCACCGGCTTTTGACCTAGAAGAAGCTTATAATGATAGTAATAGTTGTACCCCGCTTATTTTTATATTATCTCCAGGATCAGATCCCATGACAAGCTTAGTCAAATTTTCTGCTCAAAAAAATATTGTCAGCATTAAAAGTATATCGTTAGGACAAGGTCAGGTAAATTTGCCTAAATGATTAAAGATTATTTTGGATGGTGTGTTGAAATAAATTTTTAGTTTGAGTTATACCTACCTATATCTTTAAATTAAATGCAAGTAGGTATAATTAATCACTTCTATAATTTAGAAATTATTTACACATATTTTTCTGTAGGATATGATTGCATCTTCAATGATCCAAGATGCATTAGAAACAGGAGGATGGGTTGTGTTACAAAATTGCCACTTGATGGAAAGTTGGATGTCTGAATTAGATAGAATATGTTCTGAAGTCATTGTGCCTAATGTTGCTCATGAAGATTTTCGTATTTGGTTAACAAGTTATCCATCAAAATCATTTCCTGTATCTCTACTGCAAAATGGTATATTACATTTTAAAGGAATCCAACGAAAACTAAAATAAAACATACAATATTATGATATTGCAACCCAAAAATATTTTCAGGAATAAAAATGGTGAAAGAAACTCCAGAGGGAGTCAGAAATAATTTATATAGTTCTTATACAACAGATCCAATTTCAAATTCAGATTTTTATTCAAACTGTCCGGATATTGTTACATGGCAACGTCTTTTATTATCTTTGTGCTTTTTTCACGCTATTGTGCAAGAAAGAAAGAAATTTGGGTCACTGGGATGGAATGTTCCTTATGAATTTGATGAATCTGATTTACGTATAAGTATAATGCAATTGCAGGTAATCACCAGGGTTAATTTTGTCAATTGTTTTTATACCTCAAGTTTCATTTTAATGATTTTTAGACTCTTTTGAGTGATTATGATGATACTCCTTACGAAGCACTCAATTATTTAATCGGTGAATGCATTTATGGAGGAAGAGTGACAGATAATCAAGATAGACGTTTACTGCAGTCAATACTTTCTAAATTTTTGAACAAAGAAGTAGTCGAAATGGAAAAGTAAAGTATCACTGAGGGTTGAATTGTGTGATAAATTAAATTATGTTTAAATAATTTATAATTCCAGTTATTCATTCTCGAAATGTGAAATATATACTATCCCTTCTGATACAGAATATTCTTCCGTTTTGGATCATATTAAAGCATTTCCTACAGTGCAAACACCGGAATTATTTAGTCTCGATCAAAATGGTGATTTAACTAAAAATAATCGAGAAATCAATAATGTAAGCAGAGATGTTTCAATTTTAATACCGTTCAATAATATACAGATGTGTACTGAAAAGAAACTACAGCTTTTTGCAGGAATTCTTCTCACACAAACACATCTCACTCTCTCAGATAATAAATGTTTCACTACGAATGGTAGTGTTGTGAAATCAATCAAAGAGATAATTGATAAAATTCCAGAAAATTTTAATATTGATGAGTTATCTGAAAAATATCCAATCACTTATGAAAACAGCATTAACACTGTATTGCAACAGGTTAGTAAGTTGTGATTTTAATTTCTACCATATTTCTATTTTCAATGAAATTTATTATTCTGCATTTTCGATACAATATATCTGAAAAATTTCAGGAGATAATAAAATACAATAGTCTTTTGAAAACCATAAAAGAAACGTTAAATTTTGTACACCTTGCAATTCAAGGCTATGCTATTATGACATCTGATGTAGAGGATTGTTATAACTCAATAATAAAGGGAAAAATTCCGATTGTTTGGCAGAAAAAATCTTATTCATCATTAAAACCACTAGGATCATATATCACAGATTTATTATCAAGGTGAAAATTCTAAATTATTATATTTATTTAAATTACGGGTAAATAATTATAGATTCAATTATTATTAACACATTGATCATCAGAGATTTTTTCCAATTTATTCAACTTTGAGGTCAATTCATCACCGAAAGATTTTTGATATGCACAACTTAGATTATTTAATAAACTATAAGGAGTTTCATAATAAATATCGGGGGATATGTCTTTAGTGTCGAATTTATCACCTATTACTGCAAATCCCGAACCAGATAATTCTATACAATATTCTTTGTTTTCAAATGTCAATAGATTCAAATAAATAGTTTGGTTACAGTTCGATAATGTGTTCGAAATAGATATACTTTTTACATGATTTTGGATATCTCTGATGACTGCAGATGCTTCTTCTCTCCACGAATCTTCACTTATAACTGTTTCGTTCTCCATTTTCGGTTCTGAAAATATAAAAATATAATCATTAAAATTTTTAGAGTCACATTCTTTCAAAATTGGATCGACTGTGGAGCTCCAAATGTGTATTGGATATCTGCATTTTATTTTGCAGAATCATTAATGACTGCAGTTTTACAAAATTACTCAAGAAAACATAAAATATCCATAAGTGAGCTCCATTTAGAATATGAGATAACAGACCAAAAGATTGATTCTGTGAAATTTGAAATTGGATCATTTATCAAAGTTAGTTTTAAACAATTAATTATCTTGCTGTTTTAATAATTTGATTGTTATATGGAAATGCAGAAAGAAAATTTATTATGATATGCAATTTTTTCTAATGATTTTATTTTATTTTAGGAAATGCATGACAATTTTGAAGAAAGTGTATTTTTCCACGTGAGTACAAATATTCTTTTCTCAGAGCATAATTTGTAAGTAGGTTTTTGTCATTTGAATACAGTTCTATCTGATTTCAAATAAATAGATCAACGATCTGTAAACTTCAAACGAGAATAGAAATAGAATAATAAAAAGTAAACAAGAGAGTAAATAGAAAATATGCATTATAGAATTTAGGCTAACTCACATTAATGTATCTATTGATGAATTAGTTTAAATTAGACTTTGACGAGTACGAATTTCATACAAATGAATGATTTGGATAAATAATAAACATATATATTTAACATGTATTGAAAAAAGTAAACGAAATAAACGTATTCACAAATGATATTTATTCACGACGATAAATTTGATCGCCCGAGTTTGACATTTGAAACGTCAAACGAAGTAAGGGTGGTAGGTAGCGAGAGAAAAAAATTTACAGCAATTTCGCAGCACGAGAAGCAATTTGAATTGTGTTCGGTAACCTTTTCGGCTGCCGGTTATAAATGTCCGAATTTTAATTTACATAAATGTTAATAAAATTTACAGGGATTGTATTTAGAAGGAGCAAGATGGAACAAAACGGAAAAAAAGTTGGACGATTCTTTTCCTAAAGTTTCACACGACATCGTTCCGATAGTGTGGATGAAACCGAGTCGAAAAGATAAAATAGAAGAAAAATCTTTTTATTCATGTCCAGTTTATAGAACGAGCGATAGAAGAGGAATTTTATCCACCGCCGGACATTCGAGCAATTTTATAACGAACGTCGAATTTGCGTCGGATAAACCGAAAAATTACTGGATCATCAGGGGGGTCGCATGTTTGACTCAACTGGACGATTAAAAATAACATAGGTATTCATTTTTGTATTGAGGAAATTTTTTCGAAATTGAAATAAATTGAACAATTTGAGAAATGAAAAATGAATTTTATTTTAACGCTCGGGAGGTGAAAATTTTTAATATAGAAACAGATCGGTCTGAGACGTCATAAAAGAAAGAAAGAAAAGCGGTCCGTTCAATTTTTTGTGGTCGAGCGAGAGTCAAAGACAGAAGAGAGGCGCGTTAACGTTTTCACATTCGGACAAAAAGAATTGAACGGTCGTTTGTCTCTTTCTTTGATGACGTCTCAGACCGGTCTGTTTCCGCCTTTAATCTTCGAGAAATAATTCTGCGAGTACGCGGGATAAAATTGAGACGGATCGGATTTAATTAAGATTCGAAAAGTAGGTTAGAATTCGTGACAAATTGACGCGAGGTCGGACAGAGTTGGAATATCTTCGCGACGCACGAGTCGACCGATCGAATTTGAACGCTTTTCGCAAGCGAACACCGAAAATATCGAGCTGGACGACGGATTCGAATCGAATCGGTTCGGAGCGAATATTTTCGATCGACGGGTGTGGAGCCGCATTTGTAAAAAGTGCGGAAACGCGGCTACGAAAATAGAGGCGAAGCGAGGTGCGGGGGGCGGGCGCGGCTTCGCTCGCACGCGGTCGGCACAGTCGGCGGCTCGCGTCCGGCGCGACATGTGCTCCGCGCGGTAGCATGTCCGCGGGCGGCGCGCAGCCCGGGGCGGGGGACGCGTCCCTCGCCCTCGACGCGATGGTCGCGCACTCGAACGGAGGCGTCGACTCGCATTCGCACTCGCACTCGCACTCCCATTCGCATTCGCACTCGCACGCGTCCTCGGGTCGCGCGGCGGAGGGCGACGCGTGGGCGCTGCTCGCGCTGAGGGGCGCGCCCCCCGCCGACCCGCCGCCGCCCTCCCTCTCCCTGTCCCTGTCGTCGTCCTCGTCGTCGACGAACGGCGCGCCGCCCCTCGCCAAGCTGGAGGGGCGCGACTTCGAGTACGTGGTGCGGCAGCGGCGCATCGTGATCGGGCGCAACTCGAGCCGCGGCGACGTCGACGTCAACATGGGCCACTCGAGCTTCATCTCGCGCCGTCACCTCGAGGTGCGCTTCGACCACCCGGCCTTCTTCCTCACGTGCAACGGCAAGAACGGCGTCTTCGTCGACGGCGTCTTCCAGAGGAAAGGCGCCCCCCAGCTGCAGCTGCCTCGCACGTGAGCCGTCATATTGTTATTGTTGTGTCTTTCGGTCTATCTGTCGCGAGTATTTTCGAAACGACGCTCGCACACGTTCACGCGCGTATCGATTCGACCGTTCGCGTGTGTGTGCGTTGCGCAATTGTGTCTGTGTGCGTGCGCGCGCGCCGCGTAAACATAAACAAGGGACGAGGAGTGGGGGGACACTTTTCCTAATCGAATGTTGTTTTTCGCATACTTTTCTTCTAGCCGATTTGTCGAGCGGGCTCTTCACCCTTCGCACCGAGCGTCCGTCGAATTGTACTATGTGCAACGGTTATTATGTAAGGAAACGTGCATCGGCGCCGCAGCCGCGAGGACACATTCTAGTGGCTGCGAGCACGTGGTTTTGTTCAATGAGAATAATCGTACACGCTTCAACCTTAAGATAATTTTCGCATCTATTCTATTGCAATTTTCCTCAAACGTTCGATCTTTCGATTTTTTTACAACTTATTCTTGTTCGATCGATTAGTTTAACCTCGATTCGTTCGCTGTACAGCTTTATTTTCGATATCCACCCGAGATCGCTCGACGTCGAACGGTGCTTATGTCACAAATGCAGCGTCGACGAAAGCGTCTCCGAGCTACCGGTTCGTTTCTTGCGCATAACCGTGTTGCTATAACATCACCACGTGTTGCTCGTTCTCTCGCGATACATTATTTTTTCTTCTAAATGAACGTGTCATTCTTCGACTGTACGATGATCGTTTTGAAAACGAATTTGCTCAATCTTATTCATTGACTGGTGCCTTATTAATTTCTCATTCTGACTTATATGAATTTGAAGTTTCAGTACGATCATACGCACGAGTACAATTTTACTGCAGTACATATATTTTTTTTCCATTGACAATACTTAAAATGCTGTTATTTTCAGATTCAAGGAAATGGTTTTTGTATACAGAACGAAATTTACAAAAATAGTTTTAAAAAAATTGTACAGCTATAAATTTGCTAGTAATAATATTGATATTTTTCAATTTGGAACGATTGTATTTGCTTGTTTTTTTTTTTTTATACAAATCTTAATGTCACCTCGCTGATAATTCGAATCTTTTCATTTTATCACACATGTTCTGCATGTTGATATATTTTTTCTTATTATAGCGTCGATAATGCGTCATTATGAAATAGTTCTACAATTCACAGATAAAATTAACTATTTTTAACTACGATAAAAGTAACCTATGTTCAACGCATGTTTAATCATTTCTCTAATTTTAAAATGTTACGTAGAGTTATCTGATTCTGATATTTATCTTTAATTTTCAAACGTTGAATGTGTAAAGTCCAATTAAAATTGTAAATGTAAACAGTCCTCCACCTGATTACATTTTTATCGAATATTAAATTCAAAATTTCATTATTTTCGATATTCCCCACATTCGAAGGCAATCACCTGCGAATGATTACAAGTTATTGCGATAAGCAAACACATGCACGTTTGTTGATTATTCACGAGTCGAAATCGTTTTATTTGTTTACCATTAACCATTTATATTCACTTGCGCATATTTACCGTCAAATACGACAAATCCACGTGTTGCAATTCGAAAAATCTTGATCGTTTATTAGAATTGATCATGCGCTTATTTAAAACTTGATATATTTTATCTGTATGTATTTGAATTGAGCAATGCATGGCGAATGTCAATTTTAACTACGCCCATACTTCTATTAAAAAAAGTCGCGCGAGTGAAAGACATTTCGACGATGGAAGTACATATGAATGTTTCGTCAATCGCAATGCACTTTTGCGCAAGAGATTTTTCTGAATTAATATTGTATATTATGTCACAAATGACTAATTAAGAAATCATTATCGAACAAGTGTACCAACGCAACGCTCAACCAGGATTTCCCCATGTCCATTCAGCACCAGTACAGGATGCGAACATCTCCGATAAGTGAAAGATTGTCGACGAGTCCAAAAGAACGTGCTTCGATCGACTTTTCAACAATCTCGATCGTTTTAACTAAAATACATATTTATCTTCGGTTATCGATCGTTGCATGTGCGCGATAAAATGCGCTTTTTTACTCGAAAATCTCACAAGAATCTCGATTGCACGTTTTTAAAATGGACGCGTTTTTCCTGCCAATGTAGATTGCGAGTGCTCTCTGCTATCATCGACCAAGTTTCTGGCAAATATTTACACGATTTTGGATGATCAGACTCTTCCAAATTTTATCTCGGGTCGTATGTATTTTGCGTTTCCTATTTGCCGTATTTTATTTGACGATACTAATTCTGACAATGACTATAATCAACTAGCTAAGATATGCTAAAAATGAAACCCATTCAAAAAGTATAACCACTAATTTCTCAAAAAACTCATCGTTCAAACGAATTTTTATACATAAAAATCTCATAATTTTTTTTATATTTCAAAGAAAATTCATAGATTCGCACTCCAAACAATCACGAACACCCAACTAAAATGCACATCGAGATAAATCTCAACGCAACAAACACACATTTTTCCCAGCTGGCAACACACACTGCGAGCAGTGCAAACACACACGGGCAGAGATTCGAGCAAATGTTTACTCGGACCGCGAACAAACAGTGATGCAATAAGGTCGGTTTTGTCTCAGCGCACGCAACGACGAGGTGAGCGGCCGCCACGTGGCCGAACACCTCTTTATGTTGGCTGCACTGATTTTTTGCATTGTTTTGGCGGGATTCTGCATCCGTTTTGACGCGAGGTCAATGACGATTTTGGATCGATTCGCTCTTCGAATGATTGGAAACTCGGCGTATTTATTATGCGCCGTTTTCAATGAGGTGCCGTTGGAAATTGGAACGAATTGTGTCGTTCGATGTGAGGCAAGGTTTTTGATTTGTATGTGCATTTGACTCGAGTGCGTTTAGATATGTAAATGTATCGATTGAAGCGTTTTTAGAATTCATATAGGCGATTTTCCTGTTGATTGTATCGTGATTTAACAAATGAATCGTAACGGAGATTAGTGGAATCCGTTAAAATATCGTTGTTCGGCAGGTGGTTTTCACGCTTGCAATTACATGGGTTCAGTGTGATGTTGGCGAAAATTTAGATTTTTTAAAAATACATATGTTATAAATATCGGATGCTCATACTTTTCATCGGCATGATGTTTGAATCTCGATCTAACCTAACCGAATATGAAAATTGTCCTGATCCATCGAGTATTGTGAAAATGGGATAGTATTAATTAAAAATCTTGACTATTCAACAAATGAAAATTTTTCGATTAATTTTGGTTCAAAATTCAAAATTGGATTCGTCTAATGTCTAAACTTTCAATAATTAGCGTCAAGTATCATATGCTAAAAAAAGACATAAACCAACACTCGAATTGAGGAACTAGCAATTGAAAGCTGTGACCTAAACAGTACATAAAATTATACAGCCGATTAAAAACCCCATACATTAGCTTATGTCGTATGAAATTCAAATCGACTACGTATTAAACAGCGCAACCGCATTTCATAATCGCACTAGTAGTACATAGTGCGTCATAGTATTTTTCCGAGTATGCACGTCCGGTTTTCCGGATCGATTATCCGGACCTGAGGAGGGACATCGCATTTTCCGGATATGAAGAAAAGTCGATTGTTTACTAGCGATGTGGGTCACTTGGTACACCCACGCCGCTCTTTTTATTTGTTTCCATGGCATCGGCAAGAAAGCTGCTATTACGAAAATAAATACGCGTTATTTTCGATATTGGCGTGGTTGTTGTGTTATTTAACCCTCCGCAGCTGCGTCTTCTGGTGCGTTCACGTGGCCGACGGAAGGACGTAGGTGTTTTCTTGTACGAGACGATATAGCCGTATATGGAGTTCCCGGTCGCGATTACGCGTCTCTTGATGGCTCTAAAATGTAGGAGTTTTTAGTCGTTGCGGGAAAATCGGTTTGGAATGTTGATGGTCGTTGTCTAGTTGAGCTAGGGCAGTTATGTTGTGTGATGTCATTTATTTAATTGTAATTTGTAAATGTGCAGATTTTGTGTCGGATTGATTTTGCTATTTCTGCTCTGTTGCTATGGTTGGACTGTTTGGCGACTCTGCAAGAATTTGCATATTTTATCTTTGCACAAATTTATTACATCGAAACTTCCAAATCGCTTCCACTTAATTTGGATTCACATGATGTTGTTTTTCATAGATTTTTTAGAAATACATAGATAGACATTCTGTCGCAAATAAAATTTTCACACCATAAGAAAAGTCAACTTTTTATTTGAAATGAGGCTTCGTGAGATAGATCATGACGAATAGACCTCGATATAGAACGGATACGAACGCATCTTAAATGAAATCAAAATACACAGCAATATTTCAATAACTCAAATCGAATATAGCGACAAATCGAAACACCTTGCGAATCTTTAATCACCTGCTCTGCGATCGTATTCCGAGTTTATCGATAAAATTAAACTGCTGTCGTCGTCTGAAGCTAAAAGAGCAACGCGACAACGTGACTCGGCTCGTTCGCATGAATGATAACGTTACGTCACTTGTATTTGTAAATATTTCGTAGCATTATTTACGTTTCGATTATCATGGAAAGAACGCGTTATATCGCGGACGCAAATTGTCTCTCCGTACTCGGTCCGATTTGTCGGACGATAGGATGGAAATGAGATTTTTTGGTTTTTTAATGCCCCATGTTTAAATTTTTAGATAACAATTGGTACTGTCAGGAAATAAATGTTAAGATGTTGATAAGTAGCCTTTGAATTGCCATTGAAAGATCGAGTCTAAGGCCCAGTATTTTCACCTTTGGTTTGACAATGAGGAGAAAAATAAAATTGAAATTCAGACAGACATATTACAGTTCGTACAATGATTCATACATCCATCTCTTTCCTTCAGATTTTGACAGTTAGTAGTTAGAGGACCGCGTGTAGCTTAAATTCGTTTTATTTATAAACCAGAGATAAAAAGACTACATAGTCTTAAATGTTCTCCAAATTATTTTCTAAGATGATTTAAAATTGATTCATAAGACATATTTCTATATAATAAGTATCTGATAATATTTACCAACAAATAAAAAACATTTCGAAATAAATCTTCCTAATTTCTGAATAACAATAATATGAGATGTCCTAAGTAACATATTGTTGAAAGGTCTCCGGAGACAATTCTTCAGTCCATCGCTGGACATCATACAATGATTCTGGGCCATCCATTCGTTATGTGGAATGCGAGATGCTCAACATACACATGTGTGTACATTTCCATTTTGTTCTCTGGACTCTGGTCAGCCTAGATGACTTGTGTGCGTTGCTAACACGAGGTGGTTTCTATCATCGTCTTTTAGACGTTGCGTAATCTCGTGAGAAATTATTTCGCTCGTTCGCTCATAATATCGTCTCGTTCTTTATATGGATCAGAATTAAGATTTTCATCATCTTGACAGATGAGACTTTCATTCTTAATAGATTTTACTTTGCCAATACTTTCGAATGATGTGCTCAGTTTATTTTCTCACAAATATTTTTAGCGCCCAATGTTGAATTGCTCGTTTTATATGTGATTTCATCTTCAGAAAGCACGTGGTTTTAACGCTTCGAATGTAAACAAACACTGTGTACTAATAAATAATCTCGGTCTAAATTTTCAGACTTTCAAAACGACTTCTACGAACGAATGCGTTTTGTTTGTGTGTATTCATATTAATGTATTGATTATGCGGTGTGTTTTCTGTTATTAAGTTTGTTATATGTAAGGGTACTTATTCTAATAGGTCACCCCAATGTGTCATAATGACACTAACTAGAAATACACATAAAATGAAAATACGTACTTTTTTGGTTGAAACGAGTACGTAATCGATTTTATGACACGCATATCCGAGTGTATGAATAAAAATATCAGTTTTTTTTATCATGTTTCATTTCAATATTAAACTTTATTACTCTTTTGAATCTATTTCAGTAGAAAAGAAATAAATATATGAATCACATTGAATCTTAATCATTCAGCGAATTGCGACAATTGTTTTGGTTAATATGAATATAAGAAGCGAAAACATCAGTGATATTATTATCGTTGCATGCATTTTCAATTTTTCACACTTGCCGGCCTAACTTAAAAATAAATACTGATACGAAATCTCACTGCGCTAGAACACAAACATAACTACAAACAGTGCTTATGTAATGCTGAAAAACGCTCGCTACATATTTATTTTTCACTTGTTTACCTCCATCGAAAACCGCTTTCAGGACGAACACAATAAAATTCTCGATTCTTCCTCGGAACATTATCCACTTTCAGCGATTTTTCCAATCCAAAGTCCGTTCGGTTGTAGCCTAGACGTTATCGATTCGTTAATGCGGATACGTTATCTTTCGATTTTCTATTACCGGAACGTTAACCCTATCATAGTCGCGTGTACGTATTTTATTGTTCGATTCGTTATTTAAAATTTTCTCATATAGGTGCTTGTAAATGTCGAATTTTTTTCCGGTGTGCCGAGTATTCGTCGGATCGAGGCTAATAAAATATTTGTACCGTTACTTACCGAATAGTTGCGAATAATTGTACGTCGGTACGTTTCTGTTAAATTGTCGTTTTGCGAATTCCGTTTTATTTATTCAGCGATATTTTCATATATCGCGATATTTTGGTCGTTTTCGTTCAAGTATTTTGCACCGCGACAGCCTTTAGGTTGCTTCGCTGAGTCATTTAATTTCACCATCTCGTGAAGATTTCCTTTGCGTCACTGTGACGTCAGATAATTTGCTTTGGAAGCAAATAAGAAATGTTTCTATGTATGTATATACGATCTTTCCTCGACGCTTTTGTAATATGTGTAACTACTGTGTTTTATACGGAAACTGTTTTGTTATAATCAATATGATTTTTTTTTATAAAGCCAGTTTGATTTGACATATTTTACACACTCAAAATATGCTATTTGTTTACTATACTTAATAAAATTCAGGGACTCACCAATATCACTATTATTTTTCATGAAAAACGACTCGTTTAATAAATCGCACGACTTGGAAAAACTTTTCACTTTCTCGAAGTATCGAACAATCCAAACACTAAACTATCGAATCTTATTTCATCAGTTTACTTTTCTCGTATTCCAGTGTTTTCGTTCCGAGTACAGTTCAATGGGATCTATCCGACACTTGTTGGGAAAAATCTGAGTGTTGTTGAATGCGCAGAATCAGATTGTGTAAGAATATGTACAAGAATGTGTGTGGAGAAAATCTAGAGCGATACGTGATATGAGAGGTGCGTCACATGGAATTTACATTGAAGTCTGCACAGCGTAAGAGGAAAATCTAATGATGATATTTTCAGCACTCGTCTGATGCTTATTTCACCTGATTTGACATGAATTCTGAATGTTTCGAATCATAATCTTACAAGAACTGAGTACTTAGAGTTACTAATATTGATGAAACTTGGTAGAAATATATTGCAAATTTAGAAAATGCAATTCTTAATAATTTTCCATTTATCACAGGTCAAAGATTAGCGTGTACATTTGTTGAATACAAAATAGTATTTTATGTTTTGTTCAACACATGACGATATTTTAGTTGTTGCTTTTATCCCTTTGTCGACATATCAAAATATTTAATATGAGATACTATTTTAATAGTGTGCATACCAAACAAATATATAAATATACGAAACATTGACCTGCGATAACCTGAAAATTATTGAATTGCATTTTCGTTCTCCACCATCATTTTATGTTAATAACTTAAACCTTGTTAGCAACATTGACTATGTATGTATATGGTTTTTATCCATACTTTTTCATGCTCTGTCTTACGCACTCTAATCCGTTTACTCAGTTCTATACCATGAAGCTCATAAAGCGGGATATACAGGCGATATGAAACCTCACAAAACAAATCTACAAACTTTCTTCAAAATAGAATCGTAAAGTTACTTCATGCCCTAGCACAAATAACACATAAAGCTGTCGTAGACATGTAGATCGTGAGACAGACACTTAGAAGTAGAGTGGGCGAGGTCGTTCGGCATCGAAGAAGTCGAAGAACGTAAACAAACGTTCGTGGATCGATGGCGCGTCACCTGTCCGCTCTTCCGGGTGCTCCGCCGCGCCGAGGGCGAGGGGATCGATGCGCCTCCGCCCCCCGCGCTCTGTTGCCAAGCGCGCCCCCGAAACTGCGCCCCTTCGATTCTGCGCGCCGGATCACGCTTTACACGTTTTCATTCGTGACGATTGCTTTTTTCCCCATTTCAATTCAGTTTTCAATATTTGAGATCTCTTCGAGTTCGTGTGACGCGTTAAAATCAAGTGCTGAAATAGTCTGAAAGTCGTTCTTGGAGTTCCCATTGTTCATGTTGTGACCAGCGTTGTAGTCGGGGGGGAGCGCACGGGAGCGCGCTCCCTTACCCCTTTCTGGCCGGAGGAGCGCGCTCCCCCTTGAAAATTTCAAATAATCAAAATAGCATCAAAGTTTCAAACGTATTGAATTCTACAAATCTAGACAAAGGCAATGAAAGCACCTTAGAGTACTCAAAGGGGGCGGTGGTGAAAATCAAGCGCTCCCCCACCTCAAAATTCACCACTACACCACTGGTTGTGACCGAAGTGTCGTACTCTGTCACTGCTGCTGTCCGTCGCTGGTAGTGAAACCCAACTTACTATGTCGTTTAAGCGTTGGACTAAAACATTTTGTGCGCAAACTTATGGATATGAAATTATTATGATTCACCAAAAGCATGCGTTGATATTCAACTGATTGATTAGTTTATTAATATAAATAGATATTTCGATAAAATTAAGTTATTTGTTCTTTTATTTTTGGCTTCAATAATGCATATTTCAGATCTATATGTATTTTCTTTAGAATTTAACTCGAGTGTGCTTCTTTTGAACTTTTAGATTCTAATCGTAGATACTGAAACGGATTCATGTTTACGAAAACTCTTCGAAAGTGTCATTAGTGTTTTTTCGACTTTGTATGTTCGTTTAATTTAAATTTTGTTGTTTTGAATAATGCATGTTAACTGATTTAGCACAATAGGTTATGATAATCGGTTCGAACGTGTTTTGAACGTTACTAACTGTCGATAACACAAACGTGGTCTGTTTCATTTTGTATTCGAAATATTTATTTCTGTTGCTACGTGATTTTGTTGATGATGGTATTGTGCAGATTTTAATGAAATTTTGAAAAAAATCTAATATGTATCACGAATCGTATCGATGAATATGGCGTGTTGAAAGCATTCCTGATTACCTCGTTATTACAAAGTTGTACGTACAATGAACAATCAATATTTCCGTTTCGAATGTAGATTCTGCTTTCAAAATTAGAATTTTAGTTGGAATTATTATGTTTACACAATTGATTTTATTGATAAAATTATTTTTCGTTGAATTTTGTATATATATTTTTTTAATTTGTAGTATTTATTTATCATCTCTGATGATATTGAGTGCGCTAATGTTGACTCATTCATACGCAATGCGCGATAATGTAAACTTGCAACATTAAAAACTTCATTCATGTTTCATAGTATGCGCTGGCGCATTTGGAAATTCAACGATATCGCGAATGCTACGTTTTATTTTGAAACAAAACATCCTAAAATATCAATTTTACCATAGCTCTTTTCAGTTGATAATTTCGGATACGTGACCCCTATCATA
The DNA here is from genome assembly GCA_024721215.1 of Cheumatopsyche charites. Classification (NCBI taxonomy): domain Eukaryota; kingdom Metazoa; phylum Arthropoda; class Insecta; order Trichoptera; family Hydropsychidae; genus Cheumatopsyche; species Cheumatopsyche charites. Next base: position 7,269,743 of record CM045576.1, on the reverse strand, counting down.
TGTTTATATTCATTCACGCTAAAAAAATGATACAAAAACAATTTTTCACACATCAATTACAGATTATTTTCGCATTGTAAATAGTCCTATATGCACTAGAATAACGGGAGAAAATGAACAGTGAAAATTTATATAATGACACACGTTTTTTTAAACTTTCGATCTCGAACCACGTGGCGAATGGTGCAATTGCATATTCGTTGCACCGACACGTTTCTTCCACGTTGCGTCTCGACCGGAAATATTATCAGACGAGGAACACACTATAGTGGCGAGTCGCGTGAAGTCGACAATCACTATGGTGAATGAACGTTTGCCCATATCTACATCCGTTCGCACTCGGAAAGTTTCTTATGTGTAATTTGTTGTTTTGGTTTCAATCACCAACTTACACTCGAGTTGAGTAACTTACGATTGAAATGAATTATTTAGCAACATGTCATCGTTTTTTCTTATACATAGAATTCATTAACTCTTAACAGCTGTATACTGTCAAACTAAATAGAAAAAAAACTGGTCTTTATTGGTAACTAATCTGTAACATTCAATTGAAAGATCGACCTTAAACGAAATTATCGCGATATGTGTTGTGTAATATTGATTTTGTTGTCGATAGCACAATTGACTAATTTACTGTTATTGTTACTGTTGCATAATCGTACGGTCTCTGTGTTGTTGTCGCTTGTACGTATTATTTGCGTGGTAACAACGAACATGTGTTTATATGCACGCTATCTGCGATAAATATTTTGATGTCGTTTAACAATAACACTGCAGTTGCGTACATAATATCGTTTGTGTGTACGTTCATCGATTCGTAGAATTCAGAGATTTTTGTAAAAAAATGTAATTGTTTTTTTTTAATATGATAATTTCTTATTTCTTTGAGTACGCTATTGTTTTTGTAATCGAGCGCTCAATTAATTTATATGATGTAGGTATTTTTGAAAACAATCAATTGATATTTACAAATTCGATTCTCTAGCTGCGAAAGTAGGTCAGTTCGTTCCGTCAGAATTAGGTCCGGTTTTATCAAATTTTTATTATTCGCATAGGATGAGTCGGAATCGGGGTTAGTTGAAGTTATCTGTGCAACGAACGTTTCGCGAAACTGGTTTCCGAGGAAAATCGGTACTGAACCGTATTTGCACATTCATCGATCGCTTCGACGAAAATATCGCAAATTGTCGCCGCTGACTAATCGAACGTTCGAGAGGCACAATCTCGACACGGCATATTTAAACAATACTAAATTCATCTCGTCTCTACACAATAACTCAATAAACGTATCAGAAAAGCGAACGTACATATATACATATAGAAATATACTTTGTTATGTTAAGTAGCGATCGTAAATATTGTTACGCTGCGTCCGTGCGCAACGTGGTAGTCGCCGAAACGTGGCGTTTATATTTTGAATACGGTCGTTGGGGTGGGTCGGTCGGTCGGTTTGTTTGTTTGGGAAGTGGGGCGGCGCCCCGGGGCCGCTGCCCCCTCGGCCGTCGCTATTGATCGGCGCCCCCGAAGCCCCCGAAGCCCCCGAAGCCCCCTGCTCCCCAACGCCGTGTCCTTGGACGTTGTTGCTTCACTTCCGCGCCACATCACCGCGACCCCGCTCTTTTTCTATTTGCTTCGAAAGCTTTTTTTTTTCTTCAGGAGATTTAATTTAAATTAAATTAATCGTATCGATCCAATCACTACTTACAATTACAAGTTACAGACTCGTCTGGATCTGATCGTTTAATCGTCAGTTACTCAACTCGAGTGTTAGTTCTGTTGGCCGATAGTTTAGTTGAGTTCTTTAATCAGCATGGAGATGAATGAAAGTGCGTAGTTACGATGATTGAGGAATGATTTTTTCCACTCATTTTAGTCACCTTTTTTCCTATAGTTGACAACTATCGAAACTGTATGTTATGAAATAGTAAATCTAGATAAGTGCCTGACTAAATTATTGAATGTCTGCAGTTCTTATTGTTAGTTAATGTATTTTTCCCTATAGATTTCTTATCGCTAATGCATTCAAATTCTGTAGAGGAAAAAACTACCAACACTGGAATTCAATAACTATCATTTGAAAGTTCGATTTTCAGTCTGACTTACAAAGTTCCAAATTCGATTGTGTTATCAAAATAAACGATACGCTTTGAAGTACGTTCGCTTATCCTTCAGTTGGTGGTCACGATAAAGAAGGTTGCTATCGATGATGTGATATATTTTCATGTGGATGCAAATACACGTGTTTGATGTAAATATACGTGTCGAGTGTCATAATACGAGAAAAATATGAATGTATAAATTAATTCGTTGGCATTTTTTCAAATTCTAATTCGACTGCATCTATATTCGCGTTCGATCGTTTTAGGTTATGTCCGTCGTGCGAAATTTTCTCATATAAACAAACACAGATAAGGGAAATGACAGCGTGTAAATCTCAAGGTCGCGCGAACTGTCATCGACGCAATTCTCACTTCGTAGCGCAGATGTTTTATGATTTTTTTCCTTCTACTGTTTCAAACGTTCAATTGTTCAATATGCAATTCGATATCACACTGTCAAGTTTACAAACTCAAATACAACTCTGACATTTATCATTTTATAGTCTCTTCAGCGAACATAAAATGCATTTTTATGATCGACACAATGAAATCAAAGCCGCATAGACATACAATCGATATTTTTTCCTCGATAAAAACGCTTTTCAAAACACTCCATGTCGCTAAACATTGAATTTGCAAAGTGTTACGTCAGAAATGTCTAGACGCGTTCAGCGCTATTTTTCGCAGCGCGTACCTTTCGTCGTTCATTGTCGAATACATACAAAATTGCCTCAATATATTCCATTCACAGAGATAACCATCTTTGATCCATCAAATGCATTTTCATCTCGAAAATAAATCGAGAAACCGTATAAATTTTCAGTACGCGGCGCCACAGTTTGTTTTCTTGCGGCAGGTATGTGTGTATCGTCGCCGTTTATCGTTGTTTACAAATGCGCGCTTATAGAGTTCCAGTGCCGGTTCGCGAATCGTATGCGAGTTTTTTTTTTAGTATGTAATTTTTTTTTAGATATTTTGAAAAAGTGGCCTCTGTGCGTCGCGGAGTTCTCTCGTCTTTTTTGCTCGTGTTATTGTTGTCTTTGCTTTGACGGCTGCGTGACCTTCCCCAACTGACCGAGCCGTTTCGCCGTTTGTTCCGATAGGTCGGCGTCGTTCGAGATAATGTCGGTTTTGTTGTGTTTTCGTTTCATTTCGACAGATGTCAGTTCGCTTGTTTCTTAATTTAGGCTTTAATCCTGAGAAATTTGTAAGAAAATGCTGTCGAGTAACGATTGAAGACTTTTATATAGAGTTGATGGGCAAATGTGTATAATGAGTGGATCCGCTCCCGAACATGGATAGATTTGAAGTTTATTAACTTATAATAATAAGTTTGTAAAAAAATACTATGAAAATCGACTATAGGAAGTATAAAATGCTCTGTCGAATGATAAAATTCGATTTTCTATGCAAACTTCATGTTTAAGATGTATATAGTTATATAGAAAAACCATCAGACTACCTACATTTATCGATTCAGATACATTTAAAATCTGTCAGTGGATTTCTTTATTTAGTGGGGACACTTTTACCCATCCTCCAATACATGATCTTGTTTTCTCTGAAACTATTCATTGTAATCGTGCTAGATATATTGGTCTATGTGAGATTGATGTTTGTATTTTGTTTTTTGCAGGTGTACATTGCGATTTCCTTCTACAAATATCCGTCTAGTCTTCAAGTCTTTGGTGGATGGCAGTTCGAATAGTAATAATGCCACTATTGAAACGCGTCCTTTACCCCCCCTAAGAATTAATATCCCTCAAGATGAAGCGGACTCAGCGCAAAGTCCTTTCCCTTCACCCACTGGTACGTTTATTTTATTTAACTACTTAAACATATATTTATTTATGAATTTGCTGTTTTGTAGTTACTCAGAATGTGTAATTTTGTGATTGCAGGTACAATTTCAGCTGCAAATAGTTGTCCTACAAGTCCACGTGGCGGAAGCCATCGTCGTAGTGATTTAGGTTTAGTTGCATCTTATGCTTCATTAACTCGAGATGTTGATTATTCTAGGCCTTCTTCAAATGGATCTGCTGTAAGAAATATGCTTAAAATCATACGTAGTGTTGAAATTTTAACTTAATGACTGATTTTATTTTCATGTTGCAGGCTCCTATTGCTTTAAGTTCTGATTCAGGCGTGGGAAGTACTATATCACGTGAAGAAGCTAAACCTCCCTATAGTTATGCACAATTAATTGTACAGGCAATAGCTTCTGCACCCGATAAACAACTTACTCTTAGTGGAATTTACTCCTATATCACTAAACACTATCCTTATTATCGAACAGCTGATAAAGGGTGGCAAAATTCCATTAGACATAATCTCAGCCTAAATAGGTATTTTTATATATCCTTTGGTAACTTAAGAATATTAGTATTTTGATTGTTAATGGTTTTTTATGATTTTAGATATTTTATTAAAATTCCACGTAGTCAAGAAGAACCTGGGAAAGGAAGCTTTTGGCGGATAGACCCCCAAAGCGAAGCGAAGCTTATCGAACAAGCATTTGTAAGACGGAGGCGGCAACGTGTGGTACCCTGTTTCAGACCACCGTTTGGACTCAGTTCGAGGTATTTATTGTGCTTATTTTTCATCATTATATTGTCATTTTTATTATGTTAAATTTTTATTTTTTTGAATTATAGAAGTGCTCCTGCATCACCTTCTCATGTGGCTATGTCAGGATTGGTGACACCGGATGACCTTTCTAGAGAAGCTTCACCAGAGCCTTACACTTCAGATTCAGTTCCAGTGCCTGTTTCTCCGAGATCCCGTCATTCTTCTCACCATGCCCCTTCACAAAGTGCCCCAGGATCACCAGGTTTCAACACTTGAAATATTTGAATCACAACTTGTTTATAAAATTTCAAGCATTGTTTTTTTCTAAGGTCATGGTGGTATATCCTATTTGAGTTCTACAAATATGATTGGTCAGCAACAAATTTCAGAATTGGTTGGTCAACGACATTTGATGTTGCCAGGTCAACATATCACAGTTGTCACTAATGGTGCTGGTGGCGAAAGAGAAGGTACAATATTGTCTTGTTAATAAAATTTTCTTATTACTGATTTTATGTGTATTCATGTGTCAATTTGTATGTAGAAAAGTATGTACTGGGTTCCGGAGGCAGTAGCTTGGTGTCTATCCAGGAAGAGCATTCCATGTCACCACCTCCTGTAATTATACAAGCATCTTCTTCTCCCTACGGATACGGGTATATATTGTTAATTATTTAATAATAATTTTTTATGTAGACAATAAACATGGTTTTATTAATTCACAGAGCAACGTATGTTACTACTGAAAGTGGTATTGTTAAACGTTCATACTCAGGTGATGATAGTTGTGGGGAAGATGGAGGTGTTGGTTCTGGCGATTTAATAATAGAAGAAAATCCAGATTCACCCATTGCTGCAAAACGAGCGAGATTTCGTCACGAAGATAGGAATGATTATTAGTTATTTTTTTTTTTTTTTAGTAAACTCTAAATTTTAGCACCAATCATGGAATGAAGATGTAGTACACATTAAAATAATAGGTGCTTTATGAACATAACAAGAAAACGAAATAGCTGTGAAACATTCTTTTATATGTGCCACACTTTGTTTCTTAAATAGTTTTAATTTAAAAACATAGTTTCACATTTTCACAACACGGAAATTATTTTAAATCTCATTAATTTGGAATATCCATGAATCATGGTTATTTCAACTCTTAATCATATAATGTATGACTTTGTTTATTTCTATATAAACATAAAGTTTTATACAGCATTTTATGTTTCATTCATTCATGTATGTATTTACAGCGTTGAGACTGCAAATCCCATGTGCATAGTTTATAAAGACAGCTCTTATAAGTTATTTGAGGTCAATGCATGTTTTACTTTTTATTTTTATTATTCTACTGTTAATATTCAAAATTTGTATTAAATATTACATATATTTAATTTATTTATACAATATACAGTTTCAAAGTTTACAAAAGTTATTTTTTAACTTAAAAATATACAAACATAATTTATATTCATTTTGTCGAAAACTAACACACCCACTGTTTTATCACTGTTTTCATTCAATGTTCATACTTTTACTATTTGCTTTATTATCAGTGGCTACCTAGTAGCAGATTATACATAGTGAATATTGGCTTGGATTTTGTGGAAGTGCTCAGTTTTTTTATTGTGAGTAAAGGTGTATCACATTGCAGTAATGTTTAATTTAAAATTTCAATTAGATTTTTCAAACACAATATTTGTATCAAACTTTTCAAATTTTATTTGTTTATTTTAAATTCATTAAACATTTCAAATTCAAAGTTTGGAGATAAGAAAGAGTGAATGATAATCACTTTTATATGAATGTTCAAGTTATATAATTTTTAATTGTTTCAAATTTGGTTTGTGTGTAATTTTGATCAAAATAAATTGCTACTTAATAATGTAAATATTTCTTAAAACCTAAAGTGCTCTTTTTACAGTAGTACACAAGTTCTATCAACGATAGTGTCATTATGTCAAGCAATAGTGTTTAAAATTATGAAAATATCTAATAAAATGGTCCAAAAATCAGCGAGTTCATCAAATTTTGTTGCTACTTAGTCTGAACTACATTGTAAAGTGACCGTTAAGTAAGTAGAATCAATTAGGTAGCAGTTACCTCATTACTTAGATTAAAATTCATAGGTGTTCATTATTACTAAAAGTCTTGTGTTTACTTCAAAGTTATGACATTAAATTTTGAGCATAAGAATGAAATGTGCATTGTAATAATGATTTTGATATTGAATAGTGCGAATTTGCAGTTTCAAAAATTTAATTATGAGTATACATATGTATACATGTATGTATTCTTGGAAATCTAATTGAAAACTGTGTACTTCCAAAAAAGGGGTAATTCAAATAGTGTGACGAGTTGAAAATTATAGGTCACTTTAACATGTTCATTGATGAATCTCTAAACTTTCAAGCCCAGTATTTTTAGCGAGAAGTTAATTTATATATATTTAGGAACATAAAAAATCTAGGAATTTTTTTGTTATTGAAAAGTATTACTGAAATGCAATTTTTTGATAACACCTGGAAATGTAATTATGAATTTATTTGAAGATACAAATAGATGAGACATATTGATATTGTTTTTCTGTAAATGTATATAAGTTATTTTTATTAGCCATACTTTTCATAGTAAATAATTCAAACAGTTATTTTAGGATGATAATTTATAAAAATATGTTTGTATATTGTAATTTACTGAAGAATTGTTTGAAATTTGTTCTGTTGAATATTTCAAAATCTTTAGCGTTTTAATAACTTATGATTTCTCCACTCTTGTATTTTAATAGTTATAGTGAAATGTACTAAAAATACGTATTGAGGATTTTTATTGAAAAATAAAGCAAAAATGTATTATCCTATATAAAATTAAAAACATTTTTTTTTAACTAAAAATGCTTTCTGTAAACTTCAGTGCAACTTAGATATTTTGTAAGCCTTTTTTTTTTACTATACGATAAGGTAATTAATTGGCTGGTTTTAATCGATTTAAAAGTGATTGAGATAGTTATAGATGAAACATGAGTAATTGTGTGCACATTTAGTGTCTTTAATAATTGTGTTCATCATATCATAGGGGTTTTGAATTTAGATCAATTTATAGTGCATAATATTACATTTTCCCCCAGTGAATCAATTTTATTGTGTATATATCAAAGTTGCACTGTATAGTTTTTTGAAATTTCAAATAAAATTGTATCAATCAAATGGGACAAATATTTTTGAAACATTCAAAATTATTAGCATCCGAGTTTTGTTCACTCGATAAGTAAATTCAACTGTTGATTCGCTGACAAAAACCCAGTGACTTTATATGAAAAATTGTATAATTGTTTATATAGTTAAATTATAAAGAGTTTAAACACACCATGAGACATGAATGAAAATGTGAGGGAATTATAATATTTAACGTGATACACACATGTACGTGTGCTTTAAAATATATCTAATATTGTATTGACTAATGTTAAATGCTGGTGACCATGTTCATGGCTGGTCCATAAATTATTTTAATAAAGTACAATTTCGCCTTCAAAGGCACAAAGTAAAACATAGTGATTATGAATTGATATGGTAATTATTTAGTCAAAATTATTTTGATGGCCACTTTAATCGCAATATATGTATGGAATAAATGATAGTACATTTAAATTATGATTTTTTATTTTCCTCTGTGCACTACAAAAAAGTATATGTTTTTGTTTTCAGTGTGTTGTTTCATTCCATTTGTAGTAATATTATCGCATATGAAATCATTGCAGCCATATATGAGTGTAAAAAAGAGTAATCTAGTGGAACTGTTCCAAACAAAGAAAATTCAAATGGTTGTTTCGTTAATAATCTTCTCAAGCTCAAGAGTTGTATTTTGCTGATAGCTGCAAAAAATACTGATTATATTTATACTATTTAAATATTATTTTAATTAGATTGCTATGAGAATGCCCTACTCTTATCATTTCTTAGAAAAAATTTATAGGATAGAGTTTTTGATTGCATTTGGCATTTTTTTATAGATTCACCAATTGAAGTTAGTAAGTAAACGAAAAAAATAACAAATATTGACCACAAAGTTGCACCTGTAATTCCACCTGGTGTCTGAAACATAAGAAATATTGATTGCTTTGTTTGGCCTATTTTTAATAAGCAGTATTATTTTATTTTTTTTACCTTACTGACAATTGTTTCAGGTTTTAAGCATAATGTGGTGCAAAGGACAAATATGAGAAATGCAGAAAGCAAAAAGAAAATAATCTGGAGTATATCATAGAATATATTCAAATCTTCAATTTGATTAATACTTACCTACATACCTAATTTATTTTATGGAATTGTTAGGTTGAAAATTTTAAGTTGTACTTACCGGTAAATTCATCATTTTTACTATTAGTACTATATTGTCTTCAAGAATATTATACACATTTGCTATTTGTATTATTTCATCATCATTTTTATGTACATATTTATTTTCATTACGTCTATAATATTTACTGAATGCATATTGTTCGAATTTAACATTGGTCATATTAAAGAATTTTATAATTAAATTTGTGTCTGTGTAAAATTTTAGCAATGTATAACATATTGAGATTCCGGTGTAATATACTGTTATATCAGAAACAGTCATTGGCCAATATAGTTTGTCATATAAGTATCGTGATAATAAATAGACTGCAACTATAATGTGTAGAAGAAACATTTTTATAAACCAATTTTTCATTAGTATTCTATTTGTATTAATGCATTTGGATATTTTTTTCAAATTATAAAAAAAAATGAATGCCATATTTTGATTGAAAAAAGCAGTATGTATCCACATTGACACAGCACTCAATAATGAAGATGACTGTATCCCAAGAAATATACAAGCCAAAAACAAATTCAATTGTTCAACTTTAACTCTATATTTCAATTCCAAAGACTGAACAAATTTAAATATTATCATCATAGTGATAGAAAACGAAATGATTTTAGTTTTGAAGCCAATCGGAGTCACTTTATTTTCTTTGATAATGATTGAACTTATTAAAGCGCATTGTTGCATGTAATGTATTAATTTATATGATTTTATGAATTTCAGATTATCAAAAGAAACAGACATTTTATTAATGTCCATCGAAGCGATCTATCACACAACGAAGCATATATTGATTGAAGACCATTCTAATCTAAATTAATGAAGTAATTTCAATTATTTCTTTTGGTAATTTTTTAAAGGGAAAAATTTAATTGATTCAACATCTTTATTTTTTCTTACATTCACATGTTATTGCTAGATTTTTTATTTTATTTCATTTGTACTAACATTATTATATACGATGCAATCCCAGCTATGTACGAATGCAAAAATGTGTAGTTTAAATGAAGTATTCCGAATAAAGAGAATTCAAAATCTTTTTTTGTTAGTATCTTTCTTAGATTTGATAGGTTTTTTCTATTAATATCTGGAAATTGTAAGATATTTTTTGAAATACAAATAAGCAATTTGATTTAAGCCTCACCTTTGTTGTTTTGCAAAAAGATTTTGAATGATATAGTTTTTGATTGCGTCATAGTTTCTTTTACAGATTCCCCTATTGTGGTGAGTAAATATACAAAGGATATGGTAAATAATGACCATGAAAGCGCTCCAGCAATTCCACTTTGAGTCTGGAAAAAAATTATTGAGAAAATTTTATTTTCTGTTAATGTTTCTGAATCGATAAGACATTAAAATTTTATGCTTTTACTCGGGATACAAGAGTTTCTGGTTTGAGACAGGTTGTAGTGTTGAGAATAAATATGAAAAATCCAGAAAGTATGAAAAGTAGAATCTGCAACCAAATTTATTGTTGTACACTAAAATTTATAATTGCACATTTTCATATGTATAATATTGAGAGTTACTGGTAAATTCATCATTTTTATAGATATTGTTATGTTTTCTGTAAGAGCTATGTAAATTTTTGTTATTTTGATAATATTATATCTATTACTGTCAGAAATACATTTACATTTGTTAAAATTCGAAGGTTTGTTAGTTAAGAATGCATTGTACAATGTCTTGTTCACGATGATGAAAAATTTCAATGACAATTTTATATCTGTATAAAATTTCAATAAAGTACAACATGCTACGATTCCCGTATAGTACAAAGGAAAATCAGATATACTGTCCTTCCAATAAAATTTATCATAAATAAAGTGCAATATAAGAAACTTTCCAATACAGACGTGTGTTATAAAAATTTTAGACAACCATTTTCCCAAATTTTTGTGCTCGAAGTCATCTGTATGTTTGCATATTTTATTCAAGTTTCGAAGATATTTCATTTCCATGTTTTTATTGAAAAATGCCGAACGCATCCACATAAACGAAGCACTCAATAAAATAGAAGAGTGAATACCGACAAAAATAAGCATTGAAAAAAAATTAAACTCATTGACTTTAACTTCAAATTTTTGTTTAAAATTGTAAATGAATTTACACATAACCGAAGCAGTAATTAAAATGGAAATAATTTTATTTCGAAATTCGATCGATTTCACACCGTTTTCATCGAAAACCATACAGCTTATAAAAACGAATCTGTGAATATAATTCAGCAATCTTAGCGGCTTAATAAATTTAACATATTGCAAAAAAATCATCATTTAATACGTATACGACAAAATAGTTATGATAATTCAAAAGGTAATAAAATACTAATTGTAAACGACTACTCAAGTCGATAATTGAAATATCGATCGACCAATCGAAAACCTAATTGACACATTAATATATCAATACGCGATAAAGCGATCGAGTAGTAATTCATTTCCCGAATATGTACATTCGTAAAAAAAGAGCTAGACACATTTTCCGAACTCACATACATACGATATTCGAGCCGGAAAAATCGACTGTTGCGTGTACAGAAGTTAACCGTGACCACTTCGGATTAACCGAACGTATAACTTTATTACATCGAAAAGAATATAACGAACGACCGACAGAAGGCTGCCGTGGGATTTTCGAAAATAGGGTCGAGAGCACGCATTGTCGAAAGTATTACCGACCCCGTGTATGTACGTTGCGTATAATGCGAGAGCTCGAGCGATTGATCCGATACCCCGAAATTAATATGTGGAAAGGTGGAACTTTTCCTGAAGGATTTGTTGGGCCGCTTTTCCCTTTTTTCCATCGGGAGACTTTTTTTACGTCGATCTTTTTCCTTCTCCGAGAGACCGATGCCTGTAAAAATTACAGTATTATGAGAAATTCTCAACATTTTTCTTTATGAATTTCAGATATGCTCTTTTTTTTTTTTTAAATTTTTAATTATTGGATTTGTGGTAAATAAATGTAACATCAAATTTATCGATAGTATCCAAAATTTCTCATCATACAGAATTTAGGAACCACTCTATACAAATAATACAATTTTTTCATCATTGTACATTTTTTTATTATCATAATTTCATCACATCACCATCACCTTTCATATGTCCGTTTAATTCGAACTATTTAGTGACACCTATGTGTGCACTTCTCTACTCTTAGGAGTCTCGTCTTCACTATATAAAGTGAATGATACTAACTATTCTGGTTATCTGTGTCACTTATGACCGATTAAAAAAATACACGGTGTGTATATAAAAAAATGGGTAGAAATTACCTGTTTAAATAAATAAATAAAAAAAATTACATCATTTTCCATATTTTCAATTATTTGATGATTAATCTACATATGTATATGAAAATAATAGATTTTTCAATATCATTGATATTTAGATGAATATTTCGTTCATTTTTCCATACCCCCATTCTATTTCGAGCGTACATAAATCATTATGTTTACAGACCGCCCTTCAAATAACTGCTTTTTGATGGAGTGCCGCAATTAGCATTCGCCCCAATATCAACGAGAAAAATCGATCATTTTCATTGCCAATTATACGATTATGGGATGTTTGTCTTGTAATTTGCTTGGTCAAGCGGTCGGATTTACAACCGAGAACATTTCGACCGGAAAAGCGCTTTCAGTAGGAGAAAAGCGTTCGTACCTTAGAAAACGTTGCAAGCCTTTTACGTTCGCTTTGTTTTATAACCTTGTATTTTTTTTTGTATTTTATAATCTTTTCGAACGTGAATATGATTTTCGAGTACGGAACGAAAGCGTACGTTTCGATTACACATTTTTTTCAATAATAAAAAATAATTAAATTACGAACGAATAACGAAAGCGGCAGTATCGCACAATGGACAGCTTCGACAATGCGAACATCCAGCAATATACGAATCGTATTTTTTGTACAATATTCTATACACGTGTACCGAATTCGCAGAATATGCTCAATGATATCGGTAGCGTAGAAATTTAATCAAAAAACGGTGGATTTGTTTCTTTTGACACGAAAGGCTCTGATGGATGCTGCGAGATGGACGCTAATCGACTCCCCTGTCTGAAATTAATTCGATTCTTTTCACGCCGTTGTTGTATTGTTCGGTTATCTAAATGACACTCTTTTTGTTAATCGAGATTGTTAATTATAGAATGTATAAATGTGCATTTCCAGTCGTATTGGGGTTTGGCGAAAATGAACGGTTATTTTTAGGATGTTCTTTTTTCGGATTCTTTATGTATCCGTTGATTAATTTATATCGTTGTTCAGTTGATGTGGTAATAAAATAAGCTTCGTTGACGTCTGAAGAAGCTTTTCGATTGATTATGGTTTATTTTTATCTATATTTTCTTAGAATCAATCGAATTTAATTCACTTGTGAAGTCGATTATCGGCACGAAAACTTGAGACATGTTAATTTAAGTTAATCCGATTTAATACAAAAAGCTATGTTAACTTGTCAATGTTTTTTTAACATTATTATCGAATTTAGATTAAAATATATACTCACATAGATTCTAATTTCACGTAAGTACATACAATGTTAAATTTCAAAACATGCGAATACGTGTTTAAACATATGAAACTAAAAACGCCTCGCTCATCATTTACACCAATCGCAACCTCACTAACCTACGGCATAAAACGAAAATAAATTCCAGAACTACCGCCGAACATTAGAACCGCCTTAAAATTTAAACCTCAATAGATTAAACCTTGGACCTATCGAAAAGCGATCCGCAACACGCATTTGCGGAACTTTCCCTCGCCGAGGGGTGCCACCCTTCAACTCCCACGACCTACCCCATAAAAATAACGAAAGCCACTACAAACAAGACTAAACCTAGAACTGAAATTAGAACCTGAAACCAGAACTAGACTAGACTAGAGTTGGAGTCATAGAAGCTCAGTAGAGTCGATAGAACTTCCTAGGACTACTGGACTCCAAGAGACTCCATAGGCCTTCATATGACTACATATATGTATGACTCCATGAGACTCCATACGACTCCACGAGACTCCATATGACTCCATGAGACTCCATATGACTCTATGAGACTATGAGACTCCATAGGACTCCATGAGACTCAGCAGGAGCATATAGAGGCCGGGGTCCGTTTTACGACCGCCGTTACAGGGAAATTAGTATCGGCCGCGAGCGGGCAACTATCGGCGGGGTCTTCGTTAAAATTGTAAACGTACCCCGCAGGTTTACGGTCCCATTTTTATTGCTCCGAATGGGGGGCTAGCTTCGAATGATCGCAGGCACGAGGCCTATTTATTGCCCGGGGGGTGCTCCGTCCATAAAACATGCTCTAATTTACTCCGGAGGCTGGGACTCGCCCGCAAATTGTAAGCGTCGTTAATGCGGTCTTGTATCGACACTTTTCAATTCGCCATGTTTATTTATCTTTGAACGGAATAAAATTAAATGAAAGAAGATAAATGCCTTTTAAGTGAATTAAAATATTCGAACGCATGCATGGTTTAGGTTAAAAATATATTGCTCTATTCACTCTTGTCAAAGGAAGATGAACTAAAGATCATGACGGCTGTTTCCACTTTTAAACATAGATGAATTTGAATATTGATGACTCATGATGATATCGAAGAAAGGTAATAATATTTAATAGTAATATGTAGTAATGATTAATAATTTTCAATCTAAAAATTAAAATTGTTAAGAAATGACATGAAAATCGACTATAGGGTTTATAATATGACTTGAGGGATGATGAAAATCGATTATCTATGAAAATTCTATTTCTATGGTGGATGTAGACATATAGAATAATAATTAGGTTGTCAATTAAGATATATTCATTAGAAATTTATTCAATGAATATCACTGTTTGATGGTGACATTTTTACCTATTTTTCTTATCTTAAAGTTTTTCCTAATGATTTGCATAATTTGCATCAGCTGAAATTGGAATAAGAACATCTAACATAAATCTTAATAAAAAAAATCGATAATTGAATACCCAACACTACATTATTGATTTCAAAACAATCCAAATTACTTACGACAACATCGAACCAAAGCACCTTCCAACTTACTCTCGAAACTCAAACCATACAACGAAAACGCAGTTTTCAAACCGACACGAATATAAACCAGACCAAGTACAGACATAGAATAGATATAGAATATACACGAGTTATGAATTAATCTGTCCAGGACGAGGGCTTACGGTGTTGATTTGGGTTTCGCACTCCATTAGTCAGCGGGCCGCTATCGGTCGCCACCTGAGCCACACCTCTTAGTTATTGTCCTTAGTGGAAACGCACTCGACACATAGTCGTTCGGTAAAGAGATGATTTATAATCAGACGAAGGGGGTATGTCCTGAAAATTTCAGTAAAATTCCGTTAAAAGGGTTGCTTCTCGCTTCGAGAGTTCGACGCGTTCAAATCACTTCTGTGGCTGAAATAAGTTAGACATTCTATCGACTTCAAAATTTTAAACATAATTTGTGATATGTAATAATGTACAATTTTCTAGATGTGCATACAATTATTCTAGAAAGTTTCATCGAGATAGAATGAGCAGTAAAAGTATGAAATGAAGAACATAGAAATATAGGATCAAATAACCATTTCTATTTATATAGAGTGATTGATTTTCATATGTTAGTATAAATTAGATGAATAACTTTTGAAAGGTAAGTGAGTCAATAAAGATTGAAAATCGTCAGAATATACGATTATATTTAAAACAAATGTTGCCAATTGTCGAGCTTTCGAAAAAAGCGGATTTAGTTCGATGAAATATTACGTTTGTATTGTGCTTGTTTTCATTGAATTTTTTTCGCATTAATTTAATTCGTCTTCAAATTTAGTCCGAAAAAATAACACATACAATACAGAAGCAAAGCCTCAAAAGTAATTCAATATTGCGTACATAATGAGAGCTAAAAATCGAGTTTTTTTTTCTTTTAAGCGAGAACCAATTTTCGAGCTCCATTGTTGCGTAGCATTGTTCGACGCACACACCCCTCGATGAAATAATAATAAAAAAAATATCGAAAATGAAATAAAATAACGGAATAAGGCTTAAAACACACTACGACTACTGACTGCGTGAAAATTTCAATTTTCTATGAAGCAAGTTTGAATAGACTGCAGTAACGTATTCGAATCTATCATATACAAAACGGTATTGATAAATCGACAAAATAAAAAATATAAATAGAATTTTTAAATCGACGCGAATCGTCACTCGAGTGTGTTCATAGCCTGATACGACAGAATGGTAAAAAAAAGAGAAAACAGCCCGGAATTGAAACGGCGCTCGTTCATCATCGCAAATATTAATTTCAATATTGAATATTTCACGGGTGTCACGTTATTAGCCTATTTCCATTGTGGGGCCGCCACGTTGATAAATTGTGTTTCGCACCAAACGAAAGGAGCTTAAAAACGGCCTTTTCCCGTTTCCCGGGACGGGACGGGACGAGACGGGACGGGACGGGACAGACGTGTGCGGGACCGACAAAGAGATGGATGTCCTGCAAAGTATGTATCGTCTGCACGGTGTTCATTTTGTCGTTGTGTACTATTGGTTGTTTCTAATCAAAAGGCGTTAAATATTATCCAATAAAAAAAATATTTTTGTTATAAAGATATTTTATATCTAGTCTAATTTGGGTTTTAATCATAGTATAAGTGTGAGAAATTTGATAATTTGATCATAAAACAATCAATGTTTAATTTTATGATAGATTTTATGATTTTGATTAATATGAATTCGATTTAATATAAGAAGAAATAACATAATTTCTATCTCAATTCAATGAGAGTTTTTATTTGATAAAAATATAAAATTGAAGAATTATATACCTAATCCAATATCTTATTTGAATATTGGTAGTAGTAGTAATATAATTGTGAGGGTGGTCAAATAGAAAAGCCTTTTTTTATCATTTATATATGTATTTTAGCGGATGTTGGGACTAGATGACTCGCACATTATGGGCTAATGTTCGTATTGAAAAATTCCCTAACGCTCATTAGCCGTATTCGGAAAATTAAGGGTGGTCGTTTTCCGATAATAGAGTAATTTGTTTCTAGACGCTCTTCTTTTTATTATTATAGTTTCCCGAATACGCACACGTTTACCTTTATATCGACAATAATGAATGTTAAAACGGGAAAAAAATCAATAGTAGAATGTTTGTACAATATAAGCGCATTTGAAAAATCGTGATATTCATGTCGTTTGATTTACAGCGTGATGGATTTTTGTAGAATAATATTTTTCATGAGAAAAGATAAATAAACATAGCTTAATAAATTTTAAATAGAGAAAAATTCAATTTTGCAATAAGGAAACTTCTGAAGTTTTGTACAATATCAAGGTCTTATTGTCAGTGACATACGATGGATATTTAAACTTTAATTTATGTGAAAAAACTTTTAGATTGCCCAATATAGAAATTAATATTTATTTTATTTAATTCTTTATCAATTTAAAATTAAAAAAAAATATCAAGGAAGTTGACATCCATTACATTAGAAATGAAAATTATATTTTCTTCAATTGTAAATCGAGCGTCTCAAATTGCGAATTATTATAGAATTTCAAATCATTTAAAAAAAAAACCTAATTTATAATAAAAAAACACATAATCGAATCCTCTCATGAAAAAAGCATACACTACAAAGGGAAAAAAGTGCGAAAATAATAAATGTGCCATTATACGGGCGGGTCGCGGCACGGACAGGTCGGAAAGAAAGGTCCCGGAAGGGCAGCTTGTTTTACGCATTAGGGCACAATTACCGCGCTATTATTCTTGTTCGCCTCCTCTTACGACACCGTTACGGAAAAGGGGTGAGAAAAGAACCGGAAGGGGTTGAAAAACCGCCCGACCCCGCGTAAGCTCGAATTTTCGCGGAAAATGCGGAAAATCCGATCGCGCGATCGAAAAAAACTTTTCCTCCAGACGTGTGCAAATTTCGTTTTAATAGAGGCCGAAATGAATAAAAAAATTGTAAGCGTGTCATACAGTGTGATTGTGTGGAATTTTTATTAATATGAAGGTTGATATTTTGATCGTAAGTTAGTCATTATAGCGAATGGTTCGGTATATCGAGTTCTAGAATTGAATAATCGGTATTTTCCAGACTGAAGCTATTAGAACAAGATAGACTCTGTTTGTTTCTAAGGTCTCAAACTTAGTTTTTCTCACTTTCACAGCTTTCGTTTGAATAACGTTGATTATGTAAGTCCATGATGGAAGAAGGTAAACGACTATGTCCTTGTGTACTGTATAAGACTTCGTCAAGATTTTATAAAATAAACCAAGAAATCTGCATATGTTGATTGTTTCTCATTAGAAAACAATTTAAACACCTTTGTCTGACATTTTAAAGAAAATAAAAACATTGCAGTATTGGTCAATTCATCCAATTTTAGGAATACGTGACGTGAAGTTATAACCGTTAAAAGTTATAAGATATAACGTGAAGTTAAAAATAAGATGATAAAATATTCAATTAATAATTTAAATATTAAATTTATTGAACGTGAAGAATTTGTAAAAAAATGATTCATTTATTTTTGTTAAAACGAATTCACGATTTTCTTCGCGTGTATTGTAAATTGTGCAGTGATAATTTTGAGTGATATTATCATAAATTTCCAAGAATTTTGAGCTAAATCGTGGTGAGTTTTCATTTGAACACCTTGTACAGTGTATTTGTAAATCCGGATCGAACGAGGAAACTATTATGTTCGAGATAATACTCACAGGTTATTTGTAACACGTTTCGGTTTTCCGTTCGGTTTTTCGTGCGTTCGTTACGCTTTGTCTAGTCTAATGGAAAAATAATATTTTTCAGAGTTTCGTAAGCGTTTCCCTTTTCCGTATAGCCGCAAGATATTCTTCAATTTGCGATTTTGTTATGCTAGCATGCGTTGTATTTTCGGCGCGGATTTGCGCCAAATTAATTCGATTCGAGTTAGCGTCAGCGCACACCGCGGTGTGAAGAATCGCCGCAGAAATTGTAAGAGATTTTTATTTCGCAAATTTGCGGAAAAAAGGACGAAGATTTAATAACGCCGGAGACAAGCGGGATAAATTAAAATAACAAAGTTTCGCCGAATGGATTCTACTCAGTGGAATCCTCTCTCGAACTCTAGATATAATTTTCGGATCCCCGGGGGTCCTCGGACTATTGTTCGGAGACTGCGAATATACCGTGCGACTGAAAAAAAGAGGAAAATTGAAAAGTATGTTTTGTGAAAATACTGTATCATTTCATATTAACAAAAAATAATTGAAGCTTAACGAAAAATTTATTATCATTTGAATCATTTTATAAAAAAAAATATTTCAAATTTAAAAAAGAAATAAAATCTTTTCATGAAATAAATTACGTAGTGATTAAAATTAAATATAGATTTCAATTTAGTATAAAATGATATGATAATAGACTTTTTGTTAAATATTATAGAATTTGTTTTATCTTAATTTCTTGGTCGTACCAAAAGCACTTATAAAGTTTTCAACATTATGCGTTAATTCTAAATTATTATATTAGTTTTAATACATTTTTTTTAATCAACTGTAATCAATATAATCATCGAAATTTTGATTCAATTCAATTATTATTACTAATGAAACATAATATTTATCAAAAATATATTTTTATAAATATCGGAAATTGTGAGATTAAATTCTAATTTGGATGAGACGTTATGTTTAATTATTGAAGCATCAATCAAGGCTGTGTCTATTAATGCTGAATTCTTAGGTTATTAATCTATAGGTAATTGAAATTTTTTCCTAAGACCTCCACTATGATTATGATCATATCTTCATCATTGGTATGTATTTATATCTTGATACTAATTTTTTAACATAATATAATGTAATATATCAAAAATAAGAGTAAAATGAATTAAAAATAATTCATTAACATTTCAGCACGTCCATTGATTCATCCAAGGACTTGTGTATACGTCCTGCTATTTTCGTCCGATTGAAACTGGCCGCATCGTCGCAGAATCGACAAACCGCCATAATCACCGCACAAAACAGCCGAAGCCTCCTCGCCGTAACATTTCAGTCCGAGGGAGTTTCGCATTGTTGTAATTAAAGCCTCCCGCAGTTTGCCGTTGTTGTTGTATTCGAAGTTTCGGATAATACGGGCGGCAAGAAGGATAAGACTCTCCTGGCCGAGTCCTGCATAACCCAATTTGCACGAGATCAAATATCAATACGAAGCCTCGTCGATGCTGACCGTTAGTATTTGGAAATGTTGACAATATTTTCTTTTGTTTGGTTTAGGGTCGATCTTTTCACTAGTCTTGACTATACTTTAAATTAGCTAGTGTTGTTTTTCCTATCGAATTTGATAGCTGTCAAAGCGTGTTCGAGAACTCACATCGTCGAAATTTATAGAAAACACGCTAGCCAAGTTAAAGTTTAGTTAAGATTAGTGAAAAGTTAAGTTCTTAGGGTTGGTCATTTCACTTGGTCAGAATTTGTGTTTTTTTATATACATAGATATATTTTTTTCATACATATTTTTCAAATTCATATTGTTAAGCCATATAAAAAAACGAAAAACTAACATGATGGTTATTATCGAGTGAAAAGACTGGTTCTGAAAGTCACAATTGTTGAGTCATTTTATTGATATTTGTGGAAAAGACTATTATTTTCGAACTTTAAACAAACTAATCTAGCCAAAATTAGTTTGAAACATAATCTTATTTAACTTGTCGAGTGTTGTATCGATACTCGATGGTCTGCTCCATAAATACCAATTTTTGTTGGAATTAGCATGAATTGAAAACCACAATATTTACGATAGTAAGAGTATTGAATGGACCTAAGTTATGAACAGCTGCCGATTGTAAACATCGAACTAATTACAAACAATTCGCGCAAACTACTTAAGTCCTATCTATAGTCAGAAACGTATCACAAACTTTGTTGACGATGCAACGTTCTCCTAATTTTGTACAATAATAACATTTAGATAGTTGAACTTCGAACGACTCGCGAACGTCCGACGATCGTTGAAGTTGTAATATTAATTTTTGAATCAATTTTAATTGTCAATCATATCGCATAGTCAAATTATTATACAGAACCGGACATCTTCTAATTTGTTAGAGGACATTCGTGCCGGTTCCGAATACTCCAATGCTCGAAGTGCTCGCGTCCTCTACGGGGTTACTCTCTCTCTGTATGAACGTCAATTAAATTATAGCGTCGACTTGCTGAATTTGAATGTCACCGGATGGAATTATATTATGGGATTTTAATGTTTGAATTTTCAAAGTCGTAAATAATGTAAGCGGTACTTTAACGGGAGTATTTTAGCGATTGACAAGCGGAATAATGTTGTGCGTAACGAATCGCACCCGAGGGAATACATCGACGTTTATGGAAAAAAAGTTCAAAGTGAAATTATTAAATTTTAAACGAATTTGCGTTCACGGTTATTTTGCCTTATTTGATCAATGATTTAATAATGAAAAACTCAGTTTTATTCGAAATTAATCTTTTTTTTCTCTCTCTAGAACTAGACAAACGTTTAGAATACGATCAATTAATTTGGAAGTTTTCCATCGAGTTGAAAAGAAAATCTCACGTTTTTCGCGAAATTGAAAGACGGCGGTCGAAAAACACAAAACTACGTCGTCTTAGGAACGTTTTATTAGTTACGCTTTACAACGACGAGAAAGACGAAATACAAAAAAAAAATATACTTAGAGAAAAAAAAAACGAAACTTTTATAGAACTTTTAATTTAGCAATGGGAATAAATCTTTTTTTATATCGCACCGAAGCTTTTCGGGGATGTCGTCCCCTGTTCTGTTTCGTTCACCACTCACTACCATTTTATATGTATTTTTTTCATATCATTTTTTCGAGCGCGAAAGCCTTTAAATGTGCTCGCGCAAATTTATATACGCGGTACGTGTGCATTCACGTTGCAAATTTATATTCGCGCTTATGTACGTACGCGTGTACGTGTTGTGTGAACTTTTTTTTTGTTATTTTCAATTCAGTCCGACAATTGTTTTCAAAGGTGGATTTTAGCTTTGGACCAGCTCAGCATTATTGCAAAATTGTATTTCAACCGACTTCCTAATCCGGCTACGTTTGTGCCAACGTTCTCCAATGTTAATGCCTTGAATATTAAGTTTCGAGCTGTTGAATATTCTGTTTATTTTTATTTATTAATTTGTTCGCAAATGCTTTCTACAGTGGGAATATTTTCACGTATAATATGCATGAGGCTCTTTTCAATTATTTTATCATTTGTGAGTTGAGCGATAATTATTATCAAATATTTTATGTTTGTATGGTGGATGAAGTGAAGATGTCGTGACGTAATAAAAATTGATCATTCTATTTAAACTTACTATTAATTAAATGATATCTTTAAAATTTAAGTTAGTTCTTGAATGTAGAATAAAAGGTGTGCTAATGTAATTTTCATAAATGGTCGCTTTTGACTTTGAAAGGAATGAGCTGCAGCAGACTGGACTTTTCATAGGATGTAAAAACTTATGAAAGCTTACTGAGATAAGATAGTTTTATACAAATACTGTTACATCTTAATACGAATATTTAAATGTTATTATTTTATACATATAGAAGTTTTGATTAGAAAGGAAAATTTAAATTTCAATTGTACTTTGATACAATTCAGTATCTATGTTCGAACATTGACTTACATAACAGATGATCAAATCTCTACAATGAATCAAAAATATTACGCAGTCGTATTTTCCATCATTTTCATTTTCAAAACTACCGAAAATAAAATAAAAAAAAAAATCTGAACGTAACAAAAGCGAAACAACACTCACTTTCAGGACGAGAGGCATTTGCGGTCTTCCCCTTTCGATTCGACCTTTTTTTTCGCGAGGTTGTTTTCGCCGAAAGCACCCCCTCGGTTTTTTTTCAGCCCGGCGGTGCCTATTTTTTCCATTCAGAGCGATGATAAGGTATTCATTAGGTTTGACCGGAATTGGCTCCAGCCGTCAGTCCCGGATCCCACACTTGGACTTCCGGCCGCGTTATCCCGGCGCATTCCAAATCACCGGAAAATTCCGGAGTTTTCCCCCCTTTTTTTCCTCGTTATTGCTCATGCCCCCCAAACCCGTATAAATACTCGATGGAAAATGAGGTTGAGTCGTTTCGGAGGTTTTTTTTTTCGCGTTCGTATGAATAGATATTACGGATTTATGGATGCTTTAGATATAATATGTATTTTGTGTGTGTGTATGTGCAGGGTTGTTCGGTTGGATGTGATTGTTTTTTTTTTCGTATATGTGTTGATGTTGGAATGAGTGTTTGTTGTTGTGTAGTTGAATTGGGTTGTGTTGTAGTGACAGTAGTGTAAGTGAGAAAATTGGGGAAATGAGTTAATCTTTGTTTTGTAATGCATGTGTATGTATGTATGTATCGAACTTTGAAAATTTTATGGAATTGAAAGAAATGTTTCTATGTTTATTGTTTTCAATAGTATCACTAACAAAATAAAACGTGAAGCATTAATTATCTTGAAAAAAAGTCAAGTTATTTGTTATAATAGAAGACACAAATCTATTTTAAATATCAATTGTATGGAATCATTTGCGTTATACAAAATTTATTTATTTTTCTTATGAATCAATTTGAAATAGATTTTTTATAGAATGTAGTGAATTTGTTTTCATTTGACTTCTTTAAAAAGCATTATTTTTCTGAATAATAAAAAAAAAACGTATCAAGGTAAAAACTAGCTTTTGTTTATTGTATTCTTTTCGCGCGATCTATTCATCGACATCCACGAGTCGTGATCGATGACTGAGTTTCAATATGAGAAAAGTCACTTTTATTTTTTCGCACTTTTTACACAAATAAAGCGAAACAATATAACAAAACTCGAACGTAAAGCCTCCGTCAGAGCGTCTTTCGAGGGAAAATAATGCATCGAACACTTTCATTATGCAGCAACAAAGAGCGGCTTCATTGTAACGACATGAAAGCTCACCGTCTTTTGATTCTCGATTCGACGCGAGAAAAAGACCGATCGCCGAAATGTTTACGATTTTTCACAGATTTCGTTTCGAGAAAGATCTCACCACCCTAAAAAGTAACGTATATTCATATTTTATACGTATTATATACGTATGCGAGTTCGTTTTATTCGTTAAAAATGATTGATTAGTTCCATACGGTAATATTTCAAAGTGACGCCGCACGTTTTGCGGCGTCGGGCAAACAAAATCAAAAGGGTGAAAATCGCTACCGAGAGATTTTCCCTCGGCTTCAGCTACAGGGTCGCACTAGGAAAACTCTTCTTTAAACTTTAAATCACTTCACTGGCGGTCGATTGATTTTTATTCTTGTCAATAGATATTGAGAAAAATATGTTGTTTGTTGAATTGTCTCTTGCGCTGCGGATTCGATCGAAACAGTAAGCGGCATATTGAAGTTTATATGTTTGTTGTTATTGAATTAAAAGTTTATTCTATATCGTTGACAATTGTCTAGGTTTGAAATTTGAAAAAGAAAAATCTGAATTATTGTAATATATTTAAAATTTTCTAGAGCTGAAATAATTATTTCAATGCTTTGTTTTTTGTCTTCAACAAAATCACTAAATATCTCTTAATAAATAATACGAATTTTTTATTGCTATACAAAGTATCAGCAAATATAAATATAATAATTTAGTTCCAGCGCATTTCAGAGCACTTAATTCGTTTAGTGTGCGCCGAGTCTCAACAGATTAAAACAAATGACCCACATTCGAAGCTTTTCAATAAAAATACTTAACGAAACCGCGATAAAGGAAAATACACACAAAAACGACAAAGCGCCATCCATATACGAGCACAGCTCAAAATGCAAACCTATTTCATCGACAAAACCGAGTAATATAAAACCTTCGAGCACAATCGTAATAGTCCTTTCGTTCGGGACGCGAAACGCATTATTATTTCGTATAATATACTTTCGGGGTAATTTCTATAAGCGGAAGTCGGGAGCATTGTTGTTTTATTTTTCTCACTGCAAACGAGAAGAGAGAGCCTTAATTTCGTGTTTAGAGCCCTCGGTCGAATGCGAGCCAGTCACGCCACATCGTCGGCTCGGTTTGATCCCTCTCTTTGGCATTGTTCGCTCAATCGAGGCGAATGTCATTAGCATTATTAGGAAAATATGCCCCGAGGGACTTATGCGTGTTTATACGTATGATAGAGGGTGGAAAAGCGGGAAAAACTGTGGAGGACGTTGGGAAAATCGTCGAGGTGTTGTCGAGGTTGCGCGAGATGCGCAACCCTATTGTGCGTCCGAGGAAAATTGTTACGCGGCACGAATATCGCGGAAAGTTTAAATAAATAGTTTCATATGATTTTTTTAAAGCAATTTTATATTTTTTGATTGACTTTGGGATTCATTGATTGTAATTTTTTATATGTTTCAAGATGATTTTTCATTAATCTAATGATTGCATTTATCATCGATTTTTTTTTGTGATTCAATAGAAATCAAAATATTTTCAAAATACAATTTAGTCTCTATATATTTTTATTAATTCAGCACAATGAAATGGAAAACGTTATCGGAGTAATGATAAATTACTCGAGCTATTTGTTGAAAAGTGAGAGGGCGGCTTTGTCGTTTCGTCGATAATTAATTTAGTTCGCTGTAAATACCGCAAACTTTTCGACGCGTAAATTTATTTTATATTATTTTTTTCAGCGTCTCAGAAATGTCTTAGTGCATAAAGAAATAGTTTTCATTCGGCAGATTTATCTCGAAGAATGGAACAGCTGGGCATCAATTAATCTGGACTCGGTGCTAATCCCCCCAGTCTCCTCGATGTTAATTGTCGATTTTTCAGCGTTCCATTCACCTCTTTGTCTTCGAATATAGCTTTTCTTTTTTTATTCATTCGATTTGTTCTCGTCCATATTAAACTCGAAATATATTGCGCGAAATAGAGTCGCCAAGTGCATAAAGTAATTAACTATACTTTTTGATAAAAATAGACTTGTGTGTCAAAGCACCCAGTATCTAGATAGTAATAACTTTTTATATATGAAATAATATTTCTGAATTATAAAGATGTTTCATAACATGTTTCATTATTTTTCTCGACTTTTTGTTCTATGGAGTTAATAATTTTGTGCACTGAACGGTTCAATTGGGCGCAGCGAATTTCGACAGTTGCGTCCAAAATTGTACGACGTCCGCTCCGGGTCCAAAGTCGCGGTTTGCATGTTTTGACAATAAAACGTCAGAGGCTTTCACAACTCGGTCTTCGGCCACCGGGGGAATCCAGACAGCAGGCCTCGAACCAGAAGTCAGACGAAGCCTCCGAGGACTCAGACACGGGCTTAAATTCCATGTCGGTCCAAATCCTGAACGTCACTCGCGAAACTCGGCGAACTCGCTCTCTAGCTCTGAGTTATCGCGATGTTGTATTGTATGAGGAATCTAGAAGCCAAGGGGTGCGAGTCACAAATTTATATCGACATAAATAAATACATAAATTATCTCTGGATATATCTATTCATTTTGTTTCGAAGACAATTATGGGATCTGTCTCGACATATCAATACCTGAATGGAAAAATGAGATATTGCACTTTCGTTAACGCATATGTAGTCAGACAAAAACTGACTATGTACTTGTTGATTCATTAGATACATTGAATTAATTATTCGATCATACATGAAATATCATCAGATCACTTTAAATATGTCATCAGATCACTTTACAGCATTTCTATATTTTTTGAAAATTAAGTTTTATCCACATGTATCTCTTGGTTTCTAATGTTTTCGTATATAATATAATATGATATACATATTTTTGTTGTAGTTTTGCATCTGCAGCAGTTATTTGAAGATACGATGCAAAGTATGAACCTATGTATTGATGATATTGATTGGTTTTATGAGTGAGATGTGTGTGTAGAATTGAATGCGATTGCTTAGGGTCGTTATTGATTGAAGTTGAAAGTCACTTGAAAATATAATTAGTGAGAGATTTTTCATATTTCCAATAATGAAGTCTTTTACATCTCGTGTTGTTAGGTAGAGAAGAAAATTCTAATATGAGCCAAATTCACAATCAAAAGTTTGCTCTGTACGTGTCAGTTGCGTTTAAAAATTAAATTACATAGTTTATTTCGGGAAATATTCTGTGCTTCGTATACATACATGTACGTGTTTTTTGTGTTTAATGTAATTAAAAACTATGGAGTTTGCTGAAATTTAAATAATATCCATCGTGAAGTTTATCTCATTAAATAAAGGTGAAAGTATGTTATTCTGCGAGGAACAGTTTTGAATGGAAATTTCGAACATGCATGCTTTATGTGTATGTATGTGACCTATTTTAAAATAACTGCTTCGACGAAAATCAATTTCCTCTTAAGAGGAATGATTGATATCGCGTGTAAACATTTTAAAAGGAAATCGTACTCTCTATTTATATGGAAAACATTTTCAGTTCAATGTTTTAACATATGTACGTTATTCCACATTTGGCATCCTTTGGGAAGAATTAACTTCTAATATTTTTTACTGTAAATAAAATTCAAATAAATCAATAGATATCTCAAGCTGAACGATATAAAAATGAATTATATAATGAAAATTACGATCTTTTCAAGAATAAATCAAATATTCATTTTCTTTTATCATTCTGAGTCACTTTTTTTTAAAAGTTTGATTGTGAATTGCTCGATTTTGATATCG
This sequence comes from Cheumatopsyche charites, assembly GCA_024721215.1. Taxonomy (NCBI): domain Eukaryota; kingdom Metazoa; phylum Arthropoda; class Insecta; order Trichoptera; family Hydropsychidae; genus Cheumatopsyche; species Cheumatopsyche charites. The sequence goes on along the minus strand of CM045576.1, from coordinate 7,241,993 downwards.
CTTCGTTATGCATATTTTTGTGCTTTTTCATAAAACATGTGCCCGAAACGAATAAAATTTTACAGCGGAGGCTCTTGTCTCAACGAGTTTTAGATGAAATCTTCAAACTTGTCGCACTCACTACTCATCGTCGGACGATTCACTTGAAAATTTTCCTCAGTCGATTCTCATTCGCGGTGCCTTATTGAAAATTCGTTTTCATCTATAAGCATCGCACACATAATATAATAAACCAAAGCATATTATATTCATTGAATATCGACGAAGAGTTCAACTTTTTGACCTTTGGATGGTCATATTCATTCGAAATTTTTACGCGTTTTAACATATCGATAACTAATCAAAATAAAAATCACATATATCTAGTATTGGACGGCAATTGCAGAAAACGCATCGTCGCCTAGAGGAAATTGGAAAGGGAGCGGGAAAAACCAGCACGGCATGGCACGAGATAAGAGCGAAAATTTCAAATAAAACAGTGAAAAAAAAAATTGAAAAAGCGAATAGAGAGTGTAGAACTTAATTTATATGGAGTGCCAGCACAAACGGGACTCGCGCTCGTCGGCAGCCGGTCGAGTGCCATCGAGTGGTCCACGTGCATCGGAAATTGCATTCGCGGGCATTCGTGCTCGTCTGTGATGGATATGTGCGAGTTTTAGGATTTGTTGATATCTATAGATGTGTGTGAATGTATATAAGATGTGTGTGGATGTGTTATGTGTAAGCCACGTATCGCTGGGGATGTTTGTTTGCTTGTGGTGAGCGATTCTAGGAAGATGGTTTTCGAATGAGAGAAGGATTTGTGTTCGAATAGTGAGTGATGAGTTTTCATTTAATATTTTGAATCTTTGATTTTATATGTGTGAAAATGTAATTCTAAACAAAAACAGCACAAATTTTGGTTAAGTGAAAAGACCTACCTTAAGAATACACACGGCGGAATCGTCCAAAAAACACATTTCGCACAATCCGTTGTTTTTTTCAACACATTCGCACGATAAGAGATTTGTTTTCAGCTAATAAAGTCGACTGAGCACACACAAAACAACGCAGAACTCTTTCTCTCCCCGTATAGACAATCGCAGTCCATTGTTTCGTTGATGATGCGATAGCGACGTACGAGAGATCGCAACCGGCGATACGTTTGTGCAAAGCTCGCATATGTCGCGCGCTTTTCCGAAAGCAATTCGTTCGCGACGAACACAAAAGGGCCCACATTCGTTGTTTCGGCCCGAAAGCGAGAAGGACAATTATAAAATGAAACGATAAATATTTTGCCGAAAAGGTCCTTCCCGTTCTCCGAATTTTCCGCTTCGAACGGAGTAGGTTTCCATGCGGCTAATCGGTTTTATCGGGTCGTTCGAGCCGTTTGGAAATTGTTATATTTTTTTTATCAGATGGTAATTTATTACATCTATGTACGATTTTTTATTGTTTTTTGACATGTATGTGTGAAATTTCATGTCGAATCTTACTTCATTTTGTTTGATAATATCCTCCTTCTTCAAAGAAAAAAAATCCAAACCAAAGAATAACACTCCCAAACGAAACGCGAGAAGGAATAGAGAAAGAAGTCCCCGCTCTATATAAAATTTCAACTTTAATTAGATTTTCAACTAACGACAAGCAAAGTTTTCCGGGGCAGTTTTCTCGCTAGTCGTCGACGAGACACGAGTTAAATGTCTCATTCATAATTTTGCCAAAGTTCGTCCGCGCGCATTAACTTCGCCGTCCTCTCCAACGTCCGTCCGTTCCGAAATTCCACCAAAGCTTCCTTCGCGAAGACGAAGAAGAAGCAGAAGTCTTCCTCTTCCTCTTCCCTCCTCATCGTCGAACGTTTTCTCTTATTGGACTCGTTAGTTGGCCGCGAAGGCTCCACGGCCCGTCGGCGGACAGGTGCTCTCGACGCTGAAACTGTCGGCGAAGAAGTTTTCAGCAGCACTGAAACTCAGATGCTCGATGATGTGTGTGCATGTGTAATGTTTTCAAAGTATGTATCTATGGGCCGTCGGAAAATTCGAGCGGGTGCTGGAAAATTTGTAGAGTTTTCGCGAAATTTCGACGGTCAGTTTCATGTGCTTTTTCGAGTGTCGGTTTTTCGTTATTCAATTTTATTTCGTTAATATTTTTCGGATATGTGAATGTATCAGAAGTGGTGGGGTTTTGTTATTATTTGGAAAGTAAAATTGTATTATGCAAAGCGTCGAATTTTCTGTCGTTAATCCTTTAGGTAGAATTTCAGTTTTTTTTTTAGCGTTGAGAGGTTCAAATTCTTAGTTTAGCTGCAGCTTTAATGAAGTTATGTCTATCCTTTGACAAAATCGTAGACTGCAGGGGTTATTTTCTTAAAGATAACTAGAAAATTAAGGTGTTTAGTATGCGAGTACTCGAGAAAACAAAATGAAATTTGATGCAACGTTAACGAATGTAATGCATTATTGTACTCAATATAGTTATTTTGTTTATGTTTTTGAATGAGAATTATTTAACTTTTCGGCGTTAATTTATTAATATTAATACGATCGAGAATCAACCGTATTCAATATAAAATTTTAGTTGTAAAATGTTAATACTAAACTTTCTTTATTATTTAAATGGGAAAAATTATATAAATATGAGAAAAATCACAACTTTACTCATTATATTTAACATACACACAGTCCTAAATTTCAGTAATCAATATTTTCTAGATAAAAACTGTTAGATTGAGACAAAATCAGTTCGTATCTGAGATCTCAAACTAAGTTTGTATCAATTTAACAGCTTTCATTTGAAAAAAAAAACTATTAATTAAATTCAGGGTTAAGTGTATTCAATTTAAAATTATATCGAAAAAAAAAAACTTAAATTCGATTCGCGGTTTGTTTTAGCGCGTTCGCGACCATTCGTTCTTCGCCCCAGGCCGTTATAAATCGCCGTTTAACGGACGCTCGTTTAACGGCGACTAATTATGCGATTTGGTATCGGCTCTAGCGTGATTAGGCCGCATTTGTCCGTTAAACCGATCGGAAGGATGCAAACGGACGTTGTTGTTGCGTCCGCTCGTCCGTGTGAACGGTTAAGCGGTTTCATTGCCGGTTAGACGCTGTTTTCCGATCGGTTCGATTGCGAATGTTTACGATATGAGTTTTGAATAACTTATATTTCACTTCTGATTAAGATTTGTTAATGGGAGTGATTATAAATCCTTTGAGTCTATGTTTATCTTCTTGTTTGTTCGTTGTAATGGTGTATTTTTTGTGCGATTTTATGATCAAAGTTTAGTATTTTTTTTTTATAATAATGTCAGATTTAACGCGAATAGCTTTAACAGAATAGAGGGTTTCGTGGAATTTCATATTGCGAGTCAGATTAATATTTTTTGCTTGGAAATAAATCCAGCATCGCGTACAAAGAATCAAAAGAAAAAAAATGAAATTTGTATCTTACGAAATATGATACTGATTAATATTTTTTTTTATTTACAATGAAAGAATCATTAGATAATTAATTAATTTGTATATGAAGCTTTTGTAATGTTTTTAATGATGTTTTGAAGTGTCAAAACTATTTTTAGCTTAAATAACAACCATACAATTATAAAACTATCTATATATCTATATAATTATGAATTTATATCGAATTAAATCATTTTTTTATTCAAAATTTATATATTTAAAAAAAAATCATTATTACTTAAATGAGGTCGTTGCCATCTCGTAATCGCACCGCGAGATTTCAAAGAAATCAACGCTTCACCCAGATCCTTCAAAATCACACGACACAAACGAGCAGATAAGAACGTCTTTTCTCATTTCACTTATATATTTTTTTAATAAAAAAGACAAATTCTCAACGTTACAGGTATCGTATTGCGTAGTCGCATCGTTCGGCGAAACGAGCGCCCCGCACTACGCGAGTATGTAACGTAGTACACGGGGGCCATTGCGCCGTAACAAGAATTCATTATGCGAACGTTCCGCATGAAATATTGTATATTATTTACATTCGCATTACGGCTAATGTGACTATTATGTCTGGCTTAATAGGCGGCAGCTGCACTTTCCTGGCTCGGGGAGGCTTTCAGAATAACCATTCACGTGCAGTTCGTCTGATGCCGAGCTTATTGAAAATTAAAAACGCATCCGAAGGCTAATAGCTGAAAAATTAAGATTTCGATTCGTTTTGTTCGATTATGCCTGGTTTTTTAACTTAATCAGAGTTTTTATCGTTTTTTATCTATAGAGTTTGATAGGTGACTTGGCGTGTTTGCGAACTCGATGTGTTAAATCAATTAATATGACTGTGACTGAAGAGCGAAAAGATCGGTTCTTAGGGATTAAGGTGTGTGTGAAATATGCAAAGTAAGCGATTGTATTCAATTTATTTTTGTAAAAATTATACAAATGTCAATCAAATGAAATCGAACATAGTTTGCAATACACATACATTTGGCTTAATAGTTTTCATTTTTTTTTCAATATTAAACTGAAGGTTTAACTTAAAAATATTGAGAAGCACTGTTTACGATATGCACATTTTCTTTATATTAATTCTAATCATTATAAACTGTATGTATTATATTCCCAGAGGGAATATCTTAAATTTATTTATTACAACGAAACGTATCCATCTACTGCACGAAAGGGTTTTTTTTCTACTCTTTTCATAATACTACAGGTTTTTGTCGTTTGGAAAACATTTCCTATCATTCACTATTCACGTAAATATCGTATATTGTAGATCATTTGTTCCGAATTGTTGTTCCGAAATGAAAAATGATTTTGCTATAATAAGCTACATATGTGAAATTTTCACGAACAGTTAACTGCAAATGAATCATCTGTACAAAGGAACTTTTCAATTTAATACAAGGGCTCATTTAAACACGCGCACGCTCTACATTTTATATCTAAATAGATACATATAAAAATAAGAATATTTATTATGTTTCACTTATAAATAAATAATTACTTCTTTATAATTCATAAATAGTTATGTACATTTGTTTACTTTCTGTCAAACGAAATAAAAATGATAAAAGTCGAAAGATTTGAATTGCATTTGATGATCATAACAGTTATTCAATATTCCGATTTATTTACCATTAAATCTATCTTAATCAGTTATTTCAATCACATCAGTCAAAATGTGTATGTATTCAACATATATGTATATATACACAAGTATTTAATTATTTTTTCTAATATCGCGAATGACAACGAGATTTATAAGTTTTCGAATAAAGCGCAACTATCTGAAATTACAAAATACGTTACATTTAAACTTAATAACAAATTATTTGAATAAAAATTAATTTATCTAACCTAATCTAGACCTAATGAATTACAGGCTTTACTTAATTTAAACAATTATTGTTTCAATTTACACAATCATATTACAGATATGATATAATTGATATGTTTTCAAAAATTGCTTTTTTGTGCTTTTTTATCTTCGATTTCAATTAATATTTTGTTATGTTCTGATATTTTGAGAGGCACCTCTTTTGAAAATAATATTATTTAACACAATTTACATGAAATTTATTTAGTTAAATGTGATGAATATGAAAATAACTGCTATAAAAACAATACTGAAATCAGCTCCATATTTTCTCTGTGAATTTTCATAATCTGGGTCGTCTATATCTTGTCTCGTTCGCATTTTCAAATCTAAAATATGAAATAACAATCATTTTAATAATGAAAAACGGTGAATTGAATTTAATAAATTTTTGTTGATACTAAAAGCGTCAAAGTTTATTGTTGAATGATTTATAATTTTCAAATGGAGAATTTACTTTTGAAAATATTCCATTTTCAGATATTAAGAATACGTATGATCAAAGAAACACCATTAAAATGTAAAAAAGGAAATATATAAAAAATATACCTTGTGAGCCTACGATATTGTCGCCGATATCATTTGAATCTACAACGTTTGAAGTTTTCCGATTTTTCCCTGAAAATGAAAATTTCACATTTTAAGAACGACTCAGACTGAAATATAAATATATTTTCACGCGTAAATATTTAAAACCACCATTGTGTATTATATGAATTCATTTTTACGTATGAAATTTAAAATTCAAAATACAGTGTGTACCTACCATTGAAAAGTAAATATTCACAAAAGTAAAAATTACGAGTTGTTTGTCAACTTTATTTGATTTGAATCAATTAAATCAAATTTACTACTTATATTTGCAATTAAATAAATGTTTATGGATTTTCGATAATTAATTTTTATATTATACTACACTCTGTATTTTTGTGTCTTTTCCGTTCGGACTCTTGAATATGCGTAATGTGTGGGCAAACGATAACGACACCGGAGTGATGATACTTCATTAATATTAAACGATTTCATTCGAAACATTTATTATACGTATATATATCGTTTCATGTATTATTTATGAGATTCGAAAGTATGTAGAAATTACCTTTTTTGCCACTGATTTCGGATTCAGACTTCTGCGTAGTCCTCGCAACAGCTGTGGAGTTAAATGATTTCGTTAAATTTAGTACGTATATGAATATTAATCTATTCTATGTATAATTCGATGTTTACTTTACGTTTTGACGATAATGGTTATTTAAAAGGGAATCTTTTCATTTGAATGTTTAAATGTCATATTTAATGTTTCACAGGAAATTGATGTACGAATTGAGCGGAAATTCTAAATGACTTGTTCGAAAGTTATCATGAATATTTCAGCTAAATGTATTATCATTTGTGGTTTTAAGAACTTGGAATGGTCAATTAAATATTTACAGTACATATTCCAAACGGTTTTAATACAATATTTGCGATTTCTTCTCCGAGTTCAATTTTTATGTATGTCCATTTAATAATAATTGCATTTTGAGATAAAGTCGTTGAAAAATAAATTGGCACAGCTTTCCTATTTCGGTTTTCAGTGTCTGAAATGTGAAAACGAAATTTAACCGTATGTATGTTTTCACAGCTTTCAGATGAGTTTTCAGACGAGTAGATAGATAAGCTCACTCGAGCGAAGAACGTCAACATTTTTTATCCATTAGTCAGTTTTTTGTGAAAAAGTTGACAACATTCACAAATCGATTATAACTTCTATTTATTTTTTCGAGTATGCAATTTCATTTGAAATCGTTGAAATAAAATTAAAAGTTAAGCATTTTTTAAATTAAATCTATTTATCATACTTTCAGATGCATTTCTATGAAATTAAATTGAATATTTTTACCTGAGGATTTTCAAGACTCCAAATTGCCAATTATTTTGATATAAGGACGACTCAAATAAAATATTATGGATAATAGGATTACCAAAGTCTCTCTGGTCTAGAGTTATCTCAGTTCGCCTCTTATAATGTATTAAAACGGCTAAAGTTGAGAAAATTTGCAGTGCAATTTCGCGACTGCTTTCAAAAGAAATCGTTCACTGGAACGGTTATTGTTCATTTCGGTGCATTAAGAAACGCCTTTAATCTTGAAACTCTCAAGTATGTAGATGTAGATGTTGCACAAATCGAATGCACTCAGCTTAACAATTAACGCTTCTTCCATACAACGATTATACTTTAACGATCGTTAAGTCGAATCTACTTTTAGCCTAGTTTCGATTCTATAACAATAGTACAAGATACTTACGATAGACTTTAATCGTCCCATCGGTGTCGCCTAGTGAATTTTTCGAAACGCATTTGTATGAACCGTAATCAGAAGGACCCACAGATTTTATGACGAGCTTCATGTGTATCTTGTAATTGTTCTCAATCACGATCGGCTCGTATTTTCCACCTGCGAAAGATAAAATAATTATAGTTTTTCATTAATTAATTTTGAAATTTTAACAAGCTAAACAGGCGTGAAATTAGAAACAGTTTTATTATCGCGTCTACTCGTACCGTGTACACGTATAGTAGTATTTTTCGAATTAGTTCCGAAGCCATAAACGGCAATACAGCCTGACAACATACTGAATACAAAATCGGCCAATTTCCAAGCGTAGGACACCCCTAGGTCTGGCGAGTTGTTCACGGGGCGAAAATGACCCGAAGTGCGCACAGAAGCGCATAAACAAAAACGTGATTCGCATAGATACATATTGAAAGGTCGGTTGTTCTAAAGCCGCGTTTACACTATCTGATCCCTTATGCTTTGATCGTCTTGAGTTTAAGATTAAATAATTAGAAAATCAATAAAATTTTATAGTAAATATAGGTGTTAATAAAATTTTAGTTTGTTTGATATTACACGATTGACTGATGAATTGATTAATTGTAAGAGATAGTCTTATATACGTATGGTCGTGAAACTGAGTCAAATAGGCAACAACTGTAGACATACAAACATAAAAATATAATTTTTGTTGAATATTATTCCGATTTCTTAATTTTTTTCAACTTATAAAATTTGCTCAAGTTCAAATATTTCTCGTTTTAAAATTGATTAAAATGTTCAAATAAAACCTAAAAAAAGGAAACTTATAAAAAACCTTTACATCACCTGATTAACTCAATTTTTTATTTTTCAATACTTTTTGTCTATTTAAACATTAACAATAGCCCATTAACTGAATTATACCGCTTGAATAATTTTACCTTTATCTTGACGTAAAAAAATTCCATATACTTGACAAAAAACAATATTTTGGATTTTAAATATGAAATACCTTTCTGATTTTCTTTTCATTTATGTGTCAAATTTGATTATTAATTTATTTTTATATTATTTTGGATATTTTTACTAGGCTTTTCCGAATTTATTTAGTTAGCTTTTCATATTCATTTTGTGTCAAAAATATAAGAACACTTAAAAAATATTTCAAATGATCTAAATTCAATACTAATTCACAACTCACTGAATGCTCAGCTAGGAACATATGCGAAAGTTTGATAAAAAAGGCAAAGAAAAATCGAAACGTGAAAACGTAGCCTTTGCCTTAGGTCGGGCCAACTTTTAATTAAAAACAAATGAACCGTGGTCTCAGTGTACAATCGTCGAGCGCGTTGTAAAGCAGCACCCCGATTCGACGGGGGTGTTTTCTGTGTGCCGAAGAAGGGTGTCGTCGTTTGAGGGTTGAAAAAGGGAAAGAGAGAGAATGCAGGCGAAGTCGGTGTTGACGTTTCGATTTAAAAGTTTTTAGAAATCGTCCGAAAGGCGTTTTTGCATAATTTAATCTGTGATTGAACGGATTTGCGAGGGTTGATTTTTTCTCATCGGGACGGTTCGTTTCGCTCGAAAAATCTACAAACTATCGCTTGAAACTATGCGAGGAATCTTATTTGAGTATAAAATTAGAAAATATTGTTTCGCGAAAGAATTTATTAGTCTGTTGATTTATTCATTGTTAATATTGCAAGTGAAGATTTTGAATTTTTGCGAAAGTTTTAAATTCTAGAAAAAAGTTTCGTGCGCTCGCTCAATTCGTCATTCGTAATCGTTTATTTGTGTAGTGGCGAATAAAAAATTTGATAAAACTATAAAAAAAAAATTGGCATAAATCAAAATTTAAAATTTGCTTTATTAAGTAAAGAAACATAAAATGAAAAATTATTTAAGCTGATTGCGAATTTATCACATTTTTGTTCTTTGGCATTTGCGGGGTAAGCGCTAAAAATGTATCGATGTAGCGTTCCGTTACTAAATAAAGATTTCCCAGAAAGTATAAAAATTTAGCACTATCGATATCGAGCACAGTAAAAGCTTAATAAACTCCAACCTTTGCAACATTCTAAGAAAACGATAAAATTAAAAGCGAGCTTTTCCGAGCCGCACATACATAATTTTCCACGTGCACACATACACACAGCAGACCGGTCGATTTGAATGTAACGTATTTATCCGAATTTCCGCGAAATCCGTTCTCACATTATGAATTGGCGATCCAGGGCTCGTTAAACAAAAACAAATTCGAAATAAACTCGGCCCCTAAACGGCATGTAATTGCGTTATAAATAGGCGAACCCGAAAATACGGCCCGAATCGTATCGCGTGACTTTCGCCCTGCCTAATATTGTGTATAATTAAGAATGGAAAAAGTATGCTTGTGTGTAAAATATGTTTTTGTATATATGTGTGTGGATGTAATGCTATATTTTTGTGACGGGAATATAGCATTAGTTGGATCGTTTAAGAAAAAAATAATAAACGAGTGCGTTCGAAAGAAATCGGACCCCCAAAAACGGTGCTCGGGGGGGCATTTATAGATTTTTAGCGTTTTTATCGCTAAGCAGATTCGAAATAACTCATATTATCACAGTCGTTTGTTGAAATCGGCTTTGAGACGTAAATATGGCTGGATATTGATTATTCGGGGTCAAATTTTTGCTGAATTAATTTTATCATGGATAGTTCAGTACATATGTTTTTTGACTTTAATATTTTTATAGATTTTATTAGTTTTAGCACTTTTTTTCAACAAATTATTTAGTATTTTAAATTGTAATTTTTGAAATGAAAAATTAGTGTTTCGACACTTAAAATTTTATGAAAAAAGCTATGGTTATTACTCTATTATTTTGTATATATTTCAAATAATTTGCATCAGTCTTAATCGGGAAATCATCATAATTTTTCCACGCACTCACCTCATCACCGAATCTAAAGAACTGTAAAATCGAATCAAAGCGGTTCTGTCAAATTTGCGATAATGATCAAAGAATTGAATAATTTAACGCATCCGAAATCGCGAATAATAGGCAAAAGGCAAATTCGCTTTATTTTAAAGCCGCATTTCGTTAGCGGGAAGGCCTTATCGTGATTTAATTCGATGGCGATGTCTCCCTATTTGGCGGATCCAAAAAAGAAATAATTTCGAAGATTTGCAGATTCAATTCGTCGTGAATAATTCAAATTTGCGGACGTCAGAATTTTCGGCGAAATTAAACCGAGCCACGTGACGAATCGATCGCTCTCGTTCGCCGTTAAAATAACTAGGTTTGATTTATTTCGACGATAACGCCAAACTCTAATGAGAAAATTTTCAGATAATATTTGTGTGTGTGTATGCATAATATAATATAAAGCGAGACTGGCGCGTTTTGAGTTTGCTTTGTACTAGTCGTCGAACACCGAAAAGTATTCGCGATATAAATCAATCGAAATATTTCCATTGTTGTTGGGTTTGAGGGTTGAGTTCGAAGGCGGTGTTTAGCGTACCTTGAGGAACAATCTCGCCCTTTTCTCTGGTCCAATAATTAATGGATTTGGGAAAGGCTTCCGAGTGGCATTCCAGTGTCAAAGGGAGTCCCTCTACTGCGCCGACCAGCTGGTTTTGGATCCATATCATTGGTGGGACTAGAAAAATAAATAATTTTATTGCATTTGAAAAATATTTCTTCAAACAGTCAAGTTTCTAGAATTTGAACTAAAATATATTTTTTGACTGTTTATAATCAAAATAAAACTTTTACTACGAAATTTTTCAATTTGAGTGAATGTACGAATGTATGAGTGTTAATAGAATTGGAAAAATTCAAATCGCTCAAAATAGCGTAGATTATTTAATTCATACTTAATTTTAAAATGTCTTTATAGGAACGTTGATATATTTTATTCGGAATTAAAAATTGGTCTGAAAGTTGCATAAAGTTCACCGAGGTCTATATTGAAGTACTTGTCCAAAATTGTCACATTCCTCTATACCGTTGAGTATAAATGTAAAACTCATTAAATAACATTGTCATAAATAAGATCTAGAAAATGAATAAAACTCATAGAAATTTTATATCATTACGATATGAAAAAAAAAAAATAGATCGAACTAATGCTTCAACGATCGCATCGCAACAACAAAACAAACAATCCCACATTGTTTCAATCTGTTAAGCGCATAATGCATCCAGGTGGAAATCTCATCGATTGCGATCCGACGAACGCTTTGTCCATAATAAATTGAATAAATCTGCGGATTATAACAATGGAAAAAAAGAACTCACAGTGTATAATGAGCATGATCCTTTTGCTGACGGTCGGCGGCACTCCGTTGGACGCGATGCATAGATAAGCGCCCATGTGGAGTCTGTTCACTCTGCTGACGTTCAACACGGGCCCTTCCACCGATGCGACTGAAAATAATGATTCGTTCTGAAAAAATGCTCGTGAAAAACACTACGAGAGGTTTCGTTGCGAAGGGGATGCGAGGGTCGAGTGGTCAAGTGTGGCGTTTCAATTAAAAAATTGTGCGAATTCGATGTTTCGCGTTGTCTAGGCGCGTTTCCGTTTCGATGGAAATCGTGGTTTTTATTTCATACTAATATTAACTACAAGGTTTTTCGTGTGTTTTTAAGTTTAAGTTTCATGGACTTTAAATTGGTGGTTTGTTCAGTTTGCTGAAATCTGTGGATGGATTAATTTATATGATATTTGTTAATTAATGACATAGATTTTATTCGGTTTATAAAAGTATTGCGTATACTGATTAGTGAACTGATGAAACAATTCGTTAATTAATTACTGTGCTAATTGAAATCGCTACTTTGTCAAAACGAATACGATGCGAATGAATTTCATAGGGACAAATGTGAATGTATGAAATGAATATTTTTAGCTGCGATGTTTCGATTTGAATTGATTACAAATTGGTTTTTCTATTTTCTTTAATCAAATAATTGCATAATTTTCATCAATACATTAATTATTTAATTAAACGATTTTCAAATCATTCATAAATTATTTAATACTAATGTTAATATCTTTCTACGATATACAAACAGAATGTTTATCGAAATTAGTATGTAGAGCAAAAGAGATTTAGTTACCACAAAAAGCCATCAACAGATCATAGCACAACTCGTATTTGTAATTATACGCACTAAATTGAAGCGGTAATATCTAATTTTGTGAATGTCATAAACAAGCATGTTAAATTTATTTATTAAACACAACATTAGATTCGTTAAACTCCAATCGGCAAACGACTTATATCGTCAATGATACGTTCAAAATCATTTTCTATATTCCCACCCACACGATCACGATCATCGATTCGATTCGCTTTTAGAAACAAACAAAACTTTTCTTTCAACCTCATATACACACACACATATCGGTGCATTACAAAGGAATTTTTCAAACACACAAAACACGTATTCGTGCGAAATTTTGACCGTTTTCATATATTTAATAAAACGGCGTCGGGGGGGCGGGCGCACAGATGATTAATCATCTTGTTAATTGATCCGTCTTTCGGGACGGCGTTCCGACACACGAGAAACGCAACATACGCGATAAAATTGTACGATATTAACGAAAATAATAGAAAAAAAAACGTATTTCGCGATATTACGAAGTATTGGCATATGAATATTAGGAGGCGCGTGCACGTCACGATGATGGATCGCGGCAGACTCTCGATATCTTGCTTCGTACGGGTCCTCTGATAATCGAAGTTTTCTCGGCGAAATTATGATGTAATTTGTATTATTTTCGGTGTAGTTGAGTGTTTATTGATGTTTCAATATATTCTGAATAGTATGTATAATTTTTTTAGCGAATTTAATAGATAAATTGGGGGTGCGCTTTAGAGTTTAGCGGTGATCGACATCGCATTACTCATAATCGTGATAGTTTTTTAAGTATGAAGAAAGAAAATAAATTGAAAAAAAGATTTGAAAAGCTGCTTAATACAAAAGAATACATTAATCATGCTTTCTAATATTTATATTTCTTATACTTGAAAGTTGTTGCGATTATGAATTTCTTTATGTAGAGGTTTTATTCTTTCACAATTTTCAAGTGTTTATGAAGTGTATTTTTTATATAAATATGTATTGATTTATTATGTTAATGAAATATATTTACCATCTTCTCCAGAAGCCAATTGTATAAGTTCACCACCTTCTCTTCTCCAAGTGATTTGAGGTTGAGGAGCTCCAGTAGCTGCACATCTCATTGACACGTTTGAACCTTCTCTCACAACCATATCAGCACTGGTCGGATAGTCCAATATATCCGGTGGAACTGAAAATATTAAAAAAAAGGTACAATTAATACAATTCTATGTTCATTTTTGTGCGAGCGTGTAATTTTTAAACGAAAATAAGTACGATTGATAGTTCGAGCGAAACAATAAATTGAATGTTATCGTTCGTTTGCCGTTCGGGTGTTTGTGTTTTTGTTCATCCGGTACGAATAGATATGCAACTGGGGAGTGGTGAGCATAAATCAACGTTTGGCGATTTAGTCGGATCATTTGTTCGACGACGATAAAATGCTTAACACCCTAACTGAATTAATAACATAAAATCAAGCAATCGTCATTAAATGTTGCTGGATTATTTATTTTTCCACATAGGAGTAGGTATAGTCTTTCATAAATACATTTATAATTTATTATAAATATATTTATAAATTCGATGTTGTATTAGTTTATATAAAAATAGAGGTATCAAAGCATTGAAAGCAGATGCATTTTCGATAGTTTGCGATCTTTTTGTCTTTTGAAAAATGCTCAGGATGAAAATCGAATTCGAACAAATTGCGCATTCGATATAAAATATGCGCGTAATAATACACTTCCCAACAATTTCACTTCAATATCTTGCAGCTGTTATTTCCCTCATTTCTGACATTTCAATACGAACCGGAAAAAATATATGAGATGAACGTGTGTCAGCATAAATCATGCGCGCACCAGAGCTATATTTGCCGCGGAAAAAATATATATAAGAAAATACACGTATGGACGAAGAAAAAATATATCATTCGGAGAAACAAAGACATGCAAAATGAATTTGCGTAATAAGGGGTTATTTTCGCGTGAATGTACATTTTCTGATGGTGTACGGTGTTTGCAGCTCTTAGCCTCGCACGTGTTATGAAGGTGACTTTTCTACGGGAGCAGTCATCTTTGGAGAGTTACGAATCGGAACGTGTCCATTCGTCTGTGTTTTTCTCAAAATGTTACTTCATTTTTTGTTTTTTAAATATGTTTTTATGTTAAAAGCATCACAAATGTATGAAATTTAAAATTAGATTCGAAAAAATGTGTAGAAAATAAACGTTGACTCTGTCTCATCTCATAATTCAATATAATTCGTATCACTGACACATTCAATGAATCGACACAAATTAAACGCTGAATTTCTATCAGAGGCTCTTCGAAACTCTCAGATTTTTTCCCAGATTGAAATAGAGAAATGTTTTTCATCCATTTTAACCCTAACACAGCCACAATTCTCGGTGGAAGCGGACCCAAGAGCCGGTTAAAAAATCACCCCCTCGTTCGAAGGGGGTTGAACAATGAGCGGGACGCGCAGATTTACCGCCGCGCGACTGCAAACGACGAACGATCCACTTGCATCCGATCAGCTTTTTGCTCCACTTTTCGGTTTTTGCTCTGACTTTTTTACATTTTGTATTTTTCCATTTTTTAAATGCTCTTTTGTTTCTTTTAGAGCGGGTTACGGTCTCTATCTATTTACTGACGGTTCAATGCGGCGCGGCGGATGTTTGGATACTTTGTGCAATGAGTGTGTTTTTAGGTTGATTCGATTTGATTATTGAAAAAAATATTTACTATTGGTGTATTTTATATATGAAAATGTTTGTTGTTTGTGTCTTTATTTAATGTTTTCTAGAACAGTTTATTCAATTATGATTAAACTTTTCAGATTTGTTTGCGCGTTTGGAAAAGTTTTTGCACTATCACAACCACTTTTCAATTTAATCTAATTCTATTTTGAGAAGATATAAGTACAAGTTAGTATTTAATAATTTTGTATTGATGAAATATCTTATGAAATAATCGTTTCAAATTAAATATTAAACTAGATTTATTTTATAGAAATATTATAAATTAAGTAATAAATCTTTAATTGCTTAAAGAGCATTAAGTTTTAAGCGACGTCAAGTATTAGCATAAGTCAAAAATGAGAAAAAGAAATAGGGAGCTTATTATCGACATCAATATATGTTCAGATATAATTTAATTAAATAGATTATCCGATCCTTCGGAAAGGAGAAGATACTAACATTGCACGAGAAGTAGCGGCATCCATTACGCAACGCAAAAGTCGCAATAAATCTTCATTTGAACTTTTATTTTCCTTATACGCATACGTACAGGATACATCGGCCGATAGTTAGGCGTGAGAGGACTCCCTCGAAAATCTCATCCATTAAATATAAAGGGTCTCCCGCAGCATCCACGGAAAGATTGAGAGGAACGAATACCTAAGGGTGTGAGATCGAAAAACCACCCTTCGACCGAAAAAGGTGAGGGTGCCCTTTTTTTTCTCAGGGCTTATCTCATACACGATGGAAAACATAAATTGGCCATAAGCATTTTGAAAAAAGCGCGGGCTCGCTCTTAAGCAATCGTTACCAATCTCTTTTTATATTTGGGATCTTGCCCCTCAGCTATACGCACTTCGGGTGCATGATGGGGGGTGGGAAACAGGGGTCGTACATCCCCCTCGAATTATTTATGATTAAGTTTCGCCGTAATAAAAATTTTAGTAATATGGCTACTCAACTCTTTATAGTTGGATCGGGCGAACGTGACTCGGGCGCAAAGTGGCCGCGGGGCTCGGGAAATTTTGCCAGTTCGTCGGGAAGGAAATGTTCCCGGATAACATACACAATTATGTTGCCTTTTCCATCCCCAGTCTCCCCCCCTTATTCGTGGTGGTTTCGTTTTTGCGGGATTTTGCGGGGGATGGAATCTTCGGAGGTGCGGTTTACGTGTTCGTTCAGAATTCAAAGATTCTTTTTTTCTATGGCCGTGCTCGTTTTTTTTTTTTTTTGGGGATAGGCTATCATCCGGCTAATGCTGGATGCGTGTTACAAACGAGATCGCTCTATCGAATTCGACGCACAATCTTTATTAAAAATATCAGTATAGCTTTGTTGTGTGAGCTTCGCGGAACGTGAGGCGAGATGTGAATTTCGATCGGGCTGATTCGCTTTAGTACGTCGTTTTCGCGTTATATGTACGTAGAATTTATATTGAAGCTACTCAAATTAAATATATTTTATTTAAAATGAGGAAAAAATTAAATGGTCAGTGAAAAAGTTAAGTTAGTTTATATATTTAAGACAAAATTTGATTAGGATTAGATAGGTTATAGATTTTCGGTAAATGTATACAATGGTGTTTAATGATACTCAACCTAATATAAAATATAAACTAATATAATCAATTAAAAAAAATAACTACTAGTTTAATATCTAGTCTAATCTAAACAAACTCTGCTCGTCAATTTTCATGTCGATGTTATTTTACACAAGAAGGTATCAATTTTTTATACGATTACATTTACATTAATCAAGACAGTGTGGGGGTTAGCCTGATTCAAGATATAAATACTAACGATATAGTTTTATAAACTGACTTAGATTTAGATATTAAACAAACCTCCATTCATACATTCATCACGAAAAGTACAAGCTATCAAATTAAGAAGAATTAATTAAAACCTATTTTACAAGGCATAGATCAATGAATAATCAATTTTACAAGGAATCGATCATCGAATATTCGATTTAAGCATCTAGTCTAGAGTCTTATCGCGTTTTTAATTAAATTAACAGTTTACAGCCGGGTGTTGGTGTAAGAGGGCATTAATTCGAGTGTCGAGTCCGAGGCGCGGTCACGTCACAGCCCTTAAAGGCCCGCGTCTCAGGTTAAGGGCTTCGCGCGATCGTAAACCGGCTCCCAACTTATTTCGTCCATTTTTATCGCCCTGCGAAAGTTTTTCGAACGCCTAGAAGTTCGGGTCCTTTTTTTATATTTTTTTATTTGCGCCGAGGCGTCGTAAAATATTCGAAATTCGGGTCCGAAGTGTAAGTGGGTGCGTGCGCGACGCGCTTTTCGATTACACTTTTCCGTTTACGTTTCGCGTCGGGAACGCCTCTTTAATTCTCTATGGTTGGACGTTTTTTTTTCTTACCATTTTTTTTCGGTGTTGATCGTTGAAGAATGGGTCGTTGTCGTCGGTGTCGAGGTGATGTTTGTAATTTTATCGTTTGTACATACTGTAGGAGTCGTTATGTGTGTTTTGTTCGTTTGTATGTTGATTGTCATGTGAATTGTGTTTTTACGTTAGATCTTCAGAGAAAATATCAAAAGATTCAAAATAAAAAAAAAAATACATTGTATCAATTGTTAATTAATAAGTTTCAATAATAAAATGTTGATAGTTTATTTAACGCAGAAATCACATATTTTGTTTTGGAAAATGACAAAATTAGTATTTTTTTAATAGAATTTCTTGTGAAACATGAAAAAAGTTAAATATTAGCTTGGATCAAAAATAATAATGTAGATATTACGTTTATTCTTAAAATTTCAAACTAAATACTTGAACGAAAATGAAAGTTAATATTATTTAAAAAGAAAAATTTTCTATTTAACGTAAGTACAATATTAGTTTCGAAGAGTAAATTAATTTTAAATATAATTAAATAAGATTTGAGTTTATTTCAAGTAGCATTTTTTTTCAAAAGTTTTATATAAATTTAAAGATTCATATTCAAATGAAAAAATAAATTATGTCGACTTTCTTATTATGCATACTTAATAATTGATAATGGTCAATATTGTGCTTGTATTTCAAACAAATTTGAATCAGAAAATGTAATTCAGTCAAATTAAAATGATACCTTCAAATCACTAAATATTCGTGGTGTAAATTATATTTAATTATAGGTGTAGGAGTAGAAAATTCCAGTAATTAAATGGATATGAAATGAACGATGTAAACGATGAAAATATTGCGAGAGACGCGTCTGTGACATTCTAACGATAGTTGCTTCGAGTTGTCTCACCCTCATCGTCAGAGAAAGCGTTATGATAATAATAAATTAATGTCGTTGAAATTACGCAATGAAAACTTTCATTTTACGATGCCAACATCGGTATGAGTGTCTCCTCAAATTGATTTTAGATTTAAGACGTCTCGTAAAATGTTTGTATACTCCCCCAACAGTGGTGCGACTTTTCTTTCTGTGGAAAAGCGGTCGACAATCGCGAAGATACGAAGTAAACTGTTAATAATGAATGAATGAATATGAATCATGAATTAATTTCAAATGTATTGATTTGATCATTGTTGAAAGATATGCAGTAGTTAGGATTGGATTTAATATGTTAATTTGGTATAATTGGTGTAATGAGTTATCTGTATGTATAGAGCTATAATATAATCTACATCGAATTTGATAGAATGTATACTGGTATGTTTGGTTCCAATTTTTATCGTTAATTATTTAAGTGTTCGTTTTTTATATTAACTTTACACTGATAATATATTTTCGGATTTTCACGAATATTTTTCAAATTATTGAATTATTAAATATTTAACTAATTTTAAAAAGTAAGCTATGGATACTTCCTACTCGTATGTGTATTTGTAGAATATATTTAGCTTTCGTATTAAGGTATTGACCGATATTTTTATGAAAATTAAAGCTTTTGAGATATAAAAAAAATATTATCAGAATTTTAGAAAATAACTGTGAAAATGAGATTGAAATATGAAAAAGGTTGACGATTCGCGAGCGAAAGCAAAGTCGGTAGCATCGCTCGAGTGGTTAGTAATTACCACTCTGACCGCTTTGAAAATTTTCGTATCTTTGCCACTTTGTACATGTACACAAAAACAAGTCGTACGTTTCCCTTTTATCCCGCATTTCTTTTCGAATTTGTTTTTATTCGCATGTCGCTCGTTGCAAGTGGCCGAGAGTGGCCGTAATTAGTTTATCGACCTACAGACCGGGGTTTGTCAGTTCGCATCAAGTCGAGATGGGTCCGTTTTCGTTTAGGGTTAAATTGGCGGGGGAAATGCTGCTAGATGCCGTGAGAATGTGTATAATATACCCATGTGTGTGTTGCTGAAGATGAAGAAGGAGTCCATGGGATGTGTGTGTATCTATAAGTTCGTTTCGAGAGCGTAGGGTTGTATGGTGTTAAGGGTAGTCTGCTTATTCTTGTAGCGAAATCCGCTCCCCGATGAATTGTACTGTACTTTGCGAAATTAACGTGCCACGGTTCAGTTTTTTGGTCTTGTTTCTTGTTTGGTTTTTAATTTTGTATGATAGTTCGTTGCCGGGTTGCAGCGGGAGCGTTTCGCCGAGAAGTTAAGCTGCATGAGAATTATATGCTTCTTGCGGTTTTTATAAGATGTCTAGGAAGCGAGTTGATGTTTTGGAAAAACTGTCACATTTTGATGTTTTAATACACTTTTATCGCGAGACTAGTTTTCTTTCCAAAAATGAATAATATATTACTTTCAATGTATGTGTTATATCCATATTTGTTCATATCAAAATATTATAATATTTTATCATAAAAAAAATTAAGTATAATATATTTCAGAACATGAAAAATTGTAATTGAACGATAAATTATAGGTTATACAATAATTTCAGGCTTTAAAATTTCCTCTAAAATAAACATTTTTTTAATAAATCCGGAGCGAAACCAAACATTCGTGCAAATGCACACACAATTAACGTCCGATTTTGAGATACGTCATATGCAAATTGAAACGCATAACGTTGTCGCTAATTATAATTAGCGAATATCACGAATATCAATCGCAACGCGACCGAAAAATTTATAACCATTATACATACACACACCTTAAAAACGGTACCGACACGAGGCGAAAACACAACGTAAAATAATGAAATCTGGAAATTTTCAAAGGAAAGCTCCGTCGAATTTCCACGAGCGTGCTTCTCACGAAAAATTAATAAACGAACGCTTATATGCGGCGGTTCACGGTTCGAGTGTACTAATATTTAATGCTAGGCATTATTATAACCCTTACGTGACATCGCCATAATCTTATTAGGGTCCTTCGGAAAGCAAATACCCCATTAAACGAATCCGCGGCACTCGTTTATCGCAGAATCTAATATACAAAGAAAGGCGGGAATGGGATTTTAGGGTGCTTGTTTTGTATGAGAACGTTTTGTGTCTCTAGCACGCCAATGTTTCGACATGTTTATTATAAATATTGTAATAATATACTTCTGAATCGGATTTGATTTATTGAATGTATGGGATTTTTATATTATAATTTTTCGTTGATATTCTCCGAAATGTATTCAAATGAATGAATTTGTTATCAATTTGACGAGATTCGATACGATTGTGTTCATTCAATAAAATTGAATTTCTACTAATATTAAATTTTATAAAATGAAGTTTTAATCTAAAAAAAATATGAAATTTTTATTATTTATTGAAAATTTCAACTGTCGTTTGAATAATCTTCACAGTGACCTGTTTCTACGAATATGTGTTCTTGAGATGCGAGATTGCCATATTTTGTTAAATAGAGCGTGCACATGATTAAGGAAATCGATATTCAATGTTGCGGAATATGTTTATTGTCAGCCGAAGGAAATTTTCATACGTTTTATTTATTGTGCGAAATTGTCACTTAATGGAAAAATATAAATTTTCTTGTTTTATTTTATAAATAACATCTGATATTCCACAATTTTACATTATTTGTATTTTATTTACTCCTTCGTTTAAATATCGCGGTTAATTAAACTGGATGAAATCATTTATTGTATTCATATTGAATTCATTATTTTTATGAGTTGTTTGTTGGTAATATCGTTCCGTAACACAAATTTTGTTTTGGGTTTTCGGCATTCGTTTGTTGCCAGCGGTATCATCGAAGGTTCTAAATGACGCGGTCTTTGTATTTATTTCTACTTAAGATTTATCAAAGTTGATTAAATTTTGTTATTTATTAATTATCAAGAAGCGGTTACGCATAGAAATTCGGTAATTAATTGTTTTCGCTCGTTCTATTCAAATTAAAACAAACACCTGACGCAGAAACCTATACAGGCGTTTAGATTTTCTTAGAAAAGAGAAAGGGATACTTAACCATTTCGTTTGAAATTCATATGAAACAATATTAAATAATAATAAACACACTGTATGATTTAATATTTGCATCGTTGTAATTTTTTTTCTCTGTTTTGTATATTCCGTAATAATCTCAAGATAGACTCAATTTTTACCCAACGGAAAGAATGTAGCATTCAAAAACAGTATGTTATTTCCAGTGAAAATAAATATATGATCCGATTTATGCAAACATCGCAATGCTAAATCTGATTTGAAATCAGACAAGAGAAAGTAGAAATTGAAATGTGAAAATGTATCGATGCATTTTCTCGAAATACAACATCTTTCCGAATTCAACTATATTCAGTCGCGTTTTTTTTTTTAAGTTCAATTTATTTATAGTAACTATCATTTTTAGCATTTTAATGCAATCATTACGTATGGTCTGATATTTTAATCGAATGTTAAACTATCGAGCAAAGTTTTAACGTTTTTTCCCGATAGGATTTGCCAGCTCTTAAAGTCAGCTAATTGGTAACATGACACTAAAAGATCGGATCTGATTAGGTACATGTGTAGTTCAACTCATGATAGAAACAGAAATTCTAAGAAGGTTCAGAATTTCAAAGAAATAATCGGAATATTGATTTTATGTATATCTATAATATAAATTTACTAAGCGTATTTGTACGTCTGTCCGGAATTTTGTATGGAAAATCTTCAAGCATAGCAGCTTTGCATCTTTTGCACCGCATTTGATTTGAAACGAAACAAAAATACGGTAATTTGGATCTTACGGCCGATGCAATAAGATCTCTTTTCGTATCTTCTGGATATTTCGGAAAAAAATCTGTGTATAAATATATTCATACAATTCTGACCCTTAACGCTGATTATCGATAGGTAGCATTTTCCAATATCAAGTCAACGTCGGGCGCGGCGCTCGCTTTGTTTACATTTTCAAATATCTATAATATAAATACGCTAAGCGTATTTGTACGTCTGTCCGGGATTTTGTATGGAAAATCTTCAAGCATAGCAGCTTTGCATCTTTTGCACCGCATTTGATTTGAAACGAAACAAAAATACGGTAATTTGGATCTTACGGCCGATGCAATAAGATCTCTTTTCGTATCTTCTGGATATTTCGGAAAAAAATCTGTATATAAATACCTTCATACAATTCTGACCCTTAACGCTGATTATCGATAGGTAGCATTTTCGAATATCAAGTGAACGTCGGCCGCGGCGCTCGCTTTGTTTACATTTTCAAATATAATAATTAATTTTTGAAAACAATTAATTTTCGGCCATTTTGTTTTTGTCGCGTCTCGAAGCACGAATCGGATCGGATCGACCGGAAATTCGTTTCTGACCCTTCAATGACCGAACAATTAACACGTTTGGAACCGATATATTTTTAATATTTTTTTTTAATTATATTACGAAATTTGAATTTTAAATTGATCATATAAATTGTATGGTTTGTTTATAATAACCGAAATATAAATATGTATGTATTATTTAGTTTTGCCACTCAATGAATGCTATTCCAGAGGTTTATTTGATTTTTACTTTTTGAGTTCATTTTAATTTTGTTTTTTATAATAATCAATTTTTCGGAAACAATTATTTTCGGTCTTTTTTTTATCGCATCTGTGAATATGTAAATTGACCGGAAATTCGTTCTTACACATTAAAAACTGGACAATATTTTAACTCATTCAGACTTGATTTTTTTTTCAATATTTTTCTGTATGTAAATTATGATTACAAACAAAGCCCGAAAGTTAAAGTTGCAAATTTTCGCGGCAAACGGATCAGCTGTTTAAGAATTCTTTTCAATTATGTATGAAATCAGTACTTAACTATTATAAACAAAATATATTCAAATTATTTTCAATATATTAGGTACGTCAATTTCTCTTAATATTAATAATTTTCGAATTTTCAAAATTGTGAACGAGGGTAGATATAGATCGCCTCAAAAATTATAATCTTAGGTACTACTGCTAGTATGTTTAAATTCTAAAGCCTTTCAATAGCGCAGTGGTATGACGATTTTTACACGACTTCTAGGGCTCAATATTCTCGCGATGCTGGGTCCGGCTAACCCGAATAGAATTGTGTAAAATTAGATCGATTTTAGCGGCATATTTTATTTTATTTGAATAAATAAAAAACATAGGTTAACAACACCTGTCTGTCGATTCTGTGGCGGTTTTCCCGACTTCATAGGGGACACTCTCACTCCTCTACAAGTCTCGTTATACAATTGCATTCCGTAGCACCCGTTCTCGAGACAAAAGCAATTGTCGCCGCGAGTGTTGCATCATTTGTTTACGCGGAAGGGTAGTTGCGCCCCTTGAATTTCACCACCTAAAGGCGAGTTCACACACAGGCATTTCAGCCTCAGTCAAAACTTGAAAAAAGTAACAGACCTATACAATACAAAAGAAAATGGGTATGTAGCAATTTTTTTAGTCATCTATTCTTTGTCACTTTTTTCAAGTCACTACGACTGCAACGCACGCGTGTGAACTCGCCCTAAGGGTGGAGTCGACATCCACCGCAGGTTGACTGGTTGTTCGGCAAGTTGACTCGACGGTAGGTTGACTCCGGTGGGTTGACTGTTGCCGAACGGTGGGTTGGCAGCTTTTTTACTTCGACAAAGCGACAATAGGCATTGTCGCCTACAAAGAGACTTCGTTTGGAGGTGAACGAGCGCGCTCGAGACAATGCGATCAAAAGTCTGCTTTTTTTAAAGCCTATTTTCGTTTTTCATTTTTTTTTAATGGTAAGTTTGTTTTGTCGTTTCGGGTGTCGGTTCCTATGAAATGATTGTTTGTTGTGAGGTTGATTAATTGTTGTGAAAGTTTTATTATTTTTTAATTTGTTCTTTGTTTCGTTTCGACGAACTTGCAATTATTATATTTTATCAAATGTAATGAAATCATAAGAGAACATTCGATCAAAATTCTATTAAAATGTTCATGTTACAAAATTAACTTCGTAATAGCCTGGTATAGGAGAGTAGATAATGATTCTAATCCATGGATGTATAATTTTGGATAGTGGTACGTAAAAGCTTGTTAATAGAAACATGACGTGAGAGCATCGCATAAAGCTCGATTGACAACCCTTTATTGCATTAAATGCATTTTAGGCATCACTCTGTATACTAGTCGTGTTTGTTTCGTGCTGTTTTTCCTACGAAAAGTTTTAATGAGTTTTACAACAATTAAAGAACGATCAGATAGAAAAACAAGTTAATGACGAATAAATGCATCAACATAGAAGAATTTAAAAGTTTTATTATATTTTCGAAAAAAATCATGCAGCACGTCGTTGAATTTAAAGTTATATTTAAAAAATTCACGGGTGAATTAAAAAAAGTCAAATAAAATAAACGCTTCTGGAAAAAGTTTTGGAAAAGTGCTCTGACAAGTACTCTTGTAGGAGCTTAAAGCGAAAATGAGAAGCTTGTAGTTTTCTTCCTTGAGATGACATTACTGGAAATTTTAGCGTAGAAAAATACACAAGCCTGCTGCTGCACTTTCATCATAGTGTTATTTTAATTAGTTACTAGTTTCGCGGCTCAAGTACACGAGTTTTGAGAGACACCGTTGAGCTAAAAGTCTAAAGTTTAACAGGCGATGCGCACGGACGTTGAAAATGATACTTTTTACAGTAAGCTAATATTATAATAGGTTAACTAGTTTAACTCAAAGATCAAATATAAAAGATTAAATCCCATGAAACATAAATAATTATTAAAAAATTGTTAAGGATCCGATAGCATATGCGAATATCGATATGTGCACAATTGCAAATATCATTCTGTGCACACATTGGATATTTGTGCATAATTTTTTTTTCAACTTTGACGTTTCACGTGTAGGGAATCTAAGCCATATATAATATAAAAGTAGTAGCAAATATAATGCATAACCTACACATGCAACGGGATTAACTACGGAAACGGAAACGAACAGTACAATACGAAAGTTTACAATCGACTTGAAATCAATAGTCTCGAGCAACACCGGGTCACAGAACCTTCTTTATTATGACATAAAAGCTCATAAAACCGACATATTTGGCTACCGGAATCACTAATCGAAACATTTTACAAAGTTCAAACGCGAATCTATGAAAAAAGTCAATCGGAAAAACGGTGCAATGTTCGAACATCGGCGACCCAATCGAACATGTTGCACATTCGGGTTTGCGGTGTCCGTACGTTGACGATGCGTGGCGGACGTCCGCCTGATTTTGCCTGCGACCAATTTGCGTTCGCCGTTTGTACTTTGGGACTTGATTAATCGACCGACACACCCCCTTTGTGTCTGAGTACATCTGAGCCTCTGCTCACTGGTTGGCTTATACAGTTTGCGAACATTCCATGACTTTAAATTGGCGACTTTAGATCGATTGTTTTGTAGGTTTGTATAGAAATTTATCGAAATTATGGTCTTAAGGTTAGTTAGATTGATTGCTATTGATGAAAATGGATTTTCAAGTAGGCATAGTATCAGAATTTGTTGAGTTTGAGAATGGTTTGATAGTGAGAATATAATTTTCCAGGACTCACAATCAGATGTAGGTATTTCTGGTAATTTGATGGCAAATTATCTGGAAAGAGGGAGAATATCCTTTTTTTGTAGTTTTTTAAATGCATTATAGCCATTCTTGAAAAAAGAGCTTTTTCTGACTTTTTCAGAGATAGATAGCAATTGTTTTTAATTGAAGTATTAATAGACATTAATTTTATAATAATTTAAAATGAATATGCAAATTTATCGAAAAACTGTACTGCGAATAAATTTTCACGTTCGTAAAAATTGCAAAAAAAAAAAGAACTCAAAAATTATATTTTGTCGATTTACAGTATCGTGTATTCAAAGTCAACATTAATTAAATTAAAACTTCTTCCAAAGGAGTCGAATGAAAAGTTTTTATTTTTACGTGAAGTTTATGTTGTTAACACACGTTTTTCGAATAAATCATGTCAAACGAAAAAAAATATGTACATAAATTGTCCTGGATTGGTTCGTTCGCTGCCAATAATTGATTTTATTTAACAAATCTCAATGCGGTCGAGAGTTCAGCTTCCTTTGAAGGAAAAGGGTTGACGAGATGAAAAGGGCCGAACCCTTTGCCCGATTGTGCAACGGTCTACGTGGACTTTTGTCACAAAATCAAAACGCAAATGTCCGTGAAAATGCGCGCGAGCTCTATGAAAATACGAGCCGTTTCGTTCGAAAATTGCTATGTGAAATATTTTTATTTTACATATTTCTGAAATTCGTCAGATTTCTATTTTTTGAATTTTGCCTAAAAATTTATAAATTTGTGAAATAATGTTCGGCACATTCTTTTATACGCCCGTTCTATTAAAAATGTAGTGAAAAGTGTGTTTTTTTCACGTATGGTATGACTTATGCGATTTCAAAAATTCCTTTATTCGGATCGGCTATTGACTTTCGATTCAAAGTCTTTCGAAAATGAATTTTCTCCACCGAAGCTTTCAAAGCAAAAAGGCTCAGCTTTTCAAATGCAGAAAATGTGGAAACAATCGGACCAATCCTCTTTCGGCGCCTTTAGAGAAAACCTCACCGTTCGATGGAGAGAGCATTTTGTGAATTTACACACTGCTTGTCAATGAAAATAAACTGCTTTGTGTTTTATATCAAACTATTTAATAGAAAATTAAATATGTTTTTTTTCCAAATATTATATAAACGATTTTATCGTGAGCTTGAAAGAATTATTAAAGCATTAAGTATGGATTTATATGGCTTTTGATGCTAATGTCTCTCTTTGAATGCATCCCGAATATGAAAGCTTTATGTTACATATTATAAATGAACTCGTGAAATGTTAACTTCAAACTGGCTCTCGGATAACTGCTGAACTTTTTAACAGTCTTAAAAATTGGACGAAAGTTGGACGCGAGCGTAATTTTCCGTTGATTTTTTCGCTCTCGGATTTTCGTTTTCCTCGTAAAAAAGACGTATAGTTTTAATTTAGCTAGAGTCCTATGGTTAAGAAGCGTACGTTTAAATTGGCGTATTTCAAATTTACGAAATACAAGTTGAATTTAATTCTAGACGATGAATTCTGAAAATATTGAGGGCGTCTGGTTCAGCTCCAATTTGTCCTGTTGCTAATGGATGCAAATAATTTGCAAATCTATGCAGATCGGGAACTGGTAGAATATCCAGATACAATTATAAATATTAAATAAGGAAAACTTTTGCCTTCGGCTAGAGATTTCCATGTATTTTATATGATGGGAATAATATATCGATTTGAGTCCATTGTTGATATTTTGAAATTTATATTATTATATAATATATGAACTTAAATAAAATTGGAAAATTTCAATAAGCAAAAGAGTAATAAAACAACGACAAAATATCGCTAGCGAGAATGTAAAATATATATGTACATACATAGGCATACATATATGCAAGTATTATAACAAGTTGTGTGTAAACATGAAAAGGGAGAGAGTGTGTGAGCTTAAAGTTTGATGCAAACATTTTGTTATTTATTTACGAGATAAAAACTTTCCTACTCGATAGTTTATATCTGGGTGGGTCTATCTGCTATGCTTGTGAATTTTCGAAAGTGCAAAAGTTTTCATTTAGTATGGTGCGTGACATGTGGCCTGAACGTTTTTCAAACTAGCATATTTATGACGATGAATGTTGATAAGTTTGAATGCGAAAAAATAAGACGTAGTCACTTTTAACGCAATCGTTCAAGAAATTCAATTTAATGCATTTAATAAAATAAATTTTCATTATCGACTCACCTACTACATCCAAATATCCTAGTTGACTCTTCATCGGGTCTGTGTTAATCTGGCACATATACCACCCTCTATCAGCAGATCGAACTTCTCTTATGTGAAGATACCATGTGCGGTGATCACTATGGCTCATACCGATTCTTCTATTTTTCGTTATCACATGACTTTGAATTGTTAAAATCGTCTGTGTGTCCACTCTCAACCAAGCGACCTGAAATCAAAAATAAAATTATGCTAACAAGCAGAAACTTTGGTAACATAAAAAGTCATTGTTCTCTTTGTATTTTTAGGACGCACTATTGTCAGCTTCATAGTGATATCAATATGTTAGTACTATATAACTAGTATTAAAATATTCACAGCCGGTATTTTTATTCATTACTAACCTCCATGTTAGTTAACTTATGCTTTTTTTCTATAGAGTACACTCAAACACAAATTCTGGTCAAGTAAAAAGAGAGGTACATAGTAGTAGGATACCAAAGAAGTATAAAAATCATCAATTATTTATTTCTCATGAAATTATGAAAATTGCATTTTCTCAGTATTCTTATGTAATGTTCATATAAAATTTTTACTAAGCTTTTTCAAATCGGAAACAAGGTATAAAAAAATCTTATATAATACAAAATGCAATTAAAAAAAAAACCTTCTTTTACGCTCAACCTCAAATTACATCACAATACCCGAACGAACGAAAACAACACATATAATTCGCACGAATGAGCGTAAAATTGAGCCTCCACATTTCAAACAGAAGACGAGCTTCGCCTCAAAAGCTCGCATACACACACACACCCATATCACATTATACCGCAGACTACACATAATAAAGTCCACAAGAACGGAACACTTGCCGTGGGAAGAAACATTCGAGACCGGCCTCACAAAAGGTGTACACCTCGTTAGGGGCCGACAACAATGGGCCGAGTGCATAATCACTGCAACTCGACGAAGGCCCCGCGAGGGCCTGCTACACGTCCGTTATACGTATGCCACGCGAGACCGCGGACTCCTTTTGTTGACACTCGGCTTCTTGAATTTTTCTTTACGACTCCGCCCTCTATAACGGCATAACGAGCCGCAATGCCACGAGTGGGGTCAATTTTTAACGGAGGACTGTGAATACGCTTTGAGGGTGCATTGTGTTCTATATGTAGGTACATATGTGTGCATAGTTTGAGAAGCTCTAGAAGTGAACCTGTTTGGAGGTTTTTTCGGCTGTGTGAAATTTTTGAGTCGTTTTCGTTCGGGAGGGTCGTTATTGTGTTGAATCTGATGAAATTTTCTGAAAATAATGATGTGAAAATTGGGTTTCAAATACGAAAGGTGCATAGGAGTGTCAATAAAGGAAAGCTAAAATAGATGCATTAACTTAGACACACTGATATATGAGTGCAGCGATAAAGGAATCCGACTTTTATCCGAATTTAGACTTCGAAAATATTCAGTTTTATTGCTAGAATTTTCAATATTCTTTTATCAAATTGATCTCCATTTTTATTATGTACGAATTTTGATTTAGTACTAGAAAAAAAAAACGATAGGCTTTTTATCACTGCGCCGACCAATAAGGATTATTTTCATTTCTATTTTATCGCTATATAAAAATGCGAATTCATTTTTTATCTTTATGGCTGAGGTCACATTCATTTTCACTAGCGCAAATATAAGTATGAATTCCGATTTATGTATAGATATGTATCGTATACAATGATATATCAATAATAACATTTTCGTGTTGGAAAAAATTAATATACGAGATCCATCAATCATGCGGCTCGCGAGTTTTCGAAAAGTAACTCGAAGCTTTGTCGAATACCTGAAATGATTAGGTAGTAAATCTAAGGAAAAAAATGGTAAAAATAACACGTTTATGTTGAAGTGATACCGTTTTCTTCATCTTTTCGAATGTCGAAAGGTTTCTTTGCGATAACGATTTTCCTTTAACGGTATGATAATGTCTATTCTGGGATTAAAATTTATACGTTTCCTAGGAACTGTGAAGATGAAAATAAAATCTCGAATCTGATTTTTCAAACATACACGTAGATATTATTTTTCTTCAATTACATAGATATAAATTCGCACACATAGTAACTAATTTCATTAATCGCATGGCGAGAAGCGACGACGAAAAGTTTAAAAAAGCTCTGACTAGTTTCGCGAAAAATATATCCCTAATTAATTTTATTCATCGGAGCATGAAAAGCTCACTTGTTAGCTTTTCAGGTCATGTCGAGATATAACGGTCCTATTTTCGCAATATGAAATTTCGACATTTTGAAAACGAAGTGCTGAAACATGATGTAATAGAAAACTATATCAAATACAAGTATAAAATAAAAATCGTGCTTATTTATGTATTTCTGTGTCTATCTGTCTATTAGTGTGACGAACGGGTTACAATTTGCTCTAAATTGTTGTTAAGATTGCATCAAATTGGCACAGATAATGAAAAATCTTATAATTTTATTCTAACTTAGTATGTGTTAAATGGATTGGTTACTCATAACATATAAATTTTCAGTAGATATCTACACAGGAAAATTGATTTTAATTGTGACCATATTAGTGAATCTAATAAAAACAATTATGGTTATATTACTTGTACAAATCGTTTCATTTAATAGATCAAGCGCTTTTAATAAAAAATCTTATATAAAATTCGAAAAAATTATAAAAGCAATAATAGAAAATCTAAATCAAAGTGAGCTGAAATGAAATTTTCACCAATTAGAAACTAGTTGGAAATCGAAAACATCACACGTCGCCAACGCGAAACAAAGCCGGTAACGATTTCGAAATCGAAAACACACAAACCGAAAACAAACAGAATACACACAGACATACATATATGACCGAATAAAAAAATAAAACATGTACAAGAGCTGGAGGCCGAAATCTCATTCGCATGCTGAAAATGTAATTCTTGGCGCCGGCCAGCACACGAGTTAACAACTGTTGGTCCAACTTTCATGCGCCGACGCTTCGGAGGCCATCGGCGCCGTTCTGCATAGTAATTTTCCACGGTGAGAATTTTGCCGTAAACGCCGTTTAGCGGATTGTGTTATTTTTTCAGGTCTCGGATTTCGTCTGCAACTTTCGAACGGACGCTATTTTTATCGTTCGATTATTTTTCGTCGGTGGGAATTGTCCGCGGTTGCGATTCGGATTGTGTTTCGTTTGCGCATTCGAATGTTTCAAATCGGTATATTTGAATGTGGAATGAAATAATAATATTTACCTTGTATGCTGATAAATCTTGCACTATGCAAGCCAATATGGCTTCTCTGCCCACGGGAACTGTTACGTTCGTTATAGGTGCACTGAATTTTGGCTCGGCTGAAAGAACAATAAATTCGATTAATTTGTAATTTAATTGAATGAAACCTACATATATATATCAAAATCGAATTCTTGAATAAAAATGATGGGTTTCATATATGATTGATTAAAAACTGAATGAAATTTTTTCACATGAAATGCAATATTCTGTCATTTCAATGTAAGCATTTTCATCGAAATAATATGAAAGGAATTTTACAAAATATCTTTACTACAATATCAACTATTTTTAAAAAAATATAGCCTGGTACATAAATTCTAATTTTAGATTTGGATTCAGCAATATTGAATTATTCGAGTATATAATTTAAATTCTCGTTGCATGGATGAAAAATAGTTCCGATTCGTCCCTTAGTGTCATATTTCACAATGAAAGTTCTTTTGAATATACACACATATTTATGAAGCATATTCTTTTGAATATTTTTCAAAGGCAAATCGAATCGGATAGTGAGATAAGATCAAAAACAAAAACAACAACATCAAAAATCCGAACAGTCTATGACGGAAGAGCTCTTCGATACGGCGAATAATTGACGAGCAAAGCGTTCCCGAGTCTCGCGGAATATTAAATTCTCGCGTTCCCGGGATATCCCGTCCCGGCGGACGCTCATTATTTAAATCCCGGATTCGTCCTGGGAGCGATTTGAATAATTCGACGTCGCACCACGGCGGCTCGTATAAATTTCAAATTATAATCAAACAAAATAATCGTCCGACGGACAAACTTTATAACCGTTCGGTCGTTCGCAAGTTTTAAACGCTTTTCTTTGTCGGTCCGCAGGAGGCTTTGTCGGTGGCTCAAAGACTTTCGTCGATTCCGCTTCGATATATTCGTGAAAAAATATGTTTGTCGGTATTTTTAGAAATTCGATTTTGCCATCGCCGGTTTACTTTTTCGATCGGCCGATTGTTGTGTGTGAACACTGTTTGTTTCCGCGATACTGTCTGTGCGGTTGTGTAGATTCGATCTTGTAAAAACAACGGTTCGTTCGGGAAATTCAATCGCATTTAAATGAAAATATGATGTATCGATTGCTTTGTGTTGAATGTCGTTTCGTTATCGATTGTAATATGTTTGAAATGTGATATGAATCAATCGTTTTTCTATGAAAATACATTGATTCATACTGAAGTTTAACTGCTTAGAAAATTTATGAATTGTTTGATTTGTTTCAGTCGATTGAATGTGAGCAGTCAATTTGAGAAAGTCTATTAAAAAGGTTTGTCAAAATTTGATAAATTTATTGCTATATTGTATGTTAATTATATACATATTTGATCATCGATTCAATTTTAAAACAAATCTATTGAACATAACATACAAAATTTCCATAGTAATTTAAATAACTTCTTACATGCATATGTCATGGCCTATCAGGTCAATCAACCTTCCTAATTTCATCTTAAATTAAGAATTATATTATAATAGAGTTAAATATTCGAAAAAAATATGATTTTTTCTAATTTAACTTCTTTATTGAACAAGCGAAAAAAATGTAAGAAAACGCTCAAAGATCGGTTAGCGGGCAATAATATCATACTCTGATAAAAAAATTCGAATACTATAATAATAAAAACAAGCATAAAACGTTCGGATACAACCTAAATACGAAAAATACGCAAAATACACACAGATTTAATCGAAAAGAACAACGCGGCCGTTTCGGATGATCGACGTGGGGCCCGCTTTGATTGGGTCACGCACTGGGTCAACAGTCCGCGCCCCAACCGACAGACGAACCGAATTCCAATTCCTTCGGCTTTGTTTCGGTTTTAAGAAAGCGCCGAAATTCGACGACGATTCGTCTCATGCATTTTAGTGGCTTCTAATTTTTTACGTCATCGGCCTTTCGGCGTTTTTGTCTTGCGTTTGTGCGAAATCGCTCGGTTCGATTAGACGCAGTGTTTAGTTTGAGTTCGTTCGTCGATGGATGTTTGTTTGAATGGAAAATTTCGTTTTGAGAATGTATCGATTTTTATTACACATATTTACATAATTATTGTTTTTTTTTTCTGATGAAAGTTCAGTTTTATTAATTGTGAGTAGTAGGGTTTCTCAAAATACTACTTTGTGACTTCACTTTTTCCAATATCTTTCTTTCGAAACCCCACTAAATTCATTATCATCTTTATTATGTAATCATATGACGACTGAAAAGGCCAAGGGGTACAAGTGACATTTTTGTTCAAATTGAGTTATGTACAGGAATAGCTTCAATGTACGCTCATATATTTGGTGATAAAATGATATAAACGAATTTGGAACGTGTACCAAGATATATCATCGAATCACTCGAACTCCTCCTAATACATATAGGTACATGTTCAACTTTGAGCGCTATTTTTTTGAAATCACCACGAAGTCACTTGTACCCCTTGGCCTTTTCAGTCGTCATATAAGACGAGTACTGTTGGAATAATCAATAAATCAACGAAATCGAGCTCGTTTGTATTTGTCGGTTTAATCGTTGTGTACGAATATAAATTCGTTTTCGAAACTGCTTCAATTAAAAAACTAAAAGAGAAACTTTTTCAAAAAATATCAATGAAAAAAATAGTTCGTTAGATATAAATTATTCGTTTTGAGTTTTTACTGCATTTAATATAAATAAAAATCTCGCATAGCAAATTTATTATCTCACGTTTCGAAAATTTAGTTTGTATGCATTTCAGATTATTATCAGTGTGTAATATTTCAAAACTGTGTATTTTATTTAATTCATTCATAAAATATAGACGGAAAAAAATGTTGAGCATTCCGGTACTGAAATGTGAACAATCATAAAAAATGATAATTGTTACAAATCGAGCGCGAGCCAATGAAAAAACGCGCACACAAATGCACCGCCAATAGACGGACCAATCACGTATTCGTTTTAATTATGTTGTGAGATTATCAAAATGACAATTCAGTGTCAGTCGGTGACCTTGCGAGTTAAGACGTGTTATAATTCGGTCGTTTTTTAATTACTTGCGTTTTTCGAATTACGTGATAATTAATTTCGCAATTGGAGTGAGTCATTATTACAAAATTGTGTTTTTAATGTCAGTGAATAATATATGTAGTGTTTTAAAAATAATACATGCCTTTAATATTAAGTGTTTTTTCTTGATTCACTATACACTCGCGTAATTGAAAGATATTCAATTAAAATCGATAAAATTATGACAACTACATAGTTAAACGACCGATCGCGACAATTGACTCTTATCGACTAATTAAAACTCGAACATAATAAAAAAAACAAACCAACGCGTCGCGACGCTTGTAATAATATTTGTGAAAGTGCAATGGTATTAATTTGAAATTGTGTACAATGCAACGTGCCATTTTACAGATTTGCAGAATTTCAAGTGAGTTTTTGATATTTTGTTTAATTGTATGTTCGATCTTTCAATCGCTAGTTGCTTAACACTTATATTACGAAACATGACTTAACATTTCTCCTGTATAGAATTTTGCAATTCTTACGAACATTATTTTGTTATTGATGTGAAATTCAAATGAGTTTGACTTGATAGATTTCGAATTTAACACGAAAAAGTACAAATATAACTAGAGTAAAACACTTGTAATGAATGAATTAAATTAGATTTATTTTTGATTTTTATGTGTTCGTGATCAGCACATAATATTTTTTTTCGCAGAGCAATATCAGCTCGAATAATTGATAACTTTAATAAATTAATTTACATAAATAGATAATGAAACTCGAAAAAATATCATCGTTTAGAATCTGGAATATTTTTATACATGGTTTTTGGCGCGTTTGAGGTCATTTGTACGAGTTCTCATTTCACACAATCCAAAGGAAATAGTCGCAGAAAAAAGCGGCAACATTTGAAAATGTTCCAGTCAGTCAATTTCACGACGGTCGCTTAATTTGGTCTCGGCGGTTTTTCTCGGCCAATATTGGTCCCGGGAAAGGCCCACTTTGGCCCAGTCCCAAGCCAGACTGTCCCGACTTTCGGTGTCCCGAATGTCCCGAAGCCTAGTCACGACTGTGCCGTTTTTCCATACATGCAAAAGCGCATCGCGAGCACTTTCTGCAAAGTTTTTATCACCCGGGACTGCATTTGCGGGATTAACCAACCGGTTAACCGGACTGGCTTTCGTGATTTTTCCGATTTTCGTGAACCTTTTTTTCTATGAACGTAGATTATCGCGGCTCTTAAGATCCGAATCGATAAGTGTCGTGTGTTCGCTATTATTTAGCGTTTGTTCTGGCGGGTTCAGTGCACCGCATTAGTGTGGCCCGGGTCTGGTTTACGTAGGGCTTTATGAAACGTTAATCAAATTGAATTTTGATTAAACGTCCGCGTTTAAGCGGGATATTTCCATAAATGAGTCGATAAATATTCCGCGATTTCATTTGAGTTTCGGTTATATCGCTGTATTAATTTTCTATCGGTGAATTATTCATTTGATTCACGAGAAAAAGTACGCGTCCTAAAAATCGAAGCATGCTTATGATAAATACAAATTCCTCAATTATTAAACATAATATTAGAACAAATATAGATCTATAATATCATATAAATTCTAACATCATCTTTAATACGTGCTCGTTGAATTTTGACACGGGCCACATAATCATCTCCAAAGTGTCCAAAGACTTCTCTCGCCATGATTCATTCGGGCAATAATGATAAATCCGGGCTTGACTATATCGTCGCACTACATACATAGTCGGCCTATGAGTGTAATAACGAACGTGCACACATATATTCGAGTGTAATTTCCAGTGTGTACGTGTGTGGGGGCTACAATCC
The DNA here is from genome assembly GCA_024721215.1 of Cheumatopsyche charites. Classification (NCBI taxonomy): domain Eukaryota; kingdom Metazoa; phylum Arthropoda; class Insecta; order Trichoptera; family Hydropsychidae; genus Cheumatopsyche; species Cheumatopsyche charites. The sequence continues at coordinate 7,205,263 of CM045576.1, read as the reverse complement.
GCATAATCTGGGGGCCTTAATAACGGGGTGTCCTCTGAAACTTTCGTAATTAAATTCGACCTGGATGGTAGAGAGGGGCCAACCGGTGGTTATTAAGAAAATGAAGCCGCAAACTGTTTATTTCGACAATAACTGTTTGTTCCGTAGACTAGAATGTGCTACGGTGTAGTAATCGACTGCGTACTTGTGGATTTTTAATCGCTTTATCATAGGCTTTGATATGGATATTTTGATATAAATTCAATTGCCACTTTCCTCTCTTCTGATGCAATATCACATATAGCCCATGTAGCTATTTTTTTCAATTAAATAATTTCTTGATGAATTTGTAGATGTGTGAAAATTTTTGATATTTAGTTCGTTTATTACCATTCGTTTTTATCCATCATTTTCCTTACTTATATATAATTTTATATTTGTATTGAATGTAAATATTATCGCTATAAGTTTGAATAACTATAAAATAATAATCTGATTAAAAAAAACAGAATTTTCTCATCACTCAATTATGTTATATTATACATACAAAACAAACTTTATTGAATCAAATATATAATTAGATTTACAAAAGAAAATACAAAGTTGAGACTCTCTCAAGGACTTTAGGTACATATCTCAAACAAACAAACTAACTTTACTCGAACAAACAACCGAGCTACTGGACAAACATACATACATACATACACATTATTAGCGCTAAAACAATATAAGCGTGTAAGACGTTCGCTTGATCTTCGACTGCAATAATCGCATAATCTGTGCGCGTCTTAGTCTCAAGTCCGACCAAGATCGGACGAATATTCCTAGCGAGACTCTCGAGCATGGAGTGTACGGGATCAGTCCCGTTTGGACTCGATATCGGCGTCCCGGGATTGTCCCGGGATCAGTTCTCGGGTAATAATCCCGAGGATCGTTCACGAGCTAAATAATTTCGTGCGAGTGGCTCTCGTTTATCCGCTCGAGTTATCCCTGGCCTATCTACGATCAACACGGTTAATTATATTTTACTTGATTTGTGGATTTGTCTAATTATTAAATTAATTTTAAAAATATTTTTTCAATGCCGATCAACACCGATTCCCCGAAACACGAAGTCTGTCTGGTTCTAATAGTATGGATTGTTAACTAAAATAAAGGGTTGTGAAGTGAAAAAATCAGCTCTTATTATTATTATTATGTTTTCGAGTCATATCTTTAAAGTGAATTAAGTAAAAGTTTGATTATTTTTCTTGGAAAATTTGTGATTGATTGATTATTTCGATGAATATCAGCGATGTGAATTGAATCGTGTTTTATAATACAAAAACTAGTTTAATATGATAAACAAATTAAATACGCTTCGATCGTTTTTCAATATACGAAATATTTTCGATATTTAAAAAGTTATTCGAACATCAAAAATGGCAGATAATAAAAAAAAAAAACATGAGAGTACGAGAATGTTAAAAAACATTTAAGAATACTCTTTGACGAGATCGTCTCCACTCGTGCGACTAATTCATTCCAAAATTGCACAAAGGACACAATCGGCGTAAGAAGCGACGATTTTTTATTTTATTTCACTTTCGAATCGAACGCGAGGCTACAATTTTAATTTTCCGTATGTGTAATGCCGAAATGTTCCAATGGAACGGAAACGATCGCGAGTTCGCGAATATTTAACGTTTCAGCAATTTATTGAAGCGAGCCAATTTATCTCGGTAATTGCGTCGAGTTGAGCGTTTTGTGCGAGAACAGACTCGCGATCGTTTCGCTGAATGCAATCGAACTTACTTTACTATTCGAATATAAATTTTGATCTTTGATTTTTTTGGAAAAATCGAATGAATCGAAATCGGTCTTTCATTTCGAATCGAATTTTATCCAATTAATTAACTTATATTTAAATCGTCAAATGAAAAAACAACATAAGAAACCCGACACAACGCACCGACACAAGCCAATACGTGATTATAACACAGCATTAGCACATATCACGTTTCAAAAGCAACTGAATTGTTCCGTCGAAGTCACAACGACTTGCGGTAAAAAGGGTGGTCCAACCCTTCAGTTATAAGGGGTTGGGTTAGAAATCGAGCCTTGGGTTATGGGGGTGAGTTGGTGGTGAGCGCAGAGCTTCGGCCACGGTTGGCGGGACGTTAATTGCTCCTATTATGTTTCACCTGTGCGCCGCAGTTAAGATTATGCCAATCCTAGTTATCCGATAACAATCTTAATAAGCAGATTGAATACGTGTCGGTCTTGCTCTCTGTAGTGAGGCGATTGCTGCGGGATTGTTTCTTGTTTGTTCGACGCAGTGGCATGGCGGCTCTATTAAAACGTGGAAGGTTGTTAAGTACGATGATTGCTAATATAGATTTTTTTATTTATTTTGTATATTTTTTTTATGACGCATTCGGTGATTTTTTCAATATGATGGTTTTTAGTGTTTGAACTAGATTGTCCGCTCTAAAATGACGATCATTATTTATATGAATTGCTAAGGGAAATCCACCTTTCCGCCTGTCGCAGGCATTCAATTTTACAAATGTACATACATACGAGTATATCAGCTTATAAAACCAGTCTAGTTAGTACTAGTAATACTATATAGATGAAATTATCAGGATTTAGTGATTTTGGCAAAAAAAAAAAATTAATTTCTATTGTATTAGATGAAACCTATGTATCTTTTTGTTAAAAGAATGGTCACTTGTATTTTAAAAATTGACATTGATAGTATGTTTTCATGCTTTTACAAAGAACTTATAGAAAAGATAGATCATCGATACAACACTCAAAGTAACTCAATATAATTTAACCCAAAAAATAAAATATGTCTAACCTAACCCAGCTCATTTTGTATTGTTTCGATAGTTTGTTGTACTAGCACCAATTTTATTTTTCAAACCACTGATGATTTTATAATATAACAATTCCAACGATCCTGAACATTTAATATTTCAACATATTAAGCTTATAACGATGTTGGGAAACGAAACTGTGCGGTTTTTCACCATCTCGATAGGTGTAGGTCCGCTTTACTTTCGTTCGATTTCGATATGTGACACGCGAAACTCGCATGCCGAGATTGCGATTGTTTAAACATAATGTGATTCGATTCGATTGCTGTTACTTCGTGCATAATATTAAAAGTTCACATTTTTCTTACGAAGGACGGTTCATTTATAGATTTCGGTACGTTTTCACAATCAAAGGTCATTATTGTAGGGAATGGGCGTTTAATTTCAGCGTTGTTTGTTTGTTGAATTTGATTTTATTCGGGTGCTAAATTTTATAAATAAAGTAGATATAAATAATTCTTAAATGAAAATAAAACGAATCTTATATTGTTATATGATATCAATAAAAACAATTTAGAAGTAATCTAATAATATTGTTTATTTTAGAAAATCTTTCTGAGGAACCGCGGTAAATATAAAATTGTATTTTTATAAATATGATTAAAAATTATAAATAAATAGGATTTCTCACAAGTGTAGATACCTATAAATAAAATCGCCTACACCATTTTTAACTTAAAATATTTTTTTTACATCTATTCTCTCACTAAACTTTTATTAGAATCAATAAAATTTTGGAATAAATCAATTCTGTTATTGCTCAATTTTAAATGAAACAAAGAAAGCTATCTATATCTACGTAATTAACCTAATGATGCTATAGCCATTCATATTACTATTATAAACTACATAAATTAAACAAACACACTTTTCGTCTTCAATGAAAAGACTCCTTTCATGGAAAACGATCGAATAGAATTTTCAAACAGAGCTCGGAAAATATCAGATCTCCATCCCCCGTCTTGACTGACCACCGTATCCAACGACTATCCGATCCGAAAGCACCCTCTAGGCCTCCTCGAATCCTTTCCACACACAAACACACACACACACACACACACAGTCAGACAGACAGTCAGATAGACAGACAGATCGGAAAATAAAATTCTATCCGGATAGAAACTCTCGGCTGCACACGCGGCCCTCCTCCTCACGTATTCCGCCAAAGCTCGCGAGCTTCCGTGCCGACGACGGCGATAATGTGTTTGCTCAACACCTTAAAACCACCCCCAGGACACACCTTCCACCCTTCCACTCGAACGCCCTCCATCCAGGCCACCCTGGAAGGCTTTATATCCACGGGCTTGCAGATAGATACTACGCCCGCCCACTTAGCGCCATCCGTGTTTCAATTAAGCTGCATCGCATCGCCGGCTAACGACGAAGAGATATTCCCCTAACGGAGTCCGTTATCGTTTTGCATTATCGTTATCGAAAAACAAAGGTTCGACTTTGCAGTAGCTGTTCCGAGTCGATTGATATTTATTCGGAGAGATTTCGAGCCGTTTGCAACGTGGGCGTTTCGATATTAATCAGTTTTTTATGCTCGTCGTTGTTGTCGATCGAGTTTCGCGTTGGCTTTGGGGAGTTTTCAGGGAAAATGTCTCCGGAGAGATGTCGGGGATTTTAGTGTGTGGGGTTGACGTAAAGGTTAATCGGTATCGATTTTGTTTTGTGTCGCTGGAAATTTTATTGAAGAAGAGCGATTTTAACATTTAAAAGTATATTTTTTTAATAGCTCTGACATTTATATAGTATATGTATGTGGAATAAAATGATTCAATATTCATAATAAATGTGATATAATATATTCATTTGACTCATTAAAGCAAAGTAATATTGTTGAAAATTTATTTGTAATACTAAAGAGCACGAAATTTAAATGAAACATCTGATTTTTACACTTGAACATTACGAACTATTAATACGTCTCAAGTACGCAATTTATTAAAATATTAAGTGTAAAGATAATTAAATAGTTCTTAGATACAAATTTAATTTAAATTTATAGAGAAATTTTAAAATATAAATTATAATATAAATCAATGTGCATAAATTGATTTTGATAAAAAAATCAAAATCGCAGCAGATTTGCGATGCAAACTACTGAAAAAAATCAAGTTTTCCCTTCGAAAAAGAGCACAAAGTTTATAATACTAGATTCGAGAGAATTTTTAACAACCACATCTCTCGGGGCCTGGGAAAATTCAAAGTTTTCCCAAACTAGCGGAAATCGATGCACGGGCGAGAGTCGAAGCGGCGCATTCTAGCGGCTCAAGGGACGGTTAAAACGAGCAAATATAATTTACAGCGCGTGCTCGCGGTTAGTCCACGAATAAAAGTAAAAATGAAAATAAAAACGAAAATGAAAATGAAAATAAAAATAAAACGGGGAAAGTATGGTTCGAATCCCGCGCAAGGCGGTTGCCGTATTTATGCGTTTCGTGAGCGATATTTATTAGCGCGCGTCCGTATCGTGATTTATGCGATCGAACGCATTATAATCGTATATATTTACATTTAACGCTTTTTACATATTATATGCTTGTGTTTTATGTGCGAGTTGGATTTTCTTTTGATTTGTTTCTAGTGAAGTTTTCACATTGTAATAGAGAGCGTTTAGGATTATGTTAGACGGAATTTCTCAGTGGTCATTAACTAGATAGTGTATTTTTTTAAATTTATTATTAAATAGGTTCATTAACACATTGACTATTTTGTACAAAATCTCATTATTTTATTAAGTTTTTATATGGAAATTCATATTAAAAAATATTTTCAAACTCAACAATGAAGAGTTTGTTGAAAAGTTCTATGATAAAAAGTCAATTTATAGTTTAAGTTCAATTCAATTTAAGTTCTAGGTTAAAAAACGTGTGGTATTAATTTGAGTATAGATGCACTAACATATGAGCATAATTTTAAAATACCTATCAAGTGTGCAGGCAGTCTTTCAACTACGAACTGTTAAAATTCACATGTGTGACGAAACACAGAGATAGAAGTATGACAAATGTACGTATACATACACTTTCGACACTCACATGGATTTTCAATAGTTCTTAATTGGAAGACTGCCTGTAATAAGTTCAATAAACAAGTATATAAAAAATCAATATAATTAAATAAGCCAATGAAGTGAAAACTATAACTTCAACTATAATTCAAAATCTAAGCAATCAAGCAACCGAAGACGCGCTAGGCTCTCGATAAGCACACCACCCACGTGTGCACGTTAATATAATATTCCGCTTCGACTCACAGTAAACTTTCTTCGGTATCTCTTTCTGTTTTCCGAAACCCCTTTCCATTCCTTACCTTACCTTTACCTAGCTGCGAAAATTTACCGACGAGCCCGACCGGTAAATACATGTAAGTTTCGAGTGGCAGAAATTCGCCGAGAGTTTCGCAAAGTGGGCCACTCGGCGAACGTTGCACGCGAAAATTGCAACGCGTTCGATATCTGCGCCATTACGACGAGTGCCCATCTCTCCCCGATCCACTATATCGGGGTTTATTTATTTGTTTTCGTGGGAAATTCGCCCGAGGGTCGTGCCGATGGTTCGGCGACTGCGAGGCTTCGGTCTGAGGTCGGATGTGTTTGTGGGTTTTTCTTCGGTGATGCTTTTTTTTAGATCGGTGATGATGATTTTCCGCATCTTTCGCAATCGGTGAATATGTAGATTTTTTTTTGGTTTGTTTTTTATAATAAATTATTTTAAGTTGCGGAAGAAATTTTAATGTTATTTTTGATGCATGCATTTGTATAATATCTGATTTTTAATTAATTAGGGAACTATGCAAATTGCGCTACATTTATATGCATAAATTCGCATTAAAATTGTTTATTGAAAATCACATTGAGTGTGATACAATTTCAAAATTGTGTAATGCAATATGGCCAAATGGATCGAAAAATAATCAAAAATGATATTTAATTGATATTGTGTTTTCAGTACAATAATTTATGAATATGAAGCTACTACGCTTTCGGATAAAAGCTCAATTACTAATCGGATAGGTATTGAAATCAACACTGACACAACAAACTAGTACATATGATTGAATTAAAAAATAATGTTTTCAATTTAATAGATTTTCGTTGATATTTACAATGATTTTAAATGTTTGCATTCTTCAAGATCATTCATTCAGCTCGAAGTCATACAATGATCGAGCGGATTTTCGTCAATCGAAGACATATCTAAATTTATTCAGCTGGCAAATGAAGCCGTGATGGACACAAGTAGATGACTATCGATATACCCATTATACATATTCCGACCGCCAAAGCGTCTATTTGACTGAAGACTCGAATCAAGTTATTCGAAACACGCGAGCATTTTATTCGTGCCGTCGACTTTGATGCCCTGCCTTCGTCTATTTTGTACACGCCGAGGGTATACATTATGTACGATTATGTATTTATGTTTGTCGGCTTTCATAATGAAATGAAAGGGAATCGATGTCTATTTGATGAATTGAGATTTTTCGCAATGAAACGAAATGCTTTTAAGAGGTGTATTAAATTAATAACAACGTTGTTTACTCGTCGAAATATAGAAGGAGATTCGTTAGTGTCTCCTAGATGTCTAATGATATTGTCAATGTGTCAATTAACAATAATACATTCTCAGAAGTCTATTAAAGCTTCTTATCTGTATTTATACAATTTGTATTTTCTGTTAATATTGAAAAATTACTCAAATAATAGTTTATATTGTGCTATTTAAAATATTTGAAAAAGGACCCATGTATTCAAAGAATCAGTTTCATGTGAGGCTCAATACTAAAATTTGCAAATAGTTCTAAATTCGCATTATAACCACTACGCGTAGTTTCGAATATGCGGTACTAATTTTGTAAAAAATAATACTGGGGATAATCAAAAGTAGCTTGTTCTGAGGAGCTGTTGGGCAGCAGCTCTATGTATCATAAAAATAGTTTCGATTATTAACATTTCTTAAGTTAATATTCCGTTATATAAAGTCTATTTAAATACAAATTGTTAATATTAATACATTGACAATTTTACATATCGTATAGGGAATACTTAGAAGTTATAAAAAAAATGAAATATTACTAAAACGTGTCTTTTTTTTTCGAGGAGTTGGCGAATGCAGAGGAGAGTGTTCGCGTCACGCGCAATTTGTCAAATTGCTGCGATTGCGTCTTGGAAGCGTTAATCGCGCAACTTTCGCCGATTGTTAAAAATTACCCATGCGTGCTTAATCCTCGAGCCGCAAAAGCATTCTGGCCCTCTTCATCGGAGAGTCTTTCTCGTGTTTGAAAAGAAGTTTCGGAAACTCGCCGCCGAAAAGATGGGCGAAGGACGCGACAAAGGGGGAGAGTTCGGTTTCGGCTAATTCTTTTGTCGCCTCGCAGCCTCCTTTAAAAGGATCATTTTTACACCTGACGAGTGTCGTCACCCGTTTCTTGCTCCAGCTTCGTCCCATAGAGGGTTTTGGCTTCGGGACGAAGGGACCCGCTCTTCTGTGGGATAACTTTTCACAAAAGAGCGCCGAACGCTTATGTTATGCGGGACGGTAATTAAATTTCTTTCGAGAGTTGTGTTGACGTGCATTTTAGATTTTTTTTTAAATTTAAATTTGATATTTAAATAAAATAATTTTAAGTTGTTATTAAGGAAAATTGTGAGTTGAGTGAATCTGTTTTTTTTTTTATCACCGATTGAAATAAATTATTTAATTATATAATAGTTGAATTTTCGTCATGAAAATATTATTTGATGTGTCGAATTTTATGCAGTGATAATTGCTGGTTTCAGTTAACTGATAAATATTCGACTGAATCTGTAAATAAATAATGTGTATTCAACTATAATAAACGTATTTATTTTATTTACTTGTAAAAGCTGCGCCAATTAGTATCCATTTACATATAATACACGTATTTATTGGTTCGATTTTCCATTTAGTTAGTATGTGAATATAAAAAAATAGAATCACTTTGAGTGTATGCTATCAATTAATACTTCAGCTGGCTTCAATATCTTAGAAATTAACAATTATTTTTTCAATATTTGTAGATATTCATTAATTTCTGAGATATTAATGATAACGGCAATTGTTCTATGAGCTGTAATTGTCTTATGAGCTTCACTCGTTCTATGAGCTTCGCTTATCCCAAGCGCTGCCATTTTCCACTAGTCCCCCTTAACCGTCTAAATTTTAACAACCTCCACAGAATTTCAAATCCTTTACTTAAAAAATCAAAAATATACATAAACATATAACCAAATTTGAAACAAACCAATACATAAACACAATATTTACATAGACCGACCGTTGAAAAAGGGGGCTGTCCATCGTGTTAGCAGGGGCGTTGTTTGTCAATTAAACGGGCGCACATTCCGGATAATTGGCGTGGTGCAACCGGCTCGTTAGCCCCCGCAGATCCGCCTCCTCAGGCTCAGGTTAGGGTTAATGTGGCAACGATTATTAACGCATTATTGATCAAACAACGGGTTGCCGTCTACAACTTTCGAGCCTGTGCGAAATTACGCTGCCCGCAACCGGGCGAACGCTTGTAACGGGGGGCGCAATGTTTAAGGGCTCCACAGATGGTTATGGCGGTCTCTTTGTCTATTTTTTTATAGGGAGTCATTAAATTTATTCATTTATTTTAATTTTTGTTCAGTTGAGACAGTGTTTTGTGTCAATAATTGGGTGAAAAACTGAGATATCGCGCTTACATGGAGGAAAATGTGGTCAGAAAATATCGACTCTGAGTGTCTGTTAATGGAATTACTGAATCGAGTCGATTTTTTCTTAATCATGTTGAGTTTGTGGAATAGCAATATTTTTCATTTTTACTTAGGTATTGATATATTTTTAGCTCTTAAATGCATCTAATAATATATAATTCAAATTCTAAATTTTTATTTACATTTAAGCTAATTTAATATATAAAATATATTGACCTGTTTAAAAATTAAAATTATTGATTTTAAGTGGGTTTTATGTATCGACAAAGCGTTTCACTGATATTATACCTCCATGTTTCCACATGTAGCTTCAAAGTATTATTAATGTTACGATGTAATTATAATTTCTAAGAAATTTTGTGAATATTATGTACCTATGAGTAATATATGTAGCTTAGATCTGAGAAATGTTGAAAATGTTTTCATTTTGTACTGAAATTAACTGAAAATACACATATATAATTTCAAAGAAAGTTAAGCATTTTAGAAAAAAAAAAAGATTTTTTTTTATTATGCATATTAAAAAAAACACATATTTTCAGTTAATAAAGCCATATATAATATTTCCATGAAATAGTCAACGAATCGTTTTTTTTTTGTGAAATATTCGTTCAAATTAATCACAAAATCAATTATCGACCATCGTCCGAAAGAGGAAATTGTTGAAATTCGAATGTAGCGCGATAATCTCGATCAATTAATTTGGTTTAAACGAAGGGAGGGCACATCCCGTTGGCGATTTCCCGGAAAAGTGGATTTCAAAGCGGAGCCTCGTTGTTTGTAGGCAGGTGCCTTTGAAAAGGCACCAGGCGTCAATTACTTGTTCGGTTCTATGAACTGACCCAATGAGCTGGTGGATGATTTGACAGCGACGCAATTTTGTGACGCAGTCGAGGGTTGTGCTCAAACTTTACATTTTAGCTTCGTTTTAGTTATAGGAATATGTAGTATGCTTCGTTTTTAGTAATTTTGATGAAAGTTTGTTTAGAGAATTATTATGTAAATGTATGTTTGTTCATACATTTTTATATTATTTTAATGGAATATAAAAGCGACTTTTTGTTTGCATCCTGTGTGATTTTAAATGTTTTGCACCGTGTGGTTCGTTTTCTATAAAAAATTAAAGTTTTTTTTCCTGTTTGGGAACTCAACTTCGAATCTTCTTCTATAAGTCTCAAGAGTAAATAGGAAGTTGATATTCCTTGAAACATTGACACAGAATAGAATTTTACTTTATCGAATAAAAACGTGATTAATTTTCGCATTTCAATAGCAGAAACTACAGGGAAAAATCTATAAAACATGTCCTAGAAGTATATTGTTTTATTTAAACAAAGACAATTCACTTTTTATATCTATTTAGTATTATTTTCATACTCAATATCATGACAATAAAATCCTGACCTTAAGTCGATCAATATGTGTGCAGTTATTAACGAAAGTAGACTTAAATTTTGACCATTTAATTTACCTTTTAAACGATTCAACCTCTTAATCATTGAATTATTCGATCGAAATACATTATAAATGCATATTTTGAAAAAAATATTCAATAAAAATAATACAGCATTCGACATTTCAATCGCGACACATAAAAAATTCACGAACACATTTCACAATCGCGCGACCGTATTCACACGCAAAACATCACACGACGGACATTATTGTCGAACCTTTTCGCGACACTGTCAAAAAGCGAAAAATTCCACTGAAAATATACCCATATATGTATATGAATACACACAAGTAGAATGCTAAAAAAATGATGGTAGAATTATGCGAGGAGCCGTTCCATTCCGGTCGCGTTTCGGTCGTGGGACGGGCGGAGGCCGTGTCACCTGTTGCTCCGGCGAATCGTCGAAAGGCAAAAAATAAAATAAAACTGTATGAAGGAAGTGAAAGATGAAAAAATAAAGCGAACACAAATATAAATATGGCGAGGCTTTTTGTTTGTCTCGTGAGCGACGTTTTTCGCTCTCGAGCTGGATACGAACCGGGAGCGAGATGTGGACGATCGGTAGAAATGTCGACTTTCGGTGATTTTTTGGTATTTCAGATAAAAATATGTAAGTTTTCTTTTATTTATTTAGAGTTATTTGCTTGGATATCATATTTATTTTTATGGTTTAAGTGTATTGTGGGTGTAAGTGTTGTCTGTTGTTGAACGTTCCAAAAATACCACAATGTATCATGAATTTTCTATCCGTGAAATATCAATTTCGACATTGTTAAATATTCAGGTTTTCTTACTTGAATGTCTTAATTTTGATTTGAAATTGAATTATTTTTATTTTTATTTGAATATTTTTCTATTTTAGTTCAGTTGTTCAACTAATATTGAATGAAAACTATTGAAATTGATGTGGAAAATCTAAATAAAATCATCAACATTAATCATTAGAAGCTGATTCATTTCAATTATAGTAAAAAAAAATCGATTAATTTTAGTCAAATGATTAACTTGTGCGATTTTTCAATAAAATGAGATAAATTTTAAACGATATTCATTTTTCAATAACCTTACTCATATATTTGATCAAGACTCAAATTAATTTTCAGATTAAAAACAAATTAAATCAAATATATACATTACAAATAGAAAGATAAGTATCATTAAAAATAAAATATTCACATGTATGAATAAATACACCTCACCGTATATACGATACATTCATATTTTTAGTCGATTAAAATTATGAATGTGTAATATATCAGTGTATAAAATACAGGACGATTTTTCTCAAGCCACCGTTACACCGAACTATGCCGTTAGGTATAATTTATGGCTCCTTGCGGAATTTTAATGAAAGATTTTTTCCAGTAGAGTTGCACTTTATGGGGAGCTTCGCGGAAAGCCTTTGCCTGGGGGTAAATTGCGTACTTCAGAGGTGTCGTATTATACACTCGACTTCGTTAATTTTTTTTATTCAGTAAGGCTCGAATTGAAAAAAATTCAATTACTCTATGAACTGATCGATGAACTTGTCTGGTCGAGCTTTTGCTTCGTTTAAAATTCGACTTCGTGTGTGTTTTCGGAAGATGTGTAATTTTCGTCTATTCGATTCGAGTTGTTTTGCGTGTGTTATGTTTTTATTATTAGACTTGCAAATGCTTGTAGGAAAATGTGTATTATGATCACGGTAAGCTTTTCTTTCCAGAAAGTCTTTTATATACGACGTTAAAAACAATTTCACGTTTCCACATTAAGATTAATTCACTTCCGGGTGGAATATAATCATGGAGACGACACAAAAATAGAATTGTATCGTTGAAATTTTTATGTGAAAATTGATGAAAATATGGTTATAACATTAAATGCTTAAATCGAAACAAAAATATTACATCCAGTTTTACCGTAGCTGAATTTAGTTTTTACCATCTCAAAACGTATACGTTCGAGTATTTATGTTCAAAATCGACTAACCTATTTTCAAAAACGACTCATCCCGCATATCTTGGAAGATATACGGCACAAGGACCGTAAACATGCATACAAACGAACGTGTCCTTTTTGAAAGTGAAACGAACCAGAAAAATATGCGGTCGTCTTTACAAAGGACGATCGTTTTCCGGTGTATTATGAAATGCACGAGTGTGCATATGCGCTTTTCAGAGGAATTTTCATAGTTTAGAGACTCATATTCTGTATTCTTATTACTTTTCGAAGAATAGTGTTGTATTGCATTACATAATGTTACATTTTATGAAATATCTTTCTCTGTTTTAGAAAGAATATTTGGAAAATGGATATTCGAAGTATGAATATTGGATATTTTAAAATAGATTTTCTTGAGTGTACAGTGTTATATAAACTCGATATCAAATTCTTGAGCTATTTTTTCGCTTAATCTGAAAATAAATCATTTCGACCGCAGGTTTAGGTAATAATTTTGAGAAAAGATGGTTCAAATAATTACAGATTCAATTAATTTTTGATCACGTTGGTAATTTAATTAGCTTCAAGAAAGATACAATCGAAACTGCGGCGCGTGTAATTTGAAATGTCTCGACTCCGAAAATTTTCTCAAGTTGCATTTAGAAAATCTTAAAATAAACCTGCGATGAAAACTCTTCGCTAAGTTCTATTTTGATCAATTTCTAATTATTTCTGCTATTATTGACGCCATTAAAAATACAAACCCTTTTCGATAAAAGCTTCGAATAAAGCTAGCGCCGCTACACAAAAGCACATCAGATAGATATATTCCAATATATTTTTTCAGCTGAAAAATATTAAAAGTTCATTCGGAGCGATGCTATCGAAAATGCATTTTTTCCAGTTGGAGTGCTATTTTTTTTCGTTCGGCACTCGGTCTGGTTCGACATGCATTTTCGCCAAATGAACACATCACACAACACACTCGTATATTGATTTAGTGTCGGGTTCGAATCATTCTTTCGTGTGCATTTTTTTTATTCAGCAGTTCAACATGATTGATTGCAGTTTATCAACCTTTGTTTATAGCGTTTCGTTCGAATTAGTCGTTCGCGAATTGTGAAAAATTCGCTATAGAATATCGTGAAACTGTTCGGGAAAACAACGGGTGAATTCAATTCAGTTTTTTTGAAGAAAAAATTGTTCATCTACATTCAAAATTTGATAAAATATTAAATTTTTAAGATATTAAGATTATATGCTATTTTTTTCTTGAAAATGAAGTATTATATTTAGCGATATTATATCAATATAGATTGGTGAATGTATCGAAAAGCTGTTTTTGTCGATTGAAAATGAATCAACCTCTTTTTTTTATTCACGGCGTAAAAGTATTTATATAAAGGGGAAAAACGTTCTAAACGATTTTCTCTATGGGAAAGTGATTGCCTCGTTTCGGGTGCGTGACACGTAACCGATACTCGATTTTCATTTTAATTTAAAACAAATTCTTTTCGACGTGCATACAAATTTAATTCAAAAAAAGCCGAAAAAAATATCATAAATTAAATATTTTCCTCGAAAGCGGTGAATTTCTAATATTAAAATGTGAATGTGCTCACGTGAGTGTATACTTAACATTTTCTTAATCTGGCCATCTAAGAATTAGAACCTAATATAGTATGTCGTGTGAGTTATTCTCGATTTATACAAAAAAATGAAAACAATTCTATTTTAAAAACCGACTAAATTTGATAATTATCATATTGTAATTATTTCAACAAACATGCTTATAAGTGATATGTATAGGTATTAAAAATATAAATAAAAATAAGAATTAACATTTTTTTTATTTTCAGATTCACACCATTGTCATCGCAGATGATAGCGAAAATGATTTTCTTAACCGATTAAATAATTTAATTCAAAAATAATTTGAAAAAACGTTCGCGTGTTTTCATTTATTTTTTCAGTCAACGAATTCATCTGGCGATTGTCAAAATTTTTTCACTGTTTGAAAATTCTTAATTTTTCATTTAACGGTTCGATTTTGTTTCATTATTTACTCTAAATTACATAAAATATAATAATAAAGAATGATAAATTTATACAATCGGCGCGTATTACCTCTAAAATTTAACAAAAATGTGAAGTGTGTTACAAAATATCTAAAAAGCAGAGCAAAAGTGATGTGCATGGAAAATTAATAAAAAAGTGATAAGTGAATCAGTGTTTCCTCGAAGAATGAGCACAATTTTAATTGTGCAAATGCATTTGGAAGAAATGCATAATCCAATTGCAGAGCAACGAGGGTTTTAACAGATTCGCCGAGTTTCAAGTAGGTGATTTTTTTCTTTGACAGTTATCGATTTTATCTAAATATTTTGATGCAAGAAAGGACACATTTACATTTTTAAAAATCTCATATTTATATTATGGAAAATTTTTGATTTATAGTATAATCGAAAAGCATCCAAATTTCAAATTCTCGATATATTTTATATTCTGGCATGATTCACGACATCGAGATCTCTTCGCTCGTCTATCTCGATTTTGTTGATTAATTGTAAAGTTGTTCCTGGTGTAGTACCAACGTACTATGCGGCACGTCTAAGCGAAATTATCATGACAAATTTGTCACGACAACGCCAGTGGTGTATTGCCCGTCAAAATGACGGAAAGTGAACGTCTGGTAGTTGTATTAATTACAATTGCTCCGGTGTAGAATGAGTAATACCAACCACTCAATCAGGGTAGATTAGTGCTGAAGGTAGTCGAATGCTCGTTCGTTCTTCTAATAATTAATTTATTACGCAAAATACAATCGATAAATGAGTTATGATACCGTTCCGAGTCTAAATTCGATAGGGTGAAGGGTAATCGTCGAGTCGTATTGGATTCTAAAGGTTGCGTTGCTTCAGGGTAGTTCTTAGTGTTTCTTGGGGTAGTCTTCATTGATTTTCTCAGTTTGTATGAATGTGTAGTTTGCTTTGAGTGTATTGTGATGCGGGCGTTTTAGAATTCGAAATGATTAGGAAGTGAGTTTAGAATTTAAATTAATATAAATCTAAACGGTTAATTAAAAATATTTTAAACTATAATATCGATTATTTAATTTTTGATGGCTCAAATTGAAAATAGATCAATACATCAAATAGAAGCTTCGATTTTGAAAATTCAAAAAAGCATATAGACACACCAAATCATACGTGTTTCTTTGAGAAGCCATCGAATTCGTACGGCGTATTGGGGTTATGTTTTTTTTATGTGTTGCTTTGTTGGCGTGTGGGTAATTGCGGTCGTGGGACGCGTCCGTGTGCGGTTCCTGGAAGAGCGGTGCCGGCCAGGCGCGGGGCGGAACTCGCTCGACATATACGCGAAAATGTTGCCGACTATCGTGTCCAACTCGAATGTGTGCATCTAGTTTTAACGTGTAAGATCTATTCTTTATGTTTGCCAAGAAAAAAGTTCCGTTTTCGAGTTTGAAGTTCGGAAAAATCGCGATTTTCCACCGGGCGGTCGGTCGGTCGGGCGTAGTGAAGTTCGTTCGATGCGATGAAAAATATAGAAAATTATTGTATCAAGGTGATATTTTTTCATCTTGTGGTTATATTTGAGATTCTTTTCATTAAATTTGAAAATATAAAGCCAGGTAATTTTATTTTTTTGATTGGGAAAATCTGTGTTTTCCATTCGGCGGTCGGGTTTTGTAAAATCCGATTAATAAACAAGAGAATTCACGATTGCACAATAGTTGAGCTATTTATTTTATTCGATACGCAAATTATATTTAAATTGACTGATGACAATATATTATTGAATTGTATTATTTCTCTTTATGTAACTTATCGACAAATGAACATAGTAATGAAATTAAATTGAATGTTTTTGCGCACAAATGTATGAATGGGATTAATGTGCTAGTCTAATGAGAAAAAAAATTCATCACGATTTATCTGTTTTTAAATTGAAATGTAATGCATGAATGAATTTTGAATGCACATACGTAACATAATATGGAAATTGGGCTTAGCATCAGTTAACCGTTCAATTAGATACCGCATGTTACGTTGAAGTTACGAGATTCACGTTGCGTTGAACTCATAAGCACGCCAAATTCGATCAGGATATAAATATATTAAATTTCTGAAATAATGATTTTAAATGTAGTATACACACCGATTGGAATATAAAGGAGCATTAATTTATAATTATCTCTCCTCCATAATAACAAAATATCATAAAACATGTGCTTCAGAATTCATTTCAACGTCAAAGCATATACTCTTGTTAAAGTTTTCACTACATTAACGCATCGGATCGAATCTAAACCGTACTTATACTTTTTCCACCCTCATTTTTACACAACAGTTGCACATTTCCCTCGACTTTTCCTAAACCCTTTAAATATTCGTCGCTCGACGGCACTGTGCCGAGTTATGCAACTTTCATAACGCGAGCAACATTTTTCTAACGAAGCGAACTTTCAACTTATAGGTCTTTCGCATATGCGCCGTTATTAGTTCCAAGTGGCGGTCGTAAACGTTTACCTGTTTACTTTCTTAGGGTCCGTTTCGACGATTTAAAGACCTACCCGTGTGCATATAGCCTCCGAGCTATAATCCTGAGATGTGTAACTAACGCGTCCGCTCTAGAAGCACACTTCCGAGCGTGTTTGATCTACGAAATTTTTCGAAAACTTTCCAATTGCATCGTAAACATGTGCGGTAATTTCACTAGAAGAGTCGTGCTACGTTTTGCGGGAGAAATTTTTAATTTCGAATTCTTCGTGTTATATTATATATGTATTTTTACGATTTTGCATGAATGGTCTTTTAGTTCGCGCCGTGAATTTATTATTACGAAGATTTCATATCCGTTTTCAATGTAATTTATTCAGTATTGTTAAAAGATTTTCCTTTTTTATATTTAAGAAATATAAAATATATCCTCTTATTTGAGTTAAGTCTTACGTAAATCGAATTCGAATTGATCTGCTTTATCAAATATTCATTTAGCGGTAGGTATATTCGTTTAAGAAAAATATGTTTATTTTTTACCTATTAAACGTAAAAAGGGCTTACGAAAGTACATAAAATATTAACGATAAAACTATTTACTGAAAGGTAAAGTAAATGTATGATGTATAAAATAAAATGCGATTTTCACGGAAAATCGGATTTATTCAGTATAATAAAATTTATGTTCTTCGAAAAACAATTATATTTCGAAATATTTTTTGATATTAATTTGAAAATATCATATTTAAATACTTTTCCTTTTAGGTATAGATACTATAAATTGAAAAGAATTCATTATTTGTTTTTCAATTTCGAAAAAGTAATTAAGATTAAGCAGTTCATTATTAATCTATCTCTTCAATATAAACACTAATATGAAATATTCGTCGAGCTTCATATTTCAATCGAACTTTTAGAAGAATGTTACTTAACAGTACAAAAATAAAATTGTCAAATGAGAAACCGCGAAAACGACAAATATTCCACCTAAATGATTTTTCGAAATTAATTACAGGTTCAATTTCCACAAACAGACCTCTAACAGTCCGAAACGTCCAATTCTCTTAGCGAGCGAACAAACAAAATCCGAACTGTGATCCGGGTCAAAGGTGCGATGTTCCTCTACAAACTCGACACATCAATACACACAAACCAAAAACACACACATACAAACACTCAAATATATACATATATATAAAACACACATATACTATAAACATTCGTCTGCCATAATACGATCGAAAGTTTGTCCCGTGCGGGCAAATATAGCGGCGATAATTCTTTAACAGCATCGGACTCGGATGTTTGCCGCCCGTGGGCCATCCTCGGAAAATCTCAACTTTCCGTGGTTTCATTTCTATTTTTATCCGTCGTTTATGGCGCAAATACGGATAGTTGAATTTCCGTTCTCGTAGTTTTGTCTAAACTAGTTTTTCTCCGGTTCGTCGCACTGTGTTTTCGGTTCGAAGGTGGAGCGTCGATTTATTTATATCGGTCGTCGTATGGGGGCTCTAATTGAAATTCGGTGTTCGGAGGTCGTCGGGAAAAATTAAGGGTTTGATCGATATGAAGCTCGGAATGTTAAGCGGTGATTTGAATGGTGTTTCTCATATTAAAATATAATTTTTGTGTATGTGATGAATTTTATTTAAAATTTCGCGAATTTATTATATAGATTGGTATGAATTGAAACGTGATCCTATTGAGTTTTCATTTTAAATAATTCTGATAGAGTTTACACGGACAAAGGTATGAAATGAAATAAAAACTACAATCGATTAAACGTTCTCGAGAAAATTTCTCCAACGCGGAAGATCGCCCCCATTGTGCTGCGGGATCGGAAAAACGTCTCGAGAATAAATCGAATTGTCTACTTCTGCGATTTTCGTTCTCGATCGGATCATATCGGCGATTTTGTGTATAGTTGCCATCGGCTACCCCTTGGACAATGTAACTCACCACATACACACAAATATATCTCTACATATCATACAATCGTCAATATATGTATGTGAAACGTTCTGCTGCATCTGGTGATAAACACTGAAGATCAGCACGACCGAATCTGAGCACATTCTATGTGATATGTGTATAATATGTGCATCCAAACAACGCCGGGTACAATCATCCGATATACGCAGTATGAATGGGTGCAAATCGCGATTGTGTTACGTCCATGGGGTACGGTTCAGTTTATTAATTTAACGCCGAACCATTGATTCGTAGTCCATGCTGGGATTTCGAGCACAAAACCCGAGACCCATCTTTCACTACAACTTATCCTCTGGCTTAGTCTGAAATATATATGAGCGTTAATGCGCCGAATCGACTCTAAAAAAATTCCATACTCTCGTTCTTTGTCTGTGTGTGCAGTGGTGGTCGGATATATAACACGAAAATGTTTCGAAATATTGCATTTAAAATTTTCGTCTTGTTAATGATAAGACTTCTAATTAAAACATTTTGATTTGTAAAATCTATTTTTTATATGGAATAATTCAGTTATACAATAAATTATGATATACACTGCTCATATAAATATACGTATCTACATACGCCTTGAAATTTTGATAATGTTTTTTTCCTTGAAAACCTAGAATTGACTATATGGGGTTAGTTCAAGTCATAATGGGTGAGGTGTTCAAAGCTCTGAAAAATAATTTTTATAGGAAAGTAATATAAAAAGAAGCATACGTATATAATCTGCGTAATATAAATTGAGGGAAAGTCGTATTCTATAGAGGAACGGTTTCGATTTGGAATTAATTAAAAGCTCAAAGTTTTTTGCTCGTCGTTCCAACGGTAAAATTATTTCCAAGTACCGAAAGAGAAAGAGTCGAACGGAGCGAAAAAAAAGAACGTCCAAAGTTAAACGATTGTTTTCATGAAGTTGAACCGGATCTGGACGAGTTGATAATTCAATTAATTATTATGTTAATATAAATTCTTTCAAACTTTCCAGCGCTTGAAGCGAAAACAATGGGCAAATAATGTGATCAGTATTTCGCACTATGAAATCGTTTTATACATCTAATTATTTTTACCGATGTAAAGTCGAATTTTCATTCGCGTCGCCATTTTTCCACACTTCATTGTTTCGAACTTTCCGTCTGCACTAAAAATTTCTTTCATCCAAAGATTCTTTTGTCGATCCGACCACAGCCCGAGGTGTGCAAACAACGCGTCGAAATTGCGCAATTTCGCATGAAAACGGGCTCGTCGTAAAACGCATCCGTTGAATTTAATTCTTTATGCACCCATCCCAAAGTTGCGGTCAATATAACGGTAGTTGCGGATTTCACTGTGAAACTTCGTCCCGAGTCGCTTTCAGGATTCGTCGAAACGTTTTTCAGACGGAATTGCGGAATTTTTTATAGGTCCTCGTTATTGTTTTATAGATTTAAAATGGAACGTAACCGAGTTTTGCAGTTGTTTTTATGCGCTGCTTTCATTAGTTATATTCCGTGTGTAAGTGGAGATTTTATTAATGTATATCGATCATTGATATCATATAAATATGAATTTGTTACGTATGTTAGATCTCGATAGAAATGGTACGATATCGCAATAGACGACGTAACAATTATTTCAGACGAGCTTCGATTCATTTGGAAAGTTTTTGCGTACGTGTTACATTCGAAATAAACCAATTAATTATTCGAACCGTGTTGAAAACTACTTTTCGTCATTCAATTTTGAACAGCTCAAGTTGTAGTTGATGGTCTGATTTAATTCGTTTCTGACGATTGATTAATTGAAAAAATTCCATTCTCAATGTTTAATTTTAGCTCACTCATGTTTTATTCAATTATTACGAAAAAAGTACGAAAAATAATTAGTTTGTTATATTTTTCAGCGAAATGTCACATCTCATAATGAACGTGTCGTCTAAATGTGCTAAACTTAGTCATGAAAAGTTATTATCATATTTGAATTATTCAGTGTTTTGTTCGTAAGATCTTATTTACTGATTCGATATTAATATCAGTGTTGGATAAATTCTTTAGTTTCGTGTTGACATCACGAAATCGATGAGCTTTAGCATCGGAGATTTAGTATTTTTTTTTCTGAACATATTATGCGGTTTTGCTCGCGAGAGTAGCTGTATTTTATAAAATTGAAATGTGTTTGCTACACGCAAAACAAATGTACATCGTCACGATTATTCGAGTATTTAAAAAAAGGTTAACGTGAATTTTGATTTCGTATTGGTCGATTACCGTTAAATATAGTTGGTTAATCGGTTTAGTTTGATTTTTCTTGGAATCAGCTTTCTTTCGTTTTATTTATTAATATTGATTTCTTAATAATTCGCATATATGGAATGACATGAGCGTAATGCTTTTTTCTCACGCGAAAAATTGTATGTGTTCTGAATTGATGAAAAATAAACATTATACTCATATTACAAGTATTTTAAAATAAATTAAATTACATCAGAGTCATTACATGAATTATTTTGCCAATATCTAATTTTTCTTTCAAATATTTCTCTGGATTTTACAATATGAGTATATTATATAAGTCGATAATATATTTGATAACAGATTTTGATGAGATTGTGCTGACGTGTAAGCTATACATAATTTAAATTCAAATTAGAATTTTAATAGACAAATCATGTACAAGCTTAGAGAGAATAATCCGAATCTAGAGGAATTAATCAATGGCTGTCTCGGTTTGTGAATGGGTTTAAGGTATCGAGACACATTGGCTTATCTCGACCTTACTTAACATAGAAATTTTGATAATTTACTTGTTATTGCTTGAATATCGGCCGTGTTAACTAATTTCATTATTTACCTCCATGAATTATTGATGTAATTTTGAAAATAAATCACAGCAATTATTCAGCGAAAATCACGAAATTTTCTTTGTAAATTTTTGATGTTTTACAAGTCAATCAGTTGCTTTTCAATATTATAAATCTAATATTTTCTACAAATCATCCATTAATCAAATTGAACATTACTTTTTTTCAAAATAAATATAAAATAACGCTCATATTTCATATTCAAAACAAAACAGAAATATCTCAATGACAAAAATATAGGTGCCGATTTTCCAATCATACATTGAACGTGAATCATGAAGTTGAACCAGCCATTTTTAATTTCCTGTTCTTTCGGATTATGCAAACAAAACAATAACATTAAATCGCGAAATCGATTCAGTCACATCGTACAACGCATTCAATGTATTTTTTCATATTGAAAGTTTGTTTTTGTGAACATATATTGTAGAAATTAATGAAAAAAAGCTTCATGTAAAATAGATAAATCGTAAATTTAACCTAAGTATTTTCATTTAATCGTAATGAGAGTCGGGGGTGGTGTTTGGGGATGGATGGGGGGGGGGGGGGGGTTGTTGGTGGGTATTTTGGGTAGTGGGGGGGGGGGATCGTTGGTGGGAGGGGGGGGGTGTGGGTTTAAGGGTAGGGGGGGGCAGTGGAGGGGTTGGGGGGTAGGGGAGGGAGGGGGAATATGGGGGTGGGGGTAGGAGGGTGGGGGGTAGGGGGGTATATTGGTGATATTTTTGGGTACACCGATATGGTTGTGGGGGGAGGGGGGGGTGTTTAGGGATAGGGGGAAGGTGATGGGGGGTGTTGGGGAGGGTGGGGGGAGGATTGGAAAGGGGTGGGGTTTGTGAGGGGGGGGGATGTGAGCGTGTGTGCGGGGTGTGTGTTGGGGTTGGTGGATATTGGTTTGGGGATTTTATAGGGTGGGGGGATTGGGGGGGGGTGGATAGGGTAGTTTTGGATCGGTTTGGGATGGGGTAAGGGGGAGGTTGTGGTAATGTGATTTGGCATTTTTATTAGTAGGCTGACTTGAATAGTTGAGAATCTCGGTGAATATGATTGGATTTTTTGTAGCATCAAAATGGTGTAGATGTGTTTAGTTTGTGGGGGGTAGCGTTTAGTATTGGAATGGGTGTGTGGGATGTTTAGTGTGTGAAGGAGGGGTTGAGGGAGTTATTGTTGGTAGGGTGGATTGATATGATATTATATTTTATGTGATGAGTGAGTAGAGTGTATATGAGGAGAGAATGGTGTTTTGAGGGGGGTGTGTGTAATTTTGGGGGAGGGGGGATGAGGGGATAGGGTAGAGTGTTTTTGTGTTGGGGGGGGTGGGGGTGGTGGGGGGGATAGAGGGGGGAAGGAATTGGGGGTGAGGGGGTGTATATATAAGATTGGGTTGGGGTAGGGATGGGGAGGGGGGGGGGGGGGTGTTGGGTGGGGGGGGGGGGGGGTGAGGTTGTATATATTGTTTGTGGTGGGTGTGGGTTGGGGTTGTTTGTGGTTGTGGTGTGTTTAGGGGGGTTTTGTGTTGTGTATGGTTATGTGGTGGGGTTGGGTGGTAGTGTGACTGTGAGTGGAAAGTTTAAGGAGAGTTTCTTATATATAGTGAGTTTATTGGGGAATATTTGGTGTGGAGGAGTTTGAGTGATAGAGGGAATGAGAGATGGTGTGGGGGTTTGGGGTAAATATATTTTATTTTAAGTTGAATTCAATATCACATGATTAAACACTCGCGCGAAAAAGTCACGAACCGCGTTATTTATTTATAAAACACTGAGTTATTTTACCAGTTCAATTCGAATATCTGAATTTATGAGGAATTGATCGTATTATTTTCATGCATGCCACAAAAAATGAGTGTACAGATTTTCATTGAGCTTTTCTTATGAACAAAATAAAATTGTATTTCAGTTTGCTATTATTTTTTGTGTATAGATAAATATTTATTGGAACGAACAGTGAAATAAATGGCAAGTTCGTAAATGAGAGTAGCGTAAAAACAGTGCGTAAACGATTCCGTGAGAAAAATCGTCTGTAACTAAGCAAATGGGAAATGTATCGAAGAAAAAGCTCGCAGCTACCGGTTCATTATCCCGAATCGGTAATAGTTCACTTATTCGTTCATATAATATTAAAACACCGATAATGAGGCGAGCCGTTTTGTTGTGCTAAAGCACCAGAAGCCCTAGCGTCTTCTTATTTAGGCAAAACCGTTTATGGCCGACGGTTAATTTTAACCTGTTAAGCTCGCACCGATTACGTGTATAAATGAGTCGGTTTTCTTCGTAATCTATATCGATTTGTCTTCACATTGTGGCTAATAACGTTGCAAATCACAATTTTATCTTTGTTTAAATGGTAATGCGTGTGAGCGATGAAAAATGTCTCATTTATTTTATAGATAAAGAACAACAATTTTTAATAGTCCGTTCACCGATTAAGAGTCGTTTTTATACAAGGTAATTTGTTCGTATAAAATAGTTAGCTCGTTCGAATTTTAAATAAGCGGGTTACTTGATTAGATTGAAAATTATCGACAAATCTAAGGATTAAAAAGGAAGGAATCTGATAATTTTAATAATATAAAATTAATCGCACAGTTTGTAAAACGTCAGATTCCTTTCTGTTATTCAGTCAGAAATAAACTTGATGGATCCGATTCTTTATTTTGGGTTAGATCGCGTTTTTTCTCATTTTTTCGCGTTACATTAAATTTAATTGAGTTTAGTTACAATTATATTAGATCGAGCATCTTGCTGACAAGATTAAAAGCAACACAAGTAATTAATTATTAAATAATTTTTTTTTTCTTATTTGTCACATTTGTAAATAAAAAAAAGTAGGCGCATTCAGATACAGCCATCATTAAAAACGCCAGAATAAAAAAAGGCTTCGGCTAAAAACCGTCGAATGTCTGAAGTGCACAGAGAGAAAGATAGCAACCATCTTGCCGAATATGTGCTTTCTTTGCCGGAGCCATCACCGTTGACGTTCTCTCTTCAAAAAAGACACCCGAATGATAATGATGCGGCCGGAGACCTCGTTAGGGCCCCCCGGGGCCCCACTGGCCCTCGTATCTGAACGAAAAGGACCAGAAGTCGCCAGAAGGATGTACGAGATATTATATATACACGCAGAATATAATAATATAATATCTGGGGGTATTTTGTACGCGCGAGAACCGAGGATTACGGTTCCGCCGAGTAGTGGCGCGAACAATGGCGAAAACTCGCGAAAATAAAGCAAAGAGAAAGTGAAGGATGTGTAGGTAGGGAAAAATATGAAAAAGAAAGGGGGCTGTGGGATTGCGGTGTGTTGGAGTCAAATTTGAGGAAAAAAAAATTGTACGACTTTCGGGGTCGGCTGTGTGATTTTTGCGGATGTCGACTTGCGCGGCGGTAGATAAAGAAGTGGTTTCTTTTTTAGGCTGCTGACATAAAAAATAGTATGTATGCTTTCGAAATTATTTTTGGTTTTGAATAAGTTCTTGTATGGATTCGATTTAGTTGGGATTTCGCGATTTCTCGTAAAGACTCCCGTTCGAAATAAATCGCGCATATCAATTCTGAATATCTGACGATAATTCGAATGACGTGCGAGCGCGTTTGTTAAAAAGCAATAAATAGCAGCCGAGTTCGCTCTTTACGGCGAGAAATCATCGGACAAAGAATAAACGAATGCCTCTGAGGGAAAAATATAAATAAACTTTTCACCGAGGAATTCAACGAGTCGTAAAGAAAGAGACGATCGATCGAGAAGCCATTGTGGTGACTTTCACCAGAACGCCTGCGGAAACTTTAAGGTGGTCTAGATTTTCGATGTCGCTTCGGATAATTCCTTTAACCATTGTCCAAACAAGAAAAACTGTCGTGGAAAGGGCCCATCCTCACACCACGGCGGAAGGACATTCCATTTTCTCGCGAACGAAAGGATTGAATATTTAACGAGCAATTTCAATTTGGCCTCGCGCTAAAGATCGGTTTATTGATCGACGAAGACGACCAAGGGGTTGAAAAATAATAGGCGATATAAACGAGAGCGAGATTGGGTACCACTCGAGAAGTTCGTTCGGCAAGTACCAGAAATTAAACATTCATTCGGACAAGCCTTTTGTTGGCGTCGGATTCGCAGAAATTAGTTTCGACGTTGGTGGAAAAGATTCGGGACCAACTGATCCTTTATAAATTGAACCGTTATTATTTTGAATTTTTTTTCGCCGCTGCGAACAAGAGAGCAACCTTGTTATCCTTTGGTGGATTTCTATACATTAATATGCTTGAAATATAGAGAAAAATCTTGACAGAATCGTACGGTCTCGTCGTGCAAAAGGCTAGCACGGTAATGAGCAATGTCGGTTTTTCAAAGAACTATAAGCGCCCTTAAGAGGTCAATGTTTTGCTTTCTATCATTGAAGAGATCTAAGTTTTTTCCGCTTTTCCGCTTTTGAGATTTTCCTTTTTTTGTTGTCGAAAATTGCTCCGTCTTTAATGGCGATCCATTGTTATCGGCAGTTTGCCATCAGATTTTCAGTTTCCTTAGAATACCTATCTGTTTTCGTCCTTTCGGGAATTGAGCGTTCGATGTTCTTTTTCAGTTTTGATCGCATCATTAAAGATCTGAAGTAGAACAATATATGAATAAAATTATTCATATTTTAAATTGAAACCTATCAGATTTACACGTTGATAGTATACGGTAGAAATTTTTGTAATTATTTAAGCGCACATAATATGAAAATGGTAAATTAATGAATATACATACACATTTCTTGTTATATTTCTTCCAAAGAAAAACATGAATGCAATAATAAACAAAAACATGTATATCTAGTATAAATGAGAAAACTACTTACGTTGAATTTCACAGCGACCTCTTGAGGTAAGCACGATGAAAATGAATATAGAAAAAGCATATTCATACAGCAAATACTTTCTTCCGTGCAATGCCATTTTCTCAAGTCCTTCCAAAGTTCCATAAATAGTACACTATTTCACAGACTCATGTTTTAATTTATGGTTCTCATACGGACTGTTTTCCCGACTCAACTACGATTCTAAAAAGCAAACACTCACAGCGTCAGATGCTCGACGGACCTGAAACCAAAAAAAAAATCACGTCTTCATTCCAAGCGAGGACAGAATCGATATTTTTATCTTAATGATAATAAGCTCGTTATCGAGCGATTCAATTAATGGAGGCATCGCATTTTAATTGTGAGCGGGCCCTTTGACTTTTGCGAGGGGGTAAATTTCGCAGAAAACTGTTGCCGCTTTGATGCCGTGTAAAATAGCTGTTTGTTCATTTCGCGCTCTAATAATTTAAACTCGATAATGTAGAAGGTCTATCTCTCTTTCTGTGTTATTTTGTTGGCTCTGATTGAAAAGTGAGCGAAGGCCGTGGAAATTTTTGCCTTCGTTTGATTTTGGCTTGAGAGTTAATTTTTCATTTTGCCAAATTGGTTTTGTCTCGAAAAAAGATTTAAAACGTCAATTGTGTCTTTCATGAAAATCATTTATTTTAATATATTCATATTTATAGCATTTTTGAAGTTTTATAAAGACACTGATATTGTTTATTTTGTATGTAAGTACTGTAGCATTACACAAGTTTCTCGTCAATTTATCGAAACCAGAATCATTTCAATGTATGCGAAACTTTTCAAACCGTAACGAGTATAAGACTTCTTCGGAGGCGAAAGGCGATTTGTTCGCAGGTCAGACGAAACAAAGCTCGATGAAAGAAACTAGCGCTTTAAAAGTATTTTCGAAAATCGATTTAAGTTCGTAGAGTTTATAAGAGCGATGTGTGTTTGTGCGCTCTCGTGTTCATGTTCGCGCTAGATTGATTCACTATAAATAAACAGGTAGATTTCCCGTCCGGAGAGAAAGTTTTTTAATAAATGCTCTGGTCGTTTTCACGACATTGGAAAACACACGTATTCGATATAAAATAGTTTAATAATTGTATTGAATCTGAAATACTATTTTCATTATATTCAAGTACACTAAAGAATTTAATATCAATTACGAGTAGAATTTAGAAGTTAAATAAATTAATAGAGTCATCAATTCGGAGAATATAAAGGTATTTTTCCTATGAAAATTATAACTAATTGCCATTCAGTTTAAAAGGCATCTTTAGAACGCGCACCTTTATTCACAGCCATTTTTAATAAATTCGTAACGATTTTCAGATAGACGTAGACGAATGTCGGGCGATAAATTTCACCTGTTTTGCCTCCCATATACATTTAAAAGAGTAATATATTTTCACCTCTGCATTGTTGAATCGTCATTTTCGGCGGAAAATCGTAAGTGAGACGGCCTCGCTTCAATTATTATTATATTTGGCTTTGGAAAAACGCAAAATTACACTTCTAATATCCCTCCCCCGATACATAATAATATATTTATTTATAAATCCCGCCGTTATAAAAAATCACAAGCATGTGGAGAGAGAGGTTTTGTTTTTCGGCGTTCGATCATGCGAGAAATACATTAGGCCCTCGTGGTGCGGTTTTTCCGCAACGCAACCTGCCTGCAAAGCCTTCGGCGACATTCTGTGGTGTTTTTGTTCGCTTTTACTACTAAATATTTTCGATCTGAGGTCAAATTGGTCTTGGGCTGAAAAATTAAGGTCAATCGAGTGCGGAGATCGACCGATATCTGTTAATTACGCTTACGCTCCACATATTTATACGTACGGTTCGATACTGTTTGTTCGGATTTTGTGCGAGCTCGTTAAATATTTCCAATATGTGAAATATTCGGTGTAAATAGGTTTATTTATTTCATATTTTATTGCGTTAATAAAACTTCAATTTGTTTTACGATTCGTGATAAGGATTCGAGATCGTATTTCGTCTGTTTGCTTGTGTTGCGAAATAAATGTGGGTTTATTTTTTATATTCAGCTGAAAAATAGATCGATTTTTATATAGATTCAAATTTTTTTCGAGAGTGTTTAGCATAAATGACAAATTGTTCTTCAATAATGGAGCCTAATAAAAAAACTTGAAGCGTATAAAAGGGAAAGTTTTTCAAATTTTTTCATACGCAAAGTTGCGCTGGTGAAAAGTTAAATGAGAGAACTATGTAAATGAAAGAATATTTTAATAGTTCAAAATCCATTGAAAACATAAATTATATTCAAACTCGACAAATTTATTATTTGAATACTCACGTTTCGGTTGTCCATCGGTATGAAAGTTCGCAAAACATTATCAAAATGACAGTTGAAAAAAAAATGAAACAAAAAAACAAACAATCACAACAGACTAAAAAAGCAC
The DNA here is from genome assembly GCA_024721215.1 of Cheumatopsyche charites. Lineage (NCBI taxonomy): Eukaryota > Metazoa > Arthropoda > Insecta > Trichoptera > Hydropsychidae > Cheumatopsyche > Cheumatopsyche charites. The sequence continues at coordinate 7,175,712 of CM045576.1, read as the reverse complement.
AATCGAAAGACAACCGAAACGCAAACTCAAAAACTTTTTCAAAATCTCGAAATTACATTCAATCCGAACGATCAAACGTGCAGAATTCTCCCTCATCCATGAGAATCAGATACGAAATCAGCTCCAGGAAATATGAGAAAATTAATGAAGTCTTTCAGATAGTTTGAAAAGTTTTCGCGAGGACGGTGAGGAGCGTGTCTTTAGTACGTGCGGCCGTCGTCGACGGTGTCCCGACGCGAACTGAACTTTCGCGCCAACAACAACAACCACGTTACACCACACCGAAAACAACCCCTACGATGACACGTGATACTAGTGTTTCATCCCCTTTTTTGTCCAGGGTTGAATGTATGAGGATATCTGTGGGTTTGTGATTGTATTTTATCGTTAGTGTGGGAGTTTTCGTTGTTTTGTTTGGTCGCGAGATGAGATGTTTGACGTTGATGATGATTGTTACTTATGGTTGTAGTTTCTTGAAATGTTGCAGATTCTTCACAAATTAGGATGTTTTATTAATTTTATAGTTTTTATGAATATTTTGCATTTGAAAATATTTATTTTTTCGAAATTCATATGTTTGATTCAATTGTATATTGGGTTTAAATTTTACATTAAGTTTATGTTACGTTAAGGTTCTATGTGAATTAAAACTAATATCGATCAAATAATGATCAGAAACTTAAATGTGAGCCTGAAAGTTTGGTTAATTGTGTTAGATTTTTTCGAAAATTTCAAAAATTAATCATTTTTGGAGAGATTGTTGTATGAATAATGAGAAAAATGTTGTTTCCTCCTGCTTTGGTGAATATAATTTTCTGTTGTTTATTAATTTTCTATTACGTTCCCTAACCATGAAAATATATGAATTCTATATAAAAGCAATTAACGATATTTTCAAAATATTATTAAATTCTTAAAAATGTATAATTTTCCTGAATTACATGAAAATCTTAAAAGGTACAACTTAAAACATTGCTCGATTAATTGTAAGATCTAGGTAAGCTTTTATACAATGTTATTTGTGAAAATAATTTAGAGAAGATTATCGAACTAGGTTCTATTTTATTTATTCGTTAAAGTTTCGTAACAGAATTCAAACAGAGTCGTGAGATAAAACGTATTTATAAATAGTAGACGAGAATTGCGATACAAATCAAAAGATAGAAAACGTGTGTATAACGATGCATTAGTGAGGTTGTCGAGTTCAAAGGGAACTCGTTGAAATATTCCCACAAAAATTATACGCACAATCAACGCAAAAGTTGATTTTGAGGATTTGAATTTTCCGGTTAGGGTGAAGTGCGAAAATAAGGACCGTCGAAACGAGTAACGCGAACGAAAAGAAGGACAATATTTTGTATTAATAATTCATGAGGGATTGCCCGAGCAGATGTCTTTAATATTCTGTAATGATAGATGTAAATTTGTGTCTTACTAAGAAAGATTCGATCGACAAAATCGTACTCTATTGAATATTTATGGTATTCGTATCGATATGAAAACATAGTCTGTTATTCCACGTGTCACATTTAATTATTCAAATACTCAATAATCATTAAAATTAAATCAGTTTTCGTCTATAATCGACGAATATTATCAAGAGACTTTGAAATCGTAAAAGTTTGCGAGTTTATAATTGGATATTTATTTGTCGAAATGCTTGTAAATATGTCGAAATCGAAGTTCGAATGTACGAGCGGTGATTTAGATAAATTTCCAGCGGAAGATTTATATTACAATTTCCACATGAGTGGTGCATGCATTTTCCGAGTTTTCAATATTGCGACGAACGTTTTCCGCTCTGTGTACGTACAAATCGCTCGAAACGGTACGAAACTTAAAACTTTGTCACATTTCCATGTTTTTGCATGCACACTTTCGAAAACATGTACATATATCCCTGTTTCGTGTGCTCTTTGAAGCGAAGCGCGTTCTTTATAATTCAATTATAAAAATACCGTAGTACACGGGATGTTTTCAGTTTTTCCGCCGGAATGAAAAATTGTGTAACTTGATTGGGTGTACGTGACATGTGTTTTACAAAGTTTCTCAAGCAACCATGTAAATATGTGTTGAAATGTCAAAATGTTTTGTTAAGAACTATTTCATCTCGAATGGAAAGTAATATTTAGGATTGTTGATAAATTAATGTTCGAATTCCGTTCGAGTTGTTTGATAGCGCGATTTGATGGATATTTGCGATATCTCAATTCACAGTTTGAGCGTCGTTACCGGCGAATATTCTTATTTCTTCTTCATATTTTTTAAGGGCGAGTAAAAAATAAAATAAAAAATGAATGAAGGAATGTCGCTTTGATTAGATGCTCGAATTGAAGAAAAATATCTCGTTTCAATTTCAAGACAGCGATGTCGACACTTTAAAAAACATGTTTTCTTCGCTCGACTCCAGAAAAACGGATTGGAAAAGTTTTAAATGATCCCCGAAGATATTTTTTTCTATATGATTCGTATATATTGAGTGTGATGGATTTCGAATCTGGCATTAATGAATATTATGATGTAATATTAATTATGATCTGAAATTTTTCACATAAAATAATGAAATGAAATATTTTAATCGTTTTGTAAACAGTTTTTCTACAAATTCAATCATTTATGTTTGTTTTTCAAAAATATTTAATAGTGAAAAAGTACAGTTTTCATTTGATGAATTTATCCCGAAATTCAATTCATAAACTAATAATTGATTCACAAATAAAATTGAAAATCGTATTTCATAAATATTAAGTTTTCAATGGAATGAGCTAATATTCGATTCTTATAAATTCAACATATTGTATAGTGGTAAGTTGATGAGAAAGCTATTAGTTTTTTTATTGCCGAGCTTGCGGTGCGCGAAACGGTAATTTGACTCACGAGGGAAGTCGATGTGTTTTCCTTTTGCGTTTTTTTTATTATAAACGTGTGTGTTTGCGTTTTTACAAAGTTTTTCTTTTTCAAAAGGGTAATTAGCTGAGAAGTCACACAAGGGAAGGGGAGCGGCCCTACGCGTTCGCTTACAGTGTCGCCTTCCAAGAAATTGAAATTACTAAGTAGACGAAGTTTTTATTGCGATAGTTTTGGTTTTTTTCCCTTCCAATAATACCGTATTTTTTCGACGATCGGTAATTCGAGTAGTGGTTCTTTCAAATTAGGTTAATTTAATTTGACATTCGGTACGGTGGACTGGTCGAAGTTTTCTACGAGAGTGCTTTAAAACAAAATCGATGAATCGTTTAGTTTCGTTTTAATTTATTTTAATACGAGTTGTAAAAGCTCACATACTAAGCATATTTCTTAATTTTTATTTCTTGCACAAAATATGTTAAGTGTAATAATACTTTAGTTTTAAGTATGTGTAATTAAATTAGCTTTGAACTTCGAGAGAAGTACTAAATAACATTGAAAAAATGTATACTTTTTATGGTTCGTTTTTAAATCTAATTTTACTCGAGCACGTAAATTCAGTTCTAAGTATGTTTCACATGTCGCAAATTCTTGATTAAGCTATAAATAGTGCTATATATTTTTATTCAACTTTTTTTCATATTATTTTATTATAAACTACTCGACCATATTTCATTACAAAGAAGCGTGATCTTTACATACAACAAACGCGTTTATCTTGCCTCGCATTAATAAATTACCAATGTATCCACACATGAGCGTATCAAGAAGCGCAAACGCGTAAGCAAATTACAAATTAAATTTTAAACGACGATAAATGGCATCATATTACGAGAACAGCCAAAACGTACATCATAAACGTATCCACGCTAAACGCCACTAGAAACGAGTATCACTCGAAATCTCGAACAACGGCAACAAAACAGTCAACCGCCGCGAAAACCTCGACGAGAATATAAAACCAGACGGTGTGGGGAGAGATGTTCGAGCCGAAGTGTTGTGTTGTCAAAGGGAAAACAAAATGAAAATCTTGTGGATATAATTTTCGGCGAGGGCTCCGTGGGGCATTGAGGGATATACATAGTCGAGTGGGCGCTCTTCTTCGGTTTAATATCATCGCGAGAAACCGCGAAAAGATGTCGGTTTTAAAGGAATTTCGCGCGAGATTCTCTAAAATCTCTCTGTTCGGGAGAAAAAGCTCGTTGGCCCTCTGTGCATTCTAGTATTAATAAGTTTACAAGTCTACATTTTTCATTGCGAGCGTACGTTATTCTACAATTTTCTTTTGATCTGAAATTCAGATTAATTTGTATAAAAATATTAAAAAAGTTGGGTAACATTACCCTCATCAGTAAATAAATAAATAAAAATATCAAATAAATACTTAAAATAATCTTTTGAAGATAAAACTTTCATCGTACAAGCCTCATTCGTGCGTCACACACCACACTTGGCGCAACTCGCGAATATCTGAACATTTTCATGCGTACACCCAGAAACGTATAACACTTAAATATATATTAAAACGTTCTTATATAAGCTTTCGAAAGGTAGAAAAAGCTATACAGAGAAAAAGAGAGACCGGCCCTCCTAATGACTACTGAAAATTGGCATATCGCATGTCGGGCCGATCGGAACAATCGCGACCGCAACGTATTTTATACGTATTATAACGTAACTCTCGTATATTATGGACGAAAATACGAACACACAATCCCTCATATACATGACAAACTTTTCGGACCTAATATTTCATCGGGTTATCTCAGTCTAACCCTGTTTTTTGGTTGTCAAATGACCGAGCTTGCACCCCGTGCGAAACGTATAGCTTTTCTCGAACGCATTATTAGATATTGTGGGTACATATGTACGTATGTATTTTTTCCTTTGTGGTGTATTTTGATGGGTGGCTGTTGAATATGTTCACTTTGTGGTGTTTCGGTTTGTCGCTTTATATAGAATGGCGATTTTTCAAAGGCTACCAACGTGCGCTTAATCTCTATCGCTATTTCGGCTAACGGAATGTTATCGGTTTGATACGTGTGTTTTTTCGGGAATTGCGTTATGTTTGATACTGTTATGATTTTTTAGAAGTTTGAAGTTTCATATACGTAAAAATAAAATTTTATTTCATGATAATACTTTACAAAATAATTTAAATATATATTATTTGCATTATCATACTTGTCTCATTATAATAATTTGAATTTTTCAATACCAATCAATGTTTAGTGGAACATAATAGGATATTTTATTAAAATAAGTGAATCATATGAAAAAGTTGATTTATCAACTAAACAATAATAAGGCTTAAATGATCTAGCATTATCTATCAAAATCAAGCCGATAAAACGATCTACGCTCGTTTAACGTTCGCTCGTACAAACATTGCGAACTCGAAACGCACCTTGAATACCGCCTGAAAAAAATAAAGAAACCCATCGATTCGTTCTGTGATAAAAACGCTCGAGACAATAAAAATAACGCCACGGTCGTTCGTCGTAGGGAAAACCAGCAAAAACACGCGTTTCAGCTCATTACCCGTGTAACTGACGTTCTTCGAAAATTTCAAGAACTCCATTAAGTCCCCAGTATTCGTGTATTAAAATATATGTGAGACCGAGTCACGAAAGTCGCGAACTATACATAGAGACCGAGCATTATTCGCGCTGGGGAAATTTCAGCGGTTTTTTTTTTCATTACGTTTGTCGTGTGCAATGTGTTATTGCTATATTATGCGGTTTCCATACTCGGAATTGGTGATTTGTCGAATTTTCGCATTTCAAACACGTCCTCTTTATGTTTCCAATTGGTAAAAAATCCTAGCATTGATGTTTGTGGTCTTATATAAGTTCAATTTTCATTCTTTATAGTGTGTGTTTTCAATAATCTATTCGATATGATGAAAATATGCTTAATACTATACATATATCTATTAACAAAAAGTCTGGTTGATTTATATAGCTTTGGAATCGGATTAGTTATTGGTTTTGTTTGTAAATACTTGATCGCTATGAATTGGTTTGAAATATTGTTTATTTCCGAGAATATATTTAAAATTAATCTCTGATTTTCCATTTCTCAGTAGCCATATAATGTTTTCTAGGAAATTAATTAATCAACTATTCTATAACGAAACAATCAAGTTTTTGGAAATTGCGATCGATAAGATCATCATTAATAATCCACTTACTCTGATTCCAATGAAATTGAATCAATATTAATATTTCATAAATAATAAATTGACTTCTTCTACTGATTCAATGTTATACAAAATCACCTTAAGTAACCCAATACGAAGTATGAGCTTACATCGAAACCGCAAACACAAAAACGCATGAATAAGAATATTAAAATAATTGAACATATGCTTCAATATCACCACAGGGTGTTTGGAATGGGACAACTGGTCAATAGACTAGTAACTTTCAGTTCGTTTTTGTATGACTTCATTCCAGTCAGAGGTTACTTCGTTAAGAAACTGCGGTGAAGCCAACGATATTCTCAATTCCATATTATGACCCATTGTGGTGTTTCGGTCACTTTACATAATGGTCGTAGAAGTTATTTGTATTTCTACAACTTCAAATGAAAAAAATAATAAATTGGATTTGATGAAAAAATTTGCAAAATGTCTAAAACGATGTTTATTATTATTTGATTCAGTATGCAATGCAGTCGACAAAAGCGGCCATGAAACTTTTTAAATTGAAACTAATGTCTGTGTATAAATTCACCCTGTGTCGCCATATGAAATTATGAATTTATCTCGTTTATATTTCATAGTTAGCGCTGTGATATTTCTGATAATTTTTCAATCGAATTTTATTGCAAAAAAAAATTCATGTGATGATGGGTAGGCGAAAATTTCGCGTTGAAAATTAAAATTCGAATTAAGACATTCTTCAAAATATCATGCAATAAGTTTGTTAAATGAATAAGTTGTTGCATAAAGTCATAAACGTAATTAAGCCATCGTGACGTGTTTTAGCATGAAGCATTGACGAACTTTTGCATTTGAATGCACAAAGCAAGTTTAGAAATGTACTTTATCGATCCAAGTATCAACATATGAACAGTTCACGTGCCAACCGGTATAAATCTATTTCATTAAATCTTATTTGTGTAGAACTTTAAAGAATTGAAACGAAACATGAAATTGAAAATTTTCCACGCAATTTAATTTTTCGATCAATATTATTTAGCCAATCTTTATACGACACTACAAAATTCAATTTAAAAGAAAATGCATGAATTCGGGAGCTAATTAATATTTATAATTGAAACGTTTTCATACATATGCGATAACTAATTACATTTTGTATGTCAAACACAATCAACTAGCTACCGTATGCGGTTTTGAATTCAGTGAACGTATTGGAATTTATAACGATGTTTATAATAGCAGCGATGAAACATCGATATTCTTTTGTGTATCATCGAAACATATAATGACCAAATATATTAAACGATTCTGCTTATACTCTTTGGCTTAGCTTTCTCCATATATTAATGTGCAAGAAAGCGGTAAGGAAACTTGGCGTCATGACGTCATACTAACGTCGCGACGCCGATTGACCGAACTGTCGCGACATAGCCTGATTTTCAACTGAAACAGCAAACATAGATATACCCTATGTACATATACTCTTTGTATAGGTTATAGGTTTCCACGTGTATCGTGGAAATGAAAAATGCAAGGAAACTGTCTACGCGACCGATCATATTCGACGGGCTTATGACGCTAGTGCGTTTTCATAGGCGTCTTCGTGTCTGATTTTCGTCATTTGTGATTTTGATTTTTTTTTTCGTCAATCGAATTTTTGTGTATTTTCAATTGACATTTAGATCAAATTGTTTGATTTTCTAGGAAATTTGTACAATTTTGGAAAGGTTATAAATAGTAAAGGTCAATTGGAGCAAGTGCAGTTTATGAGGCTTGTGCTGTAGTTGTCAATATTTCAGAAATGAATAGCTATTTTTACATAAATATATAATTTTTATATTCTTTAAGAAATTATTATAGCTTAGTTCTGAAAGAGATCGTTATATGAGAGGAATGGTTAGCGGTAATTTTGTTTGATAATTGCTGGCAATCATTATTTTTTTCACTCATATTGAATGTTCTGTGATTTTCAGGAATCTAACTCATCGTAGGTACATCAAGCAATACCTAATTGTTGCCAATTTTTGTAAAAAATAGCCGCCAGATATTTATCCCGGAATTATTCAATAGATCTAAAAATAAGTTCGAATGTAAGAAAACTGAATATTTTGTAGATATTGTTAGTATTATTCAATGGAGTACTCATTTGAGATCATAAAAAAACGAGACAATTTCATCAAAGCTCTCTCTGTGAAATCGTAAAATAACAAAATAACTCATAAAGAATTTATGAAAAATTATATGCGCACAAGTAGACGAGTAAATATGTGATATTTCTCTCATTTTTAACACAATAAAAGCGGCGGGAGAGGTTTGCTTTTTGAATCGGTAATTGCGTGCGGCCAAAACGCGTCGGCTCCAATTTGCCGCTTTATCAGTCCGCGTCGGCCTTTGCTAGAACGAAAACGGCCTTCCTGCCCATTATGTATTTAATATACAAGATATTTCTGTTTTGTACTTTGCGTCTCGGACACCCTTCCGTATTGCGGACCTCCAAGGCGAAAAATCTGACCCGCTTCCCTTTTACAGAAGACACTTTGAATATTCAGATCGCGTTGAATAAATTCGTCGCTTAATTGGACTATTTAATTTTAATGTATAAATATATTTTTTACGGTATCGGAAGTGTGTTTTTGCCTTTTTTTTCCTCCTCTTCTCCGAGTATGAATATTGAATATTTTTCGTAATAATTTCGAAAGGTTCTCTCGCGAGACAATGGTGCGTATTAGGGGTGCGCATTTTAATTTGTAAACGTCGGGTTTTCGTTGTGTATTCGAATGTTGCGTTTATTTTCGTTTTCCTTTGGAAAAATAAAAGATATTGGTCGGTTTTTTTTTTATTGAAATCGGCGCATGATAAAAATTGCTTTTTACGTTCAGCCGGTTAATACGGACGGTAGAAAACTTTGATTTAATACTTTCATGCGAGGTTTAAGTTTATTTATATTGGAGTTTTCGTGTTTGTTTATTGCCGAAGTGAGTTTCGTATAAATTTATTTTCACGCCAAATACATGAATAATGTAACGTATACAAGGTTTCAGATATCGATTTCGAATAATGAAAATGCCATAAAGATAGCATGTTTTTTTAACTTTCTCGATACACTTAAGTGAAATTGAGATATGAATATTTATATTAAAAAATAAATTTCTTAAGTGAATAAAAATAATATTTTATATTTTATATTGTGATTTATTAGCAATTTAGTAGAAAACAAGTCTCAGAAGGACTAGTAAGGGCGTGATTTTTTTTTGGTTTTCATTCAATTTAACATCACATCGCATCGTCTCCACTGTTTATTTTTTCTGTGACTTTTTCATGATTAGTTCTCGATTCAGAAACGCATTTCGCCACAATGGCCAGCTTTCGAAATCGGCTCCGTTTTATATTGTTTTGGTACGTTCATTAGTCTGGATCCGAGTGCGGTGTGCGCGAACACAATAAACACGCAGCGGTTGCACACCAAATCGTAATAAATCTTCGTCTCGGCCGCTAATAAAATTCCCCGATACCGAAACACCATTGTAACACAACGTTTCAACATATTATAAAATTACTTAGTGCCATCTGGTGCCAGGAGAGTGAGAAAATCCAAGGGACACTGTTCTAGGGGTGGTCCGATCGTTCGTCAACTTGACGCTTAGGACCTACGATTGGATTGTTATTAATCGTTTGATGGAGTCGATCTTAAGGGTTGAACCTTTATTAAAGTAGAATTGTTTGTATATAATACATAAATATATATTAATGTTTTTTTATGTACCATTTCGAATGCTTTTATTTATTTTTATTTGATTTATATGAAAGAAATTTATTTGATTTAAAGATTTAACTGGTTTGATCCAATTCTAGTGTTAAAATTCTTTAGCTACCCAATGTTTAGTTAGAGCCGGTTAACGGACTACCATTATTCGGTCAATTCGAACTATTGAAACAGCGCGCGTATAAATATTTATGGACTGCGATAATTTTAAATTCTCGCCGTTGTGAATCGGTTCCGAAAATATATATATTTGAAATAACGATAATAAAAAAAGAAGAAATGGTAAATACGCTTCCATTATTTTCGCCGCATTTTTCTAACGTATTCAAAGTCTATTTAACTTTGTAATTAAAACTTTTAGCGTTACGGCCTACAATTAAACGGTGGCGTCATTTATATACTTTTTTTCTTTCGTAATGTATAGAAATCGTAAAATTTTCGAAGCGTAAATAAAAATTTATCTAATAATATTTCATTTTTCAAACGAAGCTTTGATTTATTTTCGTTTCAAAGATTTTAATAATAACCCTATAACGTGACTGTTATAATATTATCAGAATCAAACTCTAATTCTTATCATCAAATAACGGATTAGTCTGGCGAAGCGAGCGCACAAAATCGATGCGTTTTCATTTCTAGAAAGAGTCGCATGCACCCCCCCTTACACGTATACGATTATTAAAGAAAATACTCGAAAAATAAAAATACAAGAATATCTCAATATCACAAATAAGCCACCCCGTTTCAAACCCGAGTCCGACATCGCCGACCGTAAAAGTCTGAATATATCGCGTGACTTTTATCACCGTAATATTGTTTGGGTATCGGTCGGTTCGGAACTGTCGAATCACACCGCCGGTTTGCGCTTATTTCATTTTATGTACAGGGTGGGGCAAAAGGGGGTCTTGGATGGCTTATTATTTTTATTGCTCGCATATTATCAAAACGCCGCTTTTATTGCGCAATTGCGACGCAGATAAAGCGGCTCGCGGTTTGCGTAAACGTGAGAAATCTTATGTGGTCTGTTCGAGTTTTGAAATGATTTTTTTTTTCATATTTTCAGATGTTATGTGTTTGGAAAATTTCATGCTTATTCGGAGTAGTGGGCGCATTAAGCGCAAGTTTCAATTCGTTGCATTTCTGGACGCGGATTCGTTCTGAAAGCGTTTTTCTGAGAATTTTTTCTTTAACGAAATATTTTGTGCAGGGTTGAAATGTTCCAAAAGGAAAAACATCATTACTAGGTTTTCTTTTCGCAGAACAAATTTTTATTGTCATTTTTTACGCTCCAGTTCACACACGTTTATGACGTTATGTAAATTAATCACTAAGCTAGTGATATTTTTTCCATTGTGAAATGGTTTATTTAACCGTATCTATATCATATCTTACTTAAGCATAATCGAAATTGATTGAAAGTGTCTATAAAATAAAGTTTTAAGAACATACATACATGAGCAAATTTATAGGTTTAAATATATTTTTATTTTATATTGTGTTTTATTGAGATCTCATTTATATTCTATGGGAGTCATTTTATTATTCAATTCAATTTAACGTTTATATTCAGATTTATGTGAATCTAATGAAATTTTTATTATCTGTTATAAATAATCTTATCTTCACAATTTTTTTAATACATTTTTAAAAGAATCATAAAATCGATTTTTAGAAACGTAACAGTCAATTAATTAATATTTCCTACGACAGCTCAAAATAGATAACCACAAGTCATTTTTTTCACGTTCCACTTAAGCGCTCATAAAACAAGGCAGTGAAAAACAACAATACCGCGGAACAATTTCGAAGAAAATTCTGTCATGCAAGAACTAATTTCAGAGCGAAAATCATAAATAATCCGCATGCACAACACCGTCGGGGTGTTTTCAATTTTTATTATTTTTGCAACTGTTTTTCCAGAAGTTTTTCCACGATTCCTTCACGTGACAACGACCCGCGGTGACCTCCTAGGAAAATTCGAATTGCATTTCGACACCGTGTGCACATTCACAACTAAACTTATGCTAATATCGTATCATAAATTTCTGAAGGTCTGAACGAAACTAGATCAACTTGCCCGATTTTGTTTTATGCATTATTTCATGTTTAGATTTCACACTTTTGTATTTAAATTTTCGTCGTTATATTGAACAGACACAGGCGTACGTTAATGATGTCAGTAAATTTTTTATTTGCTGAATTAAAATTGAGGTTTAATATTCGAATGAGTCTATAGTTTTCACGACGCTTCGGTTTTATGATAATTAATGTGATTTTCATCAAACGACCCAATTTTCTAGTAATAAAAACTGAAAAAATGAAAAGTTTAGAATTAAGGTTTAGCGTCGTCTATAAAATAGCTTGCAGTTTATTTATACGCTTTTAGCGTTGGTCGAGTTCGAAGGGTGTAATTTTGGAAAAAAGAAAACCGAGTCGATGCTAATGTTACCCGATAGAACGTATTTGCCTTTAAAGCTCTATTATTAGAAAATCTTGCTGTTCTTAAGTGCTTCAAATGAGCATAGCAACTTTGAAATCATTACTCGTGCACACACGCACCGATAATCGCCATACGTCACCCCTCATTACATCCCCTATTTTATAACGTATCGATTTAATATGTGAGATTGCTATTTTCGTGATTCATGCGATATAATAATATTAATAAAACAAATATAAAATATTTCAATTCGAACTGTCAATAATATCGCCAATAATAATATGTATGGATAATAACACAAAAATCGTGATCAGATAACATTATAATTGTACAAATTGCATTTTCATTTCAGTTCGGTGTGATTTTAATGACCGAAACATTCACAGAATTTTTTTCACGAATCGAGGTTGCTTTCTGTGGAATTGCTTTGGTGTCGTTAAATAAATAACACGTTTGCTTTAAGTTTGGTTCTGTGAATATAATTTGCCTTTATTTGCGTCGCTACTAACAAGCTTTCGTGCTGACGAATTAACGCGATTCGAACATTTTCAAACCGTAAGAAAGTGCAGTAAATTATGTGCACAAAGCAGATTCAACGAACGAACGAATGAAAAAAATAGACATCCGAATATTGCAATCGTATTATTTCTCGTCAGTCAATAAATTAGTCAAAGTGCTCGTTTGCAGTAGATACGCTTTTCGAGATTTATTAGAATAATGTGATTATGCACTATGGTAACCGAAGTTAATTGGAGGATTATTGCGCCAAAGAAGCACATTTTCACTAAAGTAGCAATTGATTTTCTCAATACAGACTTGAAAGGAAAATTCTGAGGAATCTATTTAATGTTTATTGCTTTTCATTATCGAATAAACAATTATTAATTCACATAAAAAATACGTTATAAAAGAGCGCGCGCATGCGTAAATCCTGAAATTAAGACTAACGAGAGCCTTTTTTTGTTTGATTTATTTTTCGAAAAATGTTTACGAACCGCTGAAGCTTTTTTTAATTAGCTCTTCTGGGGATAAATTTCTATCCGGGGATGAAGTGTATCTTATGTCTCTAGTGGTGCTTAATTCTGAGAGTTGCTCATAATTTGAAATGTAACTCTGCCGTGTCTGTAAATCGGGTCGTCACAAAAAATATATAGAAACACGCTCAAAAAACTATATTCGAATTTAACTGCGATGCAAAGTAGCATCATTTGCATTCAAGTACGCTCGAAAAATCATATTTAATTATCGTTAAAGTGAAAATATAAAAGTACTCTATTTCATGTATGTAAGTTTTCATGTTTAGTATAAACATTCATAGGTATGAATACTTGTTTTTATATATATATTTAAGCAGCGTATAATAAAATTTTCAATAAAAAACTAGAACTTAAGTATCATTAAATGAAAGAAAAAACTATATAAAACATCATAGATATAGAAGAAAATTTTGCAAGCGATATAAATCACATTGTCGTTAATAATGAAACCGTCAAAATCTGCTGTTCGGAACTCGTCACAAACTTAGCGCCTCTTGCTAAACTCAGAATCATTTGATCTAAATCATCGACGCTACTTATTTCCGGATCAGCAGAATGTTTCGAAACTCATTTTGAATTTTGACTTGTAATATACGCTCTCGGGAGTGTGATTTTACAAGGAAATAATTGAAGGATACGAAAATATCTTTAGCGAGATCGCACGCAACTTTCACCATGACGAACCTGTAATTTGCCAGAATCTAATTAATAAGCGACGTTCCGTCTTCGCATTTTATTATCGTTTTTTTTTTTAACAAATTCTGTCATTTTCGTTTAAGGTCGTAATTTTTCTGCAACGTGATAGTTAAGTCATTATTTCTTTGTGCTTTTTTTAATACATACTTTCCAGAGTTCTCGTTTGGGCGTAATTAAAGTCGCATTGAATTTAATTACGCGTCGGCTTTTTCGAACGAAAAATTCGAAAATAAAGCTTCTCAGTTGTGTTTCAATTAATTTTTACGCGGCTTTTCACGTTTGAATCATTATGCCACATTTTTCAAAAAATATATTTTTTATTATTCAAACGATGGAACGTGAAATATTTCCTCGTTAATTTGCGTCTGAGAATTATTTATAACGAAATACCAAAAGACTCATTAGTACCTTTGTAAACAATTAAAATAATAAATTTGAATACATATATTTACAAGATTTCTACTCCAACTAGATATTAACGTCAATCAAAACCTATGAAAGCCTATTGACACAACATTGACTGAGTTTTGGATTATTTTTTCAAAATGAATCCAAAGCACAAAGATCGATTCGCAAAAGCTCATTTTTCAAAAACCCCTTTGTGCGCGAGCGAAAATAATTTTTCGACCGGTCGTAAATTCAGCTCTTTCGTACGACCGGCGAACTAGCGTACGGGGAAAATATATTTTCATATGCAAGCCGCTATATTATATACTATACGCGGAATAATACAATATTTAAGTGTATGAAAAGCTCGTTCGGGTTCAGATATGAATCCATGCAAAATTTCATGCGCCGATGATCGCGCGGGATAAGAGGAAAATGCCCCCGACGGGGACCGGACCGCAAATGATGCTGAATCAAGTTATTTTGGCTTCAATAAACCTTATTTAATTCCTTTCGAAAATTTTATGAGGTTCAAAATCGTAGTATGCTGCGGAAAACTCTTTATTGTGGAAGTTTTTTGAATTATAGCGTGTGCGCATTAGCTAGTTGCGGCGCGTTGCTAATTTTAATGTGTTGTTTTATGTAATAGTCGAATTTATGTCATTTTTAATATTTTATGAATAAATGAAGTTTTTATAGTCATGAAAGATTAATTTAATAATTTTGAGGAAATATGACGTTTAATTATTATTTTCAGATTTTGTCTGAATTCGTGCAAATTTATATTCAAATTTGACATGTTATGAAATTCAAACGATCTCATTCGGAATTTGATCGAAATAAAGCAAATATCGAATATAGGATTCAATTAAATCAAACCTGTACGCTTTACGTTTTTATATGGGATCGTAGCACGCGCACTCTTCATTTTTTTCTCTCCATACGAATGAATAAAATTAATAATGAAAAAAAAAACACGTAATATTTTCCGCACGATTCTTACAGAGCATTGTGGCTCAGTTTTTCTCTTTTCGTTTAATTGGTTGGTCATTTTGAATGTTCGTTCTTCACGGATCGACGAACGATTTTGCTGACCGTCTTTTGTCAAGTGGCCGTAGAAAAAAAGACATACAACCTCGTTTTCTCTTATACATATGTATGTACAAGTAGATTAAGTTAGATAAAATATGAATTGTTTTATCTACTGCCTCTTCTGAATTATCATAATCGGAAGACTTTTTCGAAAAGATGGTATTCGAGAATATTTTTTTCGTGAAAGGAATGTTTCTGTAAACCATTTTCTATTCGTTTTTTATTTTATTTTATTTAAAAATGAATTTTCGCTATGTTCAAATATTTATTCAATTTTCGATAAGCGTACTTATCCAGTTTCGAAATTGCCTCTCTTGATCGGTGACGTCATGTAAAAGAGCTCCGGGCGGGAAAAGTCCCTTTTACATGGGAACGTTTGATTCGCGAATTTAGGGCTTTTTCGTTCGTCGTATTTTCAACCAAAGTTAAATAGCTTTTTGTACACTCATGCACGTATACATACAGTATTTCAAAATTGAACATACAGAAGACGATATGAAACATTTTATTTATACTCAGAAGTCGAAGCGATATTTCGAATTCATCTTCGATACGTAAATGTCTTTAATAATATTCGAATTAAACTTTTTCTCAGACGATCTATAATTATTTAATTTGAATTATTTTTGAATATAGCCTGATTATAGACGAGTCTTTCATGATATGTGCGCTTGCTAGATTCAGTTCTGGGTTTATTTGTTACTTTTGCCTAGCATCGAAACGTAATACACTCGGAATGTAGGAGTATATTGTCAAGTTTCTATGTTTGCAAAGGGAGCTAGTGCATCGCATGCTTTTAAGGATTCGATACTATTTTCAGACTTCGTAAGTCAATTACTCGAGAGGATGTCTGAATTTGTAAAGTGCATCGGATCGTGATGCTGCTGAGTTGCATACTGTACACGCTACATTTGCTCATTTTTTATTCAACATAAAAACATACTTATGTGAATAAAAAAATAATATTTTTTCACCAATACAAAACAGGATAATAGTTGTGGTCGAAAACGAAACCGCGGAATATAGTTTGATCAAGTTTTACTGTTTTCATTTAGGGTCGTGAGTTTGAAAAACTTTGAAGCGTGCAATAATAGATAATTCCGTCGGTAATTTTAACGACGCCAATAAAGTTTCTTTTTAAGCAATTTCCCGCCGTAAAACGACGGCGGAAAATTCCTCAAAACACTAAAAACGAGATTGACCCGTAAAATAACTCATCAATACAACGGGTCGCGCGATCGCTCGCCGAATTCCATAAATACGAAAATGCGCCCACTGACTATATTCGATACTATAGCCGTACTTATGTGTCGAATATAAAATACATATATTTTTTATTGTTATTGCGTATAACTGTTAAACGGGGAAATATGGGAACGTTGGCGGTCGCGCGCGCCCGGGGACCGAATACTTTTCGAGCGAATAAACGTTTAACGAACGCAAAAATAATTATTTCATTTGACCGGGGGCTGGTTTAATAGTTTTCGCCTAAATAATATTTGACACGCGATCATTTGTTTCACACGCAAACAGATTTCGGCGGCTTAAACACCTTTTGTCAGGAAAAAGACTATAAATAATTTGCCCGAATATATTTGTACGCGCGCGAGCTTTTCGGCTATCGAGCGATACTTGTATCACTTCGGAGTGATTTATTTATCGTTTTCGGAATTGATTTGATGTTTTAATCCCGATTCGAAAGCGAAGCACGTGTACTGCTTCGATTCTTTGATGCGTGACCGTTTATAATATTATTGTATAAAATTATTTTTCGGGGGACGACGTTTTAATTGTTAGGCAATTATCGATGTATTAGTTTCATAAGTACGTATTAAGTTTAATAAACAAAATATACATACAGGTATTTATTTAATAATTTTCTTCTTGAAGCATGTTCGATTCAATATCAATTCAAAACAGAGTTTCTATTGAAATGAATAAACCCATCAAAGATACACGATACACATGCCATATTGAGTTATAATATAAATAGATACATATATTATTATATCAGAAGTCTGCGACGATTATACTATTTCAACGTACATAAAGCAAATTTTCATCCGATTTCGATCGAACTCAAACAAAAAGTTTTATTAGGGATAACGGATATCGTATGTAATACGAGTTTCGAACGTTCCACCGGAAAACTCGCTTTCCCGCGCTTTTCCACTCCCTCTTATTTCTCTACCCGATTTCACTCTTCCTTCTTTGAGCTGCTGCCTACAACCTAGTACGCTTTTCCGGAATCACCAGTGTTAAATAAAGCTGTACACAAGGTGCACAGATTCAAAATTAACAATTTTCATATTTCAAAATTAAGTAATTTCATGCATCATTGCATCAAACCTATCTTTAGTGATTTATTCTTCATTTAGATAATCTTTTGTGTTAAGTTCATGTGCTGATGAGTTCGACTTCTAACTGATTTCCATTATGACCGTGCATATAGAAAGATGAGAATGAGTCAGATTGAATTAATTAATCAAATTATCAAAATAAAACATATTTTCAGATGAATCAACAAGTTATAGTGTTTAAAAGTATTAAACGGTGTATATTGTGAGCTTTGCTCCGGAATCCCTCGATATATATTAAGGAGTTATCCGTGTCGAATTTATCGGGACGAGAGGAAATGAACAGGGCGGTGCACATACAAGCCGGATTCGGACCAAAAGGGAGCTTATCTGGTAAATGTGTGCCTGTAGTTAAAATTGACCCTTTTAGGACAAAACTTGTCGACGTTTTCCATTAAAATTCGGCGACCGATCGTATCGGTGCGGTTCCCAAATTGAAATCGCACAGACCGTGCGATTTTCACGCGATTCTTTGTCTGCTCGTTTGTTTTCAATTTTTTTTCGGAAAAATATTTCTGATTTATGCTGGAAATATTTGTTCTATCTTTTAATTGGATCGATTCGTTAATCTGGAGTTTTATTTTTCATTTTGTAACAATTCGTTTGTAGCGAAGCAATAGAAATTTCCGCGATCATTTTATCGAAATTGATATTAAATTTAAACCTATCGATTGGATCCAATTATGACCCATATCTAAATCCGAACCGGAAAAAGCCCGATATGCGTCGAAAACTCGATTCGAATTCATAATTATCACTCGCTAACTGCAATCAAATCGGTGCGCGAATTTCAAAACCGTTCCGCTTTTTCGCCGATAAGCTCGGTTATTTCGAGCTCCACTCAACATAATATGCGTATTATTTTACACATAATAATGATCATCGCCAATTTTCATAATTAGATTGTTATATTCGTATTATTGGGGACGGAGTGCCGCTATTGTGCCACTGGCATGCGAACCGCCCCATCAACGAACGGTTTTAAATTTCACCATAATCGAATTTCGAACGCGTTTCCGCATAAAGATACTTCGACATACTTGTTTATTCGACAATGTTTTATTTTATAACAAAATTTTTATGAGGTTGCGAGGTCTTTTTCGTGTGGGATGGTCTATTGTCGGTGCTTTATTCGCTGCTATTATTTCCGAGATGGTTATTTATAATACGTGTCCAATATCGATTTCTTTGAATCAAATAACATATTTCTGGATGATGTAATTAATTTACGTTTGTTGCTATTATATAAAATTAATACGTAGTAGTTAATTAATAATGACGATTAGAATCGTTGATAAATAAATAATCTATCATGTTTATATACATACATGTATACAGAGTTTAGTCAGAGTATACGATTAAAAGCTTTTTTACGAACATAATAATTTCTTTATAAATTGATTTAACTACCTTTAAAGCACTCTTTTTGTCTAGTAATATGCTAATTTTTATGTGGATCCTATAATTGGAAATATTTTTGAAAGATTTTTTTCGGTTGGAATTCATCGGCGAAAAGTCAATTTTAACTGTGAATTTTCAGACTTCTCGTTTCTCGACGATTGCTTGTTTCAGAATTTTCCATAGACGATTTCCTGGAGCAAATGTGAAAATTTATTTTTTCTATGACTTCTCATAGATTTTCCACCATTTAAGATGTGTTTTTTTGGAATTTTCTAAAATGATTTTCCTTTGAGCGCGAAGAACGATTTTCGAAATAATTATTCTGAAAACTGTTCAAAACAAAAAATTACATTTAACGATGATTTTTTTATTATGTTTCATTTATTTAGTATTAACCAGCAAAAATCACAATCACCACTCGTAAAATTTTTCAACACTGCAATAATCGACGCCGAATTATATTCCATTATCGACTCGAAGCGGCCTACGAGCGCCAATTTCACACAGCGCACATTCCGATTGTGAACATTTTCCATCCCGAACCCGAAACACACGGCTAGAGGCGCATCATACAAATTTAATCAGAATTGTCGGGAATCGCACGTATGTATTATAGATACGCCCATCGATTGAAAAGGCACACGCGCCCGCCATTAATACAATGATCGGTCGGACCCCATTGTGTGCTCCCGTACCAATTATTCGTGTTCCAATCTGGTCCGACTGCGGGGTTGACCCATATAAACTGGAAAACAACGCTACAACAATGGATCGAACAAAAGCCGATCGCAAAAAGTGTACTCTGGTTCCGGTCGCGTTACAAACGTTTGTCGGATGATCGGGTCGTTGTTGATTTTCTTTTGTGCGTCTGTTCAGTTCGTGGATTCGGTTTTGAGTATTTGTTGATCGATTCAAACTATCTTTATTATAAATACGCTAACATTCCAAATATCAAGCGTATGTTCGAAATATCGAGCGTGCACTGTATCGGTGCAGATACACTATCCATTCAGTTACGGCGGTACTTGAGTAGGCATGTACTTTTTACCTACATAAGGCGTTCGACTTCTGTTTGAGACGTATCTTTTTATCATTCAAATATACGTATTTATATCGTAGATTACATGGGTTTCATTCAAAAATTTAATCGTCACGCATTTTAAATGTTTTTTTAATATTTAATTTCACTTATAGATGACAATAAAATTATCTATTAATTCCGAATAATACTATTCCAAACCATGAATAATCACATCCGTGGCACTCCTAGTAATATGTTAAGTTAAGTAAAATATTTCATCGGTTCATAATTTCATACTACGTAAGAATCTCTCATATGATTTGTCTTGTAAATTTCGCATGGGTAATCGTTAAGCTTAAACATCATTGTTTGTAAATCGATTCGTATACATACACATTTATCTTGAATTAGATACGATGAAAATAACGATTTTCAGCATTATCAGAGATTTATATTAAATCTGTGATACATTAGTATATGTACATATTCGTAGATATTTTCACTCCATTTGATGCCACTAGTGGAAATTTGAGCCCCTTAATATGCCTTTGCTGAGTTTGTAGAAACGAACGAGCTATCAGACGCATAGAGGGATGCATTTATCCTAATAGGAGCTTGGAATTGAAACGCGTATTTGATGATGCTTTCTATGCATAGTATATCCTGCTATAGAATATGCTTCAGTCTTCTTTGATTTCTACGCTGATATCATTTTGCACTGAACATAGATCACAATTTATATCGTGAATTTTGTTGAATCTTATATGACGCGAACATTGAAAAGTGTGAGATGTTGTTGATTAATACGTAGAATCGATGAATTCATTTGTCGGATTGAAAATATCTGTTGGCTTTCCTGTTTTCGATGTTTGTCTCAATTCTGTCAGATTTGATTTGCGGTTGAACTTTGACAGGTAATAAATAGGGTGTATAATATTTTCGCATATAAACCAGTTCGCATATAAAACGATATTTTTTGAAAGTTGCATTTTATTGATACTTAGGCTCACACTTCAACATTCATTAAATTTTTCTCTCAAGTATCGCCAAAATGATAAAAAAACAAAATCAACAAACGATTTGCGAAAAATTCGACAAATACACAAACTAAGCGATCACACCTCATACATTATCTTGATGCAAATTGAAAATGCGCGAACAAAGTACCTCTACGTGTAAATATATTTGTGAACTCCTGTCGAGATTTTCTGATTACTGCAAATGCAGTTTGACTACTCACATACAAACACAAATACATACATATGACGACTGAAAAGGCCAAGGGGTACAAGTGATTTCGCAAAAAGAGCGTTCAAAGTTGACCATGTACCTACATGTATTAAGAGGAGGTCGAGTGATTTGATGATATATCTTGGTACACATTCCAAGTTCGTTTATATCCTTTTGCCACTAAATATGACGACTGAAAAGGCCAAGGGGTACAAGTGACTTTGCGGTGATTTCGAGAAAAGCGTGTTCAAAATCGACCATGTACCTAAATGTATTAAGAGGAGGTCGATTGATTTGATGATATATCTCGGCACACGTACCGAATTCATTTATATCCTTTTGCCACCAAATAAATGAGCGTACATTGAAGCGATTCATGTATGTATATAATTCAATTTTAGCAAAAATGCCACATATAGCCTTTAGCCTTTTCAGTCGTCATATACATATGAGCGTGCATAGAAGCGGTTCCCGTACTTAACTAAATTTCGTCAAAAATATCACTTGAACCCCTTGGCCTTTTCGATCGTCATATATTCTCACATATCACACATACATATTCAAATCGAGACGCCAACACGTTCAAAGACCACCACCATAACATAACACACGCGAACTACGTCACTCAGGATTAATTAACGGGAGCGCGTCAGATTAACGGCGACGAGACGACTTTGTCTAAACTCCGCTCCGGTACAGTGCAACGCCGATATATGCGAGACCCGTATATTCCCCGTTTTATGCATACATTGCGGGACGTGGCGTTTATGATTTATGCTGCGCCAGATGCATCGGGTTCGATGGAAATCGATACGGCTTAATCGCAGATGCGATTTGCTCTCGCATCGAATGATGTTTCGGTTATGATGAGCCGAATGTTGATTCGGATCCGTGAGAAACTTTGTCAATCACGATGTGCCGCTGTGGGATCTGAGGCATTCAAATTCAATGTTCGTTGCGGATTCCAAGATTGGGTCTCGTTTTATGTCGATATTATTAGAAAATTATAGTAAAAAGCTTAATTATACTAAAAAGCGAAATGTATTATTCACTTCAATCTATGTCAGTTTCGGTGAAGGCCGATAAAAATATTCACAATGTTGAAATTTGACATTTATGCTGGAGAGCTGCAACCCTGCAGCCCTTTAAGATAGGCCGTCACTAGTCAGGTTGTTTGGTTGTCTTAGTTGGGTATCGAAAATACTAAGCGAAATTAAGATTTCTGCATTTACTTTTTCAAAAATTCCACGTATGGATCATTTAGTTGAACTATCATGAAAGAAAAACATCAATGAAAATATGTTAATGAACTTTTAATGTGAAATTAATATGAAAAATAACAAAATGAATGAGGTTTAGAAGTAAATTTAGGATTTATACCTAATATTTATTAAATGCCATTTATAGTTATAATAAAAATATTTTTAGAGCTTTTCATTATCGAATAAGAAATATCATTAATGCTTATATTATAACGTAATAAAATTTTATTAAGGTCTCAATAGTATTCAATAATGAAACGTATATAATACAATTAACACATTACGAACCAAAAATATTATATAAATAGAGTATTCGTAGAATGGATGGGAACGACCTGGAAAAAAAATCAACCTTTATATCTATAATATTTTTTATCTTGTTAGACTCAATTCGCGCTTCTTATGGCACTCTTGCAGGAAAGCGATAAATATTAAAATGCCGTCAATTGCCCGTAAACAAGTCGAGTGTTTTCGAGTTCGTCATAAAAATAATACGTCTGGGCCACATCGAGTGTATATTTTTTTCGCTGAAATATGCTCGATGGCATTTTAGGGGAGGGATGTTTCGGTGATATTTAAATTTCTTTGTCTCGTTTTACACGTACGCCTTTTTATGAGTTTCCAAATAAATGGTTTTTCTTCGAAGCCCTTCATCCAAGGATCAAACTGCGTGTGAAATTTTATGTGTTCTTCTTATGAGAGAAATCGAATTTTCCACTTTTCTTATTTTTATAATAACGAGCATTGTTTAATAATGAATCCTCATTCTTCGACAGAAATTACATTCGTTTTTTTTGTATTATAATATAACATTTTCGAATTGTATTTGATGATTCGAAGTATGAAAAACTTATTAATGCGTATAAAAATGAACAAAAAATAAGAAAATTTCCTGAAAACATACTTGATTTATTATGCTCGAAACAAACGAGAAGCGGTTATTCTTGTCGACGGCGAAAAGCGGAGTTCGCGAATCTCTAATTTGCAAACTGCGGGTTAAATGTCAAACTCAATGCTCCGGTTAGATTTCCGTTGTTCAGTTATTATCCTGGCATATTGTCAGGACGTGATAAATCGATCTGGTCCCGTGTTGCCGCAATATTGTCTACGATTGCAGGATACGGCGATAAATTGTACCGGAGTCGCACGACTGACTCGTCAGATAAATTATACCTTTTTCAATATCATTTTTATTGAACTTTCAACGTTTAGTCATTATTGAAAAATCATACTAATAAATATAAATGAATTTACAAAGAAATGTGCTTCGTAATAAGGATCGCTTTGCATTACACATAAAAACACATTATTCTAAAATGGGTGTGAAAAACTAGGTTTTCTCTTTCTCTACAATAAAATCGTCCATGAAAACACTAAAATTAATCAATGGAAAATCTCAAATTGGTGATTTTTTTTTGTATTTAGGTTACGTTATATCTCGTAACAATAAAAGCAGATTTGTATATTTATCGATCAAATTATTTTTACAGTCATTCATACTATCGCTCGAAGCAGAAGGCTCTGTCGCTTAGAGAAAAACCAATTTGAGATATTCCGGAAAATGCAACACATCGAATGTTTCAAAACAAAACTAACATGACTGATGTCATTGCCATTAACAAAGAGCACATCTCTCTATATTATGCACAAAACACAAAACGAAAAGTGTCGCATAAAACAAGTAAATTCGTGCGACTCTCCTTCGTGTACCGTTCGATTCCGAAGCAAATGCAATACCTCTCTCTATATAGAGACTCGATTTTCTTATTTTTTTCCATTCGAGGGTAGTTCGTTTACCTCGTTCGCATTCGTAGACAACGGGGAACAAACGGGGTGTTGAGAGAGCGAAATTGGCGTTGTCGAAATCACTTTATCGCGCCGTGCCAACGCGTACCATAAGTCCCGAACGAAAACAATACCCGCCCACTGTTTAACCTAAGGGGATGCTTAGTGGGAGTAGAAAATGTGAATTGAAAATTAATTGGAGATTTTCATGTCGCATCTGTGGATTGTTTTTCATATTTGAAGAAAAAAAAATCAATCAAAATTATGGAATTTTATATACCTACATGAAAATCGATGATAGTTTGTCTAGGTGTTCCTTAGGTTCTCATAAACTGTTCATCATATTTTGATCAGACTTTTCAGAGTTGTTGAGTGAACATTTGGAAAGTTTTGCAAATCATAATAATAATTCAATAATATTAGTTTACATTTTTACATTTCATATGCGAAAAAGTGATTCCAAATGATGATTCAATGAACTGACACAATACTATATGACGACTGAATTTCACAAAGGGCACACGTGAACTTTTATATCGATATTGAGTTAAGTACAGGAAATGGTTCTAAATATGGTAATAAACAATTTTCTGTAGTTAACTAAATTTATATTAAAAATGTCACTTATGCTCTTTGTGAGATTCAGTCGATATACCTATAATATAATATAATCTCATGTAAAAATAGTTATGAATTTTCAAATTCTGTTTACTTATTTTATTAAAAACAATTTTAGTTCATAATTACATGGTTTAAAGTTCATAAGTTTCAAACAACAACGTTGAATCACAGCGGTCGATATATTAAAATAGTTGTGCAAGTGGCAATTAGCGTTTCGGTTACGTGCTATATTTTTTTAACAAGTAGCCGAATTAAATCGTCAATCTGCGCAATGTAGTGTATTTAAAATGAAATAAATAAACCACTCCGAAACAAGTTACCGCCTTTTATACATTCGGATCAGGGCTTATCTGTTACGTTGATTTATTAGATTTATAAAAATCTCCCCTTTATGCGGCGGAACGCTCGTTACGCAATCGCTCTCATTTAAACGTACAAAATGAACATTTCCAAAAAAAGGTTGAAAAAAATTACAACCATATCATACATACCTAAAACGAACATAAACGCTCCTTATCAAATATATACAAGTATAAATAAACAAGCAGGCGGTGGCGGGCTCCGCGAAAATAGTTAAACCCAACGTATTCGCCAGTTTTCCAACATATAAAGGTTAAATTCGCAATAATGCGTTATTTCGTAATGCGACCGCGTTAAATGCGAACATTAAGGATTCCTCCTACTGAAAATTCCCTTTTTTTTTCAGCAGCCACCTATTTCAGCACCGAAGCGCGAAAAATGTTTTCGGTTAAACGTGTTCGTTATATTTCTGCCGCTGGAAAAAAATCGCGTTGAAAGATGTGTGCGAAACTTCTTTAGATTTGATATAGATTTTTTTGAATTGTGTCAATGTTATTGGATCATATTATTTTTTCAAATATGTTGAACATTTTAGTACTTCATTAGATGTTAAAAAATATAAAATTTATTTTTGATAGAATAATTTGAATTGATATGAATATTTAATTATAGGTATTCAACAAGATTAGTTTGTTTCAAATTTGATCAAACGCATTTGAAAATCCTACAATTGATTTATATATTAATCTCTATCGAATATCTATCGAATCATCGAACATTCAACATTAATTCAATTCATCCCAAAAGAAATTTCCTACCGAAAAATGAAAAGAAATAACCACCCCATTAAAACGAATATGAAAATCCCGCCTTCGCCCGAAAAAAAAAATTATACATCGAAAGGATGAGAGACACCCGAGCGTAAATGGCTAGTAATAACAACTTACGGCCTCAGGCGTAATAAAAAAAAAGACGAAACGAAAATAAAGAATAACGGCGTATAGACATCGCGAACGTGAATGTCAAATGATAGCATTTTACGGGGTGTAAACTTAACGGTCCTGCAGAAAAACAGGGGCGGACCCACACCACGCCATAAGGGCTCGTTCACAACGACGAAAAAGTGTAGGGGTACCCGTAAACCTACCCCAGAGGCCTCTAATTCCAATTTGCTTCCGACAATTACTAGTCGGTGTTGGAATATCAAAAAAAATCGTCCCATAAAGGGGCTGAGAACTATTGCATCCCTTAACGATGCAACGTGCATTTTGTAAAAGTGAAAATTCTATACAAAATTATTGGTATTTTTATACTATTATTCTTATACTAACTTCTGTGATTCAGCGTTGCTCGAGATTCTATAGACTTTAAGCCGATTGTAAACCGTGCATAATATTTTCTACGTTAGGGTTGCTATAAAAGCCCCCCCGTGAAACTTTATAATAAAAGTTAAATTTAAATGCAGAAACTTTCCCAGATGTATACAAAATTTTATTGCGAAATGATAAGTTGTTGAGGAGTGAATGAATAACTTACATGTAAGTTCATTCATTTTGAATGTTATATTGCATTACTCTTAAGTAGATAAATTTTCGAAACGTTTTGATGAAATATCGCTTTGAAATTGTATGGCAGAAGCGTGCCGTTTTTGTATGGGTTTTATTTGCTCGCGAGCGTTGTTCAGAAAAAGTTTTTTTTTGTGAATTTTTTAGCGAAAGCAATAAAGGCATGTGAAATATTGAGCCTGCTGCTAATTAACCTTTAAATATTACGGCCGCGCTCTTATTGTAAAATATCATGTTTTTTAGCGTACATTATGCGTCGTTTTGGACGTGTGCGGTTTTTTAATTATAAAAATCGAGTTATTGTCGTTCTGTGTAAAATTCGCATATCAATCGTCGCTGAATGAATCGCAGACGAATAAATTTCAATCGTTCGGAAAATTTTTGCACCATCGCGTTCTATAGGGAATAAAGAAAAAATATTTGTTTTAGTTTTCAATACGACTTTATTTTTACTGAATCGATTGAGTTTGAAATTTGTAGGAATAAATATTTTTCCCGTAAAACAATATTTTTGGTTCACTTAAGCAAAAATTAAATTGTTATTAAATTATTTAAGTGTATTCTATTTTCGAACAGCTAAGCAAAGATAACTTAAGAATTATTTTATAAGAGTATCGTTATCGACTTGCCAATAACAAGTTGAAAATTTAAAGAGAGTCAATATTGAAATGAAATAGAAACGTGTCTGCGAATATCCGATATTTCTCAAATTAAAACTCATTGTCTTAAAACAACAAGTATTCGATGGGAAAAATCATATTCACTTCGGAAAATATTCGCATATTCAATTGCTCGATGTTGCCATTTTTTTTTCATTTACAAAAACTGCTCCCGCACTTACAAATATTGTCATATGAATTTTTCAAAAGAACGAAGGACGCCTTTGAAAAAACGCTGAATGAATGCAAATTCAGTGCACACATTCTATCAGCAAATATTTAATACGTTTTCAAGATAGAAAGTTTTAAAAATATTTTTCGAATGTATGTAATTGAAAGCTGCAGAAAGTCGCTTTATGCGTCGTAATTTGGCTTTTATATAAAATTAGATTATTTTTTTCGCGTCTTCTTTCCAAGTTTTAGAATAAATGAATATCTTTGTAAATGTAATAAAGAGATTATCTTTAAGTGTTATATTACTTTTCTATAGTAAATTCAAGAACAAGTTTCAAAAAAACAATATCATATTTTATCCTATTTTGAAGGAATTTTTCATATTAATTTACGGCAAATACAATAAAAGCACAAGCAACAGCCTTCCTATGGGACTAATTCCGCTCGGTGAAATCAAGACGATCACGCCATATTAAGCGAGCTTCGCACTCGCACAGTACATAGTTTATCTTTAATGCCTTAACGTACGTATTCGGCGCGTTATAATAGTGTCGTTGTGTCAACATCGTTATAATTCGCTCTCTAATTTAGATCATTTGCGGGTAGCTTTGGAGGCTGTGGCGCAGTTTGCAAATCATTAACGCACGCATCGTATCACCGAGAGCAAACAATAACTGGTAAAACGTTGCAAACTCGCTCCGCTTCGTGTTTCTCTTATTCATTTGACGTTTTGCAATCGGTTCCGAGTGACGATAGTTGGGCAATTACGACTTAAGCTGTGTGTTGTTTGTTTGCACTGCCGGAGTTTTGAGGTTGCGACGTGTTAATTGGCTGTAAGCTAAGTAAGAAGATAGCTTCACGTATCGAGCGTTTAAGATGTTTGTTCTCGGTACATTTTGTGATTTCAGTGTAATGAGATGGGTGTTTATCGATGTGATTTCAAATTGGAATGAAATTTTGGTTCATATCGATTAAAATTGAACGCGAGTCCAAGCTAATGACATTTTGTGCGTGACAAGAAAGAACTTGAAAACCTATTGTTATTCAATGTTATTAATTATGATTATAGTATGTCATATCAAAAAGTTGCCATACAAATGTAAAATTTTCAAAAGTCATTCACGTTTATTGTGCGAATTTTCTTTTCATTTCGAAAATCAGAATAGGGCATTTTTTCCAGTATATTGTCAGGTCGTTTGCAACGCTATACGGCGGCCACTTAGCGCTTAGTTTCTCTCCCGTTCCTTGACCATTCGCGTCTGTAGTGCGGCCAACACCCACAACATTTCGGATTTCCTTCGCCCGTTTCGGTTCAGCTTATGAAAATCCTTTTAGCGGCTCATCCTTCGCCCATTTTTTATGCGAAATAAAAAACATCATTCCTCGTTATCTCGGACGCGTTCACTTTCCTTTGTGTCAAATCTGCGCGCCGGAAGAATGAGCAGTCCGGAAAAAATTGGGATTATTTTCTCGCCCTTTTCATTTTTATTTCGATCTGCCCCTTTTTTTTATTATAGTCTAGTGCGATCTTGTTGTCCAATCGATAATGAGTGCCTATCATTGATGATTATTTATTATATTATATTTTTCCTATTAAAGAGTGATTAAAGTTTTTTCATATGGATGAATTTATAATATGAATCGATTAGGTTAATTTAGTCAAAATGTTTAAATTTCTCAATATAATATAAAAAAGTTAAATTGTTAAACTTCATTTGGTTTCAAAATTTTCTGGAAATATTTAAAATTAGATCGCTCAGATTACATTATACGTAATTTATTTCATTTTTCAAGTCTCAGCCGAAATAGCATATAACGCGCGACCCTTGACTCTTGACAGCTTGAATATGTTCAAAGTGAAAAATGAAAATGCGGTTTTGTTCTAACGTTTTTCATATACGTTATATATTTCAATTTGCTATACGAAGTGAATTTATGAATTTTATTTCATGTTCGTGTCTTTTTCAATAAAATTTTATTTGAAAATGGCAAAACGAAAAAAAAACGTGTTCTCTGACAAGATCTCTTTTGAATATCACTGTACACTCTTTTTTTGATTTAGAAAAAATATCTATTTTTATTCGAGAGAGCGTGTGAAATACCTATATTTATATGATCAGTGAATGACCTTTTAAAATTTAAAAAAATATATTATTTTTGGCGTAATATGATTTGAAAAAAAAAATCTAAAACTATTGTGATTAGTCAATCAATCATATGGAAAGAAAATAATTTGATTCGAGCTAGTATCTTGAAATTATTGAAGTTTCAAGCAATTCAGAGTAAGTAGATGAGTATATTAAGTATCAAAATTTTTTTCTAGACCGTAAAGAGTAGCCCTTAAAAAGTGAGTCGGCCAAAACGACGACAGGTACACGTAGCAACCGGAACTGGAGTAAAGCATTCGGACAGTTGAAGTTACCCTCGAGTGTTGTTACTTTCGTTACACTTGCTCCGCTAAGTGGGAGATGTAGATCATCCCTCACATCATGTAAATGATCCAGCGAACGCTGAAAGATGCGGTGGGGTGAGATCGAATCTTTTCAGAGGCTTCGAATCGAAATTATGCCGGATTTTTTTAATAAAAATTTAACTCGATTTATAAAAAAAATCGAGTAGTTATCTGATTTTGCGATCTCGTTTCGATCTGAGGCTCACACGCATGTCACGAGCACGATTTCGTGTGTAGATCGAACAATACACTTTTGTGATGGCCTGTGTATTTGCCGTAAATTGTAAGATTTATCTGACCGTGCCATCTTCGTATCGCGACGGCACATAATTCAATTACGCCCTCATAGGCGTTGTGTTCGCAATGCAAATCGTCGTTTTGTGGTTAATTGAACTATAAACACTTTATTGTTCGATTAAACGGAATCGTACGTAATGGAATCGATGTCGAAAATAATTTATTTCTATATATCGCGCGACATTCGCGAAGTTTGTAAATTATACCCATTCATGTAGATAACGACGACTTGAATTATTATACTAAACGATTCTGTCATTCATATGGGATAATATTTACTTATTTAAAAATTCGAAGAGACAAATAATCCTTTATGAAAATATTTCAGATGTATTTACATACCTCTGACCGACGTCAGTGAATCGTCTATGAGAAAAATCTCGTTTATTTTGTCGAGTGGTGGTCGAAGAGAGCGCCGAATGAAAAGGGCAATGTCAGCCCGGATCCGACAACTTGTTCCCTCGAATATTATTTGCGTAGACTTGAAGATGGTTAGAAGGTTTTTCTCAACAAAAATGAGGCCTGGCTCCACTTTGCGAGTGCTTCAACTGCGAAGGTGCAGTGCTCTCTCGCACAAGGATCCGTACGCTCTGTGTTTATTAAAAAAAAAATAATGACGCTCGTTGTGGTAATTTTATATGAATCGGATTTTTCAAATTGAATGTATTTATGCAGGATTCAATTTAAAAGTTGAGATTTGCATAAAAAAATCAGAAACAGATGTTGCATCGTTTAATTTTAAACAACCTTCGCTCTGGAGTTCTGGTTGCACGCAAAACGGTTGCATTTTCAATTTAATCGGCAAGAATGCGCAACGCGCCGAGTTGCATCCACGTGCACATTCGTTCTCCGCTCTATATGTGTGTAATAAAATTGTGCAAAGTTAGATGCGCGCTTTCGTTCGTTCGATGTGAGCCATTCGAATGCTTCTAAAAGTGCCAGCGAGCTGTGGAATAATTGGCGAACAGATAAAGCCTTTGTAACGACGTCGGTTTTAGTTTAAGTTTCGTGCGATGGCCGTCGAAAGAGCTGTGCTTCAATTGGGTGAAATGTGTGATATTTTGATTGTTTTTTCAATGTGTTTAAAATGTTTTGGTTAATTTTTTTTTGTGATAAAATATAAATGATAATATGGTTCAACTATTATTCGGTTCTATAGCTTTTACGCTTCAATTCGTGTGCATATTGAAAACGGTCATTTAGGCGATTTTCTGCATTTCCCCAAGCATAACGCTCGAGCATAAAAATATGCACCCCTTGTACGAAAAGGGCGATTTCTCCCGCTACGTACCGAATTTCTTTCATGCGAATGTACCTTTTTTCGGTTCTCAGAGAGAGAGAAAAAAAGGAAAGTTGGTCTTTTATAGCGTCGGCGACAAGATGACAACCTTTGTCCCGCGCCACCACAATTGGCTCCTTATTAAACTTTGAAGATTAAATTCCATTCTTTCGCCCCTGCGCTCCTTCCTACTCTTCTCCTACTTTGCCCACATCAAAGCGGTCGCGTATGTAAAACATCCCTCGATTCCTCTAAAGCGTCCACTCTTCCCTTCAATTCCCTTTGCTTTAGCTACACGGTCATACAGGGTTGAGGACTTGTTAAAAATTTTCTGCTCCGACTCTGTCTTGTATCGAATTTCAAATCTGACATCGAATCTTCTCTAATTGAAACTTTTGTCTAGATTAACTAGACTTATATTGAGATTAGAATTGTTTTTAGAAAAAAACTAGTATCTGTGATCTGGAATTATTCGAAACTCTTTGGACTTTAAGCCGATTATCAACTTTTTTCATAGTATTTTTCGTTCCCGTTTAAATCTCGTTTCGTATGTAGGCCGTGAAAAATATTGGTACGGCTGGGCTACGAAAAGCCTCTCTTTTTCCTTTGTGAAACGTTAAAGTTAAAACTGTTTGATTATAAAATGCCAAATGTTAATTTGAATAATACAGAAACGTTCCTAAATCTGTATACAGTTACGTTGAAAAGTTTCACTGGTAAACAATCAGCTGTTATGGATTTTACCGAGTGGAAAGAAAATTTCAACTATATTGAAAATCAAATAATTTATATTTGAACATCAAGAAAAAATATGTTTGTATTTTATACGAAAACAACTTTAAAAATCATGCTGCTCCAGATTTGATCCGGAGAAAATTTCACAGCCTTGGTTTTCATAGGTCGACTTTTTTGTTCGACGCCGGCCATCCCGGTGATATATGGACATAATAAAGTTTTCATAGCCTCTGAGGCCGAAGCATATGAAAAATCTCCTCTTGCGGACATCAATTATTGTGTTGTGAATGTCGGATGTGGTCCGCTTATTAAAACGTCCTCTTCGAGAGGGTCGTCGACGCTTCGGACGTTTTACGAGCCTTTTATGTTGGCCAATTTATTATGGTCGAAGGGAAATTGGTCGAGTGTTCTTGTATTTCAGAATACATAATAGTTTTCGTTAATTAGGCCGCTTGTGGATGTAAATCATAGAAATTTCCTCTCGAGATTGCTCGAGGCTTATTTTCCGCATGTACCGTATGTATTTTTTATTTGATTTGTACATTTTTAATATATGTTGTATGTGAAGCTCGATATACTCAAAGTAATATGAGAAGCGAAAATTTTGTGAAATGTCACGTAATTAACGAACCGTGAATAAAACAATCAATTAGTGAATGTTTTTAAGGCTTTCATTTGATCCGTTTATATACAAGGTTTATTGAATATTATACATCTATTCAACTGAAATAAAATATTTGACTTTTGAACATGAGACTATTTAAAGATCGAGTCACGAGCAGCATCAATTAATCGTTATTTCTCAATTCATCGATTGAAATATCACATAATAACATTCGAAATCAAGATGTCGCGGTTTGAAATATTATTGATTTAGCAAAGGTTGAGTAATAAGTTCATTACTATTGAATAGATATAATATTGTTCATTTATGGGATACACATGCATACACAGGTGTATGTATGTAATGAGTAAGGTTTGCGTCATGAATCGTAATTGAAATCTTAATTGTGCTCAGACCAACGGTTAGTGTGTCTCGTCTTCGAGTGAAATTTTCGCAATTAAATCTTATGGAGATTACGTGCGTAATATATCGGTTAATTATACGAAAGGATACTGTTTTAAGTTCTGAATATTGTAATGTAGGTGCTCGCCGAAACTAAATGCTTTTAATTGAGCGCGGTCTGCTTTATTAGTCACTTTGTTTGTGAACGGGTCAAACGTTAGTAGTGAAGTAATATGACTAAAAATTTAATTTTAAAACTAAAATAATGCTTTATTGAATAATACAATTCAATTTTTTTATCGAGCTTCGTGGCTTCGCAATTTTCATATTCCATTCTAGCATACCCTCAAAATCGATCATGCCGAAAAATAACTCAAATCGAATTTTCACCATTGACAAAATACAAACAAAATTCAACAAAGCTTATATCATCTTTATAATTCAGCAATAACCTTTGTCCATCACGATAAGACCCCCACTATAAAAAAGACCCATCCAGAAAACAATAGAGTAATCTCCCCCACTCGAAGGATGGTCGTTTTATTTTGGGCCATCACACTCGACATTACACGCGTAATACGACCGGCTTACCTGATATAGAGATACAAATGTGGGACACGTCGTTCCGGAGAGAGGAGTAGATTTAATTCTCACCCTCTGGCCGAAGCGAGGGCGACGTATAAGATATCATCGTCGCAGGAGACGTCGAATTGTTCGAGACCCTTCGTCCTCGTCTTCGAGGATCATCGTCGGGGGAATTTTTCCGGAGATTACGAGGACCTCGGCGACTTTATCTCCGGCTCCCGGAGACAAAAAGGACGACAGATACTCCCGGGACTGGCTGCTGCATTGTTGCTGTCACTCCTGTCCCGGGACGGTCTCTCCCCATCGAAGAGCGACCCGCATAATGTTCTCAGTATTAAGGCGTCAACGTCAACTGAAATTTTCGATATTTTTTCGATATCCGGAAGATAACTTTTTTCTTTTTCGCGTCGATTTATATTAAAATTATATAAAAATCCATATTTATTTGCTTGAATTTACTCACAAATCATGAGTTGAGTTGTTTCATTAATATTCAAACTATCTTTTGATCTATGAACATCGGATTAAATAAACATTTCTGCTTAAAAGAAAAAGAAAACAGCATGAAAAAACTTTTTAAAATGTCTATAATGAACGTAAAATAGGGCATACGGAGACTTAACAATCGATAAGTTTCGCGCGTCCGTTATACAAATTCTTTAAAGGCTGATATTTCCTTACCTACATCCCCTACGATGATACGCTCATATTAAAAGTCGTTGCTCATTAAAAGTACTTTCATTAGATACTAATATCATTAGTGGCAGCTCATAGACTAGCTTCCATAGAAAGTTGCCCATCCTTCATTTATTTATTTATTTGAACAGATAATTTCTACCCAATTTTTTATATACACACCGTGTATTTTAATCGGTCACAAGTGACACAGATAACCCTGAATAGTTAGTATCATTCACTTTATATATAGTGAAGACGAGACTCATAAGAGTAGAGAAGTGCACACATACATAGGTGTCACTAAATAGTTCGAATTAATCGAACATATGAAAGGTGTAGGTGATGTGATCATTTACGGAGCCGTTTCGTAAAGCGTTAAATTAATACTTTTTTCGAATAAAATGAATCCAAACATTCGAAAGAAACGACCATGTCTCCATATCAATTTTTATCAATTAAGAAAAACGACATTTTGACACTCGCCAAGATAGAGTTGTTTCATTAATTTTCAAACTATCTTTTGATCTGTGAATATCGAATTAAATGAAACATTTTTGCTTGACAGTAAAATAAAACAGCATGGAAAAATGAAAAAACTTCTTAAAATGTCTATAATGAACGTAAAATAGCGCATACGGAAACATAACAATCGATAAGTTTCCCGCGTCCGTCATACAAATTCTGCTATTTTTAAAGGCTGATATCTCCTTTCCTACATCCCCCATGATGATATGCCCATAATAAAAGTTGTTGCTCATTAAAATTACTTTAATTTGATACTAATATTATTAGTGGCCGCTCACAGTAAGTTGCCCATCCTCCTTCAAAGAATTCTATTTGTTAATTTTATGACTACTATTATACAATCAGCTTTTATACTGTAGTTCACAATCAGATCAAATTCCACAGAGCCTTGAGCGATATCGAGTCAGAATATTAAAATATAATCTTCGGCTACATAGTGAATTATGGAGATGTGATGTCGCTTATTAACTGCCGTTCACGGCCTCGTTTCGCATTCGAAGTTGGCGCCAATTAATGATAAAGGCGGCGAATTAATCATCGCCATTCAAAACCGACTGTCACGACTCGTTCGAAATTAGCGGGCTTTTAGACGACATCTTCGCTTACGTGCGAGACGATGTGCGCTTTCGATATTACAATTGTCGCTCGAGCTGTTTCCTAGGCACTCGCGTGTCATCGTATGACTTTTCCTCACTCTTTGGCTTTTTATACAGAATTGAACTTATCCGAGATACGCGACAACGCTGCAAGATTTATTGCGCCTTCTTGTCGTGTGAACTGGAAGTTTTAAAATAGGCGATACGTATCAACGCGATCGAATCTAAATATAAAAATAGTCTATTCTTTATTCGCTAAGGGGCTGCGGGGCTGCAGTCATCTCCATGTCGAATAAGTTGATACGATTATTATTGTTTATTTAGTAATTTTTTCGTTATATACAGACGATATTTCGATGCACTATGTTTTCGTTATTTAATATTTATTTTCAACTTGTCACTGAAGCTCTCTTATGAACACTCGCCGACTGCTACTGTTTGCAACTTTTGAAAAACCACTAGTCTATTATTGACATACTAAATTTATTATCAACCATTGAATCGACATACATATATGATTCTATCGTATAATATTATAACAAACGACCAATTATTAGATTAGACACAAACGCGTCTGCAAAACCGTAATTGAACGCACACATCACTAATACATATATGCGTCGTATACAACATCACAGAATCATCGAACGAAGCTAAAATCGCAGTCTTTATCGACGAATTGAATTACGCGTTAAAATTCGCGTTATTGAATCGGGGGGGTGGTTATTATGGCGTACGCACGCGATAATGCGAGAACGGTGATCTGTTTGCTCCGTATCTAATCCAATATCGCCGGATATCCATCGGAATATATCCATTATCCCGAGGATATATTCTGGGGTGTTCGAGGTTCCAATTTGGCTCGCGATGTGCGAATCCTTTCGGGAATAACTCGATACATTATCATTATGCGCTTGTCTCGTTGACGTCTTTGTGCTGGGTGCGGTTTCGCTTTCCGATTGTTTCGAAAATATTCGATCAATTATTTTAATTTTCTCAAAATTAATTGTTTAATTATTTGCTTTGTTTATTAGTAAATTTTATTTGATAATAAAAAATATATTTTTTAATTAAATTCTTGGAAAATGAATCGAGAATCGGAATCGATACGTTTTGATTTCATGTTTTCCATTTGTTTTTTCAACGAAGCAGAAGTTTTTCCTATATCTATGATTCTGTGGGTGTGAAATTT
This sequence comes from Cheumatopsyche charites, assembly GCA_024721215.1. NCBI lineage: Eukaryota > Metazoa > Arthropoda > Insecta > Trichoptera > Hydropsychidae > Cheumatopsyche > Cheumatopsyche charites. Next base: position 7,138,504 of record CM045576.1, on the reverse strand, counting down.
CATTTTTTTTAACGATCGCTGCGCACACAAAGATAATTGTGAAAATGGTAATTGTCGCGAAGGGGAAAGTCCCGTGGAGCGATTAACTTTTGCTTTTTTTTTTACTGTAATTTTATATCGTCGAACTTTTCAGGACTTCTATTTACGACATTAAGCCGCGTAATTGTTCTTAACGATCGCAGTCTAGGAGCACGCGAAGCGTAAACAATCGAGCGCTTTTTGACAAAAGCTCGACATCTACATTTTATACAAATAGAACAATGATATCTCACTCTAAAAAAAAATTATATGAACTCACATAAATCTCGTACATACATCAAAAGCTCAAAATCTACCAAATCATCATTAAAGATCGACGAAAAAAATATATAAAAATTTATTTTCTTCGTCGAAAAATTGAGACGTCAGTATATCATTTCGTGCAATGCACACAGGTCTCGTATGGCAATTTCACTAATGCCTCCGAAACGAACGCAAGCACCGCATAATACGGCATTATACTGTACCGACGAGTGTATACAGTGACAGATGGGTCCCGTTAGTGCTATCGCAAAGCGTCACAGAGTGATCGCAAAATCGATGCAAACTTTGTTTACGCGAACACACCAGACGCGGCTTTGCACCCCGAAGAATTAATATTTCGGGCAAATAATGCCAGGGGAGGGAAAATATTATGTACCTACTACACCCCCATCGACGTATGGAATGCTATGGAGTATCGGGGTCGGATATTATATTCAAAGGGTTCACGTGTCGTTTTCCGAATGTTTGTTTGATCAATGATACGCGTGTGTGCTCCGCCTAATGAGTGCACTCGTTTGTGCAGCGCATCTAATGAATATTTGATTGGTCGTAATCGCTCAGGAGTTTGTTTAATTGAGTGACGTTTTTGTATATTAAGTACGATATGAAATTTCTGCTTGAGAATGTAAATTAAATACTTATTTGTTTTGTACGAGTATCGCTAATATCGATCAATTTCAATCGAAGGATCCATTTTAGGAAACAAATTGACTGAATGCATATTTGAACCTCAATTTGATAAAAGTTGAATTCAGCATCAAGAGAACACTATGTTCGAAACAGTATGCACAAATATAAAATATTTAAATAGATTGAAATTGAAATATCAGTTTGAGTATATTGTAAAATGATTGATATGAATGCTCGGTCAATTATTTCGAATCGGCGAATTTGATCCTACAAAGCTTGCGCCCCAATATGTAAACTCGACGCAACAATGGAACTAAACGGCGAAAATTAATTTGAATAATTTTTCGATTTATATTGTCAGATGCATCGTAAACACACACACACGACACCGGATGGATGTCAGCTTTACCGACCGTGAAAATTGTAATATTCACGACGCATATCAAAACAGCCGCCGAATAACGAAACAGCTCGTACAATATATCGAGATGCACAGTTTTGACACGCGAAACAAATAAGCCACGATACTCTGGGGAGCGTCAATTCTAATGGGAAACCGCGCTATTTCTCAAGACGAATTCACATAACCGACGAACGAACGAAATTCTCACTTTTGCACTGAGGATTCGACCGTCAGTTGAGTCGACGCACCTTTAGAGCGAAAGTCACCCCTTCGAGTTTCGCGTTATTAAAGCGGCATATTTGATATTTGGGGAAGTTGCATTTTTTCGCTAGAAGAAATATCGCATGGCGACCGCTTATTTTATATGTAGGTGGTGAGTTTATTTTCTGTTCGTATGACATTTGAAATGCGCGAAGATTTCTTTTATTCGCTGTCGGTGAACGCTTTTCCGTCACAAATGTCAAGACGATTGCACAGTTTTGCGAATGCGAGTGACTCGTTGCGGAACTGTTCCCTTTCTATTCCCATTGTTATCGTTCGCGTGCTCTTGAACGAAATGAATGGAATATTTTCGAAATTTTGGGTTTAATATGTTGTGCCGAGTTTTGTGTGTTTATATGTCGAGAGACGATATTAATCCGTTGTGTGAAGTGATGTCGTTTTATTGATTCTGTCACAATTTTGCGATATTATATTCGGTGAAGTAGTATTATGTTTGAGTGCGGTTTTAATGAAATTCGTTCCTTCGGTGAGATCGAAAATGTAAATATAATTTGACGTGAATAATAAATTTTATAGTGCATTTTTTCGTTTTTGTGTGAGACACATATTGAAAAACGAATTGACTTCGCATATGAAATTCAACAAAGACAAATTTTCATTTCATATATTCGATAATTCTGAAAATTCCTATAAATAATGCCAGTCTTCTATAAAATAAGTAATTCAATATTTAATGTTTTTGACGAAAAACATAAATTCCTCACGAAAAACATCGAAAATTCATCACAACAACAAATTAAATACAAAATCGAAACACAATCCGATCAACACATAACCTTGAATAAGGACGCTCAAAATGAAAGCTCATAATCACAATCGTAAAATTTTCAACAAAACAGCCCCGATATAACTAATTCATAGAGATTTCCCAACAACCACCCAGACTCGAAAACGCGTCACCGTCCCAAGAGTGAACGTAAAATTTCAACCCCTTTCCTTCTAGAGTTCCAACCCCCAATTCGAAAGCGACATAATAAGTCTTCGGCATACACTCCCCATCTTAAAGCAACGAAACCTATTTCGAGTGGGCAACAACAACACAACACAACACAACAACAACAGGACGATAGTAGACTTGTAGGAGGCACTCGAAGATTTCGGTACGTGTCTTTGGGGTAAGTGCGGCGGGTCAACACGTCACTCGGACACACGTACCGGGTTTATGACATCAGTTTGACCCGTTAGCCGAAATGACTTTTATGTTTTTGCAGACACGTGTACGGGCTACGTGTTCTCGGACACCGTCCTCGACTTTTAGAAGCTAAGAAGCCGAGGAGAAAAAAAACGGCATCGGCGCTTTTCCTTCGGCACTTTTCTTTATGCGAGACGACCTGTGTATTTTTTATGCCGGTCGTCTTCCGAAGGAGGACTCTTCGGCGTCGAGATGCGTTTTACAGCCTCGACGAGTTACGTTTTTATTGGGTTTTGTACGTATGCGCGCTTTGTCGCTCGATTTCTGCAGAGTTGTCGTCGGAGTGGTGTTTATTGCTGTGGATTAGGTGGTTGAAGATCTTGTTTCGATGATGGATCGTTTTTTTTATTGGATATTATGATGATCTTGCAGAATTTTTGGTTCAATTGTTATAATAGAATGTGTTCGATAGTTCAATAGTTCGGGCGATGTTCTTTTGTTATATTTTTCTATATTGCACAACATGATGAATTGGTGCAAATATGCATTTATTTATAGAGCTCTAATTTAATTAATTTTCTTCAAATTCCATTGAATATATTCTGGAATCATAGAATTGACTTAACATTTCTAAAAGTAGTATTGGAATAAGTAGTTTCTAGCAGTCGTAGTTTCTAGTTCAGTATAATTGTGGTATTGAAATAGCAAGCATCCTCTAACATAAACTATAGACAATGATTCATTATTTGATATCAAAATATTCTATGAATATACATGCATTTGATAATTTATACAAAGCATCAAATATAATGTAAGATAAATTTCAATTTCAATATAGAACAAAATTCCTTTACCGTTATATCTCAAATACGAAAAAAAAAACTATAGAATTAATTAAAATGAAAAAAATGCCCGAAATTCTTTACATTGAACGGCAAAAAATCTATTATCCACATGACACACACCCTCGTTTACTTCTACGAGAGCGTTTAGCTTTTGACGTGTTCGCAGTCAGAATAGATAGACACACGTCGCAACCGAACCACCATAGCCATCACCATCTTCCCAAAAACCGACCCCACACCTTTCCAAAACCCCCTCTCTTACTACCACGACATGTTATTTTATTACAAAGAGCCATTATGCGGTTTTAAGGAGACTTGTCGGATTTTCCATTATGCGGGACCGATCCGACAACCCCGGCGTTCGAGTCACAAAGGTCCCCTTGATTTATGCCCGGCCAAAGTTCGTGTGATTCACCCCGAGAATTTTGTGCATTATTGTTATTGTGCGTATGTGCCATGTACTATTTACCCCAGCATTTCCACCCCTCACGTCGCAGATTGCATTTAGATTATAATGCCGAACATATGTCAATGCGTGTCTCAATTTCCTATGCGGCCGGGATTTCCCTGGGACGCGTTGGCTCGTGTTGACTCGGTTAATTCGTGTGTCAACAGCGGCCTAAGGTTCCGTTTATTTCATTTTATTTTTTCACGCTCAATATAATAGATGAATGCGTTCGTTGTTTGGCTCGCGATCGGGAACAATGCGTTTTGTTCGCAGCGCAAATGGATTGTCGTTAAGGCGATTCAACTGGTGTTGAATGGGGTGAATCGAACGATAGAATCGTTTTTTCTATTGAATATATAATTTTCATACATGTTCGACAAATTGATCGTTATTTTTTTTAATGAGATTCAAAATATTTCATTTAATAATGTTTGAGTGTATGAAATTCTATTTGCGAAGTGCATTTCGTATTTCTATTGAATTGTGCTGTGTATATACGTAAGTTTATAATGGTGTATAATCGAAATACACACATGCTCTACGATTCAACAGTCTCAACGGGAACTATGTGTGTTGCTAAAGTTTTGGGCTCCCACACTTTTCGTGTCGGCGAACAATAACAATTGTGCGTTTGTCGTGTTATTTCATATTATACAAAACGAAGGGGAACAGCACAAAAACTAACTCGATATTTTATCACAAAATATAAACGCATTAACAATCATATATCAAATTCTCACCATCGATTCAACATCGATTCTAGACTTGTGACTCTCGAACACTACCTCGCATCGACCACACCTTCACATAACATCTCCATTCATACGATAAAACTCACTCGAAAAAAATGTTAATCATCTTAAAAAGCAGCAGAATCTGATTAAGCCGATTTTGAATCTGACCATCTCATACATAATAAACGAAAAACTGAGAAAGTCGCGTGTCGACCGTCGCGTTGTAGGCCCGATTACTGGTCGTTTCACAGAACACACCAGCCAACCCTCGCCCTCGTACTCACACTCGGCCCTTAAGCTTATAGTTGCGCAGCGCGTGTCAGATATTAAGGTTCGTATTAATTATTTTGTGGTGTCGAATCGGGTGATTCGCAGTCGCGCCTTTGTTAGCCGAATGCTAAAAGCGGCGGCGGGAAGTTGCGAGGGATGTTCATCGATAGAACGAGGTAGCCGCAATTTGTACGTATTGGGGAATTGTGGTTTTATTCGTTAATGTTATCGCTTGAATATGATTTTTTTTTATGGAAAAATTTTGAGGTTTGTCTGATAAAAATGTTTACTTCTAGAAACATTTGAGTACAGGCAGCAGGAAAAATGCATCTGTATTTTAATATCAACATTTTTCGTTTATATTTTTTAATATTTGAACTGTGAAATCTCACATAACGAGCATAATTCCTTTGGAATCATACTCAATAAGAGAAATAATATAGTTTGAACGAACGCTGAAAAGCAAAGACGTTGCATATTATGACATCATATTATTTACTCTCTCGTCATTCGTAATGCAAAACATTGCTTGCTGAGCGAATTATTTATTTGACAATTTAGTTTGGTTGCTATGTGATTAAATCGTTATGCAAGATTCTACTGTTTAATTATTATTTTTTTAATCAAATTTATTGAAATTTTCCATATGGGTTACTTTTTTGTGATTCTAGTTCGTTGCTCTATTAATGAAGGCTTTTTAAAGTAAACTGTTTTGAGTAAACACCGCGTTGTCATTTTTGCAGGATATGGTGTCAATCGTGGGAAGAATTAAATTGTTATAAGGCACGCACGTTTTTATCTAAATTTTCGAAATCTATATTTCGAATATGTAATTAAAGTTTGTGGTTCGATTGAAATACGTTTGTATTGTAGATAAATTAGTTTGTTGGATATTACAATTTGAACGTTGAAAATGAGAAGTTTTCATGAATATGAACGAAACACTAAAGAAAATAATATGGTTATAAAGGGTGAAAGGATATGGAATTTTCGAAGCAATCAAATATTAACGGGGAAATTATACGCGTTCACGTGACAAACTTTACGAACATAGATTACATATTTAGCAGCATAAGACACGCTCTGCGCTCTATGACATTAAAATGGAACATTCGGTGGAAATTCGCTTAAATTTAGGTAATTTTTTCCCTCCAACTACACCGCAATGTACGATCTCGCAACAATAGACTTATTTTTTTCAAACGATAACGAAAAAGCGGCCAAAGGGTAAGTGAGGCCCGCCCGAAAGGAGGAAAAAAAAAATACTTTAGACGCACGACTCGTGGAAATATCCAAATGAAAAAGGCACCGGGAACAAAAATATAAATAAAAAAATGTAAAAAAAATAGGAAAACGCAGCGGCACGACGGAATATATTGGATTTCTAACTGAGAGGAAATGAAAGAGGAAGTTTGACTAGTGTGCTTGTTTGTGTAGCTGTCTGGACGGCACACACACAATATATAAAATGGATACGAGTGTCCTCCGCGAAGGGTGAGACCAGCCAGCTCGCTAAAAGTGATATATTGCCCCAAAAATACAATAACTGTCGCTGATGAAATATTCGATAAGAGACACCCAGAACGGTTTTCGGGTCGCACAGAAAAAATCCCACCCCGAACCCCTTCGGTTCGCAGCACTGACAAATTTATCCGAAGTTGCCGATTTTCTAGCGGACGCACTCCTAGGAGGTCGTATCGTATTTTATTGTACAGCTAACGCTCGATTTATATAGGTCGGTTCGGCAGATAAATTTTTTCAAGGGTCCCATGTCGTGGTGGACTCGATTTTTTTCAGATTTTTCCGAAGAGGCGTATGATAAGATGAGTGAACGATAAAGATGCAATGTGTAGTTGATTTATAAAATATATTGCATGTATTGAAATATGTTTGGTTTATTTATCAGTGTAACAATTGTATATATAGAAAAAATCGAAATATGAACTATATTAAATCGTACTTTGCTTCACGGAAATAATATGAACAATTTTCGATTCTATTACAGCAATCGGCAACAATCCTTCCTTAACGACATTACGTATTAGCATCGCCGAAAGTACGGCCGCTTATACATTACCGAAACACAAAAGAGACCATAATCAGATCCATTCTTATCGCCATGAAAGACCATCATCCGAGCGGCGAAAGTTTTTTTTTTCCAGAAACTCCGATATACGCAGTTGAAAAATGTGCGGAAAGGGCGATGTAATCGCGTCGGGAACGACTTAAAAACGAGCCCTTAATTACGAGTTATTACGAGAGAGAGCCCGAGACGCGTGTATTCCACATTTTTAAAGATGATTAATTCGGAAGGTCTGTCTGATGCGATCATCGCGTGACGACGAAAGCCTTCAGCTCCTCAGCAGTACGTATTTCGCGAAAATTGTTCGCAGCTTCGCTCGGTTTTCAGACGTACTACTACCTTTCGAACTGCTTCTAAGTTACGATTGACCCAGTTCGAGCCGAAGACACGTTTTTCATTCGAATCGAACACTTTTCTTGATTATGTTTGTTTTATGAGTCGACGTTGTTTTCGCAAAGCGTTTCTACTTTTCTCATGCAAATTTTATTGCGCGATAATTGAACACGGGCGTCGGTTTCTATTCGAATATCGAATTTTGCACGGACAGGATTTTGAGTTCGGAGAGACTCCGATGTCATCGACTCCTTTGGTGACATTCAATAGCAATCACTTACGCATCACGGAATAAGCAAGCTGCCTTATCGTGTACTCTTACGAGCCATTAAGTTTCACGTCGTCGGCAAGTTGATCCATCATTATGTGCTTGTCGCAGGGATTTTCACGATTTTTCAACCCACTCTCCATATATTTGTTTACATTCCATTTTTCATTCCGTCTACTATACACTATTCGTTAGATTTAAGTTTTTCACTTACCGTATAGTTGACCTAATTTCTTCTTAAGATATAGAGTAGATTTTGCCGTAAGAGGTAAACATTTGCGCATCTCAACAGGTGACTTTAGTGTTATGCGTGTAATTTACCAATCATGTATGCTTTAGCGGTGCTAAAACTAATTATAATACAAATATGAAACATGAATATATTTCAGCTTATGATTTATCTATGTATACGATTCTAATTTAGTATATGGTTCGTAAATATATATAAAATAATCATATTTTTTATCTATCACGATAAAAAAAAATTCACTGAATTTTTATATCAATTTTTCGACAATACGAAATCTATTCGAAAAATATACAAATATGAAAAAAAAAATCGACCTTTATCGAAGCGAGATAATCCAGCGAAAGCTGCGACTCGGTCATGCGAGACGCGCCACACTGCAACTTTGTCGGCGCGCTTTTTCAGTCCGAAAATACAAAATATCGCATAAAATATTATACAAACACGAAAATATAGCGAACTTGGCCCCCTTTGCCCCCCTATAGCTTTTCGGAATCGCTGCGAACGAAAGTCTTCGTGGGGGGTTCGCGGTGGTAATTTCGTCGTAAAACCGCGGTTCCCCGGTTTACGACCCGCGCGAGCCTTAATCGGATCCGGCCTCCGACCGAAAATTGACATATTGCATGTTGTTCAATCCGCAAATCGCAAGCAGCTGTTACGGCTTAATCTTTCTGCTGCTGCTGAGACCAACATCGCAAAGATTGTGTTTCTGTGTACGTATAACCTCTCGATTGTATGTGTGCGACTTTTCAGAATCGAGCTGAAAATTGTTGGTTTCTTTAAGGGTTGTGTTAGAGTGACGTTTCAATTCGTGTTGGTCGTTCGAGATCTTAGAGTTGGTGGGTGTTTGTTTTTATGAAATATTCTTAGGTTTTGCTTAAGATTGGCGATTTATCACGGAGAGGGTAATTGGTTTGTACATGATGGTAATAATGCGTTTTTAATGGTGGCTTACGTGTGCCGACGTCAATTAAATATTTTAAAATGCGTACGCCGTGTTCTGGGAGTTAGATTTTTATCGAAAAATAGAATTTTGATTGCCGCATACGCCCGAATAACCAACTTGCTGATAGGAAACTCACAAACTATCCAAAAATAGTAATTTCGTACTGCTAGAGTTCTTATGGAAGCAATTTTTTGATAGTGAAAAAAAAAAAACAAATAAGAATTTTATAGACTATTAAATTCATTTTTTCTATTCAATTCTATCGTCTTATTGCGAAATTATGGGTACAATTCGTGTTGCGTAGCTTGGTTCCTTTCCGAGAATTGTGTGGGAAAGCGTGTAAGTTTTCCGAATCGGGGAGGTCGTGTGATTATTGGCGATTTCTGAGTTTATTACCTTTTGCTACGAGGAAAGTCTTTCATTCGTATATAATTAATTAATTGGTGTTGTTTGGAAGTTTGTTCGTTTTGATTTTTTCGTTTTCGTTTTCGTTTATTATTTATTTATTACGATTGATTGTCGTGGTTGGTTTTATTTTTCCCTTTGTGATGCTCTTTATACTCCGTGTATATATTTTCGCAATCTTTTGGTGATTCCGTAATTGAATTTGGTGAAATTATATTTTTATTTATTAAAAGTGGCAATAAACTCGATTGTATTAAGAAAAAAGTATAACGAAGCACAACGTGAAATTGTTGACTGAATGAGATCTTTGTTTGAAGATAACTTTAAGCTATATGAGCTTTTAAAGCTTCGACCTCATAAAATACAAGGTGGGTTTATTGTTTGAAATATATTCACGTATTTTATTATTTAATTTAGCATAATGATTTCAATACATTGTACGAAAAATATTTATTCAAATTTGTAAAAAAAATAATCAATATTGATATTGAAGAAATATATTAAACATGTAACCAATAAATAATTCGATACTTTCCATACGACACAAAAATATTCTTCTTTGATACATTTTTAAAAGGCGTGCATTCTGTTTGAATCGAAAGGTATCATAGCATACAAATATCCGATACCATATTACAAAGGAAATCTACACAAGAGTATATGCATTATTTATAATATAAAAATAAAAATGAATCATTCTGACTTACAGCAAAATGTTATTTATAGAAAGCTGCATAGGAAACTTTAGCTGGTTGTTCATCGTTCGAAAGGTGACATATGGCACTGCATACGTAAGTGCAAATGCAGTTAGCTGTGTAAAATCTGTTGACTTAGGTTCAGAGTTTCCAATATACCACAATGTTCAGCTGTGCACACAAAGAGTTACTTCCACATATGATGAAATATGTATGTATAAAAGACGGAATTCACTCAGTTGTGAGATATTAAATTTTATTATGTATATTAGATACGTGTATAATATCAAAGCTCAATTTTACGATCATATGTTTAGTTACTAAGCGATATGTTATCTATGGTTTCCTTATGTGATTTGATAGTTGATACGATTTAAAGATCGAACCGAATAGAAGATTATTTTGAAAAATGCATTAAACATGTTTTGTAATTTTTCTCGATTTTTTGTTTTGTGAATTTAGTCGCTTTGTACATTTGAACGGCTCATATGTAATTTTGATGAAAAAAAAAAATTAAAAGCTCTCCTCTTAACAAAGCCGATTTAGCGAAAGCAAACGTAACGCACTTCAACGTACAGAGAATAAAATCGCAATCGCAGCCGTCCCAGTTAACGGTTCGTCGAACGCGAATTTTCCGCGCAACTCAAATACGCAGACGGCAACTTCCCATAGCACAACTCCCATAATTGGCCACTTAATTCGCTCGGATAATGTAAGTACGACATTACCGCGTCTCTCATAATTCATAAACCGACGTTCAAACAAAATCCCCCGGATTTTCCCGCATCCGCGATTTTTCCACATCGAGTCGTATGAGCGACGACGCGTCGTATATTATGCGTGTTGTCGTGAGATTGAGTCGTTACGATGATGTTACGAAGTCTGAATAATTGAACGCATCAGTCAAGAACTGCATACGCGTTTATGGGCAGCGGTTCTTGTGCCGTATTATCGTTTCATGTGTCGTCGTCTCTCGTGTGTTAGATGGAAACTATGAATGTTTCATACGATTGCGGGGGTACGTTCAATTTGATACAAAATTTACGGATATTTTGAAACGGTCGTGTTGCGTTGTAATGTTTTGAAATGTTGCTCGAAATACGTGTCGGGGTGCATGAATATTGCATGCTGAATAGGGTCATGAAACGTGTTTCAAAATGTATATTTGTGTTTTGAATGGGAATTTATTGAAAAATCCGTTCAATCGTATTCACTGTACATTTTGTGTTATTTATGTATTTATTGTTTTTAAGTATTGTTTACTTTCTACCCAACTAGGCCAGCCTAACAAATTGACATAGAGTTGGGGTGCAGTTAAAAGGCGAGATGGTGGGTTTCCTTTCTAATTTAATCATTTCATGATTCGAATTGAAATAATGAATCTCTGAATCTCATTAAATAATTTAATGCTAGATTTTTCAATTATTTAATTTAAATACTTAACACCTGTAAATATTTTTCCCCATAATAGACTAATTGCTAACATTAGATCGAAAAATCGGACATTGATTGATTCGCAATAAACACAATCTGAAATTAAGTACTTCAGTGATGTAAAATACGAGTGCAACTATTCACTACAGTCATTCTCTAAACCTGCAATATATCGATGTCCAAAATGCAATTTCATTGGTTTTCCGCATCATTTGTAATCCTATGCATCTATTGCGCATTCAACATCGAATCGAAACATCTTTTCGGCAATTCCCCGACGCGTATATTTGCAAGGTGTGTAATAGTGTAATAAAACAGACGAGGGGTGAACTCTGTACGTATTGTGGGATAACATCGGGCAGATAGAACGAATAGATGCTTAATGGCACGGATATATAAAGTGGACGAAGGTAACAAATCAATTTCACCCCTCTAATACAACCAACACACTCCATTCGGGTGACGTGTACGCATTAGATTATCTTCGAATGCGTGTCTCTTTTGAGTTATGTTATGGAGATAAATTCGACTTGAGGGGTGATGAGGATGAAAAAATACGTATAACAGTCGACTTGGGGTTTTCGGGTACAACTTTCGGGCTTTCGGTCCGCTTAAACTGTTGTTAGTGGCCGCAGTCTTCGTCGGTCTCTTGTCTCGGGTATTAAACGACCCAAGTTGTCCAAGTCTTCCGTGTGCTGCAACAGTGTCTTTGTTTAGTGTATCATTAACGTTTTATGGGGCAATATCCATCCGTTCGTGAGTAAAGGAAAATGCTCTGTAGACAAGTATGGTTTAAAGTTTTTGCTCTTCTATGTGGACTCGGTCGCCGTATGCTTTTTGCGTCTGTTATTCTTATTGGTTGGATTTTCGTTCTTATAAAAATTCGTATGTTTTGTTATGTAGTTTTGTTATAGTTAGAGTTTGTGTTGTCAAAGTGTGGTAGGGTAGGGTTGGATGGGAAGAGGGTAGGGATTAATGATTGCCAGATAGATGAGTCAGAATAGTTTGAATGTTTATTTTAAAAGCTTTTTCGACATAAATGATCACCAAAGCATAGGTTTATAGCAGTCTTTCATACAATAATTGCACATTATTGCACTTATTTTCTTTTTAATTCGAACATATTTACACAAACATTTATTTAAATTATCAGTCGTATCAAAATATACAGCAAATATATTTTGAATATAAGTAATAAATGTATTATACTTACGGCTAGTCTGACCTAGTATGCAAATCAATAACAGTATTTTTTATAGTTCACATTTTCAAAGCGACGACTATGGCAGAAAATAACACATACATTTACAGAAACGTAAATCTACACGTAGAAACACATTTAAAAGTTTTGTTCTAATTTCCTAGGCGAATTCTGTGTTTCTTTCATTTTTGACTAGTACTTAATTAAATAATTAAATTCTTTGGTTTCGTAAATAAATCAAATGAAATGTAAGTACAATTATGTTATTTATGACTACTTAAAATTCAAAGGAACGTAATTTTAGTATACATATACACATATTACTAGTTTAAAATATAGATTTCTTATTCGCTAAAATTATATAAAAAAATATTCATTTTTATAAAGGTTCGCTCATTTATGTAATACATTTTTCTCATTTCATTGACAAGAATAAATTTTGGCTATGGTTTCATTTTGATCTGATATGTGACTGAAATGTTTGCATTGTAAATCTTTCGAAATTATTATAATTTGATATGTTTAATCGAAAACATTTTGTAGATCACTCTATTTGATATAAAACAGAATCTCGATACGTTTATCATTCGACTTAACTTTTTTCTAGATTAATGATAACTGATATTTTGATATGCTAAATGAAATATTGCTCGAATTTTCCCTCTATTCGTTATGAAAAAACAATATCGATATTTTCTAGTTCATATGTACAATCGATCAAAAGTTAATCAATCACTTTATTGTCATAAAAATACTAGTCACTTTTTTATTTTTACAAATTTTGTCACTATGTTGTCCATTTTTATCGAAAACACTGTATTAATAGAATCATTAGCGTCATCGAGAATGTAATTATTTGCGATGAAATCTTGTCACAGGTACAGCCACTGTAGTAATCTTGATCTAATTTTGGCGGCCCACGAAGTTTCAAATCTATGAATTAAAACATTTCAATGGAATTGAAATAAAGGAAAGAGTCACATTCAATTTAATAAAAAAAATAATTATACCTTGTGATATCGTGTTGTCCATATCGTTAGCCTCAATCGAGTTCGACGGCTTCTGAGCAATGCCTGTTAATCAAAAAATTTTACATATTTGAACACTTCGAATTATCCAAATCTACTTTCGACAAAGTTTGAAAGTCGTTTCTGTCGATACAGACAATGATTGAGCGATAGAATACTTTCAAAGTTAACGCAAACTTTATAATGAAATTTCGAAATAAACTTGAAAACTCTCATTGTATGTTTCGATCAACATCGACGGGGAGAGCGCGATTTTTTTCCCCCGAGTTACGCGTGATTAGTTTTACGATCGAGGCGCATGAAAAAAAGTATCATTTTTCAGAGACTTCAGTGAAATAAAATGAAATGAATAATAAATACTCACGATAAACCTTTATGGTGCCGTCCGTATCGCCGAGGGAGTTTTTCGATACGCATTTGTACACGCCGAAGTCGGATTCGCTCATTGCCTTAATGGTCAGTTTCATGTGTATTTTGTACGAGTTATCCGATAAATACGGCTCGTACTTCCCACCTGAAATTATGTTCTAGTTAAGAATCCACCATGAAAAAAAATATTAAAAAAAAACAAAATTTGTCAATATAAAAAGTGAAAATACAACTGATTCAAAATAATATGAAACAGTCAATATTCAGTTCTAAATAAACGAAATTAGTTTTTTTGTTATTATTTTAATGTTTTACATACTTATAGACTAGGTATTGAATATATCTCAACATTGATTCGATATGGTTTTGTTCAAAATATATTAGAAGTTGATTACATTAATTCATTGTCTTATTAAATTTCAATGAATAAAGTTGATATTCACGCTTTCGACATTTATCATTTGGATGTTTCGAAATATTTCGATTCATCCAATATGAATTCATTCGGCCACACAGAATCCCACATGTAATTCGTGCACATTCATAGACCGTTCGTGCACTGAATGAACGGGATTTAAACTATTCCGCAATAGATTCGGATTCCAGTCGGCGAACTCGCGATTTATTACATTACGGTTACATGGCATACACAATTGGATAATGAATTGTGACACTCACCTTGCGGTACGATATCGCCTCGTTCCCTGGTCCAGTAGTTTATGGACTTGGGAAATGCCTCCGAGTGACATTCCAACGTCAGGGGCATACCCTCGACAGCGCCGACGAGCTGGTTCTGGATCCAAATCATTGGAGGAACTGTGTAAAATAAGAATAATTGGTTCATTGAGTTAGATTCAATCAAATATTGATCAAACTCTGTCGATTTATATGGAGAAAAAATTTTTTTTTGTCGGTGCTACGGTACAAATAAGATCTCCCTCTCTCAGCAATTTCAAAAAACCATGGATTAGTTTTCGGTTAGGGGTGTTTAGTTTCTAGACCAAATTCTTATCAATAGTTGAAATAGTCAAATTGGGATTGGAAAAAATAGTCAAATCGGGTGATTTTCTTCTGCAATATTGCCTGTACATTTGATGGGCCTAATTAAGTTGAGTAGATTAGATTAGTATTGAGCTGATGAAATTGTACATGAATACTAATATTTTATTTTATTTTTTCAGATATCTTCAGATGGAGTCAAGGTTTGTGTACTTATGATTATTGCATGCATTTGATGTACACGTACAAACATCATTGTTTACACAATAGAACTTTAAATACGTTCGAATGATCATTAGAATAATTTGTAACTTAATAATTTCGCGTTCATTAACCGAGCTTAAATTTATCTGTATACAAACATTAGAGCTTGAAACAGTCAGAATTAGGTAGTAAAATCGATACGGATAGTAGAGAAACGAAATACGGCCCGCCGGCGGCCAGACAGCACGACGTCTTTCCGCATAACGAGCGTCGATTAAGTTATTTATCCGGACCCGGTTATTGTAATGGGTATCGGATAACCGACATTGTTGCTAGAGACACAAACGAGCCGAAACTTTGACCGAGCACGGTTAAACGGGAGGCCGATGCGGATTACTCCGTGCGGTCAAATCAAACCCTCCAACTTGGACGAGCTATGTTATTGTACGCTGAGATGTTTTAATTATCCGACAGACTAAGTTCTCATATTCAAAATATATTTATGATCGCTGGATTCGATGAATATTCATCAGATCCGAACGCGAACTTTAGCAACATTAATTGATTAAGCACCGGAATGTCGTTTTAACATGAACGCTCTGCATATATTGTGAAGTGCAGTGTGTGAAACGGCACTCGTGCGACAAGTTGTAAGCTTTATTAATAACAGTTCCGGAAGCAAAACGAACAAATTGAAACTGCACACAGTGCAAATGATGAATAACCCTTCACCGCATACGAAGTTAAAATGTAAACTAAAGAAAATACCAGCTCGTTCGCTCAGACCGAAATTACGTGCACTCTGAAATAACGATGCACTTGGAGAAAAATAGTTATTTTTTGAGTTTAAATTTAAATTTTCTTTTTATATTAATAAAATACTTACAATGAACAATGAGCAAGATTCTTTTGCTCACAGTCGGTGGAACACCGTTCGAAGCGATGCACAGATAAGCGCCCATGTTCAGCCTGTTGACTCTAGTGATGTTCAGCAGAGGACCCTCGGCGGTGAGCACTGCAATTTCGAAATTCACATAAGTAACTCGTTAGCGAAATTTCGATCTTTGAAGAGACATGTCGCTTTGGAGAACCTTCTTCTCCCGATGGCAGAGTGATCGGTTCGCCGCCTTCTCTCCGCCATACGATTTGAGGTTGAGGCGCTCCTGTAGCGGCGCATCTTAGAGTCACGTTGGATCCCTCTCTGACTGCCATGTCTGTGCTGGTTGGATAGTCTAGTATGTCTGGAGGAACTGAAAATTAATAAGAATTGATCCATAGTTAAAAAAGTATTCGAATATTTTGCACAACGATGTAAATGAGCCTTTTTTGTTAGGCATTTATAGTCACATTGAAAGAATAGTACATTCTACAATGCATGGTAGTCCTTGTATTTTAGTGACAGTCAAAGTTGAATTAAAATTGAAATAGTTCAACTATTTTACGAAAAAGTTCATGTGCACTATTTTTGACTGCTCACTCGATAGCAATGTTGATTATAGTATGTGCTTCTTTCTCTCTCAATGTCACTACACTCCAAACCGAATTGATTAATTTACCTCACCAATAATGTTTATCATATTGAAGGAAAAACTAGAATTATGTCTAATAGTATAAGAATCCTATTCATTATCACAATATCAGCTTTTTAGGTTGGTCTAGTTGAGTAAATATGTAAAATGTCTAATGTAAATATATCTGTATGTAAAATACATATTCACTGTCGTTACTTTTATTAAAAGAGTGAGATCATGAAACATTATCGAGAAAACGATCGAAATCGATAACAATAGATTCGTCTCGTTCAAAGAAAAAAAATTCGAGAAAAAAAATTAGCCGAAAAACGAACGAACGAGAGATCCGAGAAAAAACGATGGAAAAGAGAAAATCGCGCGTAAAATACGTCTCATTCGCGAAAAGCTCTAATAACGTAATTTTCCTTGAGCGTTCATTTTCTCGCAGCGTTCGCTATATTTTTACGGCCCGTTCACTCTCTCGTTTGACACTTTCTCGCAGCGATTGCCTATCGCCTAACATTGTACACAGAGTAACTGGAAACAAATAAGGCTCTCTCGATGCAATAAAAACACGGTCGCGAAGGGTAAAAATGCCGCCGGTGTGGGGAAATCCGAGAAAAATCGGCGCGAGGACGTACCCGCTCCGAGATTACCCGCTTCTCCCCTCATCGCGCTAAAAGGAGGATTACAAATTTTAGTGCCACTAAAACAGCAGTGGGAAACGGAAACGAAGAGAGAATTCATTTTATTTTTATATATTGTTTCTTCTTTTTTCCTTCCGCTACGGCGTTGTTGCGTTTTCGCGTATGCGCGTAACGGAAAACGAATTACGTTTCGTTCGTGTTAAAATGTTGTATATTTTAACTTCAGATATCTTCGTGTATGTTATTTTTTCTTCACTTCTTAATGATATTCTTTTATGAATATATTTTTAATCTGATATTTTCTTAATTGAACGTTGCGGTTCTATATGTTACATGTCAGCTTTTCGTCGGTGAAATTTCATCTCGTAAGCGAAATATTATATCCCGTTTTAAAATATTCTTTTAATTCCTCGTATATATTAATATATTTTCTATATTTATCTTTAACGCGTAAACTTGGCAAATTCCGTAAAAAAAAAACAGTAGAAGAAAATAAATTTCATCCTGAGAATGGGTATTATTTTAGAAATTCTATGGGGATTTTGTGGGTGTGGTGTGTACGAAAATTCTGGTTTTCTGTGTACATAAAGTTCGTATTCTGCAAAATTAAGTTCGACGTAGGAAAATTTTAATTACTGAGTTTTAAAACTATTATTTTTGTTATAAATATAAAATTAAACTCTAATTTATTCAAGTGACTAAAAATCGATTAAAATTTTGGCTTTTCAATAAAACTAAGTTTCAAATAGTACTTTTCTAACTATTCAAATATTAAAACACAATATTTTCTTCAAATACAAGATTTATTTTATACAAAAATATCAGAAATTCAGAAATAATGAAGTTTCGTTTCAGTAATTAGCTTCTGTAAAGCTGGAGGAATATTTTCATAATATTGTTCGATACCTAGTAAAATGTTCAAATGCGATTATTGCGTGATGATAAGAAATTATACACAAAGTATATAAATACATCCCCTCGTTCGGAACGAGGCGAACTTTATATGGGTGAAGTGAAAAGCGAAATCATCTTCGTGGGAAAAAATACAATAAGCACTAGAGAAAAGTGTAGGTATAAGGGAACTTCGTAATGTTCGCCGGCTTGATGAATTTTCCTCGAAGGAAATTTGCGCCGTTTGTCGGTTTGCACTTTCACACCCCGAGGAATATTTATATGCGGGTGACTCTATTCGAAGTACGTTTAAAGCCTTTGACCCGAACCACCCACGAAATCTACCTTTATATATTATTGTATGTTTGTGTTAGTGTGTAGATCCCGAAAGAAGTAAGCGAAAATCTCGAGAATTGGATTTTACGTAAGCTTTAAAAATTCATGGGCTGAAATGGGAAGTGTTGAAAGTGGCGTATGCAGTAAACATTTTTTCAATCAGGCAGATCTCATTAGTTTTTTTTATTTTCATTCAAAAAATTGAATTATTCTAAATGGAAAACTCATTTTTGTCTCATCAGTATGAATAAATTTGAAAATTAAGAGCAAATCTACGACTGAGAGGTATATTTTTTACTACAATGTTCTTCTAAAGAAAAAAAGAACCGAATTTGATCGCTGAACGATTTTATCGCCCCGTTTGATATTTGTGAGGGAAAAATAATTTTTCTCTTGTAAAGTGAAGAAAAATGAATAAAAAAAGCTCACTCACATAGCAGAAAAGATTGATTTATACATCGTAATGGCCCACAGCCTTGGATATACCTACTCCGAACGTTTGAGAATTGTTCGTCAGAATTTGCGTTCTTAACCTTTCCGTAACGATTGATGTCACTTACGTGAAAAATATTTCCAGTATTTTTTTATACACATACTAAAACGAAAAATGCCATATAAATATTAATTAACCTTCATTTCCATAAAAGAAATCAATTGAGAATATAATTTATCAAAAAAATCAACACATGTTTAGATCGATAGTTGAATTTTAATACGCCTAAAATAAAATTTCAAAAACAGTTTGAGATCTGTATCAAATATCTAGTTCAAGTCCATATCGCACATAAAGATTAAAATTCAATTGAGTGACCAAATAATTTGGAGTAGGCTTCAACCCCATCGGGACGTGAGGGTTAACCGCGAACGCGCGTGTATTTATAACCGTCGGGTTAAAGTTGACCACTTAACCAGTGGCTGGAATCGCTTATATACTTTTTGATAACGAGGCCCCAGAAATGGTTGCACATTTTTCTGCCTATTTGGTCGGCTAGAAATCGGTGACCTAAAATATATAAGAAATCCGATAACGTGATACGCACAAATTCTATTCACGAAAATTACGCCGTTCCAAACGATAAACATTCACGATATATTAATTTTTTTTCCATATATACTCGTATTCATGCATAAGATCCTATCTGAAATCTACAAAATATTCATCGATCGAAACTTCTCGTTTTTTTTTATGATGTATGTATGTATTTTTTGTTTGAAGAGTTATATAAGATTATGCGATCGTTTTTTTTAATGATCTACATTAGTTTCAATAATGATTTTATTGTTATTAGGTATTGACACGATGAACTTAAATCATAATTTTGTATAGGAAGTAATTCTATATATTTTTTAATAAAAAAATTTCGTGCATGAAAATCTTAATACGCCATATGAAACATTTTAAAAGCTCAAGTCATATATTGTTCTAATTAAATACGTTTATTTTTGTTTCTAATTTTAATTAACATTAATATGAAACTTAATATAAATTATGATATGTAACTTTGACGCATAATCGCGCGTTTGATTTAACTTTATTAAGCTCGATACGAAATCGCGTTAAAACTCGAATTAAAATCCCACAGACCGTAAACTAGAAAGTTTATTACGTTACAATTGAATATCTAGCTGGCACGACACAATATTTAAACACAGTTCACGTATTACTGTTCCTGAAACGTACATACTAGCATGAAAACAGATTTAATTCATTTACGTTAAAGTGTCGAGCTTTCTGCCAGAAAACGCAACAATACTACAATAATACAATGGCGTTCACTCTCGGAAAATCAAAAGAAAATTGCAATACGAATTGAAAAAAAAAGTAATATGTTCCGTATGCGAATAGGTACTGCATGTGATTTTTCACGAGTGCATGCAACAAGGAACGGTTTCATTATTTCGTACACGGTACACTGCTTTGCGTTCATTCAGTTTGTTCGAAACAAACGAAAATTTTCATATATTCGTACATAAAATACAATATCATTCTATTCAAGGCTCAACTCGTACGTACTAAAATTACAACAGTTCAATTTCAAGTGTTTTATTTTTTTTTTATGTAAAATATAACAATTTCTCCATAAAAATGAAAACGTGTTCGGTAACAGATATTGTATTGTAAATATTGGACTTTTTATAAAATCTCAAAAAATTGATTTGTGTCAATGCAGTCATATTTCGGTCATCGTTTGATGTATATTTTATACATGAATTTATAAATAGTGTACAATTGCAGCTTGATTAATCGTTCGCGGCTTTTTGTGCAGAATTTAAAAGCGTGCTTTTTATAATTGCAATTTTCTGCGCTTTCGTTTTATCGATTGTGGTTTTTAGTGTGCACGTGTCATGTTTTTCGTTGTACGTTATTTTTACTATATGTGGGGGGGTTTTATGCATATTTTATCGGTGTAAATTGTATGTAATTTCGCTGTTTTCACGTTGTTTTTATAACGTAATGAAGTATTCACATGTGGGATTTTCACGTATGTATAACGTGCTGTTCGCTTACGTGTACGTGATTGAAAAAATAATATCGATCTCGCGTTGGCTTTGTGAATTTTCCGTATCGTAAGTGATTTTTTCATACAAAAATTTGATATGTATTTACGGATATCGATACGCATATTTGTTTATTCCCTTTGAGTGATTATTTTTTGAAATACACAAGTACGTTGACATTTTTCAATTCATCATCTTTCAATATCAAAACGAAAAACATAAAAAAAAGTATTTTAAATAACGTCAACATTATAAAGAAGCTTATTAAACTCAAATACTCTCTACTACGCGAACTGAGTTTATATTTTATTGAACAGGCACTATTTCTTTAATTTCACAATTTTGCAATAACTGATAGCAAATAAAGCAATAAATGAATACAGAAATAGAAGTCCTGGTAGACAATTTCTTCGGCTTAGAACCATTCGAGTGTAAAGTGAAATCGAACGGAAACGAATGCAAGCATGTGGTGTGCACAGAGAATTGCAATTACAGCTAGACTCGCGAAGAACGCAATTGTTGTGTGCCAGATGTTGTTATCGTTAACAATTGTTTAGTTTCGGTTCAAGAAAGTGAAAATCAGGGCTATTTTGAATGATATGACAAAGAAAATATCGATATCGTATTAAAATATCGTATCGATTTTTCTGAAAATATTTGCTGAAAACAGAATTTATTATATTTTGGTCATCGGAACTTTTATTTGTATCGAAGTTTTATTGCACATGTAACCCGAGTATCATGCAATTTTGCGGTTCGTTTTCTCGCCTCACGTTCGATATTGTATTACAATGTGAAAAGATGTTATTTCGGAAATGCTAGATAGTTGCACTCGATATTTTTCTACGAATGCAAACTTTTTTACAGCCGTTATAGAACTATGTGACGATCGTAATAGGTTTTAAAACTCCACTTTCCACCATGACAATACTTTTTCTTATTTACTGCAAAGAACTTATATGTGCGGAAATTTGAAATAAATTGCGCTCGGTATATATTTTCTGCAAAATTGCATTTATGCATGTTTCATACATGAATTCACTGTTTGTTGTATACAACTATTCATATTACAATATTGTGTTCGTTACTCTCAAAATTTGTTGTTTCTATATTAATATACTTTGTTTGAAAATATGAAAGTATGTTATGATCCAATGGAAAAATTGGAAATGCTTCCTGTAATAAACAAATGAACAAAAAACATTCAGTGCAAATTTCCTAGTGATAAAACCTTCATTATATTTGTTTATTAGCATTCGATATGCAAAAAATAAAGAAGAAAAATTTTATGAAAGTTGTACAATTTCATTCGAAATTAAACCGAAACAAAACGTTGCCGTTCAATGTTCGTTCGGATATTTTCGACGAAATTTAAGATTGTAGGCAATTTGTTTATTCCTGGAGCTAATGAAAGTAATTTTGACCGAATCTTAGTTATTAATTAAGCCCACCACTCGGTGGTACAGATGTCTTTTGTGTGCTCAAACATTACCACCGAATGGAAATTTTCAAGAAAATTTATTAGAGCGGTGCTCGAATAATGACTCGTTTTTCATTTTCAGCCTGTTACTTTGGCGGGAAATTTCCTTGTGTTAACTAGTTATTTTTTATGTAGAAAAATGCGCGGTAAATAATTGAATGTGTCAAAAAGAACAATTCTTTACGAACAAAGAGAAATGTGATTGTCTAATTAGTTTTCGTGGTCGCCTTACAAAATTAACGAGATTGTAATGAAAAACATGATCCCGAAAGTTTCCTTATTTTCATTCCGAAATAATGGAATTTATTAAAATCGCTCAATCGATAATGGTATTTGTAATGAGGAAAAAAGTTCCTACTAGGTTGGCACAATTTTCGCTCAAATTATTTTTAACTTTTTTCAAGAATTGAAATCGGATTCTTACCTATTTTCGGAAAGTAAAATGTTTTCATTTTGAGTACTCGGAAAAACATTTTTTTTTGAAAACAAAGTATATTCTTTGTCGAACTTCGGTTAATTAGAACCTATAAAAAAAACCTGTTCTTTTTTATTTCAATGCGAAATATTGAATTTACGTAAATGTACTTCGAAATAATATTTTTCAAGTCAAATGATGTTCCGTTTCCAATTGGACGATTAAAATGTCTTTCATTCCGTTCGGGTTATCCGAATTATCTGAAAACGGCACATACATCACTTAAGTGGCGACGTTGAAATTTTTCAGTGCTAAGCTTATCGAAAACACTCGACAGTTCGTATCGCTCAGACGGTCCACTTTATAAAATAATCTCTTTCATAAATTACGGATAAGCGGGACTTTCTAAGTACACATCAAGTAGTAAAGAGTGTAGATTTAAATTGAAATTTCCAACCGAAAAAATACATGGAAAATTTGAAAAAATAAAATTTAGTATTAAATTCTGTGACCCGATATTTTTTTATAATCTATAGACTTTGAGTCATTATGGACTGTTGTATACTATTTATGAAATAATTTATTTAATATTAGTGAAATGTCAAACGATAGACATCCTGTGATATAAAATGTTATGATGCTCAACCTTCGGAAGTAACTCAGGAAAATTTCACCATGAAAGGATAAGCCATCAAAGATTCTATAGAGCACAAACATACATACTGAATTTTTTATTTATATAGATGAATTATGATACCTGAGCGTTATTCAATCAATATACGTAAGTCTGTAAGATAATTTTCGAGCAGAGTGGCATATAGAGGATAGGCTCGTATCCCGAATCCTGCGAGTCTTCGATCCCGTTTTCGGTTTCAGCTGAATTCGTAATCGGTTATAACGGTTGCCTTTAAAACTCTCGGTCGACGTGTAATAATTTACGGCCGTGGCGTTAATTCGCCGTTATTCCTCGTTAAATATTCACGGCGGTCGAGTTTAACGGCGCGGTTCGATATCGGTGATAAACGTTCTCAATAGTAGAGTGGACAAGTCTGTCGTCGTCCTTTGTGTGTACTTGAACGCTTGAATTTTTCATTCGGTCTCTTGTCTTGTGTCTCGAATATTATTTAAAGGTGATTTTCTGTCTATGAGCTTTTTCTAGACTGTATCAATTAGTGCAATTCAAATGAGACGATTTAAAAACTAATTGGCTCTCGAATATCGCGTCTTCGATCGAAATGCGAGAATAAAATGGGTGCAAAAATCATTGAAGTCTATTTGAAGAGATGTATTCATTACAAGATATTACAAATAATCAACTATTCTTTATTCGATGAAAGTTCTCTGCTTTCATTCGATCGAAATGAAAACATTCAATTGAAAATCGAGATGAAGTAATTTGTATCTCTCGTGGAATAAAAAAAATCCCACTATATTTATCATCATCTATTCAAATTAAATTTATGTAGTTCGTATATTTTTTTCTGAAGTGACTTTTTTTATACATAAAAACAACGTAAGTAATAATAAATTCGATTTGAAAAATTCAATTTCTACACGTATCAGAGAAAAACGTAAAATTTTCTAGTATCTTTCATACACACACACATACTTATTTCTGTTTCCCATACGTTTCAGCATTATTTTTTCACAGCACATTTTTTTATACTCTCTGTGCAATTTCGCTCGAGTGCCCCGATGATGCGATGAACATGCCTAGTTTGTACCGAGGCAATTCAATTAGAATTCCGATAAAAAGCAGGCGAGCTACCCATTATCAAACATTTTCATTATGCGAAATGGGCCGTGATCTTCACTCGCCTCCCTTCAAAAAGAGGATCTTTTTATTCCGATCGAGCTTAATTTCGCACCCCTTAATCGCATTATGTTATTATTCGAAATTTATGAACGTCTCCTCTCCCTTCACCTTTATTCGACGTCAAGTGTTGTCGCCTTCGAGTAGGAAAGGAATGAAAATTAATCTATTTAAGCGGAGGGGGGGCTGCTTTAATAATAATCATCGAAGGGTTTAATTCGATGAAGCTTTTCGACGGATGATCTCGTCCGATTCGCCTAGTGTCCAAGTCCAAGACGATAAGGATTATCTCTTAAATAGATTATATTTTCTTTTAAAAACTTAGCTTCCCTTCAAAAAAATGATATTTTAATAAATAATTATTTTAAGTAACTTTCATCAAGTAATTGATGCATATTTAATCACAGTTTCGTTATTTCGACTGATTTATTGTTATTTGTTATTTGAAGTACTTTCGTTAAACAATCATCATTAATCATATCTGTTTTCGAAAATATAGCTTATTTTTAGACGTTATTTACTATTAAGCTTCTTATAATAATTAAATTGTTTATGTGTATATAGAAGAGTCAGTTTAAATACTGAATGTTCAATTATAGATTCCAAACGTACCTCCCTTGACATTTGAAAATGCTGTTTGAAATCATGAAAGTTCTCGAACTTGTGGATTCAATCAAAAGCGGATGGTAATATTTTTAGAAATTCGTTTGAACTGTGGTTAATATACGAAATTGTTTTGCTAATTAAACAGAAATACTAATTTTATACCAGTTAATTAGTTGAAATAATTTTGATGCTGAAAATATCATCTACAATACTCACGAATGTTTTGAAACTTAATTCTATTAAAAAAAAGCAATTCGCTAAATAAATAATTAAATTCTGAATATTCATTAAAAATTATCTTCATACATCTATCGCAAAAACAATATAGAACACAAGCGAAATTTCCTAGCTAATCAAAATCATAAAAGGGCCCGGCGTCAGCATCTGAACCTCAACTAACTGGATTTTCTGCAGATTAAGCATCTGATTGCTGCGGTACATGTGCATAACACAACGTAATATAATATTATACAGCATCACACCTACATAAAATACACAGGGCTTTCGTTTATTTGCCAACGGTTGTTACCGAGTCTCTTTACGCGAAGGCGATAAATTATTAGCACCCGGTTGCCAACCCGAGGTTCATTATTTGAACTGGCTGCTTACTAGGGCTACCATCGTTAAGTCAAACACGATTTAAGCATAGATATAAACAATGAAAAATTGTATGTAGACCTTGCTAAAATTACTATGAAGTGATTTAAATTAAATGAGTTTTTTAATACCTTAGGCTTTTATTTATTTTAAAAACTGATTTTATTTCTTTAGGTATGATTTTTAATCGTAGGTACATTAAGTTAGTTGAAGACGTGTTAGTGTTTTTTTGGATGTAAAATTTGATGCTTGTTATTGCTAACTAATTATTAACTTGCGATTGAAAGCTCTGGCCTTTGTATCAAGTTGAAGATAGAAAATTTAAGATTTATAGAATTTCAAAAAAAATGTTGACAATTGGATCAAATAAAGAAATGAATGTGGCTCAAGGAACAAATGCGACTGGCATTAATATCTTGGGAACTATTAATCTGAAAGAAGAATCATCTTACAATTAGCAAGTAAACTGATTTGTATATTATTCATATTAAATAGTTTGTTTTTCAATATTTTCATTAATTTTCGAGAAATCGACTTGAGCAGAACATTTTCAACTAGCTCCTCGTTAAATTTATTTCTTCATTTGAACTGATTTTCGATGATTTTCAACAGGTCAGATCTTCGATTATACGTAATATAAAATGATTAATTTCATGTTGATTACATTTTAGGATGTAGTAGGTAGCCCTATGAGTATTAGGGAGCACAGATCTCCCCGGGTGAAAGTTAGTACACGACAATTCCCTTCGTGAGGATTATCCGCAATGACGGGACAATGCACAATGTGCACTTTCCAGCGACGCACACTGCGTTATAATACTCGGAGCGTGACTAATAGATTTCGCTTTGATAAATCGTTCTGTTATGTGTGTGTGTTGTGATTTTATTTATGTTAATACGGCTTATTGCGGATTAGAGATTCAATTTGTCCGTTTATTAGAAATTTAAATAGCTCTCTCTTTAGATGAAGTTCGATTTGACGTTTCAAAGTAATTTCAGAATTTTGAAAATTCAAAAACAATAGTTTGATACTGAAATACACTACGGTCTTTGTGGTCAACAAAAGCGGTTTGTCTCAGTTATTGAGAAGATTAAACCTGACCTAAAACATGTACACCGAACTCGTAACCGCAAACTAATCTCACACGTATACGTACTATTATATTTTCAAACGAAACCCTTACAAAATTAATTTCCGAACAGTCAACATACATTTTAATCGATATCGATTCGAAATAATGAGATTTATAATTCATATTTCTACCCTACTGACAGTGATAAAATTCTCCATATTTTCGATCGATATAATACAATCGATACGAACATTTAGTAAGGAGCTTAATTAGCACTCTTTTCAAATCAAATGGATCAGAAATTCAATAAAATGATTGAGTCATCATATCGATTAAGAAAAAAAGACATGTGACTCCGATAAGACTCGAATTCAGCATCGCAAAGCCACTTATGCTAGACACATCATGCACAAACACTTCATACCTCTACATAAGAATATCAATACGAACAAACACAACTCACCAACGACATCCAAATACCCCAACTGACTCTTCATGGGATCGGTGTTGATTTGACACATGTACCATCCCCTATCAGCAGGTCTGACCTCCCTTATGTGCAAGAACCACGTGCGATGATCACTATGACTCACTCCGATCCTCCTATTCTTCGTTATCACGTGCACGTGGATGGTGAGGATCGTCTGCGTGTCCACCCTCAGCCACGCCACCTGAAAACGATCGCCACAGTAATTATTTCGTATACATTCGGGGGGTTGAAACTTTTCTGGGGGTCGCGATGATTGCGTCGACTGTCTTATCGTTTGTACGCAGCTCTGTTGGTCTTGTTAATTTTCGGGGTCGGTTTCGTGTGTTTTATTCGGTCGTTTGTGTGATTCGGGTCTGTTTGGCTGCGAGGGGATGTTTGTGCTCGTGGTCATTCTTGATATCAATTCTGCGGTAATTGGTGAGCGGTGAATAAATACATGGAATTAAATTTGATGAATTTATCATTAAAGATTTGATAAATCTGAATCAAATCATTTTTTTTGGTACTTGTGTACTTTTCAATTGCAACGACTATAAATATGACCTAAACGAAATAAAAATGTAAGCCAACCTTTGTTGAATCCACTCTATCACAAAAAAAGCGTAACTTGACCCATCGAATAAGTATTGAATCGTACACAATTATATTTTTTTAAGGAAAATACATGCGAGCTTTTAAGCTCGCATATAATTTATTTTATATAAACTGTTAAACGTTGATTATAAAATGTTCGCCAAAGAAAAAAATACGTTTTTTTTCATACAATATTTCATAGCTCGCGAAAAAATCTAATTATGCCATACGATAAATATCGAAAGAAATAAATTGATTTAGTACGTATGAAAAAGTTTGTGGGTTAATTGCGAGCATTTGTCGCGCGGCACGGTAGGTAGTTTTCCCGCTCCACGCTCACACTTTTCGATTCTGAAACCCTCCGAACAAGGTGAATAATTACAATTAGCTAAGGTAAAGTATGCACACACACACATATAATATAACACACCTGTTTATATTTAAGCGAGTCGCGAAAAATCCGATAGTGTAATGAAAAAACTATTTACGGCTCGCAACCCGTCGTCAAGCGTCGTTACGAAACGTGAGGTCCGTGTTTATTGAATGAAAAAAAAAAGTGTATCATTATTATCGGCTCGTTTTTCAGCGCGGTGTGTTATATATTTTTTTTCCGTGCACTCGTTTCATGGGAGATTTGGCCATGTGATACGTAATTTTTAACGACTGCAGTGCTCGCGATGAATAATAAAAATCTCATGGAATACGTGTGTACAAATGCGGCCGCATTGCACTGACCTCAAATGGTCAATAAACTATTTTGACTTTTTACTGCTGCTCACTTTTGCCATTGCCGGGTTTTTAGGGTTTCATTGGTTATTTTCATTTTTTTTTACTAAAATATATCGATTAATTCGTATAAGAAATATTTGAATAGTATAAAATTTTCAGTTGCGAAAACCAACTCTCGCCAAGTACCGATACTGCTTGGGATTGAAACCTAGTATTATATCTTCACACAAGTACATGTATGATTATATAGTATATGTATTATACATATACTGTACCACTGTACTACCGAACTGACTTATTAGAAAAGTTAATGTGTAGAAATTAGTTAAATGATTTTGTATACATAATTATTAATATGTAAAGTCAACATTACCTTAAAAGTAGACAAATCCTGTACAACACACGCCAATATAGCTTCTCTCCCCACTGGGGCCGTCACGTTCGTTATTGGAGCACTGAACTTGGGCTCGGCTGAAAATAGACAAACAAGATGAAGCCTTCGTATCTTACACACAGCTATGTTATGTTCTATTAAATGCATGTCAAGTGTAAACTGATATCCAGCGGCATGTGAGAGATGTGGCAAGTAGTTAAAATCATAGATATATTATCTCATTTTAAAATATAATCATTAGACATTCAGTTAAATATCTATTATAAAATTATTTTTTGTTTGATACTATGAATGTTTGAAATGATATTTCATAATAATGATTCATATTGAATTCATATTCGTGTGAATATTGGTAAGATAAATATTCAAAAGATGAGTAGTGTGGATAACTTATGTGATATAATAGTATATTTTATCTACATCGAATGTTTAATGATAATGTATCGACCTCAAGTCCCGTATGAATAGCTACGATCGAGGTCTAACTTTGACCTAACTGAAGGAAACTTCTGACGGTGCACTGCGGAAGGTATTCAGTCAAACGTTGTTTTATACATTGTAAGTATAAAGTTTATTTTTTTATATATTTACTTAGTTTTAATATTCTTATAAGAAGTTTCAGAATTTGTTTTAAGTTTCTACTTATTAGAGATTACATAAGTAGACACTGCGCGTATATTTTATAAGCGACCTTTTCTATATAATCCATATTCGATAATACTAGGCTATCTCGTAGGTGTTTACAAAGATTATTGGATGTTGTTGAAGCGTCTTCTTCGACGGTAATTGGGTCGGTGTTCATTTGCCGATATCGTCATATAAGAGTAAGCTAAATAGGATTATTTGTTCTTAAGCGAGGATCATCTGATAGTCGCTAGAGTCTTTTATAATTATCTTTTTCTTGCGAGTACAACATTTAAGAAATAATGTTATTTTTGATCGATTTAATATATTCGATATTTATAGGCCGTTTTCTATTTATAAATCATCATAACATAGTTGTATTGTGAACGTTCTGGAATTTTCCGAACATTAAAAAAATGATTGTATTATAAAGCTTTCAAAATAATGAGATCCTTTTTTAGTTACTAGAGAGTGGAAAAGCTCAGAACAAATTCAAAGCACATATCAGAAATAAATTTTCATGTTAAATATTCTCGATATGATTTATTTTCTACTAGTACTAAGCATACCGATGTATAAATCTTTTTTTTATATACGAGTATTAATTTTAACATGAACAACATACAATAGGCCCTAT
Source organism: Cheumatopsyche charites (assembly GCA_024721215.1). Lineage (NCBI taxonomy): Eukaryota > Metazoa > Arthropoda > Insecta > Trichoptera > Hydropsychidae > Cheumatopsyche > Cheumatopsyche charites. The sequence continues at coordinate 7,107,930 of CM045576.1, read as the reverse complement.
CGGTTTATCGAACGAAAATTTCAACAGCAATTTATTTAAAAATTTCCTCGCGTTGTCTCTACATATTTTTTTCACGTAACATTATCACGAAATACGTTGAACTATTATATTGTAAAACATTATTTTAAAAGTATGTCAGTTTTCCATTACACAATCCCTTAAACGCTAAAAATAGAATACAACGAAAATAGTCCAAAATGACTTCGAAAATCAATACATCATTGCTACGTTCGACATTTTCTTCACACCCAGTTTTTCAAGTTATTAGTTAGGTTCCTCATTTTCAAATATAAACCTTTGTGACGTTTTATTGAAAATTAGAAAAATTGTATGTTAATATTATAGAATTAGTATCGAAATTGTTTCCATTTGTTCCAATATTCGTACTACAAACGTACGTTTTCATGGCTAGGAAATGCAATTGTATACAAATATTCAATTGAAATTCCATTCATTGGAACAAATTAAAACATTGTTTTTCTCAATTATCATACAACATACATTTATTTCATTCATCTTCAAAATATTCGATATAATTACATAAAGAGCCTTACATACATCCGATCCGACTTAATTAAACATATACCGTTCTCACGTTTATTTTTTTGCCTCGGAAATCAACAAACCTCTCAAAATCTTCACCTAAAACCCCATTTATATACGAAAAAGGTCAACGCGGGAAAACTCTGACGTTGAATTAAAAATCCGAGCACACGTCCCTCCAGAGCGTTCGACGACTTTCGAATCGCAGCCGCGGTAATGTTTTCTGGCAACGAGATGGCAATTTGGCCAACAGTCCGCCACGTAAAGCGGCCACCGTACGTTTCATATAAAATACAGACGTACATACACATAATATAGATATATTATACGGAAGGGGAGGAGGGCCACTCACCGTAGTCGTCGTCGCCCATGCAAATGGCCCCTGATGGCCTCTTTATGCAATTTTTAAAGACCTCTTTCACCTGCATCTCGTTAGCGCGAGGGCGGAGCCTCCGACCTCCCCTGGCCGAAGTGAATAATTATTCACGAGGACTTCGACTTCGCCACGGATGACATTAAAATTCAGCACTCGAAAAACGCTTCTTGCGAAAACGGCCCGGTTCAAGGGCGAAGAAAATCGCACGTGTACGATGCAGCGTTTTCACTGATTGAGGTAGCCGAGATTTTTTAATTTTTCCTTCAGAATTTTTTTAGCTTTCAATATTTTTATCATATACAGATTTTACACAGTTTACAATCAACATAAATCTGCACTTCGAGAATCATCATGTCATATAGCCTAGTAAAAAACAAAACATTTTCATTAAGGATTCATTACTTAATGATCCGATTCTACAAGCAATCACATTTTTTTCACACGACTGAATTTTTCCGAAAGAGTCAACAATGTCGCAAAAAGGCAATCAAATAACAAATATACGTTCGACAATAAAAAAAAAATGAACCGAATCTCGTTTAAGGGTTAACACAGTTGAGCCCGCGGCCAATCGCCAACCGTTCGATCGTAATTTTAACGCGGGTCCGACCTGAGGGTAACAAGTGTAAACTCGAGATTGCCAAACACTAAAACACACAAAAAACATTGTCCCGTGTACCGTACAATTTAAAACGTTCGCCGCTCACGTAACAATATCGAAACATACGAAAAAAACAATTAAACTTCAATAATTCCTAAATCAAAATATTTAATTTTCGATTTTATCATATTACACAATTTAAGTTTCTGTCCTTGTATGTAAATATTTTACGTGCTTCGAATCTCGCGACATAACTCGACAGAGCGGAGTTCGTTAGAACGGTCAGGGGTGTCGAATTTTGGCCCGCGAGCCAAACGTGGGCATTAAAACGAAGCTGCGGATCCGAAACGACTTGATGCGATTTTAATGCTTCGTTATAATCCGGCCGTTTCTTGATTTATGGGCTTTGTGCGGGATTCGGAGGCTGTATTGGATAGGTGTTGTGCTCTATTGTGCTCGGATGTTATGGCGGGTTAGAAGTGAGGGTACAGATTTGATTTAGCAGGATTTGATTTTATGTATTCGTTTCGAATTCTCGATTTTGTTCATGGGATGAATCAAATCAATATTATTTCTTAATTTGATCTGTCGTCGTGAAAATTAATGCTATTTGTACTGTTCGAACACTCTATGTTATCTTAAATCTTCGATATTTCTTGTGAAACATTTTAGAGTAATTGTGTTGGTATACCGTTATGTTAACATTTAGAAGTATTTCTGAGAGATAAGAATATTTTCACAATTTGAATTTTTCATTTTACGTTGAAAAAATCAGTATTTACAAAGAGTTAACGACCTAACATCATGCTTTATTCATTTGGTTTTATTAATTAAAATTAATGGTAATTTTAATTATAAAAAAATATATGTTTGCTGTACATAGCCGATACGTTAACTTTGACGAGATATTTTGAAAAATTATACTTTAAAGTTGTGTATTTTTCAATAAAGTTCCTTTTTTAAACTGCTTTAATGTGGAAAAGTTGTAATGAAAAGAAATACCCCCGAAAAAAATTGATCAACATCTCCGATCGCTCATCACACATTAACTTTTCAAAATACTAAAAAATACAATTTTTTCAAGTTATTTCATTTAAAATACATCCGATAATGTTTCTTAACGTATTAAAAAATCTAAATAAATTATCTATCGATGCTGACACATCTGCACGTATTCAAATAAAATACTTTACAATTCGACCCAATTTTTATAGCGTGAAGTCTTGGCGACAAGTGTCGACAACGAGCGACCCTTAACTCCAACACATGACAATCAAATAACATCACCGAGTAGGTACGAATCGTCACACAGACCACAAACAAACAAACAAACAAACACACAAACAAAACGATCGTTCTTCTTCGTAATACATAATTCCGAACGAACAGCGACATGTCAATTTCGCCCAGTTTCCAGATAAACGTCCCGAAGAGGGTAGCGCATAAATCGAACGGACGCGCAGATAAAACGACTCGCTCGAATATAAAATATACACGGAACCGCGGTTTTAATGGACGAAAAAGTCCATGAGGATATATACGAATGCGCGTATAATAGGGCCTCGAATGTGGGCACATATATTTATAAAAGGGACGGACCGCAAAAAAATTTATGGGCTCCAATCTAAGCTTCTTGATCTCATCTGTATACGAGCGCACGTCGAATAAATAATACGAGGTTTTTTTCCCTTTTATTATATTACGGATAGGTGGGCGTTGTGAAACTTTTATTTCGCGATTTTTCCGAATGAAATTTCTTAGGTTGTTTTGGTTTTTTTCGTTGTTCGCCTTTTGTGCGGTTCGGATGTTCGATATGTTTTGTCGAGAATGAAATCACTGTAATGGTCGATATGAGCGAAAAGTTCATAATAGTTCTCAATTAATTTGAATTGGTTTTTCCATCATTTTTTTTTCAGTTTTAATCAAATACTTGTTTCATCTGAATCGAACTCGATTCCGTTTGGAATGATTCTTTGAAAATTTATAGGATTTTCGATTTTTTTTTTTTTTGGAGTAGCACTTGAGAGCTAATCGTTTTCTATACAATGGTGCTTTTTTCCGGACGCCGTTTGAGTTATTTTCAAAAACGGATCGCTAATGAACCACTTGTGTTTAAAAGGGGAAATTTTCCCAATGTATTTTCATATTTCAATGAATACGCGAAGAGTAGGTATAGAGTCTATCGAATTTTTATGCTCATCAATTAAGCTTCAGGGTTTATTTGAAATGAGAAGTACATTATTGAAATGGTCGCTATTAACTGTACCGAGAATGTTTTTTTTTAAAGACTCCGTTCCGTCTCGATAGATTCAAATAAGATATCTTTAAGAATATCGAGGACGGTCGATTGAACCTTATTGCATTGCATTGCATCGCATTACAGATAATATAATTTTTAATATTTGATATTGGAATTTATATTCGTTTTTTTGATATTATTAATAGTTTCAGTGATACTGATAAATGAGGATGGGTAAAAGTGTTTCCACTAAACTATCTCAATTGATAAATATCGGTAGTCTGATGATTTTTCATTATGATGACATTGACCAAAATCAACTTTTGTTCGGCAACGAAATATCCAATCTTAACATTTAAATAAACGATAAAACATCGCTTACATCGCATTTAAATTTAAATAGAACCTTAACAATTTTTTTTCAGCTAAACGACCGAGCGACAAGCAATTTCTTCAGGCGTTGTTTTCTGTGCGATGTTAACTGTCGGCATATTAACTGCTGATAGCCGAAAGCTCGAGGCCATTGTTCTTTAGGAGCAAACTGTTTGTTGTAACAACAAAAGACTTCCATCCCTTATCGGCGACGGTGAACGCCTTTTAACGGCATGCATATAACATTAGACGAGGTCCATATTTGTACGGGCGAGATTATAATTGCAAAACGATTCGTCTGCTGATTATAAATAATTCCGTTTGAAGACTGCTCTCTTCTGCTCTGGATTCCTCACTTTCATCTCGTCGATAATACGAGAGCTCTTCGTCGGTTAGAACGAGCCATTTATCAGAAACTTTATAAATATATATGAATTAATATTCGGATATGAGTAGGCGCGTGTAAATCGAGCGATACGATGTTGCGTTGCGCTAAACCGCTTCGCAATTTCAACTTGTTCCGTTTCGGAATAAAGCGTTTGCAAAATATTATATTGTACACTTGTGTTTCGCGAATATGTTTACGTTAAATTAGATTAAATTTATCGTCGTTGTTGATGGTGCGCCGGTTTTCGTGCGAGCTTGCAGATTTAATCAGTTTCAATGAGCTCGGATGTTGTTTCAGATTTGCAATTTTTCGATTGACGGATATGCTGGAGCGAGTTCATAATTAATTTTTGTACGATAGTGAGTTTAAAATATGATATTTTTTATAGAATATCGCTTAACAATTATGGAAAATAGATACGAATCAATTACGTACCAGATTTTATAACAGGCAATATTAACATACAGGTATGTATTGCATAAATGACGAAATTATGAATAAATTAATTTTTCAATTCGATAACCTTTAGCAAATGTATGAAAAAATATTTATTTTACATAATGAAACGAAATGATCTTTTCAAAAAGAATCGAGATATGTAAGTATTGTAATACTTGCTTAGAATTATACGAAAAGCTTTACGTTGTTAGCTCTGATCAAACGAAATTATTATACTTACGCAAATTCGATCGTTTATTTTGAAACGAATTTCCGAAAATCATTCTTATATTTTTCTCATTTAGAATATTGATTCGCTAAATATTCAGGCTAGAAACGAAAATCATATTTCATGCGATGAACTTAAGCAAAGTTTTCGATGTTACATCCTTACATTTATTATATCAGTATCCAAACACATAATTTATACATATTAAATTCAAAGTATCATATAATATTATACAAACTTTCGAACGTGCTTAGAGTCCGCTTATAAACTTTTAACGCTTATTATGTAGTCGCATAAGTATAATGAAATAAAACACATTTTATCGCGTCTGCGAAGAAAAATATAGCGTGCGAACGATTCTTATGAAGAAAAAAAAATACATTGTACACAATAAAGCAATATTATTCTTTACATATTTATAACTAAGGGATATTTCGAAATATTATAGCTTTTTTACACAATCATCCGCAGAAAGGACGTCCGTTCAAACAGTTCTACCCATTTTTTTATAGCTTAATTGCGGGCGGCAAATATTCGGCGGCTTATTTCCTATATTGAAGCCGGCCGCTAAGTGTGTACGTAAACAATTTTACGACTTTCGAATTTTCTTTTAAATACCATAAAATCGACTAAGGGGGGCCATCCACGAAGGGAGATATTAGTGGTCGTAAAGGGGCGAGAATTGGTTGGGGCGGATTTTTCGATATATTACGTAATATGTATAGCTTTTTAGGGTGGGTTTGATAAGTCGCATGATTTTTTTCGTGGAGTATATTATTAAAATAAATTTCCGAATGAGAACAAAAAAGTTTATCGAATGAATTTTACGTACATATCGAATTTCGCATGAGACTTGATATTCTACTAAAAGTCTTTGTGAAAATTTTGTTAAATTTCAAATTAAATCTTCCAAGTATCGGTAGATTGGTGACTCGAAAATTCATGTTACAATTAATATATATCAACAATATTTGAAACTACTGCTGCTTTTTAAATTAATATTTTTGTATTTATACATTATTTACCTAATTTAGTTTAGTTTATAATTCACCTATAGATTATGAATTGATTAGTTGTAAGAAGATTGAACTAAGCATGCAAAAGCTGAGTATAAAAATTTAAACTATCAAATTCATTATTCATTTATTGAATCCATCAAATTTTAATCATTAAATTCATTAAATTTCATGTTAATAAAAATAATTATAGATATGATTATGTATAATTAAGTTCATTTTCATAATACTGCTTAGATTTAAAATTAAAAAAATCTGAAATAAACGACTTTCCAAACTACTTTTCTTAGACCTTCATCGTCTTCCGAATAGATTAAGAATAATATACGATCCTTATCATTATTACATATACAGATCTAAAGCAAAAAAATCTCGAAAAGACCTCAATCCGAAATCTACATCAAAAAACAAACACAACTCAAAATTTGAATCCATACAAAACCATCGACTTTCCCCCACACCTAAACACACACGTATAAAAGGCCCATTCTTTCCCCGGGCGAATTTTCGTAGTAAGAGGCGTCGTAAATTATATCGGGCAGTAATAATAGTGGTCATGAAAGAATTTTTCAAGCGGAGAGCCAGAGAGTGGCTACGGTTGAGTTACGGCCCTTCGCCAGTAACGGCCGCTGGGGGACTCAACAGTATGGAGCCCGCGGGACGCATTCCCTCCCCAAGACCCTCTGGGACGATGCTGATTATGATATGCTGAAGGTATATCGTCTTCGGTGGGATTCCTCGACGAGCCGTGATTCGTCTGGGGTAAGGATTTCGAGCTGCTCCTTGGCTCTGGGACGAGTGACGTACTCTATATGGATGTTTCATTTTTATTTTCTGTTTGTACTGATTACAGGTATTCTTATCGATTTTATCCATAATCTATTGATTCACATCATTCAATTTAAAGTGAAGAACTGAGTTGAAAGATGATGACTACAGAGTACAAGTGAGAGCGCACACAATAAGAAACTATGTAAAACAGACTTGGATTCTATACGAATTCAAGGGATAGGTTCCACATTATATTAAGTGAAGTGGTCGATTGGTAATATTTAATGGTATACTCATTTTATCCACAATTTATAGATTGATATCATTTAATTTAAAGTTAAAAAGTGAGCCGTAAGATGATTCCAGAGAGCAAGTACACGATATGAAACCGCGTAAAATAGACTAGGATTCCATTTGAATTCAAGGGTTATGTTCCTTTATATTGGGTGAAGTAGTCGATTGATTATATTTCAAGTCACATTTGAATGTAAAAAATAAATAAAACGTAGTATTTATTGTATTAAATAAATAAATTATATGACGACTGAAAAGGCCAAGGGGTACAATGGACTTTACGGTGATTTCGAGAAAAGCGCACTTGAAGTTAACCATGTACCTGCATGTATTAGGAAGAGGTCGAGTGATTTGATGATATATCTCGGTACACGTTTCAAATTCGTTTTTAAAATATATGAACGTACATAGAAGCGATTTCTCTACTTAACTCAACTTCGGCAAAAATGTCACTTGTATCGCTTGACCTTTTCGGGTGTCCTATATGTACATGTGGAATTATCATCATTATATAAATTATTCATTTTTAAAATTTGCTTGAGGAAATTATCGACTGTTAAAGTCTATCTCCATTTGAAATTTGATCTAGGATGTATAAATAATAGAGTTCGTAAAACAGAGTTCGGTAGAGTATAGCTATAAACTTAACAGTCATGTTTTAATAAACTGATGTAAGGATTGGAAGAGAGAATGTTGCACTTCTTTTGGATGGTATTGTATAAAAAATCGATGTAGGAGTACATTTACTGATTGAATGGTTCAATTTTATGCGAATTCGAAAAGATGTGAATTTCAATTAAAGAATCGTTTTGTAAAGTATTTGAATTGGTACTGTAATATAATTTGATATGCTATAAATCTCTTCGGAAATGTAATTGAAATTGAAATTTTTCGTACATGCCTATGTAAATATCTAAAAAAAAAAACAAGAATGCGTTCTCGAAACAAAGTTGGGAAATTCCATTATTTCTGTAATTTCACGTCTTACAAAGAAAGCAATAATGTAAGCAATATCTCCCCTCTAACTTTATTAATTAATAAATATAATAAATCGAAACGCGCAATTCCATTCATTCGACAACAATGCGGTTCACTTTGATAGATGGTCGATCGCGAACGCAATAATATTACTCACGGAAATATTCGTTTATATATAATACATATATTATTATAAAAATCAAGAATTTCATAAGATTTCTTTTCCATACACGTTCAGTTACGTATATCGTACATGATACATTTTAATACCGGCAAGGATACGATATTAAAAGTAACATTTTCCGGCGTGGTCGCGTTCTATTGGGGGAAAAAGGTATACGAAAATAATTTCGAGGGTCAACGATATGCGAAAAGTTGCCTTTTCATCGTGTCTCTTTCCGCTTTTTTGTATGGATTTGTGGCTCGAGATTTCGTGGACAAGTTAATCAAATAAATGTGGTTCGTTCCAGTTACAAATACATATAATACATGTACGTATGTATTTTCATGATGGAATTTTTTCTCTTCCTCAAATATAAAGTAACCTTCCATTTATTTCTATTCATTTTAAAAAGAAACGAATTGATAATTAATCATATTTATAAACGATTTTAATGAGTGTATTCAATAATTTTGTAAACAAAATAAAAAAAAAACATGATGAAATTCTGTGCGTCTTGAAAAAAATAGCGTCTTACGAATTCAATCACTTGTGATAAATGAAATAATAATGTGCGTCTTTCATTTGATTTACTGAGAAATTTAATATTTTCTTTCATTATAATGAAATTTGATTATTTACCCGTGTTTTGTACCTTTCGATTTGCGAAAATTTCTATGAGATGAAATCGTATTCGAACATTAATATTACATAAAAGAAAGCCTTAATATTTTCTTAGTACTGCGCCGTAAATAAACTGATTATTTAAGTCGACGAATCGTAAATAATTTTTATCTCAAAATATTAGATTATTGCATCTATAAATTCGATAAATCTGTGATTGATTAGGTATTTATTTTCTGCATTAAGAATAATTCTTTTTTCTATTTTTTCAAGCTATAATTTAAAAATTGAAAATGTTATAGGTACTAATTAAGTGACATTATCTAATTCAATTTATGGTTTTTTTTATCAAAATTAAATGAATTTATATAAATATTCCATATTTTTCAAAAACGACATTGAATACAAATATTCTTTAATGATATATTTTCTTAGAAAATCATTCGAATTTATAAAAATACATAAATGCTTACGAACGGAATAATATTTAGAGGGACGTTATTTTCAACTTCACATAAGTCGTTCATAGGCTCATTAATTTTTTTTCTATAGAATTCGATTGGTATAAAAAGAGTCATTATCTAAATGTACGACTTATATAAAGTTGGAAATAACGGCCCAGATAGTCATTTACCAGCTTTACTATTAGTAACTCATATGTGACGACTGAATTTCACAAAGAGCTCAAGTGACCTTTTTTATCGACAATGAGTTGAGTACAGAAAATGGTTCTATATATGATACGGAACCTTTTTCTGTAATTAGCTTGATTTCAATAAAAAGGTCACTTGTGCTGTTTGTGAAATTCAGTCGTCATATACGTACATATATTCAATTTAAATAAAATCGACAACAACCGATCGAACTGCCGATTAAAACACCTTCCCTCTAAAACGAATAAAACACGCGAAAATAAATCTTATCAATAATTGACAAACACACTCTCAGCTAAAACTGCATTCAACTCGAATGCAGCCGCGTCAACTCCGAACCGTCCACACAGCTAAAAACGTCCATCCCACAAAAAAGCACACAGACACCATAACCACCGTAAAACCGAACTATCCATCCGTCTATCCATCGGTTAAATTTAGCCCGGCAAAAAGTCACACCTTCGCTAATGGTCGCTCCCGTCAGCCGAGCGATATATTGACAAGCGGCCGCCGCTAATGGACGCGACTTCGTCCTGCAGAAATATTAAATAAGACAACACGTCTATCGACAGTCACGAAAACCTACCCCCTGCTGTATAAGAGGTGGTGTAGAGCACCCCTTACTAAGCGCCCCACGTTTCCCCTCTTATGGGGTGGTTGGTTTCGATAAAACAACGGCTCGGCGAATGTGTTCGGTTGAATTTTTAAGATTTTTTTTTCGGTTTGTTTGTTTTAGAGTTTGTTTGTTTCGTTTGTCGGGATGCTGTTGCTCCGGTGTTCGAGTGGTGTTCGAATGAAGGATGTATCGATTTCGCGTTGTTGTTGTTGTTTTCGCTGTTGTTTAAGATTGAATTTCTTTTTGTGTGTGAAGATATTTCATCGAAGAGGGTGGTTTTGCGTAACGTGTTTTTTTTTTCGTGAACGGAATTCATATTACGTGGGTTTATTGGTGTTTAAATAATAAAATTTATACTGTGTACACGTATAGATATTTAATTGTTTATATTTAAAAAAAAATTTGATCGAATTATACACGAAATATTTGACTGTGTACCTTATAAAGCCCAAATTTTCAATCGTTAGTTACTCTAGTTGAGTGTAAAGTATGTAGATGATTTTTTTTCTTACATAATTTGAACGTTCAATTAGAACTGTCCTTATCAATTAGAATTTCTATAGGGAATAAACATTAACGAGTAACTAACAATTGAAAGTTCGGGTCTTAATCCAGAAACATCGAAATCATTAATTTTGATATTAATAATTTGGATATCCATATTGATATCATTTAAAAATAGATTTTCGTATCGGTGGCTTATTTTAGTGGAATAAAATATTCTGGGTATAATTTTAAATCGAACTAATTGATTTCATTTATAAATATCGAATATAAATTATACGTACAATCTGTATCGAAATGAAATATTCGATGTTCGTAAAATAGAATATTTTGTTTTGAGTTTGCGAATGTCAATATTTGATTTTAGATAAGCAATTGTATTTGATTTATTAAAAGCTCAAACGATTTTATTGGTTTATTATAACGGTAAAATATGATGGTTTGATGCAAATTTCGTATTTCAATTTAACTTTTATAAATAAATTAAAAATTTGATTTAAAAAACCTGCATGTACACAATTTCAAATTTTCTACAAACAAATGAAAAAATTCAACGCAATTTTTCAAAACGACATTTACAACGCAGTAAAATAACACTAAACCGTTAATTTAAAACCACAATCGAAAAAAACGATAAATCTCAATACGAAAACAAAACAAGACGCATAAAAAATAACGATACCAATTAAAAAATACACACACGTACATATGAAAACTTATAAAAAAATACTCACGCAAAACTTCACAAGCCCTCTCGACGAACGCATAGAACAGCAACACGACCACAAAACTGTTCATGTTCGAATTCGACATAACGTCGACCGGACGTCGAATTATCGAGAAAAAAGCGACTCAAACGACCGCCGAGAGACTCGAAAATATCATGATCGATTAGAATGTGAATTTTTTTCAGATTTAATTCGAATATTTCTGTTTTGGGAAAAGCGCGCGAAAGTTTTACGCAACTTTTCGACGCGAGAGCGACGAGGCTCGACACGTCCGCACCGCGCGAAAGTCTCGCGACGACCGAGCGAGTTTTCCCCTCGCTCTACGCGGAGTGGCTCTTTCTAGTGTTTTTGTAAAGCTAGCTCTACACTAATATCGTCTAATACATATTTTTATTATGTTGAATGAGTGTTGAGCTTATAATTCTGATGAATCGAGTCGTGAGTATGTGTGTCGATTGAAAAGATTGTGATTATGTCCATCTTTCGTTTTGATTTGATATCAATTTTATTATCATGAAAATGGGTTCTATATATTGAAATTAATATTTGAAGAAACTTTTTACTGAAATTTTAATGAAATTATAAAATAATTTTTAATTCATTGAAGATGTATGAATATTTGAAGTTGAATGAATTTAATCTACTATTGTTTGTCTTAATGTATTTTATTACAATAAATGATTTTATTAAAATTTTAACGTTCTTAAATTATCTATAGATTGTATTATAGAAACTATTTCAATTTTTATGTGGAAACAATTGAATGGAAAATAATTTATATTATATTTTGAAATATTATAGATTTATACAAATTCGTAGTTAAATTTTGTTTGATGCTATGCTTCATAGTTTAAATATAAAGTATTCTTATTAAATTAAATAAGATTTTATTAAATATTAACAATATTTAATTAGTTTTATTATAAGAAAGTAAAAAGTTACGTAGGAAACTATGTTTTGATGAGAATATTTACTTTAAAAATTTCTATAAAAGTTCATTTTCTTGAACTAAAATATTTTATTATAATATAATTTTTCTTTTTAAATACGATAATCATATTTTTAACAGATCATACATTAATCGATTGATCAAAATAAATGTATTGACATTCGACACAAAGTTAGTGCAATACGATGCAAACGACTCACCTAAGCAAACTCATTCGATTCCGTAGCATTTCCTTGCTTTTCTATGTCTGCAATTTTCTCATATCCCTTTCTATCCAAAGTCGAAACTGTTCCATCTGTCTTTATCGCCGATCCATCCCTTGTCATGGGGGTTGAAATTGCGGTGGAAAGGGATAGTGTCGCCATAAACACTCCATAAAAACATAAGCTCATGCACAAAAGTGCATTCGTGATGGTGAATCATGAAAAAAATGCACCTTTTGAATGCGACCCGACACGCGTTTGCAGCTATGAAAACTGTCCTATTTGCCTTTTTCATGGTTATCCCTGTTCGGTTATTTGTTTTTGTCGTGTGTTTGCTTTAACTATTGCATTGTCGAGTTTTTAATGATGCTCGTTTGTTACGTTTTAATTGTTTTATCGATTGAGCGAATGTTTTTTTTTTTGTTCGTTTTGCGCGTACGTTCGAAACTCTTTACAATGTGCTCGGTTGTCGATGATGTTTTCGCATGAAAAGTGGGCTTATTTTTTTTGTGGAAATGTAAATTTAGTTAGTTCTCTTATGGAATATTTTGTGATAAATTGGAATTGATAAATATTTCAGTTTCGCTTGTATTTTATGAACCGAATTCAATTTTCTATTAAATATAAGAGGCTTAGTTGAAATATATGCTTTTAAATCTGTGTGAACGGTTCAAATTTATTATTTAACATGGAAGTTGTATTTGAGCGTAGTCTAAAAGCTTTGTTTTGATGTTTTCATAGCCAAATATAAACATTATCATAGATATTAATAAATTTTGGTGAATAGGATTATTTTCTCAACTTTTATCTGATGATTTTGGAAATATTATTCCATGTTTATGAATGCTTTTAAAATATATAATTTCGGATAATTATAGCTTACATTTTAGTGCATCGAAACTATAAACCACCCCATTTTAATCTGGTAATTTAATCCACCCCTTCTCCATTTTACATTATACGAAATAATCACGTTCCGAACGCAACACCCAAAGCTAATACTATTAATATTTGAGGAATACCACAAAGAACATTTCAATAACTTATCATCATTTTTGATTAAATTTCCCGAAAACAAACTAAAACGAATTGCATATAGATTACAAAAAGCAATTTCATTCGATTCACACACAAACAAACAAGTATAATATTTGTAATGTTCCTTAATTTTTTCCTCCCCTAAATCGAGCGCCCCTTCGAACATATGAACGAAACTCATTTGGGAGAGCATATTGACATTTACAACAAACAAGTGCAGGGTATAAATATAAATATGAATGCACTGTATTGTGAATTGTGCAAAATGCATAAAGCAAAATCGCACAGTGTAAAAAATGAAATGAAATCAACTCGCTCTTGTATGGTGAAAATTTTAACCTCACCCCCGAAGAAGAAAATCCTCAACGGGAAGGTGGTGTTTATTGAATTTTACGACGGACCCCATAAATGGAAAACGCTTCTGAGAATATAGCCTTGGCTATCCGTTTTGAATAAGTCGGTTCTTCGGCGATTGCATGCGTCATGTGCATTGGAGAGTTTTGCATATATACAGAAAAGTTGGTCGATCGCAATGGAAAATTGTTCGGTCTAGGGGATAGTTGCAGTTTCGACTCTTATACGGCTCTTTCGGATTACACGGAGTTTAATGGGTTAAACTGCTTATTGGTGCTCTCGATTTAGATGTTACACTTTTGCGGAAAGAGGTCTTTTTTATTATCCGCTTATTCCTGCAGATACGTGAATTTTGTAGATGTTATGTTCAAGTTTATCCTATTTCGAATAGATATAATAATAGTGAATTCTGTAATAGTGTATACGTAAATTATAGCGATTCGATTAATAAAAGCATTTTATTTTACTGTGATTAAATGCAATTAGTAAACCCCAATTGGGTCGTTTATGTAAATTCGAACACACATTTAAGTACTACAGTAATTGTATATATGTATTCAGCTGTTCGTCGTTTCAATCGTTTGATTAAACAATGTTATTTTCACCTAGATAAATGTTTGTTCCTAAAGAGACAACTTTTTATAATATAAATCAATACATGCAATTACAGTATTCATTGCATCTGATATCAAATAATCATATTTCAGACCTTTTCAATGAATCCGAATTTGTCGAGTTTTTTTATACACTTTCATCAATACGACCTGTGAATTGAATCGGCATGAGTTTCAAACACAAACAAACAATCAATATCGAATATAGTTGAATTCAAATAGACAAAATTTGCATCCGTGGATGATTCGACGCAAAATAGACACATCGAATCGTACTATCGGCGATTCGGATGAGCCGACACAATCGAAAATGATTTCGAATTTACAACATGATCGGCAATAAACATTTTAGCCCTAAACGGCTAAAACATCGAGTCTGAACTGCCCTAACGGGAGCAATAAAAATTGAAGAGCGGCCCTCGGTTAAATGCGCCACCGCAAACGCTGTGTGCTCAGCGCCAATAAAACGAATACGCGGCTAAACAGCTTCATTATTTATTCGATGATAATTAAAATTTACGCACTTTCGTGATGCTAATTAAAAAAGGGTGAGTTTTTATTGTGTGTGTGATGGAGGTTTTATAATATTTTATTGTTTTTATGGAGGCTCTATGTGAGGATCTTAGAAGACGAGGTTGTAAATTTATATCACTCGTATAGAGTTTTCAAATTATTCAGAATTTTATTCCAGTGGTTTAATGTTTCTTTCACTCTTTGGCTTCTAGGGTTTTCATGTTTGTTTGATTTAATGTCGATCTGGAACAATTTCGTGTTAGTTTTCATCATATCGATACCATCGAGTAATATAATGTTAGAGATTTTAAGTTATATTTCGCTCAGTACATTTTAACAACACATTAACCTATTGTTGCTTAGCGGTATTCATATATAAACTTATAAAATGCATCATTTCATATATATCATATGAAAGTACTATAATTTATTGTCTGATTAATGTTTATCATTTGCAGGCACAATTTCATTCGCAAAGCATCCAATTAATTCAAAAACATTCTCTATTCGTATTATTTACTTTCAAATATTCTATTTTGATCAATATTTACAAAATCTATGAATTTTGCATTAATATATGATATTACAAATGGAAATCCATCGTTCCACGGATTACATACACCTCACTCTATATCAGCTGCATCGCATTGTGAAAATATTAATATCTAATATACAATAATAAAATCACAAATATTTTTTAAATAACTTTATTATAATACAACTCTATTATGATCGATTTTAACGCTAACAACAATGATTTTTCCCAATTTGAAAAAAATTCTAACCATTTCAGATTATCAAATCTAACACGTATTAACAAAATTCGATCGTACGATTAAACAAAAGACCTTCAAACAAGAAACTCGCATAATCGAAACCTCGTCGTATATACGAATCGACATCGTCACATACCGCACATCGGCCGTTATATCGGAATCAGATACAGTTAGCGCGAAATTCGATTCGGCTTCGTTGTGTCTTCGAGCACGCCGGATTCCCGGGATAAAAGCCGCCGTCCCGTCCCGTCCCGTCCCGTCCCGTCCCGTCCCGTCCCGTCCCGTCCCGTCCCGTCCCGTCTAGAGGCGCCTCCACACACGCACTTTCGTCGCTCGTAGGGAGGATAGTGCAATCGTTTCTGGCCATTAGCATCTGAAAGGGCCGGCCCTTTGTGCGAGACGATTCGCTCCTCAAACTATGCGTATTGTCGAAGATATCGAGCCTACGCAAGAGTGTTCGATTTGTATGGACGTACTGTGGATTTCGGATTTAATCGGCGACAATTTTTGTTTGTTTTTATTTCGAAGGAAATTCTCTGGTGTGGTGCTTTTTGGTGGATTAAATTAAGTTGGGTTGCGTTTTGAGTTTGGTTAGATTAGGTCGAGTGTCGTTTCGAGTGGTGTTTGTTTAGTATCCCATTGGTGCAACATTCGATGGGTCAAGTTAAGTTTGGTTGGGTTTTGTTTTAGGTTCAGTTAGGTTAGGTCAAGTGTCGTGCTTAAGGGATATTAAACGAGATTTAATTGAATTTCTAATGTCTGTTCTGTATATATCTATAGAATTTATGTAGAAAATGAAAGTGGTTTTAATTGGAATTAATACTTGCACTTGTAATGACAGCGAAAATGTTATATATTCAAATATGTCATTTAATAATTACCACAGCAGCACTTTCAGTATCAAGATAATACATATATAAAAAAAAACACAAATGAAACCTTTAAAATATGATTGAATTGACATTGATATTGATATCACATTGATAGAACCTACGTATTTATATTGAATTTCATAAATGTTTAATCGTTTAAAATATACATATAATGATTGAAATACATTCAGAATACGCTGTACACTACTAAATACAATATACAGCGAAAGTGTGTTGGTGTTTTGTGCTTATGTGTTGAATCTGGTCGATGTGTATAGGAATTGGATCCCTCGCAGGAGAGCCATCCCGGGAGGCTTTCCCGATGCGGAGAAATAAAAAGGCGCTGATTTATTTATTCATCTTGTATATTTACCCTTTTGCACCCTCGCCGTACAGTATCTAGGGTCTCCGAGATTCAGGTTGGCCCTTTTCTAGGTGCTAACCCTAATTTTTATAAAGTGTTTCTTTCGATTTTGCGTCCCCGCTCCGTATAAAATGCGATTATGTATTCAGATACGTTCGACGGTCAGAGAGACGCATAAATTAGATTTTTTTCGTAAATATAATAAACTGTCTGAATAAAGTAAAAGTTGATTAATATGTCTCGTATATTTATCACTACGGCTTAAAATTAATTTTGATTTTGTATTGTATATTCGTTATATTTTTGCGATCATTTTCCAATATACGAGTATTTCGGGAGAATTGTTTGAAATCTATCGAAACTTTTCAATAGTTTTTTTGTTTATTATTTATTCAATATAAGAAACTTTTGAAATTCAATAAATATTATACAATAAAAAAATGTTCACAAACTTTCAATTAAGTTTAGATTGCAAATAGAATTCTGAATATGACAGCAACGAAAATTTATTACGTATTATGAAAAAAAAAGAATATTGAAATTGCAAAAGCATATTTATTTTAAAAATATATTTGTCAATCTCAATAATTGATGTATTTTAAATTGAATTCAATTTTTATTTCAATAATTGAAAAAAATATATAAATAGGTATATTAATTTTGATTTATTTTATGCATTTGGAAAATTGATTACTTTTACTAAGCTCACTCTATTCAAATAATACATAATAAAGTTTCAATAAGACAGAACCACGTTTTTTAATTATTTTTAACTTTAAACAAACCAATAATATTCCTTGTAAAATGAACAAAAACACTAAAAACTCAATTTGCATCGACTTCAATAAAAACCCACCCTATCGAGCGCGCCTTTCGCACAATCGAAAATAAATCGCGTTTAATTTCGTTGTTCGATTCTAGTCGAACTAGAGGAGGCTTTTTTTATGAAAGCCGGGCCAATTAATTTTCGTAAATTCGCCGGTTAATTGAAACGATTCGGCAATGATGGAGTCCGTCGAAGTGTGAATGGAACTCTCGAACGGTCCATATATTCCGAGTTGGTCTAGTATCGACGATCGTTCTGAAAGTTTCTTATTCGATAATAATTATTGGTTTGTGTCGTATGATTTGATTTAGATTGGAATCGGTTTAAGTTAAAGTTAATGGTTTTGTATTGAGCGATTAATGTGTACTTGCTGTATTTAGATTTAGTTGGGTGTTGAGCTTTACGTTTGTGTTAGCTTTAACGATGTTGTTGGAAAATGTTTGTGAGTTTGGTAGCTTGGAAAACAATCAAATTAATTAGTTTGTTAGAATCCTAGTAAATTCAAGATAAAATTTGAGTGAAAACTATTTTTTTTTCTTATTTCTAACTTTGAATTCTACTGAACATACATTTATCGAACTTTTGAAGTACTAAACATTTTCAAACAATAATGCTTGCTGATTGCTGATGTTAATGTTGAATTTTCAAATAAAAAATTATAAAGGTAATAATATCAAAGATCTATTTGAAATAAATGCTTTAGTACTAATTGAGTAAATTAGTAGTTTGACATTCGACTTAATCGATCTTGAATTTAATCGAAACCTAATTTAACCTTACATGAGAAATAAAAACTTCAACCCATCACGACATCTCTTCACTTATTTTGCGTTATTATTGACGAACTATTCTACAAATAAATTTATAAATAATTTCAGTATAAAAAACCATCAAAACGACCCGCTTTTAATATGTGCGATATAAAAGCTTTCGGCGTAGAAAAAAGCTCACGCTCGCTTTTAGCGCACAAATCTATCGCGCTTCGAAGAACAAAGAGTCGATTGTTGACGACCGATACCAAAAGACAGACAAACATTCACCGATTAATTAATAATATAAAAAAAACTGATTCGTACGACTGGATGATCGTTGTCGGCGTTTTGTCTCAAATATTTGTGATCGACTGAGATCGTTTGCGTTGCGCATTTCGCATTTTCGCTGTAATTCGAGTTTGCTGCGTGGGGGAAATTTCAGCGGTTTTCGTATTTGCTCGTGTACTTATTTATTTATTTATTTGTTTATTATTAGCTCATTGAGGGCTCTGTGCTTGATGCGAAAGCTGGTGGTGCGGAAGGCTTTAATGCGCTACCAGTTTTGAATATGCCACGTGTTTATTGAGCGTGGGTGTGCGAAATTATATTTATTTGAATGAAATAAAATTTTAATTTCAACACGCATCTATGAAAATGATCATTGAATAAATATGATATTCTGAGAAATTTATACGCAATTCGAATTCAAATTAAATTTCGAATTCACTTTCTTATAATTACTCGACAAAAGAGATGGAAAATTGAAGCACGAATTCAATCGAATTTGTAAATAATTGATTATGTTTGCAAATTGAATTATATGTATACACGTGATATTTCGATTGAACATAAATCTGATTTATTTAGCTCTATTTTGAAATACAGACGTCGACATAAATCACGCAATTAAAATGAACTTGGCAAACTCCGAACGGCAATAAGTTGATTCCGTAGATGATTTACGGCGAACATTATGAATATTGCTTTTTTCTCGGCTCTCAATTCGGACGAATCGTTTGCGGTGGGAAAACATTATTGCAAATATTTGTCGAAAAACATCCACGTCCATATTAGGTGTAAACTAAAAAGTTATAAGATGGAAAAAGGGCTTTACCCACGGCGAGGGAAGATATTACGCACAAAGTTGCGGCACAAGCGTTCGCGAAGGCGCAAACGTAAATTACGCTTCAGTGGTACTTTTTTGCATATAAAAATTGGAAATGTGGATCAAACTTTTCGGCCTACTAAGTTTTGATAAACGTTAAATATGTTTTTCGCCGAAAAGTGAATATTCATACGCGGCGAACGAACTCGGGGCGAAAACCTCGAGGAGAAAAAATTCGGAAATTGTAAATAAAAATTGACACGACATGAGAAATGTTGCATGATGGCGAACATTCGACTTGTGATTTGTTGCTAGTTTATTTTTCCGGATGGAAGTGTTCTGCCAAAAAAAACGTTTTCCTTTTTTCGGCTTTTTATTTTAGTGATCATGTAAATCGGAAAATCCTTATTGAAAATGTCGGATTTTCCGAGTAAATCTCAATCTTTTGCTCGAGAGTTCTTAGAATATTTCTTTGTATTTGGAAAGGATAATAATAAAAAAACTAATGATTGCATTTTATATGTTTTGTGAAGTATAGAAAAAATTCATCACCGATCCAATTACAATTAATAAAAATCAAATGCGACATTTCCATGATGCATTTAAAGCAAATTAAACAATCGAAAATATACATAAAATACGATTAAAAGATCATCATTTATAAACACGATGAAAATTCAAATTTTATTATATCGAGATCGCCTTAATATGAATATCTATAAAAATTTCCGTATTGACGTCGTTCGAGTGGGCCCACTTTTCCCTCTGAGGGGACGCGCTCTCGTTTAAGTGCGAATTATTTAATTTAATAGAATATAGAAGGAAGAGAACGAGCGAAATGGGAAAACGCTCTCGGCGAGGAGAGTAGGTGCGAAGAAGATTTTTTTTTTATTTAAGAGAAATTTTCATATTTTCGGGATTCCTTTCATCCGTAAGGCGGCAAATTTAAATAAGTGGTTCGCGTCGGCGGCGGCGCCTCGCAAATCCGCGACCATCAAACGCGTCCATTTCAATTTGTTTTCTTATCATTCGGCCTCATCCTCTTCGTTTTCCATTTTTTTATATATTATAGATATATATATTCAGAGGATGGGAGGTGTTATCCTCTGCGTCCCCGGTCTAAGAGATCGAGCTCTGTCCGTCGGTTTTTTTCTGGCTGTTGAACGCGGTTCGGCTCTCGTCTCTCTCTTTTCTTCCCCTTCTATGGGGCATTATTGAATAATCCAATTTATGGCTTTGTGTGCGAACAAAATCATTTAAGGTTTTCGCA
This sequence comes from Cheumatopsyche charites, assembly GCA_024721215.1. Taxonomy (NCBI): domain Eukaryota; kingdom Metazoa; phylum Arthropoda; class Insecta; order Trichoptera; family Hydropsychidae; genus Cheumatopsyche; species Cheumatopsyche charites. The sequence continues at coordinate 7,086,764 of CM045576.1, read as the reverse complement.
CGCGGAAAATGCGATTGGGATTTTCGCGGTTTCCGTGTCAAAGCATACTTTCGACGCAGGATCGTGAGTACTTTTCTGTTTTCCACGCGAATCGGAAAATCGTATTTTATCTATTCTCCAAAGAGAGATTTATATAAGTACATATAGGTATATTAACGAAAGATTTCAAGCACCATTTTGACATTTTAATCTTATTTCATTTCGTGGAAATAATTAAGTCAACTTTCGTAGTATTCTTTCGACAGTTTGACATTAAATTTAAGTAATAATTTCACAAATAGAATCTTAATTTTATTAAGTTCTAAATATAGTCTAAAAAGCATATTTTTAGATTATAAATAATATTGAGACTCAAATAAATCAGCGTAAAACCATCTCGAGCATTGAAAATAAACATAAAACCCATCACGAATCAATACAGCCGTAATATGGCGCAATAATAATATCGATAACGATCAGCTCGCTGCCCCAGAAGTGGTGATCCACTTTATTTTATTCGGTAGTCGAAGAAAAATTTACTTACTCTAACCGCTCGGTCAGGCGGTTAAGGCTTCGAAGGAAAAAAATGACCGACAGAACCTGCGGGGAAATTGGCCGGTTCGAATGCTGCTTGTCCGAGGATCCAATTTTCCTAAAGCACTTTTGAATCCTTTTTTATGCGCATTATAAAATATGCAAAAACTCGCGCCGCCGACTATTCGTATAGTGCTGTATATTCGCGCCACCTACCCTCTGAACTCGCTAGGGAATAAAGGGGCACAATCGTAAACGTAAACCTCGGAAAGTTTCAAAGTTTTTTCTTCGGTTAGATAATGCTTTTGTTTGTATTATTTAAATTATTATAATGTACGTGATTCGTATACTTATGTAGAATCAGTGCAAACATCTGTGATTTCTTATTCGCGAACGATAAATTATGTATGTATGTTGTAGGTATATGCATTTCTAACTGGCGACATTCATTCAATTTTAAAAGAGAGAATGGAAAACGTGTTCGGAAAGATGTTTGGAATCGAAAGATAAGAGTCTAAAAATGTAACTGAACGTCGCATGAGCTTTTCAATATCTGAAAGCTCAGCGCACTCTTAAGCGAAATGAAAAAATAATCCGATATTTTTCGACTTTGTAACGAGATTCCCACACATGAATAACTGATAACGTAGCTTTCAATGATTCATTTTCATAGCATAAAAGATCCTTAAGTTCTGTGGTTAGGGTCGAAATACTATAAGGGGGCTAAGATACATTATTTTTCTATCGTCTTTTTTTTTTCAAATTGTCCAGGTTGGGGAAAAATGTAAGGGGATCTTGTAAGTAGACTATGAAGCTGGGTAGATGGGCGGGATGGGCGGATTTGCTTTTCAAGCTCGGCTGTCTAATCTCAAAATATTTATATGTCCCAACGGTTCAATTTGAACTCACCTCGCCACTATTATGGTCAATTCGCCCTCTTAATATTATTTTCCGCATACCATAGAGTGAGATTTTGTGCGGGTAAAAGCGGTGTATTTGCAAAACCATGAATCAGTTTTGAATATTATGGGATCCATGAATATTTGTAGTTGTGTAAATCCGCTTTCGAATTGCATGTTTGTACGATTTGGGATTTATTTGTGGCATTTATGATATTAATATTTTCACCGGTCTCAATGAAATTCCGATAGTTAAAAATTGCATGCAAAATTTGGTTCTCGTCAAATATTTGAAAACTTTACAGTGGAATTTTCAAATATTAGACTCAACTCTGGCAAATTTTTTTGTGTAAATAATAATACAATGCACTTCGCTAATAAAAAACATTATTTTGAGAATATTTTTTCTTTTATTAAAATACAAACCTGTGACTAACATGATACATATTATATGTAGGTATATAATAAAATATATTACCTCAACGAAAACGACCATTTTCGCATGAAATTTATTAGAAACACCTCCTTGCGCGGAAGAGAAAAAAATAAATAATTACGGCCCATTTAACGCTCGCCCACAATATTCACCCCTCAATTATGAACGGAAAATTTTGCCAAAACTGTGCGGTCCCTCCAGCGAATTGCCGACACCGGCATAAAGTGCACTTCGGCCAGACCCTCGAATATTTCGCATGGTTTATTGCACCATCAATACGAGCGCTTCGCAAGACAGATACTGAATCATACCACCCACCACCCCAAAAAACCGACCCGAAACCACCCCTCGAAGTCCGAAGCCTCCCGTTTCGGGAGTTGCCCTCTTTATCGGTGTACCGCCATAAAACTAAACGAAGAAATAACACCTAGCCGGGGCTTCGTTAAATAAGTGCCTACGTCAATTTTTGGCCCTATCCTCCCCTAGGGTGGGTTTTTCGCATCTTCTGGTGTGGGTTAGGGTCTCAACGAGGGCCACGAGCCTCCTGAGGATCATTACTTGCGTAACACTTGTTTTGCTAAGTGGGTACATGGAAGACCTGCACGGCTGCGTAATGGGCGACCCCCAACAGTTCTGAAAAATGAGTCGATTTTTGAAAGATGGGCTGCACTTTTGGGGATTATTTCCGGATGTGTGGTCTAGCAATGGTTTTTCGTTAATATCATAAATAAAGAATTGATTAATGAAGTTATCATAGTGATTGAAACTTTCCTAAAGGTGCACACAACTCAGTTATCAACTTGTGCTTTCCGGAAAAATCTGTTAAAGCGAGAAAAACTAAATATGAGACGAACTAAGTTTTTCTTTTCCTAACGGCTTTCGATTGGAAAACTCCGTTTATATTAAGTGTATTTGAATCATGAACGAATGCATAGTTTTAGAAATGTATATGAACGGACACATAAAAATTGTATTTTTTAAATACATATGCAGATTGTGAAAAATTTACGGAATCGATCGTACATATTCAAATGTTGGGTTATAAATTGAAAGCGTTTGTACATGTTCAAAAATAGTTCAGAAGAGTGAGCAATATTACGCGAACGTTTCTCGAAGAAAAGTGTGCTGGATTTCAGAGATCCCTAGAAAAATGATTGTACGTAAGGTTTTGTGAAATCTCGCGGAAGATTTTATGCAAGCGTAAATATTTGCAGCATATACACATAAACGTACTGTAAAAAAATCATTACGTAAAAATATCGTTATGTATTGAAAAATTATCTAATAAGCTCGTAATGAAATTATTTTTTGTTCAATTTTTTTCGAATCAATAATTATTAAAAATTCTCAATGATATATTGCTGAAATATCGATATTATAAACAGAGATGTGGGGCAAAGACGACTGCTTTTTCTTTTGTAACTATATTTTAGATAGAAATTATTGCCATTCTCGCTCGAAATACATGCACTAGAGTAAGAAAACCAACAATTTTCAAATAAATTTTCCCTCTCATATCTGATTCTAAAATTCTAAAATTTATTCAAAATGCAATTTTCACCAAAATCACACATTTTCAGCTGAAAAAAAAGGAACCAGACCCACATCCAGAATCCACGTCACCGGACCCGGTCACGCTTAGTGCCCGGAACTTTATTTTGTTTCGCGTCCCCGTTTCGGAAACAATTACGCCGTTAATTAGAGCGAGGGGCCAATTTCATTTAATTCCGCGGCGTAATCGATTCCCAACACACACCGGGCCCTTCAAACCTTGGCCGATAATTAGGGCCCCGGAATTAAATTGCGAGGACAAGGCCTTAAAACTCGGCCCGGTCCTGCGGGGACGCGCAATAAATCAGGCGACCCTCTCTCGCGGACTAATTAAGGCCCCTCCGCTGCTAAGGCCGCATCAAAGGCCGAAGATGGGCCTTTTTCGGTTGTTCTTGCTTTGCTTTTGCTTTTGCTTTCGGTCGTGGGGTGTTTTGGTCGATGCGCTGTTTGCGGATTTTGCAGTTGGCCGACGATTGAAAGTCAACAGGCTCCGGCGATCGATTGCGCTTTTCGGTCGGTTTCGTGTTATGATTTTCAAATTGGGTTTTTGTATTTGTATCGAGTTGTGTTGTTTTGTTTTCATTTCATGGAAAATGTATGAAGGTGATAGAGGTGTTAGTGAAAAATTTAAATCGTTGTATGTGCATAGTTTCAGCCGTTGTATGCAGAAATTGTATTCGAATACGATCAATCGCTAGGTTTTTTAGGATATAAAAGGTTCTGATATTACCTATATGTTATGAGATCTTCGCGATATATCTTCAATAAATAGATATTCAATTTCGAATATGGCTTTTCCAATGTTTGATCGTGTGCACTACTAATTGCTTGGGTTTTATATTCCACATAATTGTTTGTTATTTGACACTTAATTTTCGTTTACGATTATATGAAGTTATTTAATTCAGGCTAATATTTTTTGAATAATGAAAAAAAAGCTCATTGATCAATCGTATCTTAATCACCAAATTTATTAATTTTTATCTAAATTAAGACAATGAAAAATATGTCGAATACAAATTACCATATACCTTGTTATATTTTTTCAATTCACTTCGAAATTTTTGTCAATTTGATAGAATATTTGTATTGCATATTTTCACACAAAGCACGTTTTGTATTTTTTCAGAAATCACTGTGAGTGTTGCGATATTTTTATTTGTTCAAATATATGCAACGATTTTGCATAGAAAAAATGAAATAGTATATTTTTTTCCACGAAGAAAAAGATTATTATTTTTTATGATAGAATTTACACAAATGTATCATCGATATAATGCCGTGTCAAGTGAATTTTCGTAACATTTACAACTCAATAAACTCTTAGATCGAGTCAATAATATTTTATATTCAATTTTCGCGAGCATGAACATTCACCATTTTCACATTTCGGTCTGTGAAAGGCGCAATAAGAGTTTCGAATCGAGAGCAGTTTTTTTTTTTGAAGTATTTTCGATCACCATAAAGATAGGCTGTAATCGTTTTTTCAGGTGTTTTAATGCTACGTTTCGGGGTCTACGGATTTCAAGTCCCGATTCGATTTTCAAGGGAGAATGGCTGTTTCGTATTATTTCCGTTAAATAACCCGACTCAATTGCACGCATTCGTTTTACGTATAAGCCTATCATGATTTCGTCTGATATGGAAAAAATGTTATGAAAATTTACGACAGAATTAAAATTTTATTGTACATGTATATTATTTAAATTGATCCGCAATAAAGATTTAAATTTCGCTCCGAAAATTTGTAGAATAAACACAAATATAAATAGAGCGTTGCTGTTTCAGCACCCCGTGGACTTTCCGATAGTTTTGATTTTCCCTTTGTGTCATATCGTACAGAGGTTCTGTTGATAGAGTTTGGCAAAATTGGACAAAAAAAATATTTTTCATTCAACGCAAACCTATGCATTCGGTTGTATGTGAAATGAAATGGGTAACGTTTGAGACGCGAGCCGCCTTTTCTATGTTTGCTTGTTGTGTTGTTGAAAAAATATTAGCGAAACGAATGTCTGCACGTTGAATTTTTGGACGAGAGGTTTTTTTCAGTTTTTTTCCAGTCAGAATGTAACTTTTAGTTTTTCAGAATTTCTCTCGACGACTTTTACGCGGAGTGTACAATGCTTTTTATTCAACACTGCGATGAAACGATCGTACGTGAAAGTGTGTGTATTTATTTAAATCGATATTTACATTTTATGAAAATATTGCGATTATTCATATTTCGATATGAATGGCACCCACGCACGCCTCGTATACTATAAATATAAAATCGAATCATTTTACACACTTGAGCTTATCGTCATTTCATAAAAGCAACAATGTAACATTTTTAAACAACACAGAAACGAAATACACCCACACATTGTGTTCGTTTCAATCTGACACGTGTTAAGCACGAAAGAGAAAATATTCAAATGTAACATTAACGTTTTAAATATTTTTTCAGTACGACAATATAATTTTAATCGTTTCGATTATAGAATAAAATAATGTTTTATCTAATTTTAGCTATTTAATGGTGACATGAAGATGATTTTGAACATTGCCACAGCTCGGAAAAATTTGTTCGAAATCTAAAGAATAGCTTAAGATAATGATATATTGAAGACAGAGGAATGAGCATTTGAAACTTTTTAGACTTTAAACGGATTGAAAACTATTGTATAGTATTTTAATTGAATACAAAACAAACGAAAAAATATCTGTCAAAACAACTTATATTACATCTTGTGTGTGAGTAATGCATGTTTGCTACAGCTGGGCTTAAAGAAGAACCCTTTGTGAAATTTCAAATATTATATTTTTTTGACATTAAGTTTGCAAATTGTAAAATGTAACAATGCAGAATTTTTCCCAGATGTACATAAAACCATTCTAAAAAGTTTCATCGTGAACTGATTAGATATTTAGGAGTCGATTAAGTACAATCATATGGTAAATAAATTCATATTTATCAATGCAGATAAAATAAATTGATACTGAAATTCATCTTCATTTGAAAAATAATAAAATTTTAAAACTCGACAATACAATATAACACAATATAGCAAACACAGAGGCTTTGCGCGCGCAGATAAACATCAATCGTCTGCGGGGCGAAATCGCGACTCGCCATTGTCGTAAAGGGCGTAAAAAATGCACATAAAGGGTTTCGCCCTTAACACTCCATCTATCTTTTATTACGAGCGATCGCAGATAGGGCACAATGAGCCTTTCACCTGACCCCAATCTGTGGGCCGCGGGACCTTTTTGTCGTTAAAAAGGCGCGCCACTACGCAAACGAACGCTTTTGTCATTTCAGATATCCGTTATGTTTTCTCTGTGATATTTTTTATTCTCAGTATTGACATAATTTATTTTTAGGATTCAATTTTTTAATCGGAATCGTTTGTTTTGACGCTTATTCAATTTAAAGGCTCTGTTTTAAAAATTGTTTTATGATGCGATTTTAGAATTTTTATACTGAGAATATTAGTAGAGGAATTTATAATAGCGTGTAAAGCGATCTCAGTCTCGTCGACGCTATGAAAAATAAAATGATATTAAATTAAAGTTTCTTTGTTAGTTTTTCAATGAAATTGCTTAGTTTATATACACTGAAGAATAAAACAGCGTAAATATAATAAATAACACCTGTGCAATTTTTGCATATCCTGCATAGCGAGAATTCTCATTAATTTTCTATGAACGATTTGTAGTTTTTATTGTGCAGTTTTTCCAAGACCATTTAATTTTTATCTGATATAAAAAAATCCAAACAAGTTATAGCATACTTAAAAATATGAATTCATATTAAAAAGAAAATCTTATTTTAAAATTAATTTAAAAATATTTTTGAACAAAGCTCAACAATTCAATTATTTAGTTTAAAAATGAACTGAATACATTTTAATACAACTGAAATTGATGGAGCATTCACTGAAACGATTCAGCCATTCGCATTTCAACTCTAAACCACTTTCGTAATAAATACTTTGACTCGCATCAAATAAAACACCATCGCGTGAACTCAAACGTTAACATCGAACACAGTTATTGTTAAAGGACCACCGAAGTCCGAGTGTTGCTATATTACATATACAGCCTTCGGAAGTGTACGGCGAAAACAATTTGCTAATGTCTTCGAGATTAAAGGGTGGATCTCGAACCGTATATCAGAGCCGGGCTTTAAATCCGGCTCTCCTCCCTTATGTGCTTGCGCTTTAATTCGGAGCGTTTCTAGTTGGTTTTTGTTGCTAGTCGTTATCGTTGTGTTATATTTAATTTGCGTCGTGTGTTAATGAGCGTTTAGTTCTGATTAAGTGCGGTCGTTCAGATTGTAATGTCGCCGTTGAGACGTTGGGGGTGATGATGTGATCTACTGTGCTTAAATTGATTGTCAGGTTATGTTTTTTTTTTTCAAGTTATAGTGTAATGAGATGTTTCTATTTGCTCTAATGAATAAAATTTTCAGTTAAATATTTGTATGTTCATATGACGACTGAAAAAGCTAAGGACTTCACGATGATTTCGAGAAAAGCGCGCTCAAAGTTGATCATGTGCCTACATGTATTAGGAGGAGATCAAGTGATTTGATGATATATCTCGACACACGTTCCAAATTTGATTATATCCTTTTGCCACCAGATATATGAGAGTACATAGAAGCGATTCCTGTTCATAACTCGATTTCACTAAAAATGACACTTGTACCCTTTGGCCTTTTCAGTCGTCATATGTCATTGCATTTTTTTGCAATTTTTGTTTGTTACGCGAAGTTCCGCATTTCATAAGTTGGAGCGAATAGAAACATTGTTTTTCTCACACAATTTCCGAAAGTCTATTTGAACATAAGAAACTCAAATTAATATCGATGCATTATTGAAAACAACCGATTGCAAAAATTCAATTTTCCAAACCAGCAAATATCTCCGATTTTCCCGCCGGATCGAAATATGAAATTCTCGCATCCTTTTCAAAATTAGGTTTTCATTTATGTGTAATGCATTTGCGCGAAATTCATTCAGCTCACGCGCGCCCAATCCCGAGCCCGTCGACCGACGTACGTGTGTTCGTTCCTCCCAAGAAGACCGTCGGACTTAAATTTTAAGCCGGTTAAATTTAACCGTAAAAAAAGGACATTGAAGGCTCTAAACATGTCCGAATTTGCGCGGCGAACGCGAGAAATAAAACGATGGCGCGAAGATTTTTACGGCTCATATAAAATTCAGGGCGGACGTTTTTTTTTACTCGCTTTCCAGCTCTAGCCGCTCTCGTTTTCTCGACTTTTCTCGATTTTTTTTCATTTTTATATTTATTTTTATTTTTGCACTTTGAGTCGTGTTTGAACTGGGTGAGTGCAAGATATGTATGTGTCCACTTTGGAGATGACCTTTTTACGGTTTTGTTCTGTTGAACGAAAGTTATCGAAATGATTGCAATTCTGAAATTTATGTTGAAATTTTCACGCTGATTTAATGCAAAAGTTAATGATAGAAATATGAATTGAGTTTTTCGCCTTTTGTTTCAGGATATATTTAATAAAAAAACATTATCAGACCGAAAACTCTAAAGATTTACTGTTAAATTAAGAAAAAACCGAGAAAAATCATGGAAAATACTCAAAGCAGCTACAGCACATATAAGGAACATCACTATTGAAACTGACTAGTAGTCGATAATAAAGCTAAATTTTTCATAACAATTTCAATATCGATGTTAATTGCACTCGGGTTAAGTTAGGTCACGTACCAATGAATAACAATTTCAGAATTTGTGTCAGCCATTTTTATCTCCAATGTCCATTTTTTGATGATTCTATCCCCTAACCTACTACTCCCTCCTCCGATATGAAAAAAATATTTAAAAAAAAGGTCTTAATAATGATTTTGCATTCACATTCAACTGAAAATTTCAGGATTCTACAAGAAAACCAGTCGCAAAGTTCAACTAACCCAAAGCTCGTGCATATAAGCTTACGTCTAGTTTCCAAGCACGAACGACATCATAGTCAAGACTGTCAATGTCTACGAAACAATTTCGGATATGTTTCGTATTGTTTCGTCACGCGGGACGGACAGCTCATTATCACCGACATACACCTCCGTATAGTGTCGGTACTACACAACGTAATACGTGTCGGTGCGGGTCGTAAGTCACGCGATACCCCGACGACTTTTATTGCCGCCGCGCATATCGTAATGGGGTGCTTTCTATGCTAATTCGCTTATTTATATAAACATACAATTACTTTTACATAAATCGCTTTCTGCGCGGCTTTTCTTTCTTTCGCATGATGTGTGTTTTATGCGAGTTTTAATGGGCTTAATAATCGCGGCCGCCGTATCGCGGCTGTGTTGCGATTCGCCGCGGTCGTATTCGCATTTTGTACAATATGCTTTTTTTTTCGTATGTGTGTTCGGGAAAATTCGTTTTGTCGTTTATGTTAGGATTATATTATAATGATTTCGATGATTTAAAAAAAATCTGAATATTTTTGTATGGAAGGCCAAGATTCGATCTGGACTGATGAACCAACGAGACGAAGAAATTTGCAACACGAAAAAATTAGATGCAGTTAATTAAATATCAGTTGCTTGAAATCTGTTATGAAATGAAAATTCACCATTTCAGATGATGTATTTTTTCAATATAAAAATCGACCAGTGTAAAATTTTTAGATTCAGTGTACCATTGGTAACCTACGGTGCGACTGTCAAGAATGGTTTATGTGAATATTTTTCAATTCAAAACAGAATTCAGTTTATTTTCTCAAAAAAAAATTGTCCTAGTTGTGTCGATATTTTTTTTCATTTATCGGAATATTGAAGTATCGACGAAAGTCGCAACATTGCATCGGTAGTTGCTTTTGAATGACGTTATCATTAAAATTTTAAAATTTCACACTTAACAATTTGAAATTTTCTAATTGACGTTTTACCGATACTGTAAATGTTATTTATTCCTTTATTATTTAAAAAATTCATTCGAAAGAATCGTTTTTCTTTCAATCCATTATCATTTTTACGATCTTTCTATTCACATACGTTACCGCTATAAAAAAATCCTACTTAAAAAGCTATACACACCCCTCGAAAACCAGCCCCTAAGCCGATTCCCATCGAACGTCGACCACTTAATTTAACAAGATCCCGCAGCAATTTTCCGAAAACCGCGAAAGCGTAACACGAAAGAAAGACCATACGATAAATAATTCAACGACACACAATATCCGTGTCATCCAGAAGTGCACTTAAGTTCGTATAATGCGTCGAATGCAATTTACACAGAACGGCCGTCGATAATGTACGTTTATGTGCGCTTCTTTTCTATATTTTTTTGTCAAAACGGCTCAATATATATTATTATTAGGCTGTATATATATGGAGCCTTTATTCTTGGGGAGGTTTTCATTTTTTTCCCTTCAACCCTCCGCTCGGAGTGCGGTGTCATCTTTCGTCTACGCGGATGATCTTGCGAGATGAAATTCGGTGAGGGTGTTAATACGTTGTCGATGTTCGTTTGTGGCTAAAACGGCGAAACAGATGTTTTCAATCGCATAATCGTATTTTTTTTAAATATATCGTTCTATTGTAGAATGAATTTGGACGACTTTGGTTAAATTGGTACTCTAACAGAACTTTGTCCAAGTATTGTTTAACCCATCAATCAAAAGATTTTCGTTCGAAAGATATAAGGTGAATATATTTTCGATCTACGTAACATATTCTTAGAATATTCAATAAAAATCACAAATGATTCTTACTAAAATCACTTGAAATATGGTAACTGAATAAAAATAGTTCAAAATGATATTTGCTCCCAAACTTGCTTCTAAAGATCAATGAACTTACTAGTCGTTAGTGTTGCCGTTTTCTTTATCACTCTAACATTTGCATCTTTCGTATCAAATCTTTCTCTATCTTAAATAATGATTCATTATAATATAATAATTAATATTTATCTCAAATAACTGAAGAAAAAAAGAAGAAAAAGGATAAAATTGGAAACCCCTCATGTCCCAAACATCTAGACAGAGTCCGCTTACTCGGCAAGGCACGTCCTAGGCGCGAAGGGGTCACAGCCGCCTAAATAACGAACAATATCCCCCAAATGCCTTTACAATCAACAGGGGCTCAAACCCCACGCTCTCGAGACCCCATAACGGTTAACCCCTTCGCCCACCGCCCGTTCGAGACAATTTTCCCATTCTTCGGTGTATCGGTGGGGGTGTTTATGGTCCCGGGATACGGGACAGTCCCGTAAGCCGACTCCACTAAACAAGACTATTCACTTATTGTTGTGTCGATTATGTGCTATGTTTCGTTTATTTTCATTTGATCGTAGGCGTACGTGCGTAATGTTTAAACAAATCAATAGGGGAACACAAAAATTCAATTTGCAGACTGTATTTATTTCGCGGGCTCGCGGAAAAAAGGTTCGGTCTCTCATTTGCATACTCGGCAAATGATCGATGGCTGATTTTTCTCCGTGTAAAAAAAGCAGACCGAATATTTTCTCGTGTGCTCTGTATTATTTTTTTGAAAATTCGAAACGAATCCTGGAGTTCAGATACACGTTCCATATAAATTTCATACGACAATCTGAATATTCAATGCAGCGCTGCTCTCGAAACGAGGTCCTGCAAATAGAAAAACCGAATGTGCAAAATTACTCTGTGTAAAAATGAAAAACATCACGACTCGATCGTTCTTCTACATCCTGAAAAATTAATTGAATCTTCGATTAAAAAAAATGTTAGAATCTATCTGTGTTCATATAATGTACAGAAGTAAATCTCCGGAAATAGAATGTATTGTAGAATGTTAGAGACATAAATGAAACTTGAGTCTCATCGGGTGGCTCAATAATCTCCAGTCTTAAATATATTGTTATATCTTGTAGCTGCTAATTCACGCTTCCAGAGAAATATCACGTAGAAGATTTTCGTAGATTTCGCGAGGAAAATGCTTAAGAAAATATATGCTCTTAATTTAACCAGCCTCAAACACGTCCTATTTGTACATTCGCGTATACGCATTATGCAAACGTAATTTAAAATAAACACGGACCGAGTGTTTTCAGGGGGATTTTTTTCATTGCACTGAATCAGCACCGTTTTTCGAAGTGAAAAAAATAACTTCCCTTCTTCGAATTAAATATTTTAATGGAATATAAAGTGTTTTAAGGAACCGTAAAATATTAGGATTAAGTAGCTCCGCGAAATGGCTGCAATTCATAATTTCGTTGAAATTTTAATTCAAATTTATACATCTCGCATAATAACGAGTCCGAACTACACGGTGGAGCTGAATTATTTGAATCTTTCGACAGATTTTGAAAACATTTTAACATTGTATAAATCTCTTTAAATTTGGTAGTTATTTCGGTGCAGCTATTTTTTAAATGTATTTTCTTCTACTAATTTAAATCGCACTTAAGTTTCGCATAGACGATTTGATTTTTTACACGTTTTTTACAATTTTTCGTAATCACTTTTGCATTTAACTTTGAATAAAATATGGACGCTATTTACATATTTCTTTTTGTAACAAAGTATGTTTTCTTCTTTGGGGAAATTCGTTTACTTTTTTATTTTTGACTGCTTGCAGTTCTCAGATTTGTCCAGATGAATAATTAGTCAGACTGAGGGAAGACGGTCGAGGGTAACGAAAAATTAACATATTTAAAATATTATAATCCCCTAAAAGCATTTCGTAGGAAAATTTCTTCAATTATAATAAAACGTTTGCTACGCGGTTGTTGCCACTGCCACATTTTGATTTTAAGTCGAATTCATTAAAACAACACTCCACTCCTTTAAAGTTTAAGCAGTTGATTTATAAATGAATAGATTAATTTGTTGTTTAAGAAATGAGTTTTTTTCAGAATAAATTTTCTTTCGAAAATAGAAATATTTTAATATTTTTTCATAAAATTGAAAGTCATAATTGACTTTTTTTTTATTGTGAAGGATTAATTGTGCCATTTCATATGTGATTTTGAATATATTAAATGAATATATCTGTTAATATTATATTTGTACTTGGTTTCTTATGAGTGTAGAAGCGTTAAGAAATTTTCGTTTTATTCGTATATAGCATTAAATCTTGATAAACCAAAGTTACCGAGAGTATTATTCATGGTTAGCCGAAAACTTTGCACTGTTAAAACATTTAGCGAGTACGCGAGAAACGCGAGATCGAATAATATGAATCCCGAGTTGAATTTTCGATGCACTCGTGCGACAAAACTGCAAAACTATACATTTATTCAAAGTTTGGTTTGGCTGATTTATGTATATTCGAATATCGAATATTTTCATATAGATTTAAATAAAATATCAAATTGAATAGGACTTATTTTCTATGATGATACCAAAGTTTAATCTAATGCACAAGTTTTGTTTCGTATATAAAAAAAATATTAGTCCATAATCATGTCTATAAATGTACAATACACACATTGTAATACTGTTATTCTTTAATATCACAATAAGTCACGAATTACCTTTGGGAGTCGAAAAGTACAAAATCTGTGGGGGGAACATAAAGAACATGCAACGGCACGTTTTATATTTTCTTTTCCCGAGTTTCGCAATTACCGGTCTGACTATTATAAAGCGATAATTCAAATGTAACTGTTGTGATGTGCGTAACAAAACCGAAATTGGTCACGATACAGAAACATCGAACACTTCCACTATATTCGACGAGTGAGACCACACTTTCGAAATATTCATGATTTTATTCAAAAAAATTATCAAGCACAACTAAAGTTCGCTCGAAATGCATTCCGCTGCAAGAACGATGCAAAAAATGAATTAGAGCATCTAAAAATGAGCGTTTTCAAGCGAACCGCGACCGGGACAAGATAACACCGTTCCGTTTCCGTACTTTTTCCATCGTCTCTATTCGGAACAGGAGGGTCACCCTACGTCCACTTTCACGAAAAATCTGAAAAATCCCAACGAATTTCTCACGTGAGTAATGTGTTAATGATAGCCGAGCGAGCCGCGCTCCGCTTCCTCGCTACATTAAAAACACATTTCTATTCGAAAATGTGTGTGTGTGTGTATTTTGGCGAGTTTCGGGGCTAACTCACCTGTGCATTAGCCATGGCGATTTTCAAACTTTTCCTTCGATTCGATTGGGATTGCCGTAGGAGTGTGGGTTTTATGAGGGTGTAATGCATTTTGTATGTTCGAAGTCGTTTGTGCAAGTATTTGGTGATTTTCTATTCGATATTGTTTTTTTTTTGATAACTTTGAAAGATGATTGAAAAATGTTCATATAAATATTTATCTTTTGTTAAAAAAAATTATAATATTGATACAATCTCGAATAATGATGCGATTCAATAGTTGAGAATGACTGCTTAGATTAGGGAAAACGAAAGAGTTTTCCGTCGTTGCTCTGAAAAAATACTGTATAGGAAACGATTCGTAAGATTTATAGCCCTTTTGTTACGAAAATATAATAACCCTTAATTATCGCGGCGCCTTGTTGAAAGACTCATTTGAATATTGATACGGTAATTTTGTTTATTTTCCATTTTTTTGCTCACTAAACTTAGCTCAGTACATAAGTCACATGCGTGATTGTTTGATCTATACGTTTTATCGACTTTCGATTGGTCAAGTAGCTATTTAATGGATGAACGTTGTGAAAAACAGAAAATTCACAAATTGCGTTTCGAATTAAAAATACATTCGGACAATCTACGAAAGGTCTATTTACATATTCGTTCAAAATTATCCAAATAAAATTGCGAACATTTCGTCGTGAAAAATAACGACTTATAAATTGCTCGATATCATTAAGAGTTCTGATTTCTATCTATGGGCAACGATTGCGAAAAATTTCTCAAAATTACACGACTCCGGTGTAGTTTTCGTGCGATAATTACACTATACTGTTTCTGTATCGTTATCGAATATATAATATTGCGAATGCAACCTGTAATTTTGCGAAAATGATAATTTGTGTTATTAGTACGAATTCAAATGCACGAGCATCGCTCGTTACGAAACACGCTGAAAAGTGTTTAATTTGACGACGTTAAAATATTACAATATTTCGGATTTGTGTGATTTTAACGTTAATACAGAATCTATAACAAGTGCGTAATAATAATTTGTGGAAATTGTTGCGTGATTTAATGCGTGAACAATGTGAAGCTTGTTATTATGAAAAATATTTGGTTTCTTGTTTGGACCTAGGATGCTATAATTATGAAACATAAAATATTATTTTTCTATTTAATATTCTTTTTATTAAATTTTATTATATATCAGATCTTAAAATGAAAATATTTATATTTTTAAATGTATTTACTGAAATTTCATTTCGGAAAAACTTTAATTAGAAATTTTATCGATTCTATCCAAGGATTATACAAAGAGCATTAACCTGCAAGTTTTGTATGATGAGAGTATAAACTGAATCAAATTATAGGATTGACTTCTGAATTAGAATCTATTCGCGTGTTGGACATATAAACGTTTCAGGATACGAAGCATGTTGATGTTTCATTGCAATGTGGTTGACCGTGCCGCATCGAAACTTTCGCAGAGGTGTAAACTAATCGTTTCACTCATACTGCACTGTTACTGTTACTTTTACAGACGAAAGCTTTGAAGTCTAAATAGATTGCTCGTTATCGAAGTTTCAGCTAACTAACTGACGGATTTAAATTTAACGTTCCCGTTTACGTTTCCTCATTTGATCCCTATGCATGTGTAGTTCGCGTTTCACGTATCAAAATACTCTAGAGCTGTTTTAACAATCTGAATATTACGTATAGATGCTGAAAGTAAATATTTTTGATTAAGTAATTTTCTTTTTGAAAGATTACATCGAGTTTTGTGCGAGCTCTTTCTTTATTTCTCTTATTAAGAAGCTTAGAATGCATATAAATTTTATGAATTTTTAAGACGATGTGCTTTTATCGGTGATGAAAGGGGTGAAATTAATTAGAAAAGGGGATGCGCCCTTAGTGCACTCTTGCGATATTGAATAAAATATTAAAATCGCGCTGAAGCTCTTTTGAATAAACCGCATAATTTTATAAAATTCATTAATCGCAAATTGAAAAAAAAAGATTTATAATTGATTCGATGTGCAAAGCAAAATTAAATATAAGTATTGTAATTTTCTAAATATGTAATTAGATCGTAAGATTAAAATAATATGAATGAATTGTAATACTTTATAAGAGTTTTTTTCTCAAAAAGCATTCGAAATCGATTCAAAGCGAAACTACAAAGCACGAAAACTCACAAACTAGCCGAAATCCGTTATAAAACCCCCAACGTTATAGACATTTCGAAAATTTCCATTAGGATACGGGTGTTGCGGAGACGTCTCCCATAGCGTGATGATACACAATCACGGCGGGAAGAACGAAAGAAAAAACACACCCCCCACATAACAACCCCGTGGAAAAAAATCTGAAAAAAATCCTCAACCAGGGGAAAAAAAGCTAGCTCACTCACGACACACGGCGAATCGTATCTTAGGAAATGCAATTTCAACGAAGCTTTGCTCCGACTGTTTTCCACGGCCGAAATTATAGTGTTGCGATCCACGACAAATAAACACGATCGTACACCGACCATGTGTCGGCCTCTTTTCATATATATATATGTATTTATGTACAAGGTGACGCAATGGAGATTAATCCATTTTCGTAGAAAAGCTAATTTGTGTAGACTCAACTCTCACAGGTACAGCACGAAATGAATTCATGTAACCGTACGAAATAAATACAAACATATTCATTCGGAAATTGATGCTAACAATTCTCTAATATATTTACATTGACATATTTAAGCTTTCACTTTCTCAAAAATATAATCGATCAATGTAAAATTTTGACTTTTCAGCTAGAATTTCACTGAACTATGTCCGTTTAGAGTTAAACTAACTTACCCTGCTTCACTCCGTTTAACATATTTTATATTGTGTATGTATATTTGAGGTTTTTCCACATACTGTTATCCATGTATGTATATTTTCATGTACATATATTGTATTATGTGTGTTTTGGGTACATAGTGGGTAAAAGTTACTGCCGCGATACACTCACGCGATATTATAGCGTTTGACCTTTATCGTTTTCGTTGTCGTAAAATCGAGATGTTTGCTCTTATGTGTGTGAAAAATGTTTTTTAATGTTATTTGTTTCGTATTCGGACTTGAATTTTGGGTGAAAATATTATTTTTTCAAAAATACGAACGTTTTAAAAAGGTGTTTCATTAGCATATTCAGGAATTTTTCAAAGGGGTTGTTCAGTTTTGGAGTTCATATATTTGAATAAATATCTAGCTGAGGTGTTTATATCAAAATTTAAATTCTTGTGTGTTTATATTGCGGTTTTGATATGAAAAATTGTGAAATATATTCATTTTGTTTATTTAAAATACACGATACACATTAGTGTGAAACTAATTATAATAGTTTAATTAGTCTATCAGTTTCAGAGCTATTTCCCGTCTTTCACCTCAGGAAGGGAATGTTGCAATTTCCTAGATTATATTTTTGAGAGTATGATTATACTGTTTTCAATTTATATTTCTATAATATTGTTTATTTATTTTTTCAATATAATATAAATAATTTGCGAAGTTTTTTTCATTCCAAATATAAATAACATTTTGAAAAAGAACTCAGACGACTTTGTAAGCATTACATTTCGATTTTGAAGTTTATTGTAAGTCGATGTACTTTTGTGTATTTCGATAGCATATCGTGTGTTTCGAAGACTATCTTTTTGTAAATCCGCTACATGAAACGGTAAATACACACGTAGCTTTTCGCTTTAATAAAATAAACCACCCGGTTTCGAATCAAAAGCTGACAGCTTCCGTTATACGATTACCGTGAACTTAATCTCTCCGGTTCCCCTTTACAAAAGAGGATCTCGAAATTTATTTATTGAAAGCTAGAGAAAGCTGAAAAAACATTAATCTAACTCAGATATGATATGTGATGAGAGCTTTATCCTCTCATATACAGAATTATTTCGAGTTACTCTACTTTTATACAAGTTACATCTATGTAACTTATTACTGCACTCTAGTGCAGTCAACTTTTGAGCACTATATAAAAATGATTCAGATTTAAATTGAAATCAAAGTATGCAGATTTTGTTTACAATAATATAACTATATTTTGATGATATCATTTATTCTTTTTGTCAATATTTCAACTGTCAAATAGCAATATATCTGTTTGATGTTCAATTTTTTCTATAGTAGTAAAATTTCAAATGTCGTTAAATTAATGTTATTGAAAGTTTTCAGAAGACTATAAATGTCCTATATTTGAACAGATTTGCACAAAGAACAAGAAAATATATTTTTTCATTACTATTTTATACAAAATATTCATACATGATTTCTAGTCTCCAGAAAACATATATGTACTTACATTTGTACCCAATTATAGAATTGAAAGTTATATTGATGCTATTATCCGATGATTAATATATTCGAAAATTCAATAACATGCACATACACATAATTACAACTGATTGAAACATAATATATACCTTTTCATAATAAAAATCTAAAACAGAAGAATTCGCAATAAGAGAGCTCTCGTCATTGTTCGAAATTTGCAGAAATCTCTATGCAAAAGACGCGACGAAACGGGTCCGCTTCGGAAACAATAGAGCGCAAACCTCCTTGTGCACACAGAGACAGAGATATATACGAGGTCGCGTATGCAACGGAGCCTTAATATGTGCATAGGAGTTGCATTGCGAATGCAAAGTGAGGTCCTTTGGGCGACGCGCCATTACACCGCCAAAGGGGCGTCGCGACGTCCGTTTCAAAAGCGACCGCGAAATATTATTTCAACGGGAAAATCCGTGTTTGCATATATCATATCGCTACAACAGGTATTCGGATGTGTGTGAATGTGCATTTGTCGCATGTGCATGTGCAGGTTCGACGGTGTTCAGTTTTGAACGTGGCGTTTTTGAAGATGGAATCTTTGTTATGTGGGGATCTGATGTTTTGTCGTTTGAAGGGTGAGTTTTTTCGTTTATGGTCAGTTTTTGTATGAAAAAAATGGTTTAGAATTTTAAGCATCAATCTTTTTACTCAATCAGAATTTATGTGTTTCTTTCTATAGAGATAGACTACTGTCTTTGTACATTCGCGAATTCACAGCGTTGAACTCAATAGTTCCAAAAAAAACGTAAGTTGAGTAAGTTATCATGAGTGAAAAAAATCCCTTTTAAGTGTTTATTTTTTTTTTATTTATGTAACTATTATTAAAAATATAGATCGATGATATTATAAAAATAAAATTTGATTTTTTTTGCGTTAGGATTTCATTCGCATTATCAATATTCGAAAGCGTAGAAATGTTCTGTGTTTGTTCACGTGAGTTATAAAAATTCATGTCACTCTTATACTGTGAATAGTGTGGCAATGTGACTAGCTTTCAAATAATATATTCTTGCTGAAATGAATGGGAATGAACGCAACATCTAAAGAATTTCCATTGTAATATACGGTGAAATTGAAATAGTTCGTCTGTATTTTTCTTTTCAAAAATGTTTTCTTACGTTGAAAAATTTATTTGTGAAAGATGGGAATATTTAATATTCACAGGAAAATTTTTCGTTTTAAAAAATTCATATTTTCTAAACATCATCATATCGAGGCTAGTGTCAAAACGTCTAGCAAAATTGAACATGAAAGGCATATTCGTTTCAATATCATATTTGTATATTTAACTTTCAAATATTATACGAATAACTAAGATAATAAAAATACATATTTTGATAACAATTAGAATTGTAATAAATTTCTAAAAATTCACAATTATTCCTGAATTTATTGCATTAAAAAATCATATAAAACACTTTTTTTAATACTTCGAAATTACACTACGCCTAACATAATAGACACCAAATTTCGATAAAACTATTCATCCGGAAACGGCATCGCTTATTATATCTAGCAAACTGTTTATTTGTGGCGTTCACCGATCAAAGCGCTCTGGCAACACGAAACGAATCCATCTAGACCGGCGTTTGTATACAATACCTAGGTAGGAGTTTTGGCAGCTGTCAAATTCAGAAATTATGGAATCTTCGACTTCGAGACAACGTCCCTCCGCTTCGTTCGATCACCTTTCATAAATCGAGATAATGTGTAAAAACATACATTTCCTAGAAATCTGAAATCTTATCTTAATTTGTGACTCAAGATCAAGAATAAGGGTGTCGCAACTCTATTAATAAATATGTCTTAATTTAGATGTTATCTGCTTTTTCCATGCGTAAATATATTTGATGATTATGCTCCGTGTGATATTTTCGTTTGACTTCAGTTAATTACGCTCTACAAACGACTTTTACTCTTTGATAAATATTTTATACTAGTAAAATTCGGCTTATTGAGTTGTCTTTTGATTTAATTAACTTAGCGATCCTTAGATACGTTTGTTCAGTGATGCTAAAAGCTGGGCCCGTAAATTGAATGTTCCACGTGAAGGCGTCTTTTGATATGATTTAATACTAATACTTCTAGATTGTGGTCCAAACAACAACTATTCGTAGGCGCACTTAAACCCATTAAGACTCCAATAATTGCTCCATAAATATTAGACCAACAACAGGTGTTTACGAAGCCGTTGAATAATTTCCCACCCCTAACTTAAACCGAGTGTGATATGAAACTAATATTGAGTCTTTCACCATTTCCATTCGAAACTATACAGCGAAAATTTACTATCGCAAACGAACAATACTCTGACTAAGTAACTTTATATCTACAAACGTATATACTAAGTTAATACGAAACGCACGATGCCCATCCGACCTACTGACCGAAGTCCTTTACCACTCACGATCCCAAGTTCGTCTCATTAGCAAGTGCAACGTTTCGTGCTGGCTAATTCGATTTGCATGTGTTGCAGCTCAGTTGCCGACATTAACATTTAACAGTGCACCGCAAACGGCGCACCTTTGGAACGCGCCCGTCTCGAATTATATCCGTTTGAATTGAGAAATTCGACATTCCTGTCTGCCAGTTTCTGGAATTTAACATATATAAAGTCTTTGTAAACGTTTCATTCTATTCATGCTTCATATGAGTTATAGTACTAAAAAAATCATCGAATCCATTTGAAACAACTAATAATCGATTCACACATTTTGAGATTTATATATCTTTTGTAAATCTATTTTATGCATATTTTTTACACGATCTCTTTGAACGTTTATGCATGTTTGAATGAATTCACTGTATTAGAATGAATTTGTTGAATGTATTCGTATATGCATACATGTGTGTGATGTGAAGTTCCTTTGACGTTGCACGTGGGAGTGAGGCTTATGTGCCCATTCGCCATGTCGGCAATTCGTCTCAATTTAGTAAGATGGGTTTTTCTACTTTCCCCCTTTTTGGTTTGTTTAAAATAGTGATGAAAGCTCGTTTAAGGATTCGGTAGGTTTTCGTTTTTTATAGATTGCCTTAAGAGAAAAAATGTTCGGATTTACTTTATTTCATTTAATCAAATTGGATTCGTTGAACCAACATTTTTTTAATATTGAAAATTTTTATTCAGAAAGCTGCTTTACTTTCTTTTCAACTATTTCGCTATTGATTTTTTGTTTGTTTCTTCATTTTTTTATGAACATATTTTATTTAGAAAAAAATGTTTTCGATTTATTCTATAAAATATACTAATATAACTATTATATATTATATAACTGTAGAGTGAAAAACCAACCTAAATTTTTTTTAAGAAATTACTACATTTTCACCAAAATTTCGAACGTGCTATAACTTCACAATTCGAGATCTAAATCGCCCCCTATCGCAAATATTTTCACTGGAGAACTTTGCATAAACTCAACGAACAATCCAACAGCAGAACCAACCGGAACCGAACGAAACTCAATCCAAATCCATTTTCACACTGCAACAAGCGAACCCTTTGAGGAAAAACCACCGAACGCTCGCACGGTGCGAAATTTCACTCCTTTCGGACGATCGCCGAAATCGAATTAAAGACCCGAACGAAACCAGAAGTGACGCCGAGGGGGTTGAAAGCGTGAGAGGATAAGGGATGAGGTTGGAAAAGATGAAAATTCCTCTACCCCGAGGGCGTTTTCGGAGACGGAAGGGCTTTGTCGGATGCGAGTTCGGCAAACAGATTTGCCGTTCCGGAGGATCAAAGCCTCGCACGGAAATTGGAGACTCCATCCATCCATCCTTCCATCCATCCATCCGACCATCTATCCATCTGGAGGGAAGTCGAAAATCACTCGTTGTCGGCAGTTCGACGGTTGGTTAGTTCGCGAACAATGTGCGAACGTTGCTCTGAAAATATTTTGCTTTAATTTCGGCGTTGACGATTTTCCGCGTGTCTGGAAATTTGAATTTTTCTGATGGATGTGCTTTTCGTTGTTTTCATTTTTATTTGCATACATTTAAATATGGTATTTTCAATAATAATAGGTTATTTTTGTGGTAGTTATTAAATTTTATTTCAAAGTCTGTGTGTTAGTAATTTAATATTTTTGTAAAATATCTAAATTGTTTTAAAATTATAAATATTTTATTCCACGTATTCCATATCTATAGATATACATAGTTAAATTTATGTGAAATTATTATATTTTATGCGCTACACACATGCTTCATATGCTATGCATAAAGTAAACACGTATTCACATCAAATATCTTATTTATTCGAGTTTACAATTATAATATTATATGTCTATATAAATTCCATCTATAAATTAAGATATTTATTTGAATGTAATGTATTAAAAAATGAAAAAAATTTAGATACTATATAATAACATGAGCGTGAAAAAGCAATATTGGATGGTAGTATCAAAAGCAGAACCCACCCTGTTACAACAAACCTCACCAAATTTAATAACAGGAAAAGAAGTGATCTAACCCATCTAGCATCGTAGTGTCAATATAATCATTTACAACCAAAAAAACTTTAATTTAAACTCAAAACGAATTAAAAACTAAAATTTACACAGAAAACATTCAAACAGCATACACGTAGCGATACAACACATTCGTTCGCGTTCACGACTATACAAAACGAGCTCACACATCGCATCGGTGGCAAAATACGAAAGGGGGGTTTATTTCGTAGCTTTTATTCACGATTACGTAGCTCCACGTGAAATTACATCGGCGTCTATTTATTATCGGGACCGTCGTTTGTGTGAGGGTAGTAACACAGCCACCACCCCCTGTACGAAATTATGCGTAAATGGATATTATGAAATTATGCCGCGCCATCTGGCCCGGGCCTAGACGCCGCATTATATACTGGCTGTTTGCTAGTAAACTAATTATTTTTCTGGTAATTATTAATTATTGGCGCGAGCGTTGAGTGTTTTCTTGTTATGTTCGAGTTTGCGCGATTTATTTCGGATGCGGAGCTCGGTTTATACGCAAGGTTCTTAGAACGGTTTAAGATGTTTGTCACAATTTCTCTATGTATGGATAATTTCGTTCGAATATATTATATAAAGTGTATGTTCTCAATGAATTTTGCTTATAATTTGTGTACTTAGTTTCTACAAAGCTCTAAAATATATTGACTTCCGCTGTTTATGTTCTGGCATATAAGTATTTAGGTTCATTTTTTCAATGATAATTAAGATACATATGTATTCACTTAATTACAGCTATACCTTTTTTTAATGAATTAGACTGCTAACACCAATATTTATTATTGAGAATCTATCAACCTGCAATTGAAAAAAATAGTAATAATAATAGTAATACAAATAAACTTAAATAATAAAATTTGATTCAATGAAGTGCATATATTCTTCAAAATTTCTCTTTATAATCTTCTACACGTACCATTAAACATTTTAATAAAATTACACCACACGCTGCTCCAAATTTCAAAACATCATCTGCTCTCGCCCCCTAAAGTGTGTTTCTACTATATTATTTAATTGTTTGCACCCCGCTAACCGTGAATCTTCAAACAAATGGCCCTTGAACGAAATTTAACCGCGTCGTCGGTGCAACCATCACTAGTTTGTGCACAGTTTCATTGATTTTTAGATGGGAAAATTCCTGAGAGATCGCGGGACAACTCATGTGCGAAAAAACCAATCGATTCGCAATTATAGAACCGCCACACGCACTGATGAACCGGCAAACAATGGGGCTGAAAAAACGAACAACGCTGAAAAAAAATACTATTCGAATTTCCATAATAGATTGTAGTATATGTATAAATAAAATTTATTTAAAAAAAAAACGTTAAAGATTCAATTTTTTATGAAAAACTCTAAGATCATATTAAATCTCAATATCAAATATACCCAATCTCATGTGAAAATTTGAAAAATTAGGATTTTTTCTATAAATATCAATAAAAATCTTATCTTAAGTATGCTATACATTTATTAATCGTTATAAGGTGTTCTTAAACTTGTGTTCGTCTCGAATTTACTCCCGGGATCAATTAGTAGCAGACTTCCAGTTGAACAATTGCAAAATAGTTGCAAATGAACTTGTTTTCAATGTTCGAAGTTATACGGTCAAGTTAATGTCTATATAACCAAACATTGGTTCAATAAAAGTTATATCAACGAACTAAATAAAATCGGTAATTTAATATTTTTATTTTTAATGTAAGAAGTTTAAAATGTTGTTATTGATATAATATAATTTCTGTATCCAGCTTGTTTTTTTTTTTTTCAAGAACAAATTGCAAAATCGACGTTTCAATTTGTTTATTTATATTGGCGCACGAATCCCTTGTTTACGCTGAAAATTAAATACGTTTTAATATTTGAAGTAGGCACCGGCAAAGGCAATAAAATGGCGTACGATTGGCAAAAACAAGGCCATAATAATACGGAACGATCGTCCAAAATGGGGAACAATCTAAGGGAGAGTAGGGAAAAAATTGTCTCCGCCGTTTTTTTCCCTCGCAGCGAAAAATAATACTGGGCCTTTTTTATTAAAAACGTGTTTTGCATTGCTCGCACTTTGGTAACGCTGCAAACTGTAAGGAACGGAGGTATCGAGTGGAAGAGCTGAAATAATATATAAAAATGGATAAGTAAATGAGCTCGAAGGGTAAGAAAAAACCTCTCCGAAGAGGTTTAATTAAAAATAAATGTGCGTCGCAGCGGGTTTTCCTTTCTATTTCGTTTCACTATATATTTGATTTTTTTTTAACGCGTTTCTCTCAACCGTCGAAAATTATATTCGCGTATTGTTTCGCTTGCGTTTTATTCGAGGGTTGTGCTAGAAGCATTTTTTATTTATATTCAACTTTTTTATAGGAGGAATTTGAATTTAATCAAACTCATTTGTAATGAAAAGTTTAGTAATTTAATAGCTTGGAAAACTTTCGAACAGATTTTAAATTTCATCGAAAACGATTTCAGTACCATACTATTGAACTAACGAACTCGTGACAAATATTTATATTGATAACTGATTAGATTTTCGATCTGTCACTTGTGCAATATATTATAACAGTAGTATTAGTCCAAAATTTATATTCTTTAAATCTTAAAAATTGTGATATCTGAAACACATTTCCATAGGCGACCCTCATATAACACGAAGATAACTATACAATGTAATAGAAATAAAACATAATTTTAGTGACAAATACATATATCCTATTAACAAATTACATTAGATATTTTCAAGAGAATGACCCAATTCTCATATTGAAAATCATGCCATATGAGGTATCACTGTACTCGTACACGCTCAAGCCGAAGCGAAGGAGAAGCTTGGAATCCCAACAAAGCCAAGATAAAAAAAAAATCTTCAATACATATACTTTTTTCATCAGAGCATCCAACTTCCGAGACGACCCCCGAGACCGAGGCTCGTGCCCGAACAAAGAAACACAGAACCCCGTTCGATCAATTAACCGCGAGGCAAACTATGACCGTCCCTCGAGATTGTCGGTTTTCGCAAAGTTTCCCCTAATTTCCAAGGTGGAGGCGACTGCAAGACCATAACCGGGGGAGGGTCGAAGAACGGGGACGATGCGTCTTTGGCGAATGGTGAAAACTGTTGAACGACCGTCGGAATGAAAATCTCGCTCCAGATGGTCTCGAGGGGTGGTCGGGTTGGATGGTTGAGTTAGACGGTGATGTTTCGTCGATTGTTGTTCGTTATGGCTGTTGAGGGTTTTGAAATTAATGCGTTTCTTAGTATGTTCTTTGTTTTCATTTGAGACGTGTGATCGGAATAGGATCGTTTGGGTATTGATGGGGTTGGGCATTGTGTCGTTTAATATGGGGGTGTTTTTTAATTTGGTGTTTTGTGATGTTTGAAATTGCTGTCGTTACTTATACTATAATAACTTACCTGCTCGGTACAAACTCAACTCTACGTGATTAAAATGTTTATCAAACTGATTAGCTACTATTCAGCATATATTCAGTTGAACGACCGGTCTTAAAAGTATGTATACCGAATATTATTTATGAATTCTGAAATGAAATTCTATGAATGACATCTTTCAACATTAAAGAAAAACTTTGTAATATCAAAATTAAATTTTATAATTATTCAAATCTTTTATCTATTTTATTCATTTTTTGTTTAGGTAGATGCATTGTACAACAAATGTTTCCTTATAAATATTACAAGATTATTGAATTTGAAAAAAGCTTTCTTGTTACAATTTCACGAATGATTTTAAATTCTCCTTATATTCAATAGATGTCTCTAAATTTTTTTTCGGAAGTTACTTCGATTTTCCTTTTTTTTTTACAACAATGAACATTTTTATTGTCAATATTAAAATTTAATAAAAATATGAAAATAACGTAATTTATTAATCATTCACACTCAATTTAAGCAATTTAAGCATGCTTGCCTATTTACTTGGCTTTTTATTCGAACCGAATAAATTATGTTTTTATGAATGATTTTTTACGACTAAATATTCAATAACATTTATCATAAATGTATTTTTTCCGTTATTTTCTTTCTATTACAGTTGAATTGTGAGTAAAATTCCGACTATCGTATCATAATTCAACTAAACAATAAAACAAGAATCATTTATTTTAGTTAAATATATTTGTCTCATCAATATTAAAATTACATATTGTGATTACAATCTTTACATAATATTTTCCTTTATTAATGTCATAGTATATGAAAAATTCTCACAAAAACACACACAATGAATTCAAACTCATATACATATAACGTACAACATTTTTGGCTATCTGTATGCACGGATTTAGTATGAAATCGCGATATATGAAGTATAGTGCGAAATTTTTACTATCGTACATTTACAGGAAAAAAAATCACAATTCATTCTTACAAAATATATATAAGATTAAAAATAGCAATGCATATACATAATTTAAATAAATAGGACACTATCTTGTAAAACCAAGATTTTTAAAATATTATCGATCGACTATTTTGGAGCCAATACTATACTATCGAAATTCAGTCATGATCGCTTCATACAAAAAGATCAATTTTTCAATTAATTCAATTGACACCCCCTTTAGACAATCTATTTGCCTAATAATTTTCTTTGTACTAACTTCTTCCGAAGCCCAGAGCTTTAAGATCCAAATTCAGAACCGCATATTTAAATGTAGAACGTTCCGAATCTGAATCCCCTTCTAGTGTTACCAGTGAAAGCGCTGTTCAATATCTTTTGAGCTGTGGAACCGAAGTTATTATTGTTTCCGAAAAGACTAATGAAAGGCTTGAAAGTGACAGGCTTTGGAGTCGTGTAAGAATCGGTAGTCGATGAGTCTGAATTGGTCTTGTACGCGTTCGCTTGATAGTTGACAACGACTTTGGATGGATTGTTTTGTTGTTGTTGTTGTTGTTGATATGTCTGACCGTAATTGGAAGTCTGCCATTGGTAAGTGTTGGATGTTTGGTAGTTTCCAGAGTAAGTTTTGTAATTGTAGGCGTC
Source organism: Cheumatopsyche charites (assembly GCA_024721215.1). Classification (NCBI taxonomy): domain Eukaryota; kingdom Metazoa; phylum Arthropoda; class Insecta; order Trichoptera; family Hydropsychidae; genus Cheumatopsyche; species Cheumatopsyche charites. The sequence continues at coordinate 7,058,435 of CM045576.1, read as the reverse complement.
GTACGAAGAAGTGTCCACTGCGTCTGGAGCACTTTCGGGGATTGTGTTTCTGTGTTCGAAGTTGACTTCGTTGATGGCGTTTCCAAAGCTGTCTGCTATCGACAATGAAACGAACGTTTAGTAACAAAATAATATATTAACGAATCGGGGTGTTACATCTGAATCTTTTCGTCTTTATACACTTACCGCATAATCCACTGTATTTTTTCGAGTCGGACAATCCGAATGTACTGCAGGCGGGTTGTCCTTTTTCGTATGGCTTGTATCCGATTACGTTTCCTCCGGGTCCGTAGTTGCACACGTACAATTTGGTGTAACCACGAGATGGGTCGTAGTAGAAAGAAAATCCGCAGCCAACATGAGATGTTTCTCCCCAAACGAGCTAAACAAATAATTAGATATTACAAACAAATCTTAAATAAATTATATCAAAACAAACAAAAAAAAACTCTTACTTGAGAATAATGCCCAGTTCCGTGGCTGTATCCAGTCGGTTTGTATCCGTATGCTCTAACTTCATCAAACCAAGCGTGGATTTGCTTATTGAAATCTGGTACAGAATCAGATGAAGATGATGGACGACGCGTTGTCCAAGTTGCAGCAATGTTTTGTCCAACTGGAAATCTTCCAACATCTCTTTCATGAGCTTGATCGTGCTGGGTCATGCAGTTGTCGGCCCATTGTTGTGCTCTGGTAGCCAACTCTGCGTCCCATTTCTATTTTGAAATTAATATCAAATTAAGATTAAAGATGTGAATCTTAGTGGATAATAACATTTTAATGTTATTTATTTTGACTGGTTTGTTCGGTTTTCATATGCGACCCTAATTACATTAGATGTGACAAAGCGATCGTAAATCACTTTTGATTCACGTGATATCATTGAAAATAATGATATTGTTGTTTCGAATGATTTTTTAATTTCATACGATTAAAGATAATGCAAAATTTTATAATATACATATACTATAATTTATTTTCGGTGCGTTCGACACGTCGGTTGTTACAAGTGGAAAATTTCCTATTGACCCGATCGAGAAACCAGCGAAACAAGATAATTTCGATCGATTCCGACCATATTATGAATTTATATGAATATTTTATATACATTTGTATATATTTGTCGCTGCATGGGGACTGTGTCGATGATTTTTCGCGCTTATTTGATATCGGAAATCTAGTTGACATTAAAAAATCAGCATAACCGGTCGTCGCACGTATCGCACAAGTAGAAAGCCCACACGAGAGATTATCAGATCCATCTTCCTTTCGCGATTCTAGCTTTTTTTTTATTCGAATAATATTTCAACGCTCATTTCGTAAACGGCACAGCAGCATCTGCCGTCTAATATCGGCGTATCGAACTGTTCGTCGCCTGTCGAATTATCATAATTTTTTCAAACGAAAGTAACCCGATAGCTGTGAACTTTGTTGCCGGCCAATTATAGAGTCGCGCATGCAAATTATGGCATCTTTGAACTTGACACATTTGATTTTTTTATCTAGATTGGCGTCGTGTATTTTATTTGTACATGTGTTTTGTATGCTTACCATTTCCATCATGTTGGCCGCTGGAGGTTGACTCGACACCTGTCCCAAAGCAACAGATTGTCTTAGACGATTGTGTTCATCCACAATTGTTTGCATCTCCTGTTGAGACAATCCGCCTGAGCCTATCGGTGAAATAACAAACAAAGGTTGTTGAATGCATGTGATAATTGATAAGCGGCAAACGAAGAGATTAAAAAAAAGCGTCGACGACATAAAAAAGTATGTAATTGATTCTAATGGCTTATGCAAATAGTCAAGCGTGCGTGAGAACTTTTTTCTGAAATGTATACGAATATTTACAATTCGACTTCACACTGTTATGTCATCGAACGCGATTTCTTCTCGTCGCGAAAGAAATTTCGAAAAAATTGTCAAAAGTTGCACTTACGAATCATCTGTTTTCCAACTCCGCATCCAGCGACCATGGCGATAGCCGATAACACAAAAACGACACACGCGGCGTTCATTTTCGAAATATATTTGATTGATACACAAATTCGAAAGAAATAAAACGATCAGATAATATCCTCTCGAAGAAAATGTCCTAACGTGAAACTGCTCTAGACACTTTTCAGACGATCTTCGCTCGTGATTTCGCTAAGCGGGGACACTTTGTCCGGCTGATGTGCTGTCTCCTCGTGGTCACCACTTCTTCGGATTCGCAAGAGCCCGAAGAATCGGATGTACCGATCGATTGAGAGCCTAACTTTGCCGGTCAACTGTCCGTACGACTGCACGGCGCGAACTTCAATGTTAAATCGCCGGTTCGACTCCGAGTTATATAGTAGCGCCAAAGCGACTCGTCTTGCTAATGTTGGTGTAATTTGTGATCGTGTTAGTATCGTGTCTTCGTCGGTGTTTCTGATTTTCGTTTGGCGTTGATGATGGTAGATATTACGTTATATTAGTTGCGATCTATCGATGTAAATCGATTTTTCACTTCATTAAATTTTATTTCTTCGTTATTTTTTTCATTTCGTCTATCTGTTTGACATCTGGAGCAATCGATTAGTGAATAATCAGTTAGTTTATCAAGTATTTGATTCAGATATGTGATATTGTGCTCCAAATAATTTTGATGAGATTCATATAAAATTCTTGTCAAATCTACTAAAAGCAATGCTTAGATATCAATCAAAGTAGCTGGAAAAGATATCTATTCAATAGAGTTGTCGTAATTGCTAAGCCAACGTCTGGTACAACCTCTTTCCAAATTTATAAATATTTAAAATTTTGAAAAACACACTTCAACGTATTCGATAATACTAACAAAGTTTTTTTTAACATAATTTTTTATTTGATTGGGACAAATGACTCTAACTGGAACACAAAGTTCGAAATCAGGACACATTCCAATGTTTCGTCATTTATTGCAACCTTGCAATTTTAAATCCCTGTTCTATAATATTTTTCAATATCATTAATAGATTTTATATTCGTTTAGTTATAGTTATTCTTTTTCAGAAAAAAAATTACACCTGAAGATAATTACGTATCCAAAGGTTGAAATTTGTTTAGTGATATAATATTTTGAGATCATAATACTGATAACTTAAATTGTAGTTGAATATTCAGCACAAATATTGAGTTAGATGTGAAGATAACAATTATTACAATTAAAATTCAATAAAATCACAGGTATAATCGTTTCAATAACTCATTTAATAATTACAATAGATCCATAATTAACTTATTTACCTATTACACTTGAAATTCTAGGTATCAGAATAAATAAATATCTCAAATATGCAATGATTATAATCTTATGAAATTATGCGTTGATTATGAAAATATTTGGATTACTTTATTCGAAAAAGTGCATCCTAACGATAGCGATATTTTTTTTATACACAGAACAGGAAAATCAGAACACTCTCTTTTGGTGAGGGATCATTTTATTGCGGACGACCATCGTTTTTGGTGTACGTGACTTACCTTTCGCCCTCGAAGGCATTTTGGGTTTAATGGCGATTTGACGACCATCGAATCATCAAAAATATGAATGCAATAATTTGAATTTTATATGAGTATATACGTCGATGTTATTGTGATAAAGATAATTTCCGCCACGATTTGTTATTTTTCTTTCGAGACACCGAAACGTCCTCTTTGGAAAATATGTAAACAATTTTCCGTTCATAAACGAATTGAATTGAATATTTAAGTCATTTTTCAACATTTTATACGTTTTAATTTTTTCAAATAAAATTTTCATTTGAAATACTTATGTAACATATACATTTTTTTACTAACATCGACATAATGTAAAAGATGTAGATGAGCGGTTAAGCGCAAAACCTAACTTACCCTTAAACACACGTCATATTGTACCCGATATTTTTTAATACATGCATTAATAATGTATAATATTTTCAAACGCGTATTATACAATTAGAAATTGCTGAAATTAATATATTTTGGTATTTAAGAGTGTAATCGTCAATTAACAAATACGAGATATATGTTTGCTCTCTCGACTCAACTTTCATGACTCGAGATTATTTAATTAATCATTACCGTTGCACAAAACATGTATTCTATTGACATAAAACGAGTTAGCTAGAAAATTTATCACTTTATGACTGAACATTAATAATATGCATTTACAGTAGGTACCGAGTGTCATCCTCGCATTCATAAAATGCGTATAGCGAATGCGTTTTGTTTCCGTATTTCTCATTTATTATCTCGTCTTATATAGTACATTAATGATAATACGTTAACAACATTAGTATATAAGTTGAATTCATTAAGAATACACTGTACTGCATAGATATACATTTTCTTTTTTTTTTTTCAATTTCGTGTGGAAATCCTATTTGAATATAATCTTTTGATTTATTGAACATCAAACAAATTTTCGACGAAGTTGCTTTCCAAGGCAAACATTATTTATGATAATACTCCATGTTTGATAAATTTGTCTGAATTTATGAGGGTACCAACATTCTTACTCAAATAAATTAAATATATTCTATTTAATTTTATGATGTTGACCTATTTTTATGATTAAATATGTATACCTATTTATATATTTTAGAATATAACAACGTAATCAATAAATGAAAAAATGTTTACACACAGAATTTTCATGCCAGTTAATTTTATAGTCATTTTGAACATCCTTATTGAATCATAATCGAGAAGTGCATAATGATTTTTGAAAAACCTTTTCGTATTTTCCTTGACTTTTCACTAAAAAGTCATTAAAACATGAGTGTTGTTTGTAAATATTCTCGAACAACTTTTTCTTTAATCTTACCGATGAATGAGAAGGAGAACTCTGTTTACAAAGTACTTGTGAAGAAATGGGTGTAGTGGAATATTTTTTTCAGATTTCAAACGAATGGGTATAAATGATAAATATAAAAGTATATGCATAAATAATTCATTTACATATATGGCTCATATGTTGTGTGGGAAAACTACATAATTTTCATATTTCTGGGAAAAAGTGCCGATATTCCCAATGTCTTTTCCGCATCAACGCCTTTCAAAAATATTAATTGATTTCTTGAGAACATATTTATTTGTTATGCCGAAATTACGTATGTCGATAATTTCGAATGAAATCAATAAATGACCAACAAATAATGGCTTCCTGTGAAACGCATTTCAAATGTTTGTTTTTTACCGCGACAGTAAAATGTGGTGACGTACATAATTTTTCGAACGAATATGCGAAAAGTTTTTGCTTTGTGGAACAAAAATTATAAGCTTCCGTGCAGTTCTAGAGAGTAATATTGTTTTTATAGTCATTTCGTGATACTGGATTTGGATACAAAAAAATATTTTCCGGATGTGGACGCTGCGTAAATTTCCAAATTGTTTTATCGGGGCAACCCAATTGTGTTTCTCAGTATCACTCATAAAATTTTTATGTGTTTATTGGTATTATAAATAACGATGTGCTTATGCTATATTATGAACATGTGTAAGTATGTGTTGATACAACTTTATTTCTTAAAATTTTTAAAGCCATTTACAACTATAAACATACAACTAATAGCTTTTCTATGCCAGAGTACCAAAACTGTAACATTTTTTTTATAATTATTTATTTTCAAGTTTTCATTTAGTTATTAAATTTTTCATAATTAATTTGAAGTATTTTTCATTTATGAAATATTATAGTGAATATTTGTGATTTTCCGTGAATAAATTTTGTATATGCAATTTTTTCATTTAAAGAAATCTTCAGTTTCACAATTAATTTTCGAAAACTTGGCAATCAATCATACGCATGCTTGTTTTATTAGCTTCTCACAGGTGTACAAACAAAACACAAATTAAAAATTTAAACAATCGATTCGTATATGTACCGTAAATTTTTATGACTTTTCGGCGGAATTGCGATTTTACGGCGAATCTTTTGAAACACGCATAAATTTTCTAAGGAAGTGCGTAAAATCCGAATCGAACTCATCAAAACTGTTTTTGAAAACTTTTACTCGTTCCATGAACACATATAATTCTTTTGAGGAAAACCAATCAATCTGGCTCTGATTCGAAGAATTTCGTTTTTGGCAACCCCCATAAATTCAACAAAACATCCGATAAAAATCCCTGTTATCTCCTGTTTCCACAAAAAGCCATATAAAAAAACCCATTAAATTGCGACATTCATGAAGCTTATCTCACCAGCTCGAGAAGAAAAACATTCAAAACTTTAGGCTATACTGAAAAAAATCATAACTTAACACAAGCATATGCGCTCACGGTTCCAAAGCGATTACATACGAAGATCGTTTAATCTGCATACAAACATATTTTACATCAAAATACGTCATTAAATCGTTATTTAGAGTACTTTATCTTATATAACCGAAGCGGCCCTCATACATATAAATACACATTTTTCATTGAAGGGCGCATCGCGCGCGCACTTAACATGTAAATTTCTCGAGTGCAAACCCTCGTCAAACGCGTATATATTGTACGTTTTACCTTTCTTCAGATATCATCGAAACGCGGACGATGTTCAAAGCGAACTTCCACCACGGTCTTTGACTCCCGTGTTAAATCGTTTGATTCATGATCGAGGAAAATCGACGGGGGGCCAAGTCGGTGAAATTCGATTTTGCATAACGCGACATGCAACGAACGCATCGTTCGGTGAAAAATCGCACGTTTGATTTATTCATTCGAACGGATTCAATAATCGATGTTTATATATTTTTTTGAGAGGCTTCCGCAAAAGTAGCGTGCTATTGTTTATGTTTTCGGGTGAGTCATCTCTTATTTTCGCCGTTAAAAAATCAGTAAAACTAGTCGAAGCAATTTATGTACGGATTGAATTCAGTATGGCATCATCGTGCGCTAACATTACCATAATCGTTTTCGATTTTTGCCATTTTAGTCTTTTGTGAAGATGTTCGATTATAATGGTCGTGAATCACGATTAGAAGGCCCTGATTTCATACATAAAAATTCAATAAATAGGCGCCGCACTACTGACTTACATCTATTCATACATATATTGGTCAATGATTTGTTTCGTTTTAAAAATATAACGAACTTGTCGTTTGATTGAAGGTTTTTTGACCTCGAAATTGACGATCATCGACCCTTGCAAGAGAGCATAAACCCTTTTATGTTCGATAAGACTAAAAAAATATTTTACACCTGAAAGAAATTGGACACGATAAATTGAAATACAAGAGGTTTTTTTTTTACAATGCATGATTTTTTTCAAACATTGTTGCTAAATATACAATTGCAATTCTAAAATAACTCTATCTACAATAAAAATGAACACATCGTTTTTCAAATATCGATATATCATTAAATTACGGTGTAGATTTCATTTACTTGTGTCAAACAACGTGGGCGTGTTTCGGTGTCAATTGTTGACTCTGTTCGTTAACACCACAATCTCGGATTCATTCAATAATATTTTGCGTCACAAAAAAATTAGCGAATGATGTTCTCTTAGATGGGGAAACGATTCTTCTTTGTTCGAAAATCATTTACCGGGTTTCACCGGTTTGACAAGCACGTTAAACTCCATCGTTCTCGGGAAATATGCAAAGTGGAACGATTGAGAAGTTTGAAATTCGATAATACTTTTTTATTTGGTTTTATTGGAAACGGCTGCTTCTCGTCTTGTCGACTCGATCGACCGTCGATAAGTGCACAAATATAAAAATCGAATTTTGTTTCGAGCAATATTCGGAGAATGAATTAACTCAAAGCTCAAGCTCTTCAACGACTGAATATATCAAGACGGGGATTATCGCGAGAGCGAAGCTCGATTCTTATGTCTCAAGTGCATTTCGATGAAATCTCAGCGATATTTCAAGTATGCGTTCTTTCTATAAGTTGTCTGCGAATGTTTTGTATTTTTTATCAGTGAAGACATTCGAAAAATCTATTCTTCGGTGTAAAAATCGGTAGTCAGGTGATCTCATCCGTGTGCCGCTTCCCACACTCATTCAGAAATCATCACACATTTTGTAGCATATGACATTTTTTTTATTGATGAAAAATATAAAAAGTAGTGGTACCAACCAATCAGGTTTTCGTGATTAATGCTGAACGATGTGCATTTTGGAACGTATCTAAATGTTGAAAATTTAAGAATTCTTCGCCGAAATTCAAATAAGCCTGGCACCACTGACAGTAAAAATTATATAAATATGTATACATAAATATGTCTAGCATTATAAATAAAATTAATTCAATTTTTTTTAATGATATAAAATTCTCTACAGAGATATTTTACATTCAGCAAATTTTCACCTATAATCAGTAACTTAATTAATCGAACTTTTTTTTTATAAAATTATTCTTTGTTTATTTTTCACATCGAGGAAGTATCTTTTTTCATTTTTAATAATAATTTATGAAGTGTTAATAAAATCTACCATATTAAACCATAATATCAGCTTTCATATTTACATTTTATTTGTATGGCTTTATTGAAATGAAGGTTTCTTTAATTATCGTGCACGTTCTGCTTAAATATACATACATATTTACAAAACTACACTGTTTCCACCGTTGATGGTTTAAAATAAAAATATAACACTCAAGGTTTTCTCAGTTTTTTTTTTTTTTATTTTCGTCAATTTGTTTTACATATTTTCAATTCATCAAATATTCTAATATATCTATAGATACATATTATAATAATAATTGATTCCATTTAACCATTGTATTTGATCTAAAATCGAATTAAAATTTCTTTCCTAATGAACAATTTGATTAAGATTTCAAAATATTCCATATCAAACTATTTCGAATTCAATCAAAAGAAATCACATAAATATCTCATTATATCTGTAGGAAAAATACTAAATACATACTTCATTAGAAGAAACGAAATTCAATATCGATATTAATTAATTAATAATCATTTACAACAAATTAGATCTAATGTAAATGGTTATAACTTAATCAAATGGTTTTCTTAAAATCAAATAAATTAAGTAATCTCATAATTCGTTCCATTCAAAATTTCAGTATTGAGACGAAAAAAAAATGCTTAAATTGATTCTAATCGAGAAATACATATAGTGAACATATGTGATCTAGCTTAATTTATTTATTTTTAAGAAAACCTGACGAAGTTACATACACTGACGAGGCAATGGTCATTTAATTTATCACTTTTTCCAAATTTCATCGAATAGATTTACACAATACTTCTCTTTCCATACGATACAAAATATGAGTTCAATGCACTATGAAACCCCCAAAGCTATGAACACTAATGAATCGTATCGATATTATGAGCATAAAATTGAATTGAACCGAAACCAGTATTAATTAATATTCACAAAAATTGCCATAAGCATATTGTACGATTAGTGGATAAGTAAATCAAATCACATTTTTACAAATGAGTTTCACGTAATATCACACTCGTGATGGATCCGTTTTGATTGAGATCTTTTAATTCCTATTATATATTATCTTTATGTAAATATAACGTGTTATAGTTTTCTAAATGCCTTTTCTTTACTTTGTAAATATTTTATTTTTTAAATGCGATTTTTCCAATCAATTTTCCAACGAACTTGCATTCTTTCAAATCTTATAATATTTTTAAGCTAGCCGAAAAATGACACAGACCTTGAAGTGAGCAAGAAGTACTTACTATACGATATCTTTAATCGTAAATTTCACAGAACATCTTACTCAGTTTATTGTCGAACCAATCCAATGCACGCCCACGATCACGAACTGGTGAACTCGATCTCACACGATTGAAAAACATTCTTTTCACCGTCGACAAACAATTTTGTTTTCTTTCTTCTCAATTGACACTGATATTGCTGATGGCAAGCTCATACGAAAACGCTTCTTTAGGACTACGGTGTGCTTTTTTGCTCTTTGTTTATCATAAAATATGGATTTTTCTTATGATATTGTAACTTAAGAGCGACCACCGTGTGTAAGGACATTGACTTCATACGAGGAAAGGTTTGATTTAACAAATATTTCAATATTTTTTTATTCGATTATATTAATAATTATTTATATTCATCAAGTTATTTTTAAGTAAAGATTGTGAATGGAATTCATAACTGTATAAATTATGATAATAATCACGAATGTATTATATTTGCATCAATATTTGAAAATCAATTAAACAACACTACTTCAACATCTTTACTGACAAATGAAAAAATCAAAAACATTTTTAATGTTTGTTAGATAAATTATTATATTATATAACGCTTTGAAATTCAAATACATCATTTATAATCAATTAGCCAATAAATTGTCATTAGATTCGGTAATGGTATTAGTTACGGTGACTAGCAAATCTCGATTCGTGATTAAAGTCTTATCGAAAATTCACATATGCTTCACGTTACATGTATCGATGTTGAGTTCAACATTTACCCTTGAAAATGATTACGTTATTAAATTTAACCAATAAATCTCGCATAATGTCTCCAAAAAGCACTTCGAATCTCGTATCGACGCATGAGTCATTCCAATAAGATTTTCTGCGCAAAATCGTTGAAAAACCCTGTTTCTGAGCTTTTACATATTCAAGAAAATATATGTATATACATATATAAAGCCACACACAATCGTTGGCCATTATATATGTATTTAAAAAAGGCATCAAAAATCACTGTAGAGAAGCAGACTCGTCGTCTCCACGAGACTAATTATCGAGATTTTCGCATACTTGAATTATTCATCATGTGTGAAACGACTGATTTCGATTTTGAAGTTTCATACTGTTTTGTGTGGTAAATTTGAATATATAATCGGTTGGTTCTTCGGGTAAAAATAGGCGTGAGCCATACTGAATTTCGGCAGATTTTTTTTAAGAAGTTCCAAAATCAGTTGACCGTTTTTCCTGCTTTGCTACATTAGTCGAGACTTAACTGCCTTTTATTTTATTATCATTATAAAAATGGTTTTTGTCATTTTATTTAGTTTCTGAAAGAATCCTTTGATGTTTCGATTTTCAACGATGATGTAATATCTAACGAATTTCACTTCTTCACAGGCGATGAGACTTTCGTTTCTTTGAATTTGAATAGTTCGATAGAAATTTCTAATTTTATTTATTGAATTGAATGTATATGAATCAAGTTGCCATAAATTTATCCGCTGTCAGATTGGTCATAAAAAATTACAATTTTCCAGACTGACCGACGTCGATGAAGTCGTCGACTTGTCTGGCTCATATGAACGCTGGAAAAAATCTCTTTAGTATTCACTTTAGAAAACCAAATCAAATTGTTGATTAAAATGAATTAGCGAATTTAACATAAGAACTGAACACTCGCAGATGGAATAGTGCGTTAAAAATTTTACGATTGCATAAACGATTTATATAATTTATTTGAATTTTAAATTTTAACCGTCACCGTTAAAAATTACTTATAAATTACAGATTTATATATTCAAGTATTTTTGAAAATATTTGCACGATTCGATTTTACATATGTGTAAGTCAAGATTGCTGAATGTTTAAAAATATTATTGGAGCTTTTCTTATTTAAAAAAAAAACCTTTTACCTAGGTTTCATTTAATAAAATTATTTTTAATTATCAATTTTATCTTATTGTAAAACATTTTACAAATTAAAAGCAATGCAATAATATTTATTAAAGTCATATGGCATTATACAATGTAATGATGATTATCATTATACAATATTGAAAACATAAATCAATGTCTGTGGAAAATTTTCTTTGACTTCGGCGCCAATCATAATAGTTATTGAATATAAATAATAGCTCATTTGATTAAAATATTATGATAATAAATTTTTAAGTATTTCTATGAAAAGTTTTATCAAAACGAATTAAGAATTGTGTGCACAAATCGTATTATTCGTTATTATAAACGCATCTTTATACGCTATACATATGTATTTGTCAACTTGGTGTTGAAATTGACCTCTAAGAATGAAAATCGAGCTCGTATTTATAGCCTTAAAATAATATTTTTAAACATCGACACATAAAATCAAGGTGAACATAGCCTGGAGGCTTTCGTTGGTCAACCGATGAGGTTTTCAGCTATAAACTCATTGACTCGATAATAAATAATATTATTCAAACACGTTAATACGTTAAAATAACTATCAATTAAAATGATTTATGTATCACACGAGATCGCCGGAAAATCAATATCAAACATTCCGTTAATCCTCACAATTATTTAACATGTTTATAGGTTGATGACCCACCGATTTCGATTTTGACCCTAAGCGGCCGGGATGACTCACAGTTATACATTTGGATTTGACTCACAGTTATACATTCATTTTCTACTTTTTGCGGCTAAAGTAGCAATAAAACCAGAAACCCGCTGGATTTCGAAGAGTCACCATAAATCAACCAGTTTTGGCACCCCCGTTTGACCCGCCAGGTTAAATTGATATCAAATGATGCAACTTTTTCACCAACACACGACTGTTACGCATTTTATACGGACACAATTGTTATCTTTTTGCGAACATTTCGCCTGATTTATGGGGCGATTTCGTCCTCTCGCTTCCACACCTGGGTTATGCAAGGTGTTAAATGCCAGTGGAGCAATTTGGCGAAGTTCGTAAATCTCGCGACTGTCCAAAACTGGATATCTCATACGATAAATCTTCGAAAATTCGATTCGTTAAATTTGTTTTATTGTCGTGTACCGCGCATTCGAAGAAACTCGCACGATTCGCTCCCATAAATCAATTTTTATTCAAATTTATCAATTGTGCGTATTCTATCAAGGTCTCCTTTTTGCCGATTTGGTTTTGTCGCTGCGAACATCTTGATTAACCGTTTATTCGGGTGTTTTTTTCGTTTCATTTGTTCGGAGGGGGTCAAATGTATTTGAACCGTGAATCATCGTGCTTTACCTCTTTATAAATTCACTCAATATATTGTGGAAGTTAAATATTTGATTATTGTAAAATTTGCAATTCTAATTCGTGTATCGGTCAGCAGCAGATTGAAATCATCGTATGCTGCGATGACGAAAAGGCTCGTTTTCTAATAATTTATATTGTCTAAGAATTTAATGGGCAGCGCATTCTGATGGGAGTAGTTCATCATTTTCACACATTCGAATCGAAAAATTCTGTATGAATCATCGATTTTTAATTAAAATATTAATATTACTCTCGAACGTTTTGTTTTTCCACAATTCGTTTTAACACTTGAATTTGCATAGTATTTGTTGCGGATTACGTTCTTCATAATTTCGAAACGAAATGTTTGCATTTTGAGATTGACATTTATGCTTTTCGATGAGCTAAGAGGGAAACACATAAATAAATATTCATCAGTGTCGAGATTTGCACACTATCGACATCCAATGGCACTTTTTCTGATGTACGACTTTTGTTTCAAGGGCTTCGAGTCCTCTCTCTTAGAGCATCCATAGCAAAGAGTACAAGTTTAATTTATGACCTCTGGAAATTTAATCGAACAGAAATAATCAATAAATTGATTGCTATCTTTGCGTGAGTTTCGCAGAATCGAAAAGTGCTACAAATGTATTTAAATAAATGCGTATGAAGTATCACATGTCTTTCATGTTCATTATAAAATATTGTGATAGCAAATGTTCAAACTAATTTTTCTAAGCATTAGTGTCAAAATCAAATGATTTACTGTCAACATTTTAATTGAGATTTATGTTATAGCGAAATAATATCATACTTTATGAAACTGGCATAGTCAAGGTTCATTCAAATGTATTCAAAGGATTAAAAGATTAAAGTGTATATGACTCTTTTGAATTACCATATCGCTAATGAATACAGGTATTCGAAAATAACATAATATTGAAAAAATTCAAAGCAATAAACCTTCGAGCAATTTGTCGTGAATCACAATTAAAAATAATATATAGACATCGATTTCGGTGCAAAATCCATTTTTAGCGATTAATTTTAAATTTTAATAAGCGGCGCTTGCAATCTTCGAAATGATATCATACTTTCGTAGAGATACATAAAACAATTTTATTCATCTCATGCGATTTCGAGCATAATCGATAGCGCATTCGCTGACTCGTGGCCACAATAAATTTCGAGATTACAAGGCGAGAATGCGTTTATTCATACATTGTCACATTTCGAAAAGAGCAATTTCCGCTTGTTGGATCGCGTTATGTGTTAAAGTCGTGAAAAATTGCCCAAGAATCGAACGGTCAATGTTAACCACGCGGGTCATTGCCTAAAGAACATATTCTCAACGCATTCGATTCGTACAACTTTTTTTCTACATTTTACAAACCTTCGATCTAACTCCGATATATAATTAATAACGAGCGTATAAATAGTTTCGATATTTGGAAAATATAGACATATAGAATAGATTCGTTCTTCCGGGTGGCTGTTGCGAATTTGTCACATTTTTTGCATAAATCGGATGCGTGTTTGAATTATTCAAACGCATTCGTCCAAAATAAGAGAATTCACCGTGGGAATCGATCGTGTTAAAATATAAAATGAATTTTGAAAAAACGGAGTTATCCTTGAGTCGGGATTAAAGTTTTCCCGCTAAGTGTTGAGGTCGGGTGCTGATGATACGGCTTCGAGTAATTGACAGTCGATCTTTACACGTTCATAATCAATGAGGTCAATGCTGGCTAATTTTGAAGAATAATGGATTGTAAACGGGTGCTTGACATATTGAGATTGTTATCGACGTGTCATTTAAAAAGCGCATACGTTAAGATGATTCGAACTTTCATTTATTCAATTATTTATACTTTTTTTTATTGAAACAAAGTGATTATTTCGTAATATTCTAGTATCATTATTTTCCTTTTAAAATTTTTCCAGTATTCCCACTGTGGAATAACAGGTTTCATCATTAGAAATGCATATAACAAAATGATCATAGTCCAAATATCAATTATTTCAAAGTACCGAAGTATGATAAGAGAGTAATTATGTTAACTAGAATAACAAATTATTAAAACAACTTTCAAATTTCCAAAAAAACCCCAATGTTATTGTCGGGTTTTTTTATAATCTAAAGTAATGAAAGAAAATTTAAAAAAAAAACATTCGGTCATAAAATGAAAAACCGTATTAGATCACTCAGTCATTTCAGAGCACATTTCCATTTGTCGATCTCAAATAGGAAAAAAATATAAATATTCTCACACCTGGTCGAAACAAATGCACGCTTTGAAAAATCTGTATTGAAATTCATTCATGATTCGCCTGTTATATAAGCGCATTATGACACATAAGTCTGACGATAAATATGTAAAATAATAGATTGGCTTCTAATTTATTGACACCTTGTCTTCACTTTTGATTTTGATCGAACTAACCGGGTGGTCTTCAACTACGCCCACTTTTCGATTCTCGGCGACGAAAATCGCGAGTCAACATGCACATGAAACTTACCGCAAACACAATATTTACACTAAAAATCTATATAATATACATACACGATTTTCTAAATTGCCGAAGCGGACTAGCAGTTTTCTCAAATAATAAATTTGTATGCACTTTGGTAGTCAAACTTTCGCCAGGATCAGCATTGATAATTTTTGATTCAAGAATATACAAAGATTTGATTATCGTTATTCTTTATTATATTTTCGTAAATTTCCATGTATTTAATCACTTAAAAGTTACAATTTTTCCATAATAGTTGATGCAATTAATACTGATGAATCATTACTTTTTAGATATGATACAATAATATATCATATCTAGTAGAATTTCTGATAATTTCGAAAAATTCGTCGAGTTAAAAACAAATAAGTTTCGATTTTCCTTATTTTTAATAATAAAGTGTTGCCTATATGGTTGAATAGGAGCTCGTCGTATAAATCGGTCGAAATTCGCGCTAACTGTCTTATCATTTAAATTCGCCGATGGACAGTGATTTACAAAACCCGTTTATTGTGTACATTAATTCTAACACACTTTTCTATGTTGACGCTGTTGCCATGCATGTGAAATATACTAATTTTATGTGTAAAAGACATGTGAGATTTTAGCGATAGATCATAGTTATCGTTCAAGATCTATTATAGGATATTTCCGATAAGCAACGGTCATTCTCCACGCCAAGGTCCACTAGGATGATGATATCTGAATAATTACATTCTGTTCGACGGCGATATCTTTATTTATATTAATTGAAATTCAGACGGTTGTTTCCTTAGCGGATTTGCACCGAGACCTCTAAAAAGTAAATTTTGAAGCGTGTCACGTATTCACGAGTACGTGACAAAATAATCATATTAGTCTACAGATTTGTGCATGTTGTCTTATGTCAATTTAATTATGTCATACACACGTATATTTAGATTAATACGAGTATTTATAGAAATAATACAATGAACGTATAATATATTTATGGAATGTATTTATAACTAATCGAATGTAAATTTTCTAATAACAATTTTCAAATCATATGTCTAATCGTTATAAATATTATACATATATGTCACATTTGCTAATCTCTTGGGAAATTAAATTCTTTTCAATTTAAAATTTTTCTTCTAATATGTTCTAAATTTAACAATAATATTCAAAACAAATTCCAATTGTAAGATGATGGGCTAATATATTATATACATATGTAATTTCATTAATCTAAAATTGAATATTTTATCAAACATTCTAATCAAATTATGTATTTTCTTTTCCATAAAAATAAAATTTAACAAATTAATAAATTTTAATTAAAAAAATATATGAAAACTAGACATATTCAGTTAGATTTCATAAAACCTCGACAGTTTCACGCATCGAATTAGTCCACCTACGTCCGACAGATTATTCACGCTCACACTTAAACTCATCGAGATTCATATTATTTTGATATTCCAGAAAACGATTTCGAATAATAAATTGGACATGCGTGGTGTGTATTTTTTTATTATTATTATTTTTAACAGTTTTGGAGACACGAGCCTTGAACGTCGTTTCGGCGTCGACCAGTCTCCGTCGGACGATCAGCATCAGCAGCAGAATTCATAAAGAACCTGACCTCTGGTTTCCTTCCTCCGCATCCAATTTTATAGCCCAATATCATCGATAAAGAACGATTCGCGTTACGCGATTGTTTAATGCAACGTCCGAGTCGAAATTGACAATTTATTACGTAAGGCGATTCGTATTATAGAATCACTGCGTGCGAATGAAGTAAGATTCGAGATTCGAAGATTGTGTGAATTTATTTATTTTTTATTTTGTCTAGATACGTAGCATAAGCGCGTGACGAATGTACAAATTGTGCGACCTTCGAAAACTACAAATTTTTATTGTCGGATCTGAGACTAATCCGAGCGTATTGATTTATCGAGCGTTTTCAGTCTATTATGCAGTTTTGACTCTAATCCTTTACTATGACAGTATTTTTCATATTAAGTATTCTAATGTGTTATGTCACGTGAGAATAAAATTTTATTTCATTCATTTGAAATTTATATGAGCACCTATCGAAAAAAAACGAATATGTTCTAAAATAGAAATTTTCACAGAGGATTCGTCAAGAATTGACCTCCGATTTTGATTCTAATTCACGACAGCCGCAAACGATTTGAATTCTTAGATCCAGAGATGCCTTCACGTTGCCGGGTCGTTTCGTAATTTAAATTATGCATGTGTTTTTTTTAGATTTTCAGAAGAAATAATAATAAAAAGAGCGACAGCTTCGACCCATACGACTTTGGATTTGAAAATGGCGCCCGGGTTCCGATAGCAGCAGAACCTTTTCATATTTGATAGTAATGCATTTCCATTATGAAAGTGATGTAAGACCATTAATTGAAAAAAGCGAAATAATCTTTGTTTTTCGGTTCACATTGCTGTATGAGAACTCTGCAGATCAAGGAGTACAAGTGTGAAAATCAAATCCAGAAACCAAATGAATGGAAATGCATGAATTTAAAGACAATTAAGCGAAATTTATAGAGTTGAAGAATCATTTCAGTGTCGTTATCTGTTTTCAACTCTCGCCTCATAAAGTCAAACGCAAAGCATTAAAGATAATTTTCAGCTATCCATTTGACATAACACTTGTCGAATTCGATTAAGTTAGATTTTAGATCAGTTTAGTTTAGGTTTTTGTTTCTATTTTCATAAAAGGTTAGATTGGACTACGTTTCAGGTTTAGTTAAGTCTATAGTTAAGACTAGTCAACATCCAAGTACAGCTTTAAACATCTGAAAACGAAATAAGCGGGACTTGCACCGCTATCACAATCGAGGGCGCATACGAACAAGAGTTTTGGTGACAAAAAGTCGGGGTCCACTCCAGTGGTCATCAGTCAGATGAACGAGGAAAAAAGAGACGATCATCTCGAGTTTTCGCCGAAGACTCGAAGGTCAGCGAACAGGTTCCGGCCAAGCGGGGGCCGTCGATGCCGGTTAGTCTGGCGAGAGCCATCGAGCACCTGTTCTTGTCCATTCTGTATGTGAATATGCTTGATCGTGCTGATGATGATGATGGTCGAGGAGACGGTGTGGTGTATCCGAGGCGAAGATCCAGACAGATGGTCGCCCTGGTGCTTGATGCATATGTGTACTCTAAGAAAGTTTTGGTGGTGGGGATTGTTTTAGATCTGATCTTTCAGTGGTATGTTAGCATTTAGTCAGCGATAAGAGTTGTTGAATTCTAAAAAGGAAAATACCTTAACATGCAATTTTCCTTACATGTGATTGAAAGATCGAGTCTAATTGTAAGCATTTTAGTCGTTGATTGATGTGTTAAAATTTATTCTGAATAGAAATCTGAAGTGAATCCCTTTTTGGTTAATCGTATCTAAGATTAGCTTAGGGATTAATTTTTTTATAATAGCCTTTTTTATTTAATTCGACAAATGCACAAGTACTCTTTATAAACACAAGTTGATTTCGTAAGATTATTGAAAAATTGACAAATAGTCATTTTACTGCTTATGAATAAATGTAATAGATAAAATACTTTTTTTTTTCTTAAATCGACTTGTTTATAGAAGGCTAAAGATTTATCTTGCAATATTAAAAAAATATCCCAAACGGTGTGCATGATTTTCTTAATTCGTTAATAAATTGTGACAAAAAGTCATTTTTTTTCGATAAAAAATATGAAACAAATAATTAAACAAAGTTTTTACTCAGCGACTCCAATATATTCGATAGAAACAAAATAAAACGACTCTAATTTGAGATCGATAACATTTAAAAATAAACCTATACGAAATATTCTGCGTATATTTTACGATATAATCTTATACAAAAATATGAAAATTAGCTTGTCGCTCGTTCGTTGTTTTTTCCACGTTGATTTGCTTAATTTGTGTGTGATATACAGTAAAATAATTTCTTATAAAACGTCGCTAAAGGTCAGCATATCAAAAGAGCTCGTGCTGTTCTCTCTTTGTGGCGTGAAATAATTAGGTTGGTCCGAGGATTTGTACCTCAGTTTTACGACGCGTCCGTTTCGGATTCCGCTAATGCGATTTTAGTATTGTTTTTATTGTTTTCAGGAAGCGCCACAGCTGCGATTTTTATTAATTTTTAATGGCCACTGTGACCTGGCGGGTCACACTGAAAGATGAATCCTAGGTGGGCTTTTAGAATTATAAGTGAAATATCCATCAATATTCATGGAAATATGAGGTAATCCAAAAACTTCGGTGATTCATTCTATTCGATATCATACATTAAAAATAAAAGTCGTTAAAAATTTAATTAAAAAAGAAAAAATATCATCAGTTTTAAAATGTGTCGTTTTATATATTAAAATAATGCTACAGCGAGATTTTCCAACGTTTAATTGCAGAAAGATTTAAGAAAGTTTCGAGTTACTTCAGGTGTGATATTCCAACTTTGTTCACGATCCTGTAATGTTCTTAAAATTTATATATCGCGATAACGCTCCGTATATATTTTCTCAATGTTAGGTGATAAAAACCATTAACAGTCATCTTTTAAATCCACACTCATGAATCAATCAAGTTATTTCCCCTGTATTCAATGTCATTGAGCGCATGCTGTGATTGTATTTTCCGAAAATGATTCACAAACATGAATCTTGACCAGAATCAATAAATTTCTCAAAATAATTATACATTTAAGCGGACTCAATACAAAGTCTGTCACGGAAAGCTTTCGCAACATAAAATAAAGCTAATTAATATAGGAATGGATATGAAAATATGTATACTGACATCACTCTTAAAATTTATACCCGTTTAACGATATCGGACTATAAAATTGATAAAAATGCGATTTGCATATCGGTTTACGAGAAATTCGAATTTACGAGAAATGGTTAAAAAGATTCAGTCATCGCCGATTTCGCTATTTTCATTTTTGACATCTCAGTTGAAACGAATCGTCGATCTCCACGAATTGAAAATTATTATTAAAAAGATCGTATCGAGCAAATTAATATTTTTGCAATGAAAATCAGTCGGGGGCTATCCAATAAATGATTAAATAATACCAATGAGATGAATCAATCTATACACACACCAAATTTTTTTTTGAGATTCATTCACAAAATCGAAATTTAATATGCAAATATTTCCACTCAACCAAAAATGATAAATGGATTTAACTATAAATGTTCAATATGCGCGTTATCATTCGATAATGATAGAAATTTACATGCTAATGCCTTATTATTCTTCCGAATTATACACACGTTAACATTTATGTATTCGACAAGTTATTGAAAAATCTCTAACGAATCTTTATGAAATTATACGAAACGACCCCATCAATAGGAAACACACAAACGCTATTATTCAGATAGATGTCAGAGTCGCTTTTTAAATTCCAAATTTATGCCGACCGACGGCCATTTCGAACAATATATTATGTCAACCGACATTTTTCGACTTCGGAGTCGAATCGATATTTATCGAGAGCCGAACAATTGGCCGCTCGATCGGCTTTCGAAACGTCTCAATTCTCCGTGATTTTTTTCTCATTCTTTATCCATTTACGATTCAAAGTGTTTTAGACGCGAGCTTTCATAAAGCTGTCGATAAAGCAGTAATTTATCTTCGATCGTTTCATTAATAAGGCGGAATAATAAATTCGGTAAAACTCGATTCGAGTCGGTCGAACGATTAGGGAAACGCGAAACTCGGAAAACTGTTCAGTGCGTGTGACTAAACACGCAAATATTGTTAAATGACTATTTGTAGAGTTGATCATAGATTTATTTTTATTTCATTTGAAAAAATATATTTTATGACTATATACATTATACTGGTTTTTAATTATGCTCACAATTCAATAAAAATATTAATGCTTTTTTATGTTTGATGTAGCAATTTGCAGAAGTCAACTGTCTACATCGTTACAATGTTTCAATTTTTTTTCAATAATCGAGTTGAAATATTTTTCTTCATTCTAAATACTGATCATTCTACCATTAGTTAGTAACATATCAATTAGATATTTCATAGAAGAAACTCATATTCATCGATTGAAAGTATTTTAATACAATATTTTTATACCATTTACAGTTTTCTGCGCATTTGAGAGATTTTAACTAGCTTGATTTTCTGTGAGTCACAGCAACATTACAAATGTAGGAATCACTGTATAGGCACTCATGGAAATAATATCTAGATAAATTATGCGATTTCGTCGTATATGTAAAATCTGTGGAGTACTTCCTCGGTTTAAATGTATTCAAAGTGGACAAATGGCGAACCTGACCTATTCGTATGTGGTAAAAGCGGCAGATAACCGGTCGTTGAACATGCGCGAGTTTTTATTTATTTTCCGAAACGTATGAATATTTGATAAAAAGCTACAAAACGTCGAAAAATATACAAATGTGCTTAGACGTTGACATCGTGTGACATCACCTTTTATCTCGCAGAGTTGCGAATCTGAGACACTATTCTCGAATCATTCATAAATAATTTTATATTAGCGAAACATGACTTTTCTCGCGGGTTTCGTGTCATACTAACCATAGAGATTCTCAATAATCTTCGTGTGACTCATTTTTGAATAATTTTACAACATTTTAGTTGTTGGTTTGCTGGACACGATGCTTCCAGCTGAACTTCTGACGCTACCAACGAATGTTGTACGCGAAATAACTGCTGTTTAATTTATATCGATTTTATGTAAAATTATAATAACTTTTTTTTACGAAAACAAAATCAAATCGATTTCGTTGCTATGTGAGGTTTCAGGTTTTTTGAATTGAGAAATTTTGCATGTGATTCTGATTAAATTTAGAAATTAATTAAAAAAAGTTGGCTATATTTTTTTTATAAATATTATAAAATAAGATTATGCAAATTTCATAATACGATATGATTATTCCATTATTAAATATCAAATTTTAGTAGCGTTGCATTAAGAAATATTCGAATCCATTATTTCCTTTTCTATTGAATTAATTTTGCATAAATATATACGTTTTAATGAATGAAAAACATTAAAAGACGTATAAAAATGTCCAAATAAATGAAGACATGCTACATGCGAAATTCAACGTTTAATAGTATTTTTCTAATTGGTTTTGTTTCGTAACGTTAAATTGGAGTTCACCTGTTATAGTCGTAAATAAAATCTTCTTGTCGCCGATGTTCGAAAACCATTATTTTTTTGAGGAAAACAAAAACCAAACTGAGAAATACAGTAAATGATATATAGCTATGCGAAGTTATATCAATTAGCAAAAACCAAATATTCATATCGTTTATTATACGAGTTTTTTCCATTATGAAAATTGAAATAATTCATGCAAAAAAAAAGTATAATAAGTTAACTCGCCAGAAAACATAAGCACATTTCAAATGATTAATTCATCGACATTTCAACGGCTTATTAATGGATCTATTCCGTTGTCTAAATTTAAATCCGCGTAAATCTAAACACAAGACACGTGTATTTATTTAGGCGCCAATTTATTTTGAACAAGAAGTCGCCCCATATCAAAACACGATAAATTTATTTTTTTCAATATTCTAACATAATCGATAGTCATTAGAACTAAAAAAATGTACATTTGAACTTTATAAAACTTATATGATTATCACAAAGATCTGACATTTAATTTTGTATTTATTCATTTTATTCAGCAATTTTCAATACATCGATCATTTATTTCATAAATTAATTATTTTTAATGTTAAAAATGAATAATATACAAGATATTGAATTTTTCAGCAAATAAATATGTTTGCAAAGCGAAATTAAACACTCGGTTCGGTTCGAAGAACAAGTAAAAGGAAAATGTCGATATTGTCATTTCAAGACATCGTCTTTAACGCTTGCCTCGATTTGCATATATCGAGATTTAATTCATCGAGAAAAAGATCAATATCAGCTTTTTCCGATACAAATCACTTTTTGCTACGCGAACAATTCACGGCAAATCAAGGCTGGTAACCTTCGCATAAATAAAGCGCCGACAAACAAAAATGAACGTTTTTCAATACAAAAATGAAATAAATAAACATCGAAGCACATTCAAGCGCGATCTATAAATCACGCCGATCTTTTATCATTCATATTTAGCGTGTTTTCACACACAATATAATATTGTGCGAGCTTTTCGTGAAGTTCACGATCACCTGTTCGTGCAACCTTCGAAATCGAGCGGTCGTCATACATCATAATATATTGTAAATCCAGTCGGAAAATCGTGTGAGAAAATCGAATCGATATCGCAGTCTATCGATCATTAAGTTCGTAAATGATCGATCGTGTTAGGTTTTCAATTTTTCACGATCGACTCTGTTCTTCTAGAGTGTGTTGCCGTGTTTGGTTTACTCTCGAGTGGCTGTTTGACTTGTGAAGTTCGCAATTATATCTGTCCTTGGATTTTTCAAGCTTCGAGTTGAGTTTTTTATCTGAAATGTACACAGTTTCGAGTAAATATAAATAAATATTATTCCGAGATGTAAACGAGGATCTTCTGTGCAGTTGCAAAGACATCGTTCAAACTGTGTTTGATTGTTTGATAATTATTAATTGATGGTGTTGTCGACTGCTTATAATTTGATGATTATGGTTTGATTGATATTTTTGCATTCTTGATGCATGGTCAATTTAAATTGAATAATCATTACGTTTATTGACTGTCAACATATTCACTGATGATATCTAAAATAGCAAATTTATCATATTATGTCATATATCATATAATAATATGTGTATTACACAACGTCCTCAAAATTATAATCAAAGTCGATTAAATGTCAGCTCGTAAGTGCTCTTCAAAAATATACACGTTGAAATTCTATACGAATATACTTCATTGTCCGTTTGATATCTTGAGATCTTCGACTTAATCCGCATTTCAATCCGTTTGAAAGCAATTGAACAAATGTTTTCAAAATAAAATAAAATGCATTGCGATAAAAAGATTTGTAAACTGTTGAAAGGACGAAAAAAATCTTTACAATTCACCTATTGTCTATTTCTTTTTCAAAATTAAAATAATATATATTGATTTGTAGACGAATCGAATGTGTATTCTATTATAATACGGCGGAATAAAGACGAGATTAGGATCATTATTCGCTTCATAAATATCATTTTAACATTTTGATAAATCATCAAAACGCATTCTAACGATCCAAACAACTCATATCAAAATCGAAATCGAATAATTTATTATTCAACATTCGAAAAGATGATTTTCGAAAAACATCAAAAAGCGACACCGCATCACGTTTTAATACCGCGTATTTATTAGACGTCAAGCTTCATAAAGCTTACGAGCATTCAAATTACCTTGCAAACGATGTACATAACTTCAACGCAGTGTATAAAAATTACAAACAGTGCAGAAAAAATCACAATAATTGACAGGCGAATGCTTCGCATCTTCGCACAACAATCCGATAGTTTTAATTGCGCCTTAGGATTACAGACACGCATATTCCATGTTAGACAAACTTCGTTCTATCACAATACAACAATATAATGGTTGACTGGACCGTGACCCTAACTGAGCACGAGGACGTTTCCTCGAATGGGTTTTCCATCATCAGGAAGGAAGGAAACGAGCGAAAAATCACTCCTCCGAAGCCTTAGCGTGTCTCGGTCAAGAATAACTCATAGTGCTCGTCTATCAGTCGATATTTCACGAATCGAACGTTTGCTTCGTATTAATGTCTCTGTGTGGATTTTCGATGGATGAAAAAATGCGTAACCTCTAATTGATTGATGCTGTGTGTGTTGTCCGGCCTCGCAAAATGACACTTCGTAATCATTTGAGATCGATGGATTCGATCTTTTATTAATGATGAGATGGACGTTCGAAACATGTTGCATTCGGTCGTGATTGGATTTGTTTTCTTCGTCATAGATTTTCGTTAGATTGTTTTATCATTTTATTTTACAATACATATCAAAAAAAATGAATTAAGTGCAATAATTGTCTCTTGATATATCCATTCGTATTCATATTGTTTCATAAAGGGTATGAACAATTTCTGGATCTGTAAAAACATGCTTGTATGTACTTGCATATCATCAGAGCATCAACATTTCAACATTTCTTCAATTAAACTTTGAATATTGCTTTCTCTAAATTTAATCGCATGCACTTTTACCTTTCAGCTTCTAAGGTACATTCGATTCGTAATAATTTAAAACAAATCAAATAATGTTATGATAAAAGTTCGAAATGTGCGCATAGATTATTTTCGAATTGATTTTCAAAGTTAGATTGCTTTGTCATTTTTATATTATATTTTAACATTGGAAAAATCGATGTATACTTTCACAAAATGCAATATTTTTATCTCATATTATACATTCGACTCGATATCACATTTCCGTATTTTATTCGGTTTTTCTAATAAAATTTTATCGAATAAAAGCCAGTTGTTGCCCTTGCCTATAAAAATTATATATTACACTATTGTTATCTCTCGCTAACGAAATGCGCCGTATAAATGCGTAACTAATATCCATAGACAAATCGAACAAACTCTAAACAAAAACTTGTGAAAAATATGGATCTTCCGCGTGCGTTCGATTCCTCAGCGGCCTTCATCATTAGAACAATTATTTTTTATTGATATTTTCATAAATTATGATTAATCGCATGTGGTTTTCATTTGTGAATTCGAAAATTTTTCACGTATATCTCTGTATTTTTACATATAATTTTAACATACGTGCCGAACGACACGCGGTTTCTCGTGACCGCTAATAAAAATGATCAAATAAAAAAATTAATATAAATTGAAATTATGAATCTGAATTGAATAAAAATCTTTCATTTAACATAATCACGTACGCCACGTGACGTTAAAATGACTTTATATATAATATATTTTTCTTCGGTATTATCCATGCTGTTTTATTTGCGTGAAGAGAGAAATTCATTGAGTTTTTTCAATTCATGATTTTGTTTCTGATAAATACATTATAAGCTATAATTTCTGTATGATTCGGATCATTTTCCGATTTGATATTAAGATATTTTCGCCAATGAGGAAAAATTCTATTTTTTATCGTCAATTTACAATAATTATACTCTTATGGTGCCGAATATGGTGTTTAACGTTTTATTTTATCAGTAAGGTCGTAAAATGCGAGATTTAATATTTTTATATTTGGTGCATAGATTAAAATTGTATAATATGTAGAAACAACGAATCATCATCACCTTGAACATCAAATGGTCGTTTTGAAACGACAACATTCAAAATTTAATTTATAGACAAAATAAAGAATTAATTGAATAAAAATCATTAATAAAGAATAAATTTACGTAGCCTAGTGGGAAAATATCGAGTGTCACGTGTGTTCAAAACGATTAAAGATTTTCCTAAGATTAATTAATTTTTTTTTGCAAATCTGTCACCTTCATCACACCTCATTTTATACATCATATATAAAATTCAAAACTAAAAAAGCGTATTTTTGAATGAAACGAAACTGGAAACATTTACTATACGACCACCAACCGAGACAGAATTTTCTATGAAAATTGATACTTTACTATAATTGAAAATTATATAAAAACTTAATTTTAATATCATATAAAAAAACCGATCCTCATATAATATAAATAAAAAATCACATCCATTATATTTAATAAACTATAATGCTACAGAAAGATCATACAATCGTTCAGAGACTATGTTTAAAATCCCTAATCTTCAACAAGTTCCCTAACGCATAATGTGAAACCTTTGAGACTCAACACTAAGCCGATGGCCATAACTTTAAATTGCAAATTAAGATAAGAATCAGTAAACGACAACAAGAGACGAGTTTTCCGACAGTCAATACACAAGTTGTCGAGATTGATATTGGTAGTAGCATAAACACAGTCGTAAAGATGTTGATGATATTGACCATCATTACCATAAAGAGAACTTAAACGCTTAATTTATTGCGGCTAATATGCCCTCATTAAGAGCGACACCTTTTAACTATGTCATTTTGCTTCCATAATTGAGTGGAAACGTTCGAAGATACAAATTTTCTCATCGCTCGAAAGTTTTCGTGTCGCATCATTCGTCGATTAATGTCTATATTTATTTTTTGTAATCTTGCGATTAAATCGATAAATCTGTGTAAAAAAATAACATTTAATTGACGTTAATGAAAATGACGTGTACATTTGCATGTTACACCTGAAGAAAATTTACATAATCGTAACGACCATTTTCTTTTCCTCGTGTATGAGTTATATTCTTGATTGAATAATTCTTTTGTCGACTTGAATGATTAAATTTGCAATATTTTATATTTTTTTCATAGTCTTTGTATGGTAAATGGTAGATTTTTTACATTGAAAATTGGATGGAATAGTGATAAATTAGAGATGTTGATAAAGGATTTTTTATGTGACAGCGTGATATATTAATTAAAAATCTGTGTTAAAAATTTATAGATACTAAAATACTTTGAGTCAGAATAAATTATTTTGTTTTTATTTTCCGATCTAAAATCATCACATGAAACAATAGTGCATTTGTGAAACTCGTCGAAAAAATATTGAAAATTTCCTGGTTTGTTCTATTAATTTGCATTTCAGAATGAATGGTAATGGTGACGATATAGTTAGAAGTATTTTCTTTTTATAAAAGCAGTCTTTGTTTCAATGTTTAGCACCAAAGAAGCCACCCAGTCTAGCTGGTCCCCGGTATTAGCATGTGCTCTTTCCAGTGTCGTATTTTAAATTTTTATAGATTTTGAAAACATATCGTAAAATTTAATCATACCAGAATACGGTTCTTTATATCTTTTATATGATCCATAAATATTTTCCAGTATTTTAACGCTGATATAGTCCAACGAATTCGCGTGTTTTTTACATTCAAGCCAAATAAATCAAGAAAAATCGTCTCCATTACAACACTGTTACAACTATTAATGAAAAACATATCGCGGCATTAAAATTAGCACCGAAACGTTTAGAGTTCTAATGAAGTATCAACAATAAAATTTGACCGGTTTTTATTATGGCTTGAATTAGCATTTTTGTATTAAGCAGAAGAAAGTTCAAGCAACTTATTAAACACATGGATCTTCAAGATGATATTTAGCAAAATTGCAGTAATTTTACAAAAAACGCAAGCACGACTTCGTAAATAACCCATACTTGATACGATTCGGAGTAATGCCAGATTATTTTTTGGAAATGTGCTCCGAAAAACAATATTTTTCAATCACGATTTCTCGTGATTTCAACGGCTAATGGACGTGTACGTACTCGAATACACACTTCGAGCAGAATGATCGTTGGAAAATCGTATGTGTTTTATTTTATGTCAACAAACAAACGCATTTTTTGTACGTAGGCGCACTTATGAGGCTTAAAGTAATATGTCGAGATGTAAAAATCGATAAAACAAATAGGACTTTGATATTTGTATGCGAGGAGGGGTCAAGATTTTCACTGTGCGAACCATAAATATTTGCATGTCATGTGCGTCAATTTAATATGAAATTTTCATTGAAAAGTTCACAAATAGTTTCGATTCCAGGTAGCCAAATATTTTGACGGGTATTTTCAGTTGAGACTTCATCATATTTTAGAAAACGTCGATGCATCCATTGAAAATATTTACTTTGCAACACGCTATTTTCGTCATTCGCACTTTTTACTGCTAATTATAATACCGCAGAATATGACGTTGATCATTTTACGTATGCGAAAAATTTTCATCGAATATACTCATCACATTATACAGGAATGAAACAATCCCACTATAATACTCGATTTAAATATAAATGCTTGTCGAAGAGATAACCTGAGGTCAACATCTCGAAAATGTTAACAATATGATCAAACCGCAAACTCGCCATTGTCGTCTATTCAAAAGGAATACAATTCATTCGAGTCAAATTCGTTTGAGACACCGCCGATCGATAATTTTAGAACTTTGCAACATTTTTTTGTCGATGCAGTTCATTTGGTCAAGTGGTCAAGGTGTGATAGCCTCATCGGTGTGTCTCTGAGAAGAAATAATTAAACACGAACCACTTATGCAAATCTTCGGGCTGCCGAATTTTCTGTATGTTTTATATAATGGCGTTGGGTAATCTGAATATTTACCGAATAATGTGTTTGACCTTAGCACTGCGTGACGAGAGATCAATTAACGTCTTATATGTCACATTCGTCCGTTGTTCCATATAATAAACTTTTGCAATTTTCCCGAAAATTTAACACATATACATATGTATTATTGCATCAGAATATTCAGACGCTTTTGTGTTTTATTTATATTGAAGTGTGATTTTTTTTTCGTATGCGATACGCTGGTCTTAATCCACTGTTTAATATCCATCTTTTTGTGTTGAAATGAATAAATTTTTATCATATTATGGATTCGGCACATATATTAAACTGATAGAATTTGAAATAAATCGTTACATCACATTCGGAGATGCATTATAAACAAATAACATAAATTAACAAAGCATAATTTGAATATTCCAAATTGTGATAAATTATATTCGAATGCCATCTGTTAAATGTTAATCAAACTATTCGAGGGTGAATTGCATTTGTGTTCACAACTTTATTGATATAAAAATAATTTTCGATCGATTAGAAATCATTGTGTCGATATTGACAGTATGTAAAAATATATACATCCTTCATTCATTGTATACAGAATACTGACAATGTTTTGTTAACAAATCTTAGAGGCCGACCTCGAATCCATCAAAATAATTCAAATGCTTCTCCAAACGATGTTGAACTGGTGATGAACGATAGATCTTCGATGGATAATTTACATAATGATGTTAATTTGAATTTTCGTACATTGTTTGCATAAGAAGCACACTACAAACACGCTTATTTGTTTATTATGATTTTTATTGATCACGTTTTGCACTCGCTGTGTGATCAGACGTTTATTCATAAAACTACTTTAATGATTTTATATATGTCGTATTTCACTGCTGTATAAAATGGAAATGGAATAAGCCCTAATTTGCATTCATTTTTGCTTCGATGAATAAACGGTCTGTTTGGGTTTTGACTATCATTTTATCAATTCATTGTTGTCGTTTTCAGCTTTCCTGTCGGATTTGAATTTGTTGTCGTTCTTATCTTTACGGGTGACAAGTCTTCGTATTTTTTTTTATAAAAATTCAATAAAATTAAGTATATACAAGAACAAGGCTCTTCGAACAGGTGACGAGTGATATCATCGCCACAAATAAAAGATTTATTTTAAATATCAAATTATAATTGGGAAATTTTATAAAATTTCCTTTCACAATATATGTATTTTCATTGTCCTTAGAAGTTAATTGAATGGAAAAATGTATGAAATTGAAACATATAAAAACAACTTTAAAATATACTTTATTGTTAATAATAAGTTTCAATAGAATAATAATAATTATAATAATAATAATAGTAATAATAAAAACCATAATAAAGACATTAAAAATTCATATTAATTTATTCCTAAGGACTACAGTACATTTTTTGAACGGCAAGGTGAACAAACTATCATACTTCTGTACGTATGTGAATTCATAAGATAAGACAAAACAAACTATTGAGTAGAAATAAATAAAAACTACCGATAATACATTTAACATACATAATATTTCAATTTACATCCCTCTTTCATATTGAATTTAATTCAAAAGCCAATCACACACACTTAGGCGTTTATCAATCATAAGCTATCTAAAAAAATAACATTTATTTTTGCATGTAATGTAGAGACACAACATCAAAATTTTCATTTTCCAAATTCTCAAAAATAATCACATCAAAAATTTAAACCATTTCGCTACATAGTTCACACAAAGCAACATTTTAATTAATGTACACAAAACTTAATTTATGACATACATACAAATTATATGCTTGCATATGATACTTCACTTACAAACATAATTTTTAATTTTAATTTTTCCAATACATATAAATTAATACTTGTGCTGCTTGAAAATAATATTTTTTGCTATATGTATGTATGTATGTATGATTTAGCTGGCATTTGTAATCATACAAGGTGCACATAATACACGAAACAACAGAATTTCCATCATAATATGATATGATGTGAATGATCTACATATTTTGAAATGATTAACATTGAAATATTGAATATTTCATTAATATATTTACTTGAGATCTGTTGGACTTCTTGAAAACAAAAAATAACATCTAATTAATGCATCATAACAAGTAGGTATAGCTTAATTATGTAAAATATTAATGTCAAAATTTATTAGCATTCATAGAAAAGTATATAGAAATAATCATGTAAATAATAAAAATAAAACTAGTACTTAATGTAAATTATACTGCAACGAAGATGCTGCGAATATTAAAAATACTCTTAAACTTAGGTCTTTAGAAGTTGTTAAAAAATCAATGTATAATATTTTCTTAGTATCGTTTTATATTCTGCAGGACAGTGTTATTATATAATATTATATATTTTAAAATATAGGCCTCAATTTGATATGTTTTTCATTTTTGTATATATGACAAATTCAATTTGATAATTCATTGAATAATCTTTTTAATACATGTTTAGAATAATATCTTCATATAATATTATATGAAAGAAAATATGTAAATATCACAAAATCATTTTCAACTTTGAAAAATTGAATTTGAATAGTGTATTTTGTATATTGATAATGTTGTGAAGGTTGAACTTTTGAACATATACAGATAACAGCTTTTCCTTTATATTTTAATTGAAAAAATAAATCAACACATGGTTACAACATATTACATCTTACACAATGACTAATAACGATATATATTTTACAATCAACACTAAACATTGTAATAATTACTTTTGGATATTTTATATGTAATCACTTCCCCTTTTACAATAACATTCAATTTACACAAAACAGAAATATATTATATACTTATGTAGGTATGTTCACTTTTCTCCTTAATATTGTATGCAAAATAAGAATTATTACGAAATACATACATAATTTGTATATATCTAATAAATAATCATATGCGTACTTATTTTAATTAATTTAGCAAGTTATAAGTTATCTTAAAATATTCTACAAAAGTAAAAAAGGATCAAGGCTAGTACACATTACAGATATACATATATATATGTATATGGTCAAAACATATTTCTACCAGACTATGCCGATGCATATCTACATCATAAATATGTACAATTATCAGAAACAGTGCACACAAATAAATATAAATTGTAAAGTTTTTTCACATTTATGCATGTAATTGTATATAAAATATGAATAATAATATTTGTATTTTCTTTTCTACATAAAATGATATGTTTTCATGATCAAATATTTTTTTCTCTATTCAATATGATATGCACGATAGATAAATCGTTTTGTTAAATGCAGTAATATTCATATTTTTAGATTTATTTAAATATTTCTAATGAAAATGTGGATAAATTATAAGAAATTTATGATATAAAAATCAAAATATATAGTAAAACAGTAATGAAAATTATAAATCGAACAAATGTGCAGTTGTGATATATCACAAGCATATTTCTAAAATAATAAGTAATATTTCATGAAGCATGTATAATATCCATTAATTTCAATAAAGCTGACACCATTTTTTTCTTATAAACTACACCTTCATTATATTAATCAAGTTATTTTATATATGATTCACTTTATATGTGTGCTGATAAATTCATACGATTTGACTTAAATACTACTATAATGATGGGAGTGACGAAAATTATATACAAAATTGATTCTATTTGTTGGATCAATAAATTATTCCTGAATATATATTTATTATTAAGTATTCCTTTCAATTTATATGAATATTTTCTTGAATGAGTATTTCCAGTTGTAAATTTCAGATAAAGGTTTCTATAAGCTCATGAGAAAAGATATTGAACTTGGGACAATACCGTATGGTCTAAACTTTCATTATAATTATCTAAATATTAAATTTCTTTATTTTGCACCATGGACCAGCCATGACAATTTATTTTTTTATACATTTTTGCTTAATAAGCATTAGCAAAAAAAAGAAAAATTGCAGAAAGGCCTAGAAATAGTCGATTGGTATACAAAAAGTGTAAACGTTACATTTATTGATAAGTGTCATCATAAGATAGGTTTCATTTAATTATAAGTAATTTCGAATATCATCAAAAGCTTATTTTTTTAAAAAATTTCAATTATTTAATGTGTATATATATATAATATATTTAGATATATATATATATTTATATAAAAGATTGGTGTAAAAGCGAAAGTCTTTCTACTATTGTAAGAATCACTACATATGTAGGTATATGTATTTTTTCAATAATAAATAAGGAATATTATGAAGACGAAAGTTGCACTGATATGTATCATTTTCAAAAGTATTCAGACATTTTATTCATACACATATTAAAATAATCTAAAATATCCATTTTAATTTTCAGAATATCTAAAAATTTTGATTTCATTTTGTAAGACTTACTATGTTCGACCAAAACAGACAAGACATTTTAAGTTTTAATGTATATGACTTTAAAATTACCATTAAAAAGACCCTCACACTACCGGGGAGTGCTAATTATCTAATCACAACTATGATTAACTAAAC
This sequence comes from Cheumatopsyche charites, assembly GCA_024721215.1. NCBI lineage: Eukaryota > Metazoa > Arthropoda > Insecta > Trichoptera > Hydropsychidae > Cheumatopsyche > Cheumatopsyche charites. The sequence continues at coordinate 7,024,443 of CM045576.1, read as the reverse complement.
GAAGATCACAATAATTGACATGATGCACGATTAAGCGACATACAACACAGTTTCGCTTACTTGACTACGTTTACCTAAAATTTTGCATGCACATACAAGTTTTACACTGCTTTTTTTTCTTAAAGTGAAATATACCATTCATTTTCAAATAGCCGACACTTATTAGAGACTTTCAAATAAATAAATACAATGGAATATTTTAAATTTCTCATTAGTCATTGCGCTAATGTCGTATCGAATATATTTCATATGACAATTCGCTATCGTGCAGTGCTTTCCAAATATTTTCTACCCCTAAGTATGTGAAAATGAATCATTTTAAAATTCATTACTTTTATGAAAACAATCATTCTATAAAATATACTCTTTGGCATGCGTGCATTTTACTAAATTGTGTATATGCATTAGTCTCTCAACTACAGCACTCCAAACTTTATAATCTTTAACGTGTCAAATACTATTAAAATCACATTTTAATTTTTTTTCATAGTTTCCTTATTTTTTATTTGATGAATCTACTAACCAACAAATATGAGAAAATTCTTCCTACAAATATGGCATTTATGATATAAAAAGTCATAGAGACAATCAGGTTTGTTGAGAAGCACGAGATGCTCGCTCCGCTGCTGAACGGATGTGTCACAGCTCCCTCACATGGCTGAGCAGGTGAATCTGAAATTGTTTGAAATTACATTACTTTTTTGATACAAAGAATACCAGCAATAAAATTCAACACACAATGACTCCTATTCTTATACCAATTTATTAATAAATACAGTCCAATATGCACATTATTCAATTGGCGCTCACTTCAATTCACATCAGTCAAATAAATTGTTCAAATTCTTTGCACTCATAACTATGTGATGTTTTTTTATTGTAAGATTTTATGTATACATTTAAAAATCAAATAATAGAATAATATTTGAAATATTAAATGATTGAAAAAAATGTTGAAAATATTATTATAATGATTTATTACTAGATAACTGACTTATGAGCATCTGTTTTTCATATTAATTCGAATCTAATTCTGAATAAAGTTCATTTGAATTATTTTTTTATCCAGGCAAGTAATTTCATAGACCAAAGATCATAGACCATTATGGACTATAATTATAATTATATTATTATATTTTTCATATGAGAATAGAAATAAAGTGAAAAATGTATCTATTTCATGCATCTGTTCATTATGTTATACAAAACAGATGCTTGAAGGGTATCGAATACCTTAGGATACAATTATTTCACTTCCATATAACTTTTTCAACTTTTATATATGTTTACCTACCTATAATTTTTTTTTCACTTTCATATGAATTTTTAAAAATTAATATTTGTACTTTTTCTACTCCCTCATAAATAATAGTAATTTCAGAATAATCATTTGAAAATCTACATTTCAAGTTTATGTATTATGGTATGAAAAAAAGTTTCCATAGAGGTTGAAAAAAAAACAGTACACATAATACTCTCAGCTTACAAACACCACACTACAATATAATCAAAATACATAATGAAAAATAAACTCAAGAAAAAGGAAAAATCGAAGCATTTTCAATGAGGCCTTTTCTTTCATTTATGCCCTGCTGATTTTTTCATACCGATCGAACATTTACCTGGATTATTGTGGAGCCTCGGCAAGAATTGGTTCCAGAAGGCGCAGGCCTGCGCCCTCGGCCCTTTTCCAATGCCCGTAGTGTCCGCATTGAATATGTAATAGAGGGGATTCTCCTTCGAATACAAAGGCCAATTTTCCTCTTCGGGAACGGGCCGCCTGAAAAAAAAACGATACAAATCATAAGCGCGACTTATATCCATTCGGACGACTGCCACAACGCCCCGAGGACAGAAAAGTTGATGTATTTTCCTTTTAGGATGTCTTTGTCACGGGCCCTAGGCCTTATGTTTCGATCCACGTGCGCTTATTTAATGGCCACGTGTCACGCGAAATTCGTGTTTGCGAATCGTGTGGTAAATTATGTTGGATTTTTTAATGTTGTGTGTGTGCGCTTGATAGGCTTTGGAGTGATCGCCGAGGATTATGGGTGGTCGATTTACATGGGTTTATTATTTGGGTTTAGTGTCTGGATTGATTTGTTCTGGATTTGTGAAGATTCGATGTAGAAAATGATCGGTTTCAATTAATATGGAATTTTGATGATGTATTAGATGTATTCAATTAAATATATTTTGTTTTGATCAGATCGTAATTGGTAGAATAATGTCAGCAATATTTTTCTTACATTTTAAGAAATAAGTATGTATCTGCATACAAATTGAAAATATAGTTTTTCTTTCATTATGACAACAGTCTGCATAATTCATATTTTTTAACGATTGAAATTTCATTAAATTTCCCAGATATTTTAAATTTTGAAATATAATACATTGCGACACTTTAAAAGTGAATCGAACGATAAATCCATTTTAAACGAAATATCGACTTACGCTTAACCACTATCATAATTAAGGCCAAAATATCGTCAGCTAATTTTTCGAAAAACGTTCATTATTGTTTTCGAACAAACAGTAAAGGTTAAATCCGATCCAAACAAATAAACAAAATTTCCCATTATTTTCAAGATCAAATCGACACCTTGAACGACCACAAATCAAATGAAAAACCTTCACCCAGAAATAGAAAATCGAGAAGAAAATTTCACACCAAAAAAAAAAACACAAACTGTCCATCCGTCTTTCGAACGAGGGTTTATGAAGCGGACTTAGAAATCTAAAAAAAATACATATGACGCTCGAAAAGGCCAAGGGGTACAAGTGACATTTTTACCGAAATTAAGTCATGCACAAGAATCACTTCTATGCACGCTCATTTATTTTGTGGATATAAAGGAATTCGGAACGTACGCCAAGATACATCATCAAATCACTCGACCTCCTCCTAATGGCGTGTCCACACTATGGCCGACGGCTTCCAGCGGCAAAATAAAGAACTAAATCTATTCCAATTGAAATCTTATTTTACTTGTTATTAAATGAAAATTAAGTGATAATGTATGAAGATAAAAAATATATGGCATGCTCTGTATTTTGCCGCTGGAAGCCGCCGACCATAGTGTGGACACGCCGTAATACATGTAGATACATGGTCAAATTTTAACGCGCTTTCCTCAAAATCGCCGCAAAGTCACTCATACCCCTTGGCCTTTCCAGTCGTCGTATATGAAATATAAAAAAAAAAATATGGCGGCCATCCACAAAGCGGCAACAAATCGTTTAAGCGCTGATTTATCGGATATTGTCGCTTTGAAATATCGCCGGCGATTATTTTAATTCGCGCCGGGGAAGCCGCTCGAAATCCCCGCCATAACTCATACGCCATTTTTTCGAGTTTAATAGTCTCTCGACTCGCGGCCGCCATATTTTTTTCCATTTCTCCCCATGTACGTAGATATGTAGTTGCTCTATCTCTCGGACGGTCTGCGGCCCTGACCCACATTTCCGTTTTGAATCTTGAATTTTTTTTTTAGAGTCGGTCTAGGGGCTCTCGTGTTTTCAGAATAGAACGTCTAGAAACGTCGCTGACACGTAGACGAGGCCCTTTCGCTCGTTTGATATGCAAGAAAACGAAGGCTTTCATGCAAATAGATGAGATAACGTATTTATTCGTCTATTTTTTTATTAAATTTAAAATCTAAAGGTGTTTTACCAAAATAATGCACTTGGGCCCAATCTTTCAATCACTAAGCAACGTGTGTTTCTCTGATATAAATTGACAAGTCTTATCGCTAACTAATTTGAAACTTTGATTGATTGATCGGTCTTTCGAAGAAAACTATTGGCATGAAACTTGAACTAACTTATCTAAAATGTGACCCAATTCACATCAGAACATCTTTATCGTAAAATGAACTTGATTTAGTTGTTTTTAACAAACGTTTCGCCCTTGGTATTTGCATTACATGGAGAAGAAAAAAATCGGTGAAGGTTGATCAGATTTATAAGTATTGATAAGTACCAACTACATAAACGCAAAATAGCGTGATCATATTAGACGTAGTTAATTTCGAATTTGTAATGTTCAACGTAAGCCGATTAAACTTGAAAAATATACGATTTTAAACAGGAAACGAAAGTCTGAAATAACCGACAATAATAACGTAGCGAATTTTCAGCAATATTGAAAAGAAAATTGTACTAGCTCACTTAGCAAAAGAAAATTATAACATACGACCGCTTCGATTGAGTGATACTATGTTTCTATTCAGGAAACATTAACATAAACGTTTTTTAGAGCAATACGATATTAATTCCATTTTTTGAGAATAAAATTAAATGTCAAAGCACTTGGTAAAGTCATATCTTTCTGTATAAAATAAATGAAAATTTTATTTGGCCACCAGATAATTAATCATTTATTTTAAAAGCCATTTCAATTGATTCTACACTCCAATGTAAATTGAACACAATCGTAACCTATAATAAATAAAAATTGTGTATTTGTACGTTCAAGAAAATAAAAAAAATAAGGTGATTTTGAAAAACACATCAAACGCTTCACAATTAGCTCTAAACGGCTCGGCTCGGCTCATATGTTATCAAAAGCAGACTCAACTGATGTTTTTCAAGAACGAACATTAATTTTCAACAATTCTTTGCAAAGATATAAAGCAGATCTAATTTCTAAGAATTATAATTTTCTCTTCGCCGAAATGGAAAATTTCGATCAAACGAAAGAGAGAACACTCGAAATCGGCTTCCGCACGATCGAACACAAACACGGGCGCAAAGGGAAAACTCACAAAACGACAAAACCGATAAGTAAACACACGACTAACGGAAAAGCGACCGAAATTCAATGCCGAGCGGAAAAACTAATCTCACGCGAGGCTTAATTGCGAACGACCGGCCCTACACGCTCGCATTAAACCCGAGACACACACGAATGTATCAAATGTACTACATGACGAATCAAAAGACCAAGGAGCGCAAGTGACTTCGCGGAAATTTCGAAAAAAACGCGCTCAAAGTTGAGAATATCTATTCGGAAGAGGACGAATGATTTGATGATATATCTCAGCATGCGTTCTTAATTCGTTATCTAACATGGGCCTAATTCCTGTACTTAGGTGATTAGGCGATTTCGGAAAAAAGTCACTTGTACCCCTTGGCCTTTTCATATGTCATATGTAATATACATATACGAGGGATGGTAGCTTCGTGCACCTGGAACGGTCGTAAGGTTCAACGGGAAACGATTAAGTTTTAACCGGGGCGATACGACACGTAATCATGTGCGAGAGCGAGCTTTTACGCTTTCGCGTTTTGCGGAAACGCGTTCTCGTAATGAATTCGTAAAAGCGATTCTCTCTCGAAAAGCTTAATAAAAATCGTTCTGCTTTTCCGTTTCGGATGCGTTAATTGGCTTGAGTATTTTTTTTTTCGTTGAATTTCGCAATACGCCTTTATGCAGAATTCCCAAACGAGTGGAATAATTTTTATTTTAAATCAATATGAAATGATAATAAACGATACGAAATTATTTAACTTATGTATATAGAGAATTTATGCTATCATGTTATATTTCTGTGAATATTCATTAGATACGAGTTGGTAGTCTTTAAAATGTGTAGTAAAGTTTTCTGGTTTTAATAATTACCTTTTAGTGATGATAACAAGGATAAATTCAAAGTTCAGCTTTGACAAGTTTAAAGTACAGAAGAATTTATATATGTAGATGTTTAAATTAATCATGAGTCTATCTATGTTAATGATACTTATATTCACATTTTATTTTTTATTTAAAAAAATGAGTTAAAAATAAATGAAAATAAATAAAGTAGAAAATATAATATTGTAAAAGCATATAATCAATTTAGAAGTTATCTTACGTAAACAACAATAAATTAACGACACGCCAAAATATATCTCATATCATTTTCTAAATAAAATTTTCCTGGTTGCACACGCAAATCCAAGACCATATAATGCACATTAGGAAAAAAAATTGTAAAATAAATTTCATACGAAAGCAGCCCTTTCCCGCCTAATTTTTCAAAGGGAAAAATGCGAACTGTCATCTCTCGCGATTCTATTATTCAAGAGCTTGCGACGACTGTCGCTCATCCGGAAAAAGAATAAATTTGTTTTCCTACATTCCCAGCGTTTTTCTACGTTTTAAATGGGTACCTTTGTAAATATTTTCGTCGCAAAGAGTGCTGCAGCTCGAACGTAATAATTTTTCGGTTTAATTTATTCGCGGCTTATCTCGCGATTGTGGCGGGAAATTTGTATTTGCGTTAACTCTGGTTCAAATGTAAACAGTTTTCTCGCTGCGGTTCTAGTGAAGTGAATACTAAAGTGATTCTTGGTCGCTTTAACGTTTCGAATGGAGAAATTTCATTACATAGAATTAAGACATTATTTAAATGTGGATTTGTAAAAATCGAATTTAATTTTAATATTTTTTTAATTTGAACTCCAAGACGTGTACTGAAAACTTGAATAAACGAGGTGTCTCACGAGTGGAAACGGAAAAAATTTCAATTGTCGCTCGACGAAAACATAGACAAAAAAAATTAACAAGACATCTTGCAACAACATTCGAGAACAATGGCCGATGTGGTTCCTTTGAAGCAGACTTCTTTACACACAACACACACAGTGCAATCTGGTGTTAAAAATTGTCGGCGAATCTTACACGACCGAATGAAAGACCCAAAGGCTTATTGGGGGTGGATGTTCGAGAATGGTACAGTTCATCGGTTCTGAAAAGTCAGCTTTTGACAAAATTTGATAATTTGACAGGTTTTTCGAATGAAAATTATGAAATAAAAATTAATTAATGTTAAGAGGAAAAAATGTACAATTATAGACGAGTGTACTGACAAATCAAAGGTATATAAATATTGTACAAATGTACATTATGTCGAAAAATTATAAAATTTGGGCATAAATATTATAGATATAGACTTAAGCACATACTAAGTGACAAGATATTTTTAAAGATTTTTATTCATTTCGCCAAGTTTGTTTATTTTTCTACTTGAATCTGAAAATTATAATTAATACCATCAATTTTATTTCTAAATTATTATAATAATTGGAATTAAAAATAAGATAAGAACAACCATTTTTCGAAAACATCAAAATTTAAAAACCGACTTTTCGAATAAAATCGATTTCGTATAAGCCCCTAAGAATGGTTATGGATGTCTGGCCAGTTGTCGATTGTTCCACAAGACACAAGGTGGGTGGCTATAAAACGACTACAGGGTGGTTCGAAGGGGTGGTTTCGGATGATGAGGCTCGGGTCGTGGAGGCATATCGAGACAATGAGGTCGTTACGAGTGCTCGTATACGGTCCCGTTGACTTATTCAGCCCGCACGAACCATGGGCGTCTCCCGAGGGAATAAATCAGCGGATGGATTGATGTGCTCCCGATTCCTGCGGCCACCGAAGGGTTAACCAATACGAGGAGTCGGCCGAAACCTTTTTGCTTATTCAAAAATTCGATGGGAAAATCGCGTTACGGGAAATTCACGTGCGCGATTTTTGCGTAGGTGCGCTTTTTTTTTTTTAATGATTATCAATGTATTTGATGGTCTTTTTATGTCTGGCAGTCCGGTGTGATCGTATGATATAGGAATGTAGGGTTGAAAGTTCGGAAGTAAGTTGTATCGTCACTCAATCGTAGTCGCGAGAGTAACTAAAATGGCTGCCAAAATTGTGTATTATCTGGTGCTTTTATCTTTTTATTACAAAATTATTCCTTTCGTAATAATACTTAGCTGAATTTGCACTACTTTCACAATTGAAAGTACGTGCCTATGAATTGTTAATAAAATCGATTCGAATCGAATATTTATACATGTAAGTACGCTCGCTTCATTCAACGATGCAATTGAAATTTCGATATCGCTTAAGAAGCTCGAGCGTCCTATAGCGAAAATTGGATTCTGGCCTTTTTCCTAATGCGGCTAAACGTTGCGTTAAGCACTCTTTCAACCCGAGGTACCCACAATCCTCTTATAAACTTAATTCAGTTTATTGCGAACCACCCTTTTAAACGAGATTCCAGCACCGTACTAATCCATGAAATCTGATCGTAAAAACCGAAAAAAAAACCGACTAATCTAAATGGATTTTTAATATTTCACAATGCGAATATCTCGAATCGATCGAATTACGGCAAATAAATAAATCATGAAGAACGCAAAAGCCCTACGGAAGCTTTTCTCGGGAAAATAATAATTGCTCTCCAATAAGAAGGTGGCGGTCAGTAATTGTTTTCCGTTCGCGGAACACAGCATAATCTTTCGAGACATAAATTATTCAGGTGTGCCTCTAGCACGTGGCTATATTAACTAGCATTGAATCGATGATTTATACAGTCTAGGGGTTCTTGTGGATGCCCTTGACATCGAAACTTGACATTCTGCAGATCGAATGCACGCTGTTATGTAGCGAGTTCGCGTGATTTCGTTAGGTGGCTTTTCTATGAGCGGTTCGAATTGAAGTTCTATAAAATTATGTGCTTTTTTAGTAAAAATAAATAAATTGTATCAGCTGATCATAAAAAAAAATATATGAAACTATTCGAAGTACACATACAAAATTCGTTTAAGTTTATACCATAATGTGTTTGAAACTCGGAAAAAAATATGAGTAGATGATATTTTCAAAGCGATTTTTCTCTCGTTATTGCTGAACTTTCGTTTTATTTCATGCTACAATATAGATAAATCACTAACATGTGACAATATTTCACGAAAATGAAAGAAGGTAACTTTGTCGTAAATATGAAATCTTATCGTTGCTACATACGTTTTTATTCAGTATAATGCTTCAAGGCTCACTTAACACGCGTTAGATGAGTATCTTGTAATCGCACATAAAAAAACAATAAAGAAAGCAGTACCGCATTTAAGTGAATAAATATTTATACCGTATAAACACGACCGAAAACTAACACTAGATTTCATCTCGTTAAAAATTAATTTCGCCTCATACAATCTGATAATTTTACGCGAAAAACAAAATGACTTTGCTCCACTCGGATTTTATCGGAAAATTCGAATTTACCACGATTGTTTTTTCAGCAGAATTTCCCGAAATCAAACCTCAGTACCATGATCCCACATCTTTGATAAAAAAAAACGAGATATCGTACGAAATTGAATCTCATCTCGACACACAGACGAATTGAGTACGCTTCCGAGAATTTCCAAAACGAACCAATTTGTACGATAATAGCGTCAGCGCTTAACATCGCCTCGATAGCAATATAGAGCTAAAAGCATCTCCAATATATTAAAAGGGCAGATTGATTAATTAAAGTCGAATTTTGATCGACATGAGCAGTCAAAACACGGCTTGTTTTCGTGCCGGCGAAATACGGAGTTTTGATTATAATATTTTTGCGCGGTCGCGTGAATATCGCTATTATCGTACGAGTTGCGTGCCGTCTCCTAATAAAATCGCGAGCCGAAATTGAAATTTGGCAATAAAATAATATCTGTCAGTTTTTCGGTTGTTTACAGAATGTTTCAAAGGCAAAACGCGGCCAGTTCTAGCCGTGGACAATTACACTAATTGAGCGCAAACACGATCCGCAGATAATTACTACTGTCCCATAAACCAAAGTTCGTTTCGGAAACACTACTATGTGTGTATGAACGACGAAGTTTTAATCTGATTTTCAGAACGTTAGAGTGCGAAACGCATTCGTCGAAATATAAAAACCGAGCGAAAGCCGGCCGTGATTCAAAGAGCGAAAGGCCGGTCGGTAATTTCGATTAATATTGATAAGTTGCAAAAGGTCACAACTTTCGCGTTGACGACGATAATAATTGAGTTGAGAATTTCATCAAACTTTCGCAAATTTAATTCGCAAAGTTTCTTCTTTGAAAACACATTTGATAGATTTGACGTTTATCACTTAACTCTGCACAAAGCTCGTCAATCCGAGCTTTAATCAAGCGCGGCGAAACTTTATCACTTCACACGTGAAGCCAGAGATGCGCTAAACACTATCGAATTTTCGACACTCGCGTCGAGATGAATACGACATTTTCACATAATATAAATTGATTTCGAAACGAAACGACATCCGAATAATACATTCGAAGTTAAACAAGCCCGAGTCCGTTCTGTACAATTTTCGGAACGAGCAACTTTTCGACGTCGGGCATGAGGCGTTGACATTTCTTGCGTATGTATAATTCAAGAGGGGTGCGCGCAAAAGTGTTCGGCGTTGTTTGGCTTCTTGTTTTCAATTTGAATAGACAATGGGACAAACTTACCCGGTGAGGGCGAACCTAGAGAAGGCCTGCATAATCTTGTTGCTGAGGTCCCTCTCTCTGGCGTTGAACTGTAAGGACATGTTCAACGGTTGGCCGAATACGTATTCAATTTCGTCACCGTGCATCACTCCCATCCATTCACCCCATAAGGATGTGCTGGTTCGCTGAAAAATCATTAAATTTTATAATTAATATATATTTTTTTAATTTTCTAATATTACTTAAGCCGCAGATAGACTTCTTGGACGTTTGAGGTAGATCTTTATACGAAAGCGAGATGGCTAAAAATATGTTCATTTCGTATATAGTTCTATCTCCAGCATCCAAGGACGCTATCCAAAGTATTCAAACGGCTTTATAATTCGATTTTTATAGTATCAAAACATAATTATGTTTATCTCACGCTTGTATTGTTGAAGAAAACGTGTGAAAAATCTAATGCACGAGGTGTTGTGCACTGTTCTCGCAAAAACAAACAAGAACAAATCCATTACACGATGTTTCGTATAACATTCAACAAAGGTTCCCTAATGGATGGAACACGATTAAGTTAATCTTTCAGTTGTTCGCGTATGCCATTTTTCCTACGGCGAATTTCGTGAAAAGCGTTATCCCTTTTGCAGACTCGTAATATTTGTATTTAAATATTTGATTGATAATGCGGAGTTCGCTTTTGAAACATTGTTAAAAATTCAGTTTAATAAAAAAATACATCTTATATTAGAAAGATGAACTGTTAAATAAATTTTATCGCTACGCCATTAGGTGTACACTTTACGAGCTATCAATCGTTACTAATTTCGCTTCAACACCTGTTAATCGACATTAAAATTTTATTACTATATACAACGTGACTCATCTTGATGATATAATCAATATAATGAAAATCAAAATCAACAAAGAATGTTTCGAATGAATTACATACGAATAAGCTCTAAACCTTACGCTAAAAATAATAATTCGAAATAGAGCAATTTCCCGTGATATTGGAATCGCAATTTCGATCAAAATTCAAAACTCGACACAGAACGAAACATCCGCCCATATTTTAATTCGACCACATGATATAGAGTTCGGTAAACGCCTTTATCGTATCGCCTCGCACATAAATCGCCAAAATGAAACAATAAATTTATCGCGAACGAAATAACTCAGTTTTCGTACACCCGATCCCGATAATGAGCGACCGACTAACTAACGATAAGCCTCCTCGCTAACGGCGACCTTAGGAAATTTTAAAAAATCTAAAATCTCCGAAACGACAAAGAGAAAGTCTGCGTCGAAGCGGGGAAAAAAAAGAAAATATCCGGAAAATCCGAGCTTCGACAATTATCGTGTCGACACGCGAAATCGCGTATTTCTCCTTTATTATTGTGTGTTTATGGCGCGAAATTTATTCAAATTTATACGAATTCGAATTTGATAGTTCGGCGTGTAGGCTTAGCGCGCGCACAAGGGCTTAAAGGGTCAACGCGTAATAATACGCTAGGATTTACTAACGACAATGGCGTAACAATTACGCTTTTCGCACGCACTTCTATTTCGCAAGTATACGGACTGTTTCGTTGTTGATATTATACCTATCGAATGTCGTATGCATAATTTGGGTTTCGGTGCTAATTACGCGCTAATGAAAAGAAATATATAGGCATGAAACATTCGCGCTTTTACGAGGTCGCGAAACGGAAAAACTTCAATTTGACGCAAACGTTGCAGGGTAAACTTTTTTTACGACTTTTGATATTTAGGTTTCGCTGTTAACTGCGGCGCATGTCGAATTCGGTTATAATAAACGTGTTTATTGTTTTCATTAAATATTTGACGGCGGACGATAAAGTTCGCGAATTCTCATACAAAGTTAAGTATCGAAATTCATTCGGTTGGGAATTGTTTTTGTTTAATTTTTCTGAATAAATCAAATATTTTTTTCAAATTGGTTTCATTCGATATTAAGCACGATCGCAAATAGTATGAAAACTAAACTAATAAATAATATTCATCAAAGGCATAACTTTTTTTCTCATTACTTAGAATTCCCCGAAGCGGCGTCGATTGGGTACTCGAACGAAATGTCTTTCTTCCCGATAGTGCCAGACGAAAACGAAAAGGAAGCTATACGAAAGACACGAAGAAGGAAAAAGAAACACTCGTCTCGGCGATAAGAAAACAGCAATCACCGTCTATTCTACTCAATATAATGAGACCTCAACCGGCCAATGGCTCTAGGCGAAGATATAATCTGAAACTAACTTATCGAACGGAAGAAAGCACACACATACACCAACTACAATCGCAACACATAAGACGAATATTTCGTATAATTAGCGTTTAGAACGTTCGAGCTTTGTGTTTCAACATTGTCGGTTTACAAATCCGCGTTTACATCGAAACCACAACAGTGATGCAATTAGTATAATAACACGCCATTCGACCCACTGTTAAGGGCTAAGGTACGAGACGTGTTTGTCTTCGAGAAAGGGCTCGTTAGTTATTTGTCTTACATCTAATGTAGGCTGTAGACACATACAACAATGTAAACATGTACGGTCCAACGCGTTTTCGAAGCTCGAAGCTAGAATCGATTGTAATCTCGCCAGATTTGCAGAGCGATACTCTATAATTTCGAGAATTTCTATGTGTAATTTGGCTAGATCGAAAATATGAGTCGCGATTTGGAATATTCAGATCGATTCACACCCTAGAATTTAGAATTATAATTCAAATAATGAAATTGGATTTAATTCTAATCAATGAAAATTATGAATCATTTCTGTTATCAATTTCACATAATTTATGTCTGAATTAACTTTTACGCAATAATTTTGGTGTACAGTCGAGGATTCCAATGTGTAATTTGGTCCGTTTGAAAATTGAGGTCGTGCGAGTTTTTCGCCTTTCAAGGTTTTATTGTTGTTTAACACGGTGCGTGTTTTATTGCGTATTGCGAAAAGTGCGAGGATTCATTCCGCTCTTTCTCGAGCAAAAAGTCGAAATAAAAGTTGATGAAGGAAGTTTCTAACAATTCGTATGTCGGGCATATTTTTTCTATACAGTTTAGTCTCTTTTAGCTCATTTCTATCCGGTTTTTGTACGGGATGCGAAGAACGGCGTTAAATAGTGTTGGGACGAATTTCGATTCCATGAGCGATTTTTCCTGAAAAATATCGAAAAAAATTTAATTCAAATATGAACTATATAAACTTTCAAGTCAAGTATGTGCTTTCAAATAAAATTTTATTTTTATCTGATCCGATCTAATGTACATACATTTGTACATAATTATAAAAAGTGAACATTTTTCAATTCGAAATTCATAAAATCATTCTTATAGCATATTTTTGGAACAAAACCACAGAAAATACTGGACTAACCCATTCGAATAAACCACACATATTCCATCACTTAGTTGGCGTAAGACCGCAATATGCTGAAAAAACACCCGTTCCTCAGACGAGGCGTGAAAAATCGAAAACTAACGAGCACTCTTACGTATTGCGAAGCCGCTATACCTCCGATTCCTCACCCGTGTATACGAATTATAAATAAGCACAACCGTAGACAGTTTCAATTATATTTTTCTAATAATAAACCGCGAACGTTGCGTGGGCGTCCGTTAAATCCGGATACGCATCAATCCGGCGAACTGTTGGATCGATTTCGGCTAATGAAGCCGTCGTCGTTAAGTGAGTTATATTGGGCTATGTGTTAAAAGGTAGAATATTTGGAAATGTTCGGAAATAGAGAAACTCGAACCTGCGTCTAATAGAAATTGTGCGCGACTTGGCGAATTCAATGATCGGAATTCATCTCGAAATAGAATAGCTTCGTTTCTATTTTCGTTAAAGGTAATTCATTTATCTGATCGGTTTTCGGTGAGGTATTTACGTTCTGTTTAATATAACTTTTTTCAATAAGTGATTCTAAATATAATTGAATGAAATTAGTTTAGTTTTCTTGTATCAGAAATAGTCGATAAATCATATTGTACAATAAAGACGAATATTTTTATATTAAACGAGCATTTTATTATTGCATAATTTGTTGCATATAAATAGATACCCATTTTAACAACCCTTGCGGAAAAACTACTTAAATAGGGTAAAAACCTATCTCGCACTACTATCGTATACGCCCATCACGATTTATTAGATGGTTGAATATTCAAGTAGATCCTGATTTAAAGTGATTAATACAGTGAACTAAATTTTTCAATTAATTTTATGCTTTCAATAACAAATCGTACTCATTTAATTGTAAATAAATATTTTCGAAGAAACGTGAAAAAAAATCTCACAAAGAATCTAGTGTCAAATAATCTTAGCGTATATCGTATATTCCGTCATTGTTCGTTTAATATTGAAAAGAATGAAAAAGGAAAGTCAAAAAAATACGCCTGAAGCTTTCCGTGAAATATCATTGCTAACATTTTTTCTGAAAAAAAATAAATTGAATGTAAGGTATATTTCTATTTCATTTTATAACAGACATTTCACAAAATAATAGCAAATTCACACGAAATTTGTTTTGATAAAATATTTTAGTTTAAATAATAAAAATCATGTAATTTTTCATTTAAAATACATAAAAAATCGAAACTACTTCATATCTAACCAACCATACAACACATTCAAACGAAGATTAATTATTCAACGCGAACCCTCGATAAAACACAGCCACCACTCTCCAAAATCGAACTATTTCTATGCATCAACCAAAAACCAAAATAAACGCAAACTAATCCAACAGCAACTAGCAAAATTCCAACATTTTCTTCACGATCCTATACAAAATATCACATTTGAAAAAAAAACACACCATCGATTTTAAATTCAAAACCCGCAGTCGTTAAGCGCAACACGACGATCCGTATCCTTTTTGCGCCGCCCTCGAAGCGAAAGCTCGAACGCGTAAACATCATTAGAATCGCGGACATTCGAAACCGAACTTCGAGACGACGAATCCGCCTCACACCGTTTTAAAAACAACCCCACAAAGCCTCACACCGCACACAAGAAAATCTCTCTAGAAGCCATCTCAAAGTCGCGGCATTTTTCGAGCGTTGCGTATTCTCGACCTAGGCCAAGAGTGTACTACGTGTACACGTGCGACACGCGACCTTCGCGAAACGCCATCGATTAAGCAGCCCTGGGTGGCCAGGTGGGCTCAAGCTGGGTGGCTGTGGGTGGTTTTGGGTGGTTCTGGGTGGTTATGGGTGGTTGTAGGAGTTATGAGGGGTTATGGGCCCAGACGCGCTCCGGGGGCGGATTCCCGGGGTGGGCGGCTTCGCAGTCGGGCTCCGCGCCCCCATTTATTATCGAATTAGAAAACGGGTGCTCGAGGAAAAATCGCGGCGATTTTTCAAGAACGGGATGCCGTTTCGGAGATTCCTCGGACGCACGTGAGGCTTCGCCGCGGGGTAAAAACGGTTCGAGATTTTTCAAAGGTGCGTGTTGAATTTTGATAACGTGACTGGGAATGGATGTTTCGATTTTTATAATTCGAAAAAATATACGTGTGTTTGTGCCCTTTATTATGACAGCGGTACAAGTTTCATTTCTGTCGTTTCAAGTTGTTAAATGTTCTGAGTTTGACTTTGTATGGTATATAACTGAAACCAAAAAAAATCACTGAAACAAATATTTTCAAACCATTATGTTTCCATAACAAAAAATATATTAATTAGTTTATTTTTATAATGTGTATGATATTTTGTGTGCGAATTGAGCGTCTATTGTTTCAATTAATTTCTAATCTTCTCACGTAAGTAAAATAAACGTAGGTGGAAACTATACGGTGTATAATCTCTGCGGTTTTCAATGTGTACAATGGATGATGTTCACCATTATACATTATGGATGTAAAATATTATATTACGTATTTCGATGAAATAATATGCATAAATATAATGTATCGATATAGTTTTCATGAAAATTAAACGATTTTTTTACGTGATATTAAAATGTGTACATAGTCATGTATCAAATCTTATTCTATACAGAACATATAAGTATCATCTTACAAAATACACCAAGTTCAGGAAAACATGATATTATCGATCAAAAAATTTGATGTGAAATGGATGATAAAGGAATTTACAAATGTAAAGTGATACTCTCTCGAACCGATACAAAGATTATAATCTCTTAAGTATATTCTCAAGCGATTTGTATACACAGATCGATTTTATTTCCATTTTATAATCAAATATTAAACCAGTTGCATAGCTGTTTGCAAATATGAAACGTGTGATGAAAAATCAATGAAACCAGCCTGAAAATATACGAATAGATTGAACATCCACCGGTAACTAATTAAAAACGTCCTCGCTACTGACATTCGAAAGCCACACCACACTCGTATAAAATAGAAACGTGAATAAATAAATGCACTCGAATTTCAGCTGAGGACAATTAGTGCATTTTCAGAACACCTATGCATCTGGATATAAATGAAAATTGGTGAAGTGGACATATTATAAATAATTCAGAGCAAGAACCGAAATCCCAAAACGCTTTCCTCGATATTATGCATTATGTACCTACTGTGAGGTAATTTTCACCTAAGCCTAGAAACGGAGATTAATAGTAACCTAAATATTAAGTATATTTTCAGTAAAGGCATTCTATTTTTTAAATTGTTGGGAAGAAATCGATTACGATTACTATCGTTATAATGAAGATTGATTTTTTTCAATGATTGATTATGTAGATGAAAATACAATATTTTTTATATATCATTATAGGAAACCTAAGCAGTAATCAAAATATCAAAATTGTTAATTTTCCAATGTTCAAAATTAAATCAAATACCGTAAGCGATATTTACTTATAAATGTACAAAACAATCCCGAAATGACGAAGTTCTGATGTCGAAAGTCGCTGTTATGAACTGAAACAACCGCTCAATGCTCAAATACGACGAAATGTACACGGAGGAAAAGTTTTGGACGAGCTTTAATGAAAACCAAACACACAAAGCACCAGTGATCATATTATGGGTCTTAATTACATTACGTATTCTTTGCGGTCGGTTAGTTTTGCCTCCCCGTTTCCTAAGATCGTAACTTCGTATAAACTCGTTACGACTTTATTAAAAAAAGTGTTTAATTAAAGTTGTGCCGTTTAAAGTCACGCGCGAGCTGTTCGATTTGAAAATTGTGAAATCGAGTGCGTTTCTTTTGAGAAATTACTAAGAAATATATGTATTTGCATATGGATGTTTCGCAGATATTAAAAATATCAAATCGTAAAGCCTGGTTCAAAGGATTGATTAAGAAATTCTTATATGCATCTGAAGGTTGTGCGAAACTTCATTTAATAATTAGAATTCTTATTAATATAAGAATTTGATTAATATTAAGAATTCCATGAAAATTTTCTCTACAAATCTCTGTATATTTGATATTGAAATATTCGATAAATGAAATTGAAAGACAAACACCGGCATCGAACACAATATGAAAACTTCGCTCGTTTATTTATCATATTGTTGATTTTCGTTCAAAAACGTTTCGAAAATCATCTGTTGTGCAATATTAATTGCGAACAACGGAAAATGCTCGAGTATATAGAATAGAAACTGAAATTTCCAGAACGAGCGAAATGCGCAATATGTATCTACTATGATTCGATGCTTGTTTGCATTTTGTTATGCATAGGCCAACATGTTCTGATTTAATTTAATTAACCGAAGTAACGAGTAGTATTTGACTATTTTGAAATTCATAACGTACCTACGTAGAGTACATTCGATGTTGTATTATATTTATCGATATATATTTCATGCTCGCAAGATACGTGATTTTTGAACGAGGAAGTAATTCTCGATCGTACACCGACTGAATTCAAACGACTTGAAATACGAAAGAGCCAACGTAGCCAACGGAGAATCAAATAGTGAAAACTGCAGACTATAAAACACCATATAAGGAACGATGTGAAAGAAATGCTTAATTTTCACACTTGCACATGCTAAGGGGCTTTCACGCTTAGCTAATTTCGCATGACCGTAAAAAAGATCAAAGAGAACTAACACACTTTCGACCGAAAAAAATATATATCCTTCGGTAGCGAAACACTTTGCCAACAAGGACTTTCAGTACAGCGACCCTCTGCGTTTGCTTCAAAGCTTCCATCGTGAAAAAAAAAACAACACATAATAATAGAGGTACCCTTTCAACAAGGGTTTGCAAAGCAAAAAGAGCAGTTCATTAAAAGCAGCTTTCTCTTTGCCTAAATATCCCGTAAAAGGCTCTGTTCCCGCGGGGAAGCCGTGGAAAATCGTTGCGATTTCGGCACGTAACGGTATTATCGGTTTGGTTTTGAATTTTTCAGCTACGATCTGAAAATGGATCGATCACGTAACGTGCTTTCAGATTTCAGCTTTTATATCGGCTATGGGAATACTTTGTATAAGGCCGCGGATCCAGTGGAAATGTTTCTAAAAATCGTACGATACATTTTCTTATCAAAGAATCGATTAGTATACAATTATATTTTGAAACAAATTTCATTTTCAAAAATACTAATGATAGCGTTAATGTTTTTGTTCGCATTTAAACATTCAATAAACATAATAAAACATTTACTTTAGATTATATACTAGTGTATTTTAAATGAATTCCAAATATAGACTGAAAAAAAAATCATACAAAAACCTTTATATTCGATTAATGTGATGAATGTCAATTTCACATTTGACAACTTAACTATAAACTACATCATTGAATAATTACAGATATCGATTCCCTTAACAGCTGAAATCAAATGAAATCGACGTGACTAAATATTTAATTCACTCACACAATCGAGTGAACACAAGTTCAACCAGTGAACGAACATATACCTAAATGGAGACAATCATTCGAAATAACAGTGCAATTTATGTGTTATCGATGTCTATCAATTGATTAATTATATTTTTCAATATGTACAATTGTACATTGTAGATGAGCACAGAAGAAAAGCAATGAACTCCTTTACTGAGAAACTTTTTTTGTAATAAAAACTATTTTCAAACGAACGTCTCTAGCTTTTGGCTAGCATAAAGAAAAAGCTTGAAACGCGCGCTTTGCATACAATTAAAAAAGCAATTTGAATGGACGCCCGCTGCTTATTTTTCATGTTAATTTTTCACTTCTTATTTGCGCTTCACGCTCTCCTCTTTGACGGGCGAAAATCGAGAAACTTCATTTCTTTACGAACATTTTTTTTCATTTTGTTTGTTCTGTGCGGCGATTTTTCTCCGTTTTCGCTCTTCATCTCAATGCTAGCTTGCATTTTTGCACCGAAACCGTCTTAATTAAAACAACGTAGGAATAATGAAGTTTTAGCGAGGCACAGCTCGGCGTGCGCTCGCGTTTTAATCACCTCCGGTTGCATACACATAACTTAAGAGGTATGTACGGAAAGTGGTAAGTGTTATGTGCAAGAGCTCAAAGGGGAAACTAAGTTTATACGGAAATAAGACGAGAGGATTGACATAGTTCGTATATTTTTGAATATTTCCTTCAAAGCAATGTAAATTATATCAATTTATTACTGGAATATTTAGTCAAATTCAATATAAATTCAGTTCTTGACTTACGTAGATGTTTTTTTCCAGAAGAGAACTGTTAAAGCGAAACAAACTCAGCTCATTTCTTAAATCTCAAAATTATTTAAACTCGCACTAAGAATTTTGTCTGGAAAACAACGATCACATGAGTTGAGAATTAAGTGTATTTGAATAAATGATTAAACATCTGTATCAATTAGTTAATTAAGCGACGAACTTTTCACTAATTAGTAACTCTCGTGTTAGTTGTGTTGCGTTTTTTTCTTTACAAAGTTTGACGCTGTGAGTTCATGAACACGCCATGATAACTGTCAAACTCTATTGAAATGAAAATAAGGCAAACTCGTATAAAGTAAAAAAAAATTGAGAATAACTAAAAGAAAACTAAGAATAGCATTGAGAACATTGAGCCCGAAATTGTATACGCAAACATTTAAACTCATCGGTTGGCTGATACAGATTTTGTAATAACTGATCAACGTAAGAACGATTCCCAAAAACTATACTACCAACTAATCAATCAGAACAAATTGTACACTTAAAACAATGAAAAAAAGCATACAGAGTCTCCTCTTTGCTCAAAGGATAGAGTTTTTATCAGATTTCGTATTTCCGACCATTGCGTGGTACCATGACGGGAAACGGAAACGACCATCGAGTTCGCGGTAGGCACACGATCAAAGGATGGACACATCTGTGCAACAAGCAAACTGGCACTCGTTCTCGGCTAACTTTCTACTTTTTGGCAGGCTTTCGAGGAAACTCTGCGGACCGTAAACACGCCACGTTCGAAACGTCTTGTCTGACAGACGATGAAGTTTCTTTCGTTTCTTAGAGAATATTTGCTGAAATTCGCAAGGTCGCGGCGTTACTTACAGATCAATATATCGTCTTTGTTAAACAAAATTATTATTTTTTTGTATATACATAATAAAATTAATTAGATATGCACATTCATAGAAAACTATTTAATTTATTTCGAAACTTATTTACAACATACGAAGTTTCAACGTATTATAACAATAAACAACTTTGAACGTATACAACCTTGATACTAATTCACAAAGATACTTAATTCTACATTAACCAAAGTGAAACACATAATACATGCCCGCAAACGTATAAAATATTAATTTCGCTCTGAATTACATTTGATACACACACCGTACAACATTACGTTTCCCAAAACTAAAATACGGAATCAATTTCAACCATACGCCTACAATTCGAATTCGCTCGAAAAATCGATACATTAAAATCTGACGTTCGCCCATAATAAAATGCGAATAAAATGTGATAATTCTCGAATTTAACGATCCTAATCCAATAGGAAAATACGTAAACGTGACCTTAGCAATGCTATAATATAATTTTCCGAGCTCGAGTCCGAGTATAATTTTCAACGGGTTTGAATATTGTAACGACTCACCGCTCGATACTGTTTTCTATTTCAGAATACGACATCGATTTTGTATGAGCAAGGGCTTCGATTTTTTTCATAATTTGAAATCGTTACGCTAATCTGAAATTCCGACCTTCGGAAGGCGGTGTACTCTCATTAATATCTGAAAATCCCCACGTAATAGCTTAATCCGTTTGAAATGCTGAAAAAAAGGGGGAAATGTACAGCTGTTAAGCTCGTATTATTTATTGAGTTTGCTACATCCAGCAAGTGTATACGACCTCGGATATTTGTATGGTTATTTACGAATCACACGGTGTCGACTTTCGTATTGTATCCGGAAAATAACAGTGAATTATGGTATCATTAATAATAACGGTACTCTAGTTCGATTGAATGGATATCATGTTTATTCTCCTTAATAAATCAACGTGTTGTATTCGACGGCAGTTTCGGTTACATTTTCGTGAAAGATAATTCTATTTGTTTTTCATAATGTCCTATTAAAAATTTAAACGTATGTTTTTATGTTATGAAAATATTTTCATTAAGTTATTATTTTTAATTAGTTCAAAATAAAATTTAGAATTCATAAGAATATTCAAAAATCTTATGTGTCATGACAGATTTGCTTTTTCCACATATGTATAGTGAACTCAAAAGCTGAAACTTGTCTCCGAAAGATTTACGAGACGATTTCGCCTAGCTTTATGACACTAGAGAAAGGCTTTTCTCTAATATGACAGCGAAATTCGCTAGAAGCTGTTTTGCTCCGCAAGCAAATTTCCTTATTCAGATGCCTCTTGTCCCAAGTAACATAAATTATTTTCCGGGAATCCTCTGACCGTGAGGGGATTTTTCTAAAATCTGAAACTTCAGCTGAAGAACCGAAGAACCGGGTTGAAAGTGGATTATCATCATCATGTTTTATAGCAGAAACACGGACGAATTCTGGATACGTCTAGCAGATTTATCGCATTTGTATCTTATTGCATATACTATAAACACAAATATGTACATGAGATATGTTTTAGCTCTGTAAATACTAATATCGGATGCAATGATAGAGATTAAGAATTTAAAAATTATCGAATGAATAATTGAAATAATTTGATAGATAAAAAGACACAGTATATTTCGATGAGAATTTAATTTTGGTAGAATGTGATATGTGATATTCATTTCATCAAATATTATATCTACCGTTATAAAGTTACAAACGACAAATCGCATTTTGAAATTGTACAAAATCGTGAGAAGAAAAGATGATAAAACGACGTTTTTTTATTTAATTTTCTTCCTTTACTGTAAACAAAAGTAAAAAAACGTTCGAGTAAATTCTTGCAAACGAAAGAAAAGCTTTCTAGAAAATTTTGTTCGGAAAATACGCTGTGCGAAAAGTTTTAAGTGATAAAAAAAGTAATTGTATCGCGATTTTTATTTGTTACCTGAAAAGTTGTTATAACGATTCTCATAATTCAAATATGTATATTTTTCTATTATTTTTTAAGATGTAAAATATCGATGAAAAAAATAAGGGTATCGACAAAGATTTCCAATATAAACAAATAATAATGTATAAAAAATAAACAGTACTTACGTGTGTGAAAAAATAGTAATAAACCCTAATTCCAGCTGCAGACATGACTTCAGCAAAATGATTAGACGGACATATGAAGAAATAGTCTCCTACAATATCAGCTATCATCTTCTGATTCAACAATCCATCAGAAATATTTTCCCAATTCGTATACTGAAACGAAAATAAAACAAACCACCATAAATACATGAATAACGATAAAAAACAAATAACTTTAAACTTCAAACAATATTCAAATCAGACAATCTGCTAACTTTTTCCTTCGAAAACATTTCAATCTCAACTTAAAGCCTTTTTTCGCAACATAGACGAAACAAAATAAAACTATCGACCCGAAGAGAGCAATATAACAAAGCATCGAGCGATCTCCGAGAATATCGAAACTTTCCTGGATAATGACGACCGTGTCCGAAGCTGTGGGAAACTTCGACAAATTCTCACCCTCGACAACGCCTTGCCCCTTCAGAACTACGACGGAATCGTCAAAGTTGCCCCTTATAATTAACATCTAATGAGAAAGTTGCCGAACTTTGACCGTTACCGGCTGTTCCGTAACAATTCCTGCTCAAGTGCTGGAACAAACGCAGCGTTATCCACAAATCGCCTGTTTTTCCCGCTTTTGAAAATTTCGCGATTTTCTCGAGGTTCAAAATTCGGCTTCTGGTTGAAAGTAAGCTCAGGTTATATCTCCTTAGTAAGAATTTATTAAATTTGAGTGTTGGAAGTTTTCCGAATTTCACACTGCCAAATTTCGTCGTAAATTTTATTACACAATATGAATATGATCGTCGTAAATTTTGGTCGTTATACGTTAACGAAATTAAGACGCTATGAAACAAGGCTTCCAAGGAATTTCACAACAAATTAACATATCCAAATTTTATTATTTTCTACAGATACGCACCTGTACAAAATGTATGATCAAAATTATATATCGTTTTCGCTCAAATAACAATAAAATGTAACCGTTGTTGACATAAAAAATTACCTGAAACACGATTGCGTCTCTTCGTATCCTGGACATGTTTTTGAAAATGCTGTCGACTATGTCTAAAAACTTGTCTCTCTGAAGTGAGCTGGGACCGTCCTTTTCGAAGTAATCTATGAAGTCGTAAAGCATGAAGTAAGTTCCTGTAACAAACGAAAACTCGAGTTAAAATACACAGACAATGTTCGCGTAACACAATTGTACAATAACACGTTATAACGAGTCTCGCTGTCAAATATTTGTTAAAGGGCGTAGGAGATTTTTTCTTCGTTTGGTACGCCCACGTCTAGAGTAAATGCAATAACGAAATCACAAACTTTATCAATTCCGACTCAGAGTCGCAGATTGGGAACGGTGGCAAAGGTAGCGAACGAAAAAAGGGAAAAAAGAATACATACAGACGAAATAGGGCGAAAAAGAAAACATAAAGCAAAATTAAAGTAAACTCGATTAAGATGAAATTACTTCGGAGACGATTTCATTGAGAAGTTTTAATATTGCCGTCCTTCTGAAGATAGAGCTAGACAAAACGCAAGTTCCGTATTCAATCTAATTAAGTTTTCTGCAAACGGAAGATTTTCCAATTGCTTCTCTATATATAAACTGCAATAAGAATATTTCGATTTCCACACGATTTTCTTAAGAAAATGCTGACTAAATAGACGCGGCAATAGAATGCAAAATTATGCAATAAATATAACGATTGAAAATTATACTAATCAATGGAAAAGTCAATGTGATATGCATATAAAGATATACTTATACATTGGTACGTTAATGAAAAAAATCAATAATATATGAATAAGAAAACTGAAATTTTCTTAATCAATATTGGTGATAGACGGTAGTGAATGGTAAAAATAATATAAAATGTAACTAAATAAATGAAATTATAGCGGAACCCTCGAAAAAAACAAAGTGGGTGGCAAATGGTGATTAATTATTTCCCGTGAAATTTTTTCTCAAATTTTAATGGCTTCGTAACAAATAGACAATATGAAAAATATTTTGTACCCTATTGAATTTTTAGTGCTTCTGCGATATAAAAAAAAAACTGCGTACAGAATGAATAATAATTTAACAGGAAAATCTTGGAAAATATTTTATGACGTTGGTGGTGGAAATTTACGTCCTCGCAAAAGACCTTGTCACAATACGGAGGCGTTAAATTTAATTTCACATCAATTAACCACAACTCGCGGTTAATTTCACGCCAGAGTTCTCATGCCGAAATTTTTAAAAGTTGAAACGTCTAAATGAAATAAAATAAACGAGACAACGTTTGCGTCGTGGCGGTAATTTAATTACGACATCAAGGTGAAAACAAATGAGTTCGCTCTGGGATAAAAGAGGCAACAGAACCTTTAGAATCGTCATATTGACAATAGACTATTGATAATAGCTTTTTATAATCCATTAGACATGTTAATATTTACAACAAACATGAATATGCATAGAAATTCAAATTCAAAAATATTGAAAAACTTTTCGGTAAAAATTTTATATCTGTAATAATATTACTATATTTTTCTTATATTTAAATTCAAAATACAATATTTACAAGCAAAATTAAAATTTATGAAAACCCGCTAATTTTTTTTTCTGTGGTAGTATTATATTTATTTTTTTCAAGTAAGAATATTCTTAGCGAACTTCACTTTGTTCTTGAAGCCATTAGGCGAAAAAGCAATAATATTTATTACGGACATAAATAGGGATCGCTTTTATACATTTTTCTACTTTTATTCATTTCAACATCTCGCCCTACGTATCCAACGTTCATTTTTTAAGGTCACCAAGTGTCGCAAAAGTCAGCCGAACACAAAATTGAAAAAACAATAAATAAACGCTTCGCAGCGGATACTCCCTCGAGAGGTGGAGACTTCGAAGAAAGTCACCCCCTACTAAGGGTGGCCTCATCCCCGAGTACACCTCTGTCTTTCTTTAGTTTATTTATTTTTTATCTTTTGCCCTTATTCGTTTTCTTTTACCTCTTCCACGGTACAATTTCTACATACTTTTCGTCTTTGCGATGCGAACGTACGAATGTCGTTCCGTTCTCGCTAACATTTTGTCTCTGATAAAGTTTATACATTTTCAAAACGAAAGTTTGATAAGAATAATCTGGAAAAGTTTCGGATACGTTTTAAATATTGTACAACGATATGACAGCGTACATAATACAAGTAAATATGAAAAGCTCTACCACTTTGTTATGCTTATCTAAATCCAATATATGTATTCTTAACTTTGAAATAACCGATTTATCTTCAGTTACGAAAAAATTGGAATTTGATTGAAATAATTAATAATATGAGATGATATTTAGATTTATCAATTAATAGAAATATGAAAGTCGAATTTAATGGGTTGATAAAGTAAAATCATGATAAACAAATCAAACAAAATTATTCAAGCAAGCGTTTGGCAAACACGGTTCCAACGAAGCAATTCGAAAGCGGTGAAATTTTTTCCACGAAAAATCTTATTTTACCTTAATAAAAATCAAACAGAAGAGACAGTATTATGAAAATGGCATAAAAATAAAAGCGAACCATAGTCACGTAGGTGTAGCCCACGTGTTCGTAGCAAAAGCGTGGGCGTTTCAGTACGCGAGACTACGAGTTCTACGACACGAGCGTGTTTGGGTTACGCTAAACCAGTGTCTTTCAAACCGTATCTATACTAAAATCAAGGTCAAATAAAATACTATAATATATGACCAAAAAAACGCACTAAATAGTATTTTAACAATTTATAATAACAAATAATTGATATGAATATTTCACGTATTTAATGTGAGTAATGCGAGTTTGAAAATCTCTGAGTTACGTGAACACGTGGTATGAAAGGAAATTAATCACATCACGAAAAAATCGGACCTGTCACGTGACTTATGAATTGATTATGTATGAAGACATCGATCGTGACCTTTGACTTGATAGTTCTGAGGTCGAATCAGAAAATAGGTCATAAATTCTGTTCACATTAATGGAATTGCTAGATGGCGATTGCGTTTAGGGGTGGTTGATTGTATTTTTTTCCATCGATTGTTTCAATACTATTTCAGTATTATTTACATGCATTAATAGTATTATTATTGTACTACACAATTTACTTTTTTTACTACGCCGTTATTAAAAATATTACATGTCTCGATATAAATTGTGATAGCAGAATAAATATGCTTATTTTTTCGGTTATATGGATAAATTCCGAAAGAATGAGTTGTAACTCAGACAATAGATAATAAACGCCTTCATAATGGTCGCATGTTTTAGTTTGAAGTCAAACACGAACGTATGTCAAGTTCACGATAAAAAGTCACGTCTACGCGTAAAATTGAACCTTTCGTGTTAAAGGGTGATTTTTTACGCTCATCTGTCGCACGAATTAAAGTTTCATTCGTAAAAAATATCGCATATTTTAAATCTTAAAAACGAACACAATTCCATTACTCCTACTCTATTTGTCAAGCAATTTTACAAAGTTTACTTTTCGGATATTATATTTCAACACGATTCCTTAAAATTTTGCTATATTTTAATTCGATCAAACATGAGATAAGCTTCGAACATTAACGCACGATCAATCAGACATATTTGCACGATATTAATCTTTAAAAAATCGCACATCGAATTTCCGTAATGGCCTCTAGTGTCAACAGAGACATGGTACATATAATAATATCATACTATGAAAAAACTCAGCAAACATTAACATAACACGCGGAATATTAAAAAGCGACCTTTTCGCACACTCGAAAGTCACGATGCGTACGAGCTGAGTATTGTATAATATTATACATGATGAACTCTAGATAGAGCCTCGACTACCAGACGCATAGATCAACAGGACCATCTTCAATTTCAATTGTGACCCGCCGAAGCGGAAATTCGGATCACGTATCTCTTCGGATCGGCCAGAGGAACCGAATGAAAATATTTACAGTGAGACACCGATTCATACCGTCTCTTATTCGAGAGATTTTTCTATAGTATTCGAAAAAAATCATGATTGATTAAAAATTTTATTGAGTCAGTTAAAGTGCATGAGATAAGTCAATATCTCAGAATTGGTGAAAATTTTCGTCAATGGTATTGAAAAATAAAACATCTAGTCTGTATACTGTACGTAAAAGTATACACATTTTGTGATATGCCATATTTATCTCAACTTACTTTAGTATTGAATTTTAGCTACAATCAATATTTATGATAAGAAAAATTTTATTATTCATATTGATTTTCTGACTTTTGAGCTATGGCTATACAAAAGGAGCAACTATAAGCGACGGAGGGATCGGCTCGACTCTGATCACTTAGAGAGTTAATAGAAGAAAACGTCGGCTCCTATAGAAAAGACAACCAACCGGAACTCGGAGGTCGAAAAAAAAAACACCATGGCACACAGGGACGAAGGGAAAACAACTACGATAATGGAAAAGTATAACATACGAGGGGCAATCACGGGAAACTCGCTAGCCGTGAAAGTTTTTCACGAAAAGCGTCCTGCACGGCCCTTTGCTTTCTTTTCGCATAAGAACGCTTCTTTTTTTCTCTGCTCTCCCTTTCTATAGTCTGTGACAAATACGAAACCCTTCTCGCGTGTCTTTCATCTTGTTTTTTTTTATCTCTTTCTGGATAATATTTTGCTTTTTGACGCGGAAAAACACTTTTCCACAGTCGCGATCCTCTGTGCGATCTTCCGTATACGGAAGAATTCTTAAGTATTTAAACTAGTGCTTTAGTGTATTCGAATCAATTTTTCAAATTATATCTATATCTAAAAAAAACTTCACAGATTAAATTCCAACAAAACAAATAAAATGGAAAAAATCAATTTCCTCATACTTTCAACATAAGCCATAGTCATTATCGGAAAACCAATATTACATTTATATTTAATCTATCTGATAGTTAAATAAGAATATAAAAAACCATTATATTCGAATGAAATGAAATAAAAGCAAAATTTAGCGAAGGCGGGAAATGAAAAAAAGTTCAAACTCGGACGAAATCGTTCTTTTCGCCTATATGAGGTTATCGCTAGAGCATTTTCCCTTTATTATTTCAGCGTCGTTAGATCGCTTCGGTGTTAAAGAAAAAGTAATTATGGTTTATAGCTTCCCTTTTCGGTTATTGCGGAATCGTAAAGCTAGCTTTTACGCCCATGGTCCGGATTAATTAATTATTGAAAACGGAACAATTTCCAACGGGGGTGTTATACCGGATTCTGACGCTGAATTTGAAAAAAAATCGGGTTGTGCTAGTCGCGTGAACTCAAAAAATTTCCATAATGCTATTATGCTTTTACTTATCTGCTAGCATCGAATTTTCGTGATATTCTCTCAGCAGATTGAAATATAAAAGCAATTTTATCTAGATGAAATATTCGAATTCCACAGGAACATTATGCTAGTTTATTCGTGAGTTAGTTTATTCATCGTTTGTTTCGTCGCATTTGTCATGTCATACAGCCATAATGGATTACATCAAAATACTTCACGAAACGTTTAAATAAATTCTTTTGCTTAGAATAAATATAATAATATATACATATTTTTCAAATCACACATTATTGAGCGAAGATAACGATATTTTTAATCTATTGTTAGTCGAATTTATCGTACAAATATGATAACTTTTTACATCACGAAGCGACATTAATACATATTAGATCTTTGATTAAAATTCTGTTAAAACAACGTTCAGTTTATTGATGCTTATTAGTACAAACTAATTGTTTCGGAGGCATCATTTAATATAATTCGTCGTAATCAAGTTAATTTTACATTGAATATTCTCGAATCGCTAATTATAAACGACGTGTTTCTCCATCCATGCATTTTCATTTGTCATTTCGCTACTAAACCATCTCGATCCATTTGTCTCGCTAATCATTCATTCTGCTTGACTTTTGTGATTAGGTAACGCCTATAGAATGGGATTATATAATTCAAAATTTTATTTCAACGAAAGAGTATAAATAGATAGTGTTAATCTAATTTAAAACGCGACAGCAACAAGGGTTTGCAATTATGCAACAATGGCATTTTCTGATTCATTTTGAATTTGGTTTTTACGCTGCTGTCTAAAAAACAAGCTTTACAATGAAGAAAAAGGCATCAAAAATACTAGCTTTAAAATGTTTTATAATTGAAATTACAATTAATAAACTGTATCAACATAACTCAGTATCATTCAAATTATTATACATTATGATATCTTGTGTTAAGTAGTTTAACGATCCGTTCGAAAAATTATATCTACTAAGAAAAATTTTCCACTTGATAACTACATTACTGATTCAGTTTAATTTATTGATTTTTCGCTTCCATTATTAGGAAAAAAATATTGATTATTTTATTCAACAGAAAATATAAATATGTACTTAGTATAAAATCGACTTTCTTAGATTTTAATCTTTTCTTTTTACAAAAATCAAAGTTTTTTCGTTGAAATCAAATATTAATTTCGTGTAGACTGGTAAAAAATGCTAAGAAATTTAAAATTTAATGAATTTTTTACTACTGAAAATTCGAACAATTATTTCATTACGAAAAATAGCCGATTGATGCACGGTTCAAATATCGCGTGTGGGAATTAATTATCGATCTAAATTACAGGGCTCCAGGCTGTTTTAACGAAAGACGGCCCACATGAAAAATAACAATTAAAACATCAATTGATTATTTAATGATAGTCCGTCTCAACTGTTATAAAAGTTAATGCTTTAATTGATTTCGACACTTTAACATAGCATCAATTGAGCATGACCCAATTAAATACGTCGTTTAAAATTGAGAAAAGTATTAAAAATGCAATATCTCACCTTCATCTTGATTGCTTCCGATGAGTATCTCGGTGTCTTGAAAATCTCCTTCTTTGAGCAGTTCATCTGGATGCTTGGGTAAGAAAACGCCGTCGACTGTCGGTGCTGAAGGAAAACCTAATATTCCTGTGTAAGAATTCCACTGTTGCACCGATATAGTTTTAGCATCCACTCCTCTCATACAGTCCATCACCGAGCTGGGATTATCTTCTAACAGCGTGATATTACAACCACAATCTTTGATAAGAACACTAGCTACTTCTTGAGCCTTTTCGCCAGTCATATAGCTCCAAGGTGCGTTTAGAGTGCCGGATTGAAGAATTCCTCTTTTGACTAGTCCCCTCGTTACGGGGGATATCAGATGCAAACTAACGCTTCCTCCACCGGCAGATTCGCCAAACAAGGTTATTAAATCTGGGTCTCCTCCGAAAACTGCAGCATTCGCTTTGATCCATTTGATTGCCAACGCTTGGTCCCATAAACCCATGTTGCCTGGCGCTTCTTCACTATTCTCCGAGAAAAACTTGTTCAAGTATAAAAATCCGAAAGCTCCTACCCTGTACTGCATCGAAGCCACTATCACGTCACTCGTCGCTGCCATTATGTCGGCATCGTAAATATCTAAAGTGGCCGTACCACTCATGTATCCTCCACCGTAAATCCACACTAATACCGGCACCTTGGGCCAATCGGCCAAAGGCTTATCTTGATGGTGTCTTATGCGCAGCCTCTGAGGCACCCATATATTTAGATAAAGGCAGTCTTCGGATATGTTCGTGTTCGGATTCCACATCTCCTCACCTTCGAATCCCGGGAAATACTCATACTTTTCTTGATAACAAGTGTTCGGCAACGCCGTGGCATCTAAAACACCATGCCACGGATCGACCGCGACCGGTTTCCTAAACCTCAAAGAACCCACGGGCGGTTTAGCGAAGGGTATTCCGGTGAAGACATGAACTTCCCTACCCAGAACAGTCTTGGCGTATCCTCTAACTAAGCCGGTAGTGGTTTCCACTACGAGCGGATCGTTATGAAAATCTTTAGGAGCCGGAGTGGTGGTCGAATGGATCACTGGAGTGGTTGTGGTGTCTTGGTGATTGGCCCAAGAGCGGCAATAGGCCGAGTTGATGGCGCTCAAGCACAGCAACAGCTTGAAGACTTGAGACATCGTGGTCGACGAAGGGACGGCTGCACTTCCTACATACAGTCTAAGCGGCCTTTTCGAAAATCCCATTTAGAGACCGTTGTTCTTCGCTTCGGTGGCTGCGGTTGTCGAAAGGTCAACGGTGGTTGCCGGGATGGTGTACCCTTTCATCTCGACCTCACCGGACGCCCGGCAGCTCATGCGGGACCATCAAATATTCAATGGGCGGCTGCTGCCAAACCTGCACAAAATGGTTCTAATTTATTTTTCATCTGCATTCTTCTGTATCATAAATCATTTCGGGGATAATTTTTAATTTCGTTAGAGTTTCCGTTTGAACTACAGTTTCGTTACGTAATGTGAATCTTTCGAATTCAATAACGTAATTGTCGTTTTTAAAGCAGTAACATATTTTATTTTTTCAGAAAAAAAAAACAAACGTTAGCTTTATAATGATGACAAAATTCACTTCTCATAATAAACTACAAACACGTGCAACATTATGTTTTCGTTAAATATAAACAAGAAGTGATAATTCTCATCGATATACACTATACATTTGCTATTTGACATTTCGTTGCAAGGCTGAAAAAATAGCTAGTGCGTCATTGCTCTCAATATTAAATTAAATACGCAAGTGTGACAAACAAACAATAAACTAACAGTAAAATGTTTTAATCCCAAATTAAATCTATAAAATGTTTAATGAAAATAAATGAAGTAATGTTTCAGATTCATTTTACAATTTGACATTTTAATAAATTTTATTATAGTGGTTATAATTTATAAAAGATAACAGTAACGAATAAAATGCGTTATAGTGTAAATATTTAACCAACCTAGAACCAGGGAAAAAAAACAATACTCGGTATATCATAAATCGGGCACGACTTTATTGTACACGCAGTGGCATCAAATAAAGAGATAACCTGATAAAACAAGAGCAAACAGTCGTTGGCTATGTTTACATTGAAGGATTGGAATATTTCTTTGGAACGAGGCCTCCGCCAAAGAATTCCCTTCTCCGTTCAATTCGGGGCTGAAAATAGTCAAGCGCAAAGGATTCTATGACGTTTTATTGAAGCCAGCTACGAAAAAAAAAGGCCTCTTCTGTAACTCGGGCACTGTTTATATATTATTCAAACCGTATCTTTGACCTTTGCTCGCGAAACTAGGAAAATCTATCTCAGTACCGTAGCAATGATCCTCCCATCAAAGTCGTCGCAGAATTAAATGGAACATTCTATGTTTAGTGTTGCGCCTGCTCCGAATCGACGGATCTGATAAATTTTTGATGATTGAAAGATTTAGGACCAGATTTTTTTCAATAATTCAATAGATAGAGGAATGTTTTGATGAATCGATGAAGATTTGTATGAAACGTTAAAAAATATTTATGTGTGTCTAGTATTTTTTGCAAATTTAACGTCAATCAGTTATAAATATCAATCGTTATTATTTAAAAGTAATGTATCATTTCAATTAAATTAACAATATTTATAAATCAAATCATAGAAATGGTACTAGTTCTAAACTAACTTAATATAAAACGTATCTAACTCAATCTGACTCGATTCGAGAAAGACAATAAAAACGTAACTCATCTAGCATCTCACCGATGGCTTACTCCACGGGCACCAAATAAACCGAATACATTTAATACACTTCAAAATTATGATAAACTCATTATCGAACTAATAAGATTTCGATCCAACGATACACACAAACACGCCTAGCTCAAAACCACCGCATCCCGCAGAAAAATATCAGCAACCCAATTAAACGTCATCCCTCAGCATCGAACCACCCCACAAGACCGAGATCGAGGCGATATTGATTCGAGAGAGAGACGACCCCTTCGGAATCCGCAAATGAGGAATCGAACGAGTTACATAAAGGGGATCCGCCTGGCGAAGGGCTGACAGGTGGATGGAGGCTTCTTCACGTGCGACCTTTCGCCTCGGAGCACAACCTTCAGACTTCCACCGAGAAGGAAACCGCCCATTATAAGTAGGACCCTAAAAGCCGAGGAATGCAAGTGATTTAAGTTTGAGTCGCACGTTTTGAAATTTTATTCGAATGTTTCCATTCGAATGCATATGATGACTGAAAAGGCCGAGAGTTACAAGTGATTTTGAGAAAAGCGCGTTCGAAGTCAACCTACATGTATTAAGAGGAGGTCGAGTGATTTGATGATATATTGAGGCACACGTTCCGAATTCGTTTATATCCTTTTGCCACCAAATAAATGAGCGTGCATAGAAGCATATTCTGTGCATAACTCAATTTCATCAAAAATGTCTCTTGTACCTTTGGCCTTTTCGATCATCGAATATTATAACTAGTATGAATAGGGTTTTCTTTCAAAATTCGGTCGTGTGTACTTGTACCCTTTGGCGTCTGGGGTTCTCGTATACATCAGTCGAAGGCGGTACCTGTTAGGTTTCGGATCGGAGTTTGAGTCTTTCGCTTGTCGGGGTTTGATTAGCCCGCAGAACTATTTCGATTAATCAAGTGACGACCCAGAAAGGTAATCGAAGCGAGTCTTTTCGTCGGTTTTGCACGTGGCATGCTCGATGGTATGTTGTCGTTTTGTGTCTTTTAAACAATGTGATTGTAGAAGAAAAAAAGGTACTTTTCTTTTTTATTTCATGCTTGTTCCCACCACCCACTTGATATCATAAACTGATTCAGATGTGAGTGAATACGTTAAAAAATGTGCTTGAGATTTTGTTAAATTAAGGACTTTTTTACTATTATATATTAGTACTCCTTTCCAGTTTAAATGAGAGTTGAATAATAACGAATGTAAAACGAAAGAGTGATACAAATAAATGTTTAAACATTTTTAATATTTGATTGACAATGATTTGAGAAATTTGAAAAATTTGAGAAATATGATAATCGATAATTAACATATGTCGAAAATCAATACGCTTTTCTTGGAACGCTAATAAAAATGTGTATTATGTAAACGTCATTTTTACCCTTTGGAAGAGATATAAAATATAAATCATCAATGAAGTGCAAAAATATTCATGTCGAATGAAATAATATATTTAACAAATGTCTACTATACAAATCGAAGTTTGGCTTTTAGCCTGATTTGAATATAGTTAAAAGTCAGCGGAATCGATGGATTCCATTGTCGATGAAAAAGAATACAGTTCGCCTTTTTTCTACATATACTCGTCTGTTTTTCGAGGGTGAATCCTAAAATAAAACTGTGAATAATTCATGGTTGTTCAGTTCGATAAGTACACTCGGTATTCCGCGGATCCGCTAAAGCTGCGAACGATTCCAATTATTCGCGACACGTCAAACCGCCTCGTATCTCAAAATATCCGCGATAAAAATATCTTCTTCGATATAAATGAATAAATTACGGCCGTATCGATGTTTGTGTCAATCGCAAAATATTATAAAACATGTTATTTTAGTGTATAGTCACGTTGTACACGCGAACGTTATAGTGTGCTTTGAGTAAGCGAATCGTCTGGAGATTTCAACTTTTTATCGAGCCGTGAAACGACTGACATATTTCAAACGTACACTGTTATTGTTTTATGATTGTCATATTGTACGAAAATGCGATAGCTTTGAATTTTTCGCAATGGATTTTAGTTCAATTTCAAAATAATGAAAAATACACGAAATATCAAAATATTTTAATATTCGTATATAATTTAAATTTGTGGTTTACGCGTTTATTTAAAAACTAGCTGCTCTGATCCGATGTTAATCAAAGCTCAATTGACTTTAAGCTGATTGCGAAAATTTAATCATAAATCTTTGACAAAAACAATCAGGCATAAAACAAAACCATAAAGCATTATGTCAAATAGGTTTCTTTCATTTTTGACCGAAAAATATAAATTTTAGAATAGTTTCAATAATACAGAAACCTTCATAGTTGTGCACTCAAGGCTAGAAAGTTCGATCGACGTTGGATGTACTCTTAAAAGAACATAGAATACAAACAGACAAACATTTTGTTTTATATAAAGACAGATAAATCCTTCATTATTTTCAACTTCATACATATAAGTCAATAGAATTTCAAACTACCTTCATCCAATCCTCAATATGGAATCTCTTTTGAACCCCTCAGGGCGCACACACCGCACAGAATCACCAACCACAATAACTTATCCATTTACCGATCGGGCTTCGCTCTTCTAATTACACACTAAATTAAATTCAACACCCCCTTTGCGGATTCGATTAGCGTCTTCCGAGATAATTAACTAATCCTCCGAGTACGACCGGCTAACCCTTTTCGCATCGATTCTCCTTTGAACCCCTATATTCCGAGTCGGTTCATGCATAATGCAACAGTCAGATGAATTTGTTTATGATACATTGCTATATTTTGGTGTTTTGTCATAGAAATTTATGGAAATAAAATAAAAATCTATCGTTATTTATGTTAACGGATTCAATTGGGTGATTGTTTCTGCAGGATATGAGTGCACTCTGCATGGGTCCCCATATGCGTTCGTTTAAAAGACACAATTGTATGAATATATTTATTAATCTAATATTTGAAGAGTAACGATTGAAGTTCAAAAAATATTTATATATATTTACACAAAAGGATAATTAAAATCACTTATTTATTATATCAAAAAGAAAATCATATCACATGGAAAAACTAAATTTTTGAAAAAATGATAGATTTACACGAAATATATTTATTCAATTCAAATAATAAATAACTTGAGTGAAATATAAATTCGTACAAGCAAATATTTCACTCAAGGAACACGATTTCATGTGTTTTTTATTTCGTTGATACGAAAAAGGAATTGACGATATAGACGAAGAAAAAAATCTACGCTTTCACGATTCCATTTCAAAAGAATAACAAAAAAGAGGAAAACACGTATTTTCAAATTATACCACAAAGCGAATGAGCGTACCTTTTATGAAAATAATTCGGATACACCGTACGATATATGAGACATATTTATTCAGTAAGGTACAATAATACTGATGAAAAAATCTGTAATTAAATATCACTTTTACTGTAATAGACACTGAATAGCCACATTCGTGTTAAACATGTCAAATATCAAATGGCTTTAGTGTATGTTACGAGTTATTTAAGACTTAACCGCAAACGTAACGGATGCATAGATAAAATTAATTTCATACGGTAACATTAACCGTATCCGATATAATACGAATATTTCGTCGTGTTATAAACATGAAAAAATGAAAAGATAAAATAATACAACGTCATTAATATGAATTCGTAAAATTGTATAAATGTAAATGCGTAATTTACATGCAAAACAAGCGCGTCGTCAAAAGATAACCCTTCTTTTTACGAGATAGTCGATTTCGAGCTCTTCGTATGCGATAAAGAATATGTATCATGCGTATTTTTTTATTAATACGTGAAAATCTATGTACGAAAAGCAAAGAAAAACACACATCTCTTGAATATGTATTAAGGACGCGAACAACACGAGGCTATTAAATTGTTCGAGATTTTTTTTACGCTCCTTTGTGGAAAACACACATTCTGCGAAAATTTTCCTTCGAGTCAATGTGAGCAATGAAGAAAACCGTACATGAATTCGCATTATGCAAATTTAAGCGACGCTTATTTGTTGAATAAACATGTTCATAAATGATTTTTCAAGAGTTGCGAATTGATTTCCGAGAAAATGTATAAAACGTATTTACCGCGAGCTTACACGAGGCCCGAGCTCATTTGAGCTACATTCAAACGAGTTGCACAGGATGGAAAATTCTGATGAAATTCCCTGAGAATTTAATGAATACACGAGAATTATTATAAAAATTATTAAAAAAATCTGAAATAAATGGTATAAAATTTAACAATTCTTCATTAAAACTCTGAAATAAGCTGATTTTTTATAGGTTTTACATCATTCCAGGCATTTTCCTGGGGGCGCAATTCGGTTTGACTCCGTACTGTCACATCCTGAGGGACTTCCCATTTAAACCGACCGGAAAATGTACGTTTTTACACTGCGGTCGTCTGAAAAAATAGCGTGACATCCTCTGGGATGTGGTCTCAATCCCGATGGCGTCAGTCGGACTTTCTTCGGAGCGGAATTGCTTGTAAAAAATGTATTAATTCTTCGGCTCTGATTAAAAAATAATGGGCCGATTAAACGCTCCATCGGACGGTCGAGGTGGCGCCGATCTGATCGTTTACGCGTTGAACCGAGATTGGGTCTGATTCCATTGTTATATAGCCCAAGTTTATTTTAATCGAATCAGTACTGTGAAAAGGAGATCGAGTGTTTCCTGTGGCTCTCTCGATGACAAGAGCGGCGGAGTTGGCGTTGAGAACGTAATAAAAAAATTCAAATTGTCATGTCTAGAGTTTCATCAAAACAATTTATATGAATTTATTGATGCTCTTTTATTTGAGCAAATCTAAAATAGTATTTTAAAATTTTCACTTAACGATAGATCGACTATCTTTCATTTCCATTCGAAATGCTCACTATTTTCAAATCAAAATAACCAACAATAATAAAGAGCGCTGACAACAACATCGAACACATTACAAATGCCGGCACATCATACACATCATACGAATAACAACGATCATTGAACGACCATCATAACTCAGAACTGACTATATCCGTCAACCACATCATACTAGTTAAGCCATCAAACCGACGATCCTTCTCTATCGATTCATCCATCAAATCGATATCTTCACCCGAAGAATCGCGTGCTATGATCGCATTAAGTTTCTAGCTTTTCGCTATCTCGAAACAGGCACCATTCAATTTCGCACACGTAGAGATAGACGGATAGGAAGACACAGTGCCGAAACAAGGGTGGTTTGATTTCTACTAAATAATAATTAATATATTTTTAATAATTTTAAATGAATAATCGATATTCTACAAGAATTTTAAGAAGAAAGTTTTTTATAAAGGTTTTAACTTGGATAATGGTTTTATATCTAGATTTTTTAAATGTTAACAAGCAAATATTAGTCGTGAAACGATAAGAATATAATTTCTCACACGAAAATCCAAATGATGGTTTCATTGTATACAAAATGCGACACTATTCTTGTTGTTATATAGTTTACATTCGTTTGTCACTTAATTGCATCAATCGCTTGAAGATGAGTTCGGATTAGAAAGACCAGTCGCAAGATCAACAAAACAGACCTAAATATTATATTTACGTAAGTGAGATGGCTATATAGCAATTTCATTCGCGTGTATAGGTATGTCTCGTTGGTTTTGCGACTGCACTTTCTAATATAAACTAGCCCTAAAGGTGCAATTGTGACGACTTACAGTGTCTGAACGAAAACAAATCTACACTGAAATAAAAATGAGACTCACATAGAAACGAGATTTGAACTTGGAATAATTTCATACGGATATGCAAAATACACATTTTCACCATATAACCGAATCCCCTGATACAGCACTGTATACAGATGGAACAGAAACGTTGTTCTTCTCGGAATCGGCACCACGTGAAACTCACGAGGCGGAAAGAAAGGTCACAGGCCCGGGTACAAACGGGTCATTAACGTGACCACGTACTACGGTTGTGGGAAAATCGCCCTTTCAATTCTGGACGGGGACGCGATGGGGCCCTTTGTAGGGAAATCGACAAATTGCGCTATGATATCTATTGTGGAAGGTCTACGCGAATTTTCGCCTGTGCCATCAAAGAAAATGTAAACAAATGAAATTTTCTGGTGTATAGATATTTTTTTTGAAAATTTGTTAAAAAAAATACACTAGATTGGATTGATTGATTTGAGAACGATTGTCTTATTCGACTGAAAAGAAAAGTGTGCGACGAATATATTCATTTAAAGTTCAAATAAACAATGAAATAAATGTATTAATTTCATACTTTCTATATGAGTTTATGATATAATTATTCCTAAACTAGTTAATTAGATCTACAATATTTTTCCTTCATAAATTAGTGAACTTATTTTATTTTAATTCAACAACTTTCAACGAACCACTAATAAACATTTTCATTGCAAATGTGATAATAGCAATAAAGAATAATTTTGAAAATTCAAATAGCTATTATCGAACAGATGATATGATATAGCAATATTAATAAAAGCTCATATGAAAATAATGAAAAAGATACGATTTCTATTTGTATCTTTGTATCATAAATATTCTATGCTCGAGAGCCTCCGCGTCGAAACATCGAAGCGAACTTCATCATGCGATTCATGCAGACATAAAACAGACCTATTCCGTCGGAATTAAAAAAAAAAAAAATGGAAAGAGATGAAGAAGAAAAAAAAGGGGAAATAAAATACGGAAAGACTCCGGATCGAAAGCGCATAATCTCTTCGAACGTATAAAACGCTTTATATCGCGCATCGAAAGTAGAGAGACCGGAAAGACCTACGTATATAAAAAAAAGGCGGGAAAAACTATCATACTGGATCGTATATAAAATCGTAGTAAATTTTTCAGGCCCGGCTCGCTGAATAGGGCACAAATGGCGAAGGGAACGACGTCTCTTTACAACGAATCGAAGGTGGGCGAGCGCGATCTCCCCGATGATAAATCAACCTTTCGCGAACGCTCGATCATAAATTCAGTCCGTGTAAAGTCGACCCCGGAGGATGCGAGGCGTGATGAAATTGTAAATATAATATATATATATATATATATATATACATAAATATGCGCTTTTTTATCCGTGAACGATTTTTCACAGCTTTGAGGCGATTTAGGGTCTCCGATCGCGAAGGTCCGTATTCAACTTTTGTAGTGATAAATGATCGACTGTGATGCTTTTTGATTCGTTTTGATTCGATAAAGAACGAACATTAAAGTTCTTACATAATTTTTCATTTGAATATAATCAATGATACTGTCAAAATTATTAGATAAGTACATTAATGCTAATCAGCTTCTTTTCGAAAACGTGATTCATATTTTCGCGGTGGAATGAAATGATTTTATTTTTGCGGGAATGTGATATTCAAATTTCGTCATAAACAGGTTGATCCGGAATATAATTTCAAGAAGCGTGATTATGCAAATTCACTCCCGAAAAAAATGCATTTCAAGCCACAAAACCACTTCGTTGTAATTTAGTCTCTTATTTTGTTTCCTCGCGATTTTTTTCCGTGTCGTGAGAAAAGTGAAATAAGCTGTATTCATGAGAAATATACATATATTTAAAACAATTTTAATATTATTTTTATAAATATCAAAAAAATTCAAGTAAATTATATCAGAAATTAGTATTATTGTTTAGGGAATACAGAAATCTCACGTAAGCGATCCGCGCATGCAAGAAATCCTAAAGCGGTCAAACGCAATCAACTTCGAATAAATGAAAAGCACAATGGATTTAATTGGGCATATTTGAGCACACAAAGTCTGTACTCATAACTAACCCTTAACCCTTTAATGCCGGACCCACCGATCTCAATCCAGGACGAGGAGACCCTTTTCCAATTAACCGGCACAGATTTATGATACAGATTCGCTGCAAAATCAGACCCGACTGGTCGAATGAGTACGCAGACCATAATAATTTCGTATTATACGAAACCTATGATATCTGCACGGCAAAAAGGTTTCGAAGCTGCGGACGAAGTTTGATCCCATTGGCTCAAAGAAAACTCGTCAAAGTGCCGAAGAAATCGCCCCAAGATCGTAACGCGATATTTCCACTACGACTAATCAATAAAGGTCAGTTTTCGTAGTGAGG
The DNA here is from genome assembly GCA_024721215.1 of Cheumatopsyche charites. NCBI lineage: Eukaryota > Metazoa > Arthropoda > Insecta > Trichoptera > Hydropsychidae > Cheumatopsyche > Cheumatopsyche charites. The sequence goes on along the minus strand of CM045576.1, from coordinate 6,982,928 downwards.
AAAGGTCGTAGGATCGAACTTACGCGATGGATTGATTCGAATCGTCGACGTTATTAAATGTTGACGTTTATTTAAGAAAAAACGTTAGTTGAGCAAACGCAATCAGCGAGTACATATTGACAAAACGAAATTTTCACTGTTTGTTCGTATCGCATTTTTTTTTTCATATGTGTGTTTACTTATTGATCGACTACAAGTGCGTGTATTAATTTTTATTTTCAGATATTTGAAATGATAATTTAACGTTATTGTCGATATGAGGTGTTTTTCATTTATTATTTACGGCTCTAATTTGCCAAATAATAGTTACAATCTTAATAATTTATTCAATATAGTCATCAATGAAAAGAGTTCGTATTTCCGCTTTTCCTGATTCGAAATGATATATAATATTGAAAATTACGCATGATATTTATTAATATTTCATGAAACAATCAGATTAATGATCGAACTTTTAAAAATCATTAAAAATGCATGTATAATAGCATATTTTAACCATAGCACTAAAATTGGACGCAATCAAATTAACGCGGTTCCAATTCCCGGATGCCAAAGGTCACATAATATACGATGTTTACACGACCGCGATTTTCAATTAGAATATTTATTTATTTAACGTAAGAACACCCTCGCCTAGAATCGGACCAGGGTTGTTAAAAGGACCCGGAACCGAAAGTGCTTTCGAGCAGCAAGTTCGAGTGCTTCTTCTACAAATTGTGAAAGAGAATGGTTTTCAATTACTCGACTTTAAAATGAAGCACTCAGACTTTTTAAAGCAACATATTTTTATTTTTTCTTGCAAATCGATAATTTTTCTAAAAGATGAAATGTTAATTTATCAACTCAAATAAAAATGAATATCAATACACACACAACTCATAAGATCAACGATATCGTATCATATATGAATAAGTGACTAAGGGATTTCTGAGCACGAATATATTTTATCATCCCTCAACGTGATGGACGTCTAGCAGCCCTAATAACCCTTTTAGGCTGACCACACTAACTCTATCATAGCTCAGGATCAGAAACGTCAAACTTTGCAATGTCCATCATCGTCGCCGACGAAACTAACATAAATTAATAACCGCAATGAACGGGGACGTCGTAATTTGTTTGTTGCACACGAGCATCAAACTTACACGACCTATCATCATACAGGAGTGTTTTACGTAACGTGTATTGCCCGGCGGATCGTTTTTTATCTAAATTATGCAAAGCGATGTGTCCATTAGGCATTAGGTCAAAATCGTGTTCTTCGATAGTTGTGGACGACATTTTTTTTGAAAAACGAGCCGCCAAAATAAGCGACGAGGTCGTCGGCGAAATGACAAAAATCTATTTGGCCCGAATCCGGCTGTTATCGATTGGAAGGTCGAGGATGTTTTCAATGTTGTGCATAAGTACTGTAGAGATCCATATTCGATAGTAGAATAATTGTTAAATGTATTGAATTCGACATATTGCTCGGTGTTATAGACGGAGTGCCGTGAGCGCTTTGAGAAAGCGATTTCGATGGAATGAAATGCAAATAGGAAACGTTAACATAATCTTCGTGTTGAAATTGAAAATGAAAATTATATTCATTTTGAAAGATTTAAACAATACAAAACATTCGATAACAAGTAAATATATTATACAAGAGCGCATGAAATTTTCAAAATGGCGCCCTTCATATAGCTTATGATTTTTCAACCGATTTAAAAAACGAAACTGTAGTTCAAATTTTTCTTAATATTAGTTATACATAAAATTAAAAATTAAAAATTCTCACCAATCAGGAAGTTGTCCCAAAACATTTAATTCAAGTTGTAAATTTCCAAAAAAATATGCCAAGTATCCAAATCACAACAAATTAATTGATTGTTTTCAATAACACACAATAGTTTCATACAATAATTTCCAATGTATATTGTTATAATTTTTCACTGTAAAAACACTGCACTTCTGAAAATACAAATGAGAAAATATTAAAGATTGAAACTTTCAAAGTATCTTTGGATACAAATATAGTAAATTGTTTGTATGTTTATATAAATTTAATGAAATACGAATTTGTACAAGTCAAAATTCATTTGTATGGGCATACATATTGTAGATAAATACATATGTTGAGCAAAGTTGTCACGGTGAACGTTACGCAACCGTTACTCCGCCGCGCAAAAGTTTGGCGATTTCGTAGCGAAAAGTTCGCGATATTGCCGCATATAATATTATGGCTATAAAACTGTTAAAAACGACTTCACCTCCAGCACCGCCGAATTATAAAACGAATCTTTGACTTTTACATGGCGTATACAATTAGCGAAAAGTCGGTGGAAAAGTTTCACGCGATGCTGCGCAGATGGATCGAGTTTGATGTAAATTTTCCAAAAAGAATTTCGAGTTTAATCGGTTCGCATTTGCAATTTGATGCATATGAAATGACCTTGATAAAAAATTATAATCAAAATTGATCTTATTTGAAGACAAGATATCTAATTTGATTGAATTGAAACTCGAAATGAAAATTATATGAATTTTATATTGAAAATGTATTGTAATATATATTTATTGAAGTTAATCTTATGTATGATACCGTTAATTTATCTGTTTGTTCAACTAACGATCTAGTTGCAATACGGTCTGTATGTACTGTTGTGACGATTTCATGAAATCAGATTCGATTAATACATATGTATATTGTGATGGGCGTTAAATTTACATAAGTTAAGGATAAATATTTATAAAAGTTCATTTTTACATTAAAAAAATTGAAACTGATAACATATAAAAAATGTAATTTTGAATTATGTCATAAAACGACTTAGTATTATATCAAAATATAAAATAATTTTTTAATTTAATTTGAAAAAACTAATGAAAATAAAGTTAATATCAATGCAATAACAGCGAACGATGCGCTAGCGCAATCAACCGACAAATCTCAATACCGAAATAAATAAAATTACAAAACTTATACTAAAGTTTAATTTTTATAATTTTAATACAAAGATTCTAAATCATATTGAATAATTAAAAAAAAAAACAAAATCGATAAAAAAAATAATCAAACACCCGAAAAAAAAAAGTTGACAACTATACAGAACGCGAGCGATGCGCTAGCGCAGTCGATAGATAACCGCTTCCGAACAGCGACGTGGCAAAATCAATCCATTTCCGATACGAACCGAAACTAAAACTCTGTACAATAAAATTCCCCAACAGAATAAAACAAACTAATCGTAAAACAAACTTAAAAACAACCCGAAAAACGCATTAACCCAAACAATTTCAAAGTCGATTTTTTTTCTTAAACCCGAAGACTGTTTACGGGGGCCGATCAGGAACTGACCGAGTCCTCGTCGCAAGAAGAAGTTGTCGTCGTGATGGAGTGTAGTGGTGGGCGTGGTGGGCGAAGGCACCGGCGGCGTGCAGTGGCGCCGCGCGACTGAGCGCCCGAACCCGTCCCGGCCAGGAGGGCCAGCCACGCCGATCGATTTGGTGCTCCATCTCGCCGCGCACCGGATATCAACAGGCTGAACTTGATCGAGCCTCTTGCCGAGGGTTGATGGATCACCATATCTCTCCGAAGGTGAGCTTCTAGCTCTGCTTTGTGGAAGAATTGTGCTCCTCTTGCAAAAAAAGTTAGGATTGATTTGGTGCTCCATCTCGCTGCACATCGAATATCAACAGGCTGAACTTGATCGAGCCTCTTGCTGAGGGTTGATGGATCACGATATGTCTCCGAAGGTGAGCTTCTAGCTCTGCTTTGTGGAAGAATCGCGCTCCTCTTGCGGAAAAAGGTTAGGATTGATTTGGTGCTCCATCTCGCTGCACATCGAATATCAACAGGCTGAACTTGATCGAGCCTCTTGCTGAGGGTTGATGGATCACGATATGTCTCCGAAGGTGAGCTTCTAGCTCTGCTTTGTGGAAGAATCGCGCTCCTCTTGCGAAAGAAAGTTAGGGTTGATTTGGTATTGTATCTCATCTTCCATCGAATATCAACAAGCTGAACTTGATCGAAGCTCTTGCCGAGGGTTGATGGATCACGATATCTCTCCGAAGGTGAGCTTCTAGCTCTGCTTTGTGGAAGAATCGCGCTCCTCTTGCGGAAAAAGGTTAGGATTGATTTGGTGCTCCTATGTCATTACATCAACATCACAGGATATCGATAGGCTGAACTTGATTGAGCCTCTTGCCGAGGGTTGATGGATCACCATATCTCTCCGAAGGTGAGCTTCTAGCTCTGCTTTGTTGAAGAATCGCGCTTCTCTTGCGGAAAAAAGTTAGGATTGATTTGGTGCTTCTATGTCATCACATCAACATCACAGGATATCGATAGGCTGAACTTGATCGAGCCTCTTGCCGAGGGTTGATGGATCACGATATGTCTCCGATGGTGAGCTTCTAGCTCTGCTTTGTTGAAGAATCGCGCTCCTCTTGCGGAAAAAAGTTAGGATTGATTTGGTGCTTCTATGTCATCACATCAACATCACAGGATATCGATAGGCTGAACTTGATCGAGCCTCTTGCCGAGGGTTGATGGATCACGATATCTCTCCGAAGGTGAGCTTCTAGCTCCACTTTGTGGAAGAATCGCACTCCTCTTTCGAAAAAAAGTTAGGATTGATTTGGTGCTCCTATGTCATCACATCAACATCACAGGATATCGATAGGCTGAACTTGATCGAACCTCTTGCCGAGGGTTGATGGATCACGATATGTCTCCGAAGGTGAGGTTCTAGCTCTGCTTTGTGGAAGAATCGCGCTCCTCTTGCAAAAAAAAGTTAGGATCGATTTGGTGCTCCATCTCACCGTTTTTGGAAGGGTTGCTCGCTTTTGTTTGATGTTGTTATGATTTGTTCTGCGTCGATGTGAAATGGGACTACGGAGTCAGAGTCATAAGTTGTAAGAATATAATTCAATTAAAATTTTCAAGTTAGAATTAATTTCGTATATCGTCTTGGGGCGTGCTGGATATTTTCAGGCTGAACTTGATCGAGGCCCTTGCTGAGGGTCGATATATGCTGCTATTTCAATGGAAGTGAGGAACTAGCTCTCCTTTGGGGAAGAATTTCGCTCCACTTGTGAAATAATGTGTTAAGATGTTGATGATTGTTATATTTTTTTCAATGTGAAGCGGGGTCGAAAAGTAATACAGACAGTTTTTCAACTACGAACTATCAAAAAACTATTGAATAGAAACAAACATACCTACTACATTGCAAGACAGTACAATACAATATGTCTCGTGCTCTATCTCACCGCGCACCGAATATCAACTGGCTGAACTTGATAAAGGCTCTAGAAGAGGGTTGATGGATGCTACTATGCCTCTGGAGAAGAAATTTAATCTCTGCTTTAGTAAATAATTGCGCTTCTCCTATCTTCTTCTAGCGAAGGAATGCATTTGGACGATGACAGCTGTTGTTGTAATTTTTTCGGCATCAATATAAATCGGATCTGTGAAGAAAGAATCGTGAATTGAGAAAATGTAAACTTATTGTATTTTTAAAGTTAATATCGGTTTGATGTTCTATTTGTTATTGCTGTAATGTCTTGACCGCATCGATATGAAATGTAATTGTGCAGTCAGAGTTGGCCAGACTGATTCGGTGCTTCGTTTCACGCATCGGCTGTCATCGGGCTGAACTAGTTCGAGGCTCTTGAAGAGGGTTGATGGCTTCTGCTGCACCACTGAAGGTGAGGTTCTAGATCCGTTTTGGGTGATGGGCCGCGATTCTCTAGGAAACAAATGTATTTAGATGTTTGTCAATGGTTTTTGTTGTCAATTGTATGTGGTTTCTTCCGAGAAGATATGAAATGCGGTTGTGGAATCGGAATCAAGGATTTTGAAGTCCGAGCCGAAATCGTATGTCGTGTAATCGCGAAACCTGCAATTCACGATTCCTTCTATAATTATAAAAATGCGATTCAGTTAGATTTTTAGGTTATGTAAACTGCATACGGATTTTGTGACGTTTAATTTCATTGAAGAATTAGAATAAATTTGTTCGAAAACTACATATCAACTTGCAGTGGATAGCGAAGGTTATATACCTATCTTGAAGGGCAATTTTCCGGGTAGGATGATGCAGTTGATAACTAAATAATAATGTCACTATTTCATTATTAATTCAATATATTTTTTAATCAGCGTCAGACGATTACTCGTACGTTGCCCATATCAAATATCTCTTTTTCGAAATTATTGATTCAATTTACGAAACATATAATGACATACCTCTTAATATCATCTTAAATAATGATGTTTTGAGTATTCGATATTTGATTTTGACAGAGCAAAATTTGATCGATCGACTATTCCGGAAAAATTTTCGACTGCACCGAAGTTCTTTTTTTTCATTTTTCAAACATTCATTTATTTTCGTTAACGAAAAAAATATTCAAAAAATATTTGTTTATAATATTAAATTGAATTATTAATTTTGATTTTAATTCGATTTGTGCAGTTTTGTTGAAATTTGCTTTTCAAATTGAAATCATTGCAATCCAAATGTACAAAAATATTTTTGGTCGCCAAATTTCATTCGTTAGAAATTTAATTAACATCAAGTAAACGATTTGATATAACATTTGGTGACTATAGCAATCAATGATACATGATGCGGATATTTAACAGTGTGTGAAATGCGCTTCTAATGGGAATATTCATATGTGACCTGATGTATTGTACTGTGAAATGTGGTTTTGATGCAATTTCAATCAAATTTATTGAATTCTGAAATTATTCAAAAACAAAACAAATATACTAGAGTCATGAAACATGATTTTATTCCTTCAATAGTTTTACATGTTGTTTTATTTCATATATCAATATGATAACAATATGAAATAAAATCTTAACGACTGACTTTTAAATAAATCGATTAAATTTACGATTCAATCTAGTTAAAACGTCTCTCTATAATGAAATACCATTACGTGTGAAAGCAGTATGAATTTCAGATAATCCACATTGCGTTTTAGCGATTGCATCAGCTGCACACGTAGATGCATATTACATATCAAATCTGTTTTCCACGTTGAGACGTGCATATATTGAGTGAATTGAAACAAACAGATCTCGTTGAATGCGAGGAATTCAAATTTCCTCGCATTTCAAAACGTCAAAATGAAGTGCATGAAGCTCAAAGAAACTTTTTCGTTCGTATTCGCATATAAATTTATTCATAGTCAGACTACATTAACCGTAAATGAAAATCAAAAATATAAATCATACTGTATAGACTGCTAGCATGCATGCGAAATTTTTAAAAACCAATATACATTTCAACAAAAAACGCTCAAATATAATATCAATCATGTAAAATCGATCTAATTGATTCCCATCGTTTTAATTGGCAGTCTGAATACACTTTTTGTAAAAAAAAATCATACAAACGAGCACACTTCGCATTCAACAGAAAGCTCTCGCTTTTTGCGCTTTTTCACCATTTACTTTTTCCAATCGAAAACTCTCAATCGCTTTATTGAATCTCTCTCGAATAATGATAATGATGTACCCGAGCACCGACACGATCGCTTTTTTGCCAAAAATTTTCACGGATGATTGATGAATCGTGTCTTATCCTCCCGAGTTTACCATCGGCGGCATTCATTTTCTTTTCTATTTCCCCGATGATTCACCCCTGACTAAATATCACAGAATATATCGAAACAACCCCGAAACAAGCACGGTTGTATATGTTTAAAGTGTTGACATATTATACGTGTTTATCTATAGTGTGTTAAAAGTGTTTTGTCCCGAAACTGTTTAATTATATTTTGATTTGATCACGGCTAAGATATTGTCTTCGGCCTTTGCCCGACGCCGACGGTTCAAGGTCTCCTTTTGCAAAGTTTTGCTAACCTGCGAATATTAATTATTCACGCCGTCATTAGCGATAAGGTAACAAATTGATAACAAAATTATCGAATCCCTAGGGTATGGAGTCTGGTTATAATCTTTTGATGGATATATAATACCTCGCTATGTACTACGAATGAAATTTTATGCTTTGTTGCGGATGAATAAGACTATTATTCTTTTACCTCAAATAGGTAGTTTTTCAGATTTTTTCATATTGTGAGTATCAAAAAAAAAAAAATCATGTTGTTATCAAATAACCTTAATACTGTTAGAATATTTAAGAGGTCACTTTTTATTTTCTTAAAGATAGTAGTCCGAAGTAAGGTAAATGACCTCTTGAAAAGGGTCAGTTATTTTTTGTGATTTTTTATTTCATTTGAAATATATACAATTAATATTTTTCTGATTATTAATATCATAAACGTTTGATAGACTGATATTATTAATCGTTTTTTCGATCAAATGTCTTTTCCAATGCGGCTTTTTGAGTTTCCTAACAGTCAGTTCTCGAACGGAATATCACCTCGCAAACGCCCTTTCTTTTCGTCCCTTTGAACGTTTCGAGAGAAAAAAATCTTCGCAGGATGCTTTTGATCGTCGCTACCGGAAAATTTGCTAATGACGATATTCTAATGATCTGTAAAAGCTTTCAGAAGAGATAAAGGCTCGATGACCGGACGTTTCGCAAAGAGACGTAAAAAAGTTAACGGCAGGTACGCTCCACGCGAAATTTTTAATTGGATTAATCGAGATCGCAGGGTGCGAAATTTCACAGGAATAATTACCTGTATCCTATATTTTATTACGTGTCGTAAAATTTCGAAAAGTGGCCTCCGTTGGTGAAAAATTCAGATATTTTTTACGCGTCAGTCGTGTAGTTGTATCGCTATTTGCGCAGTAATTTTCGCAATACCAAGGGCAAGACAAGTCAGAGTATATTACACTGTGTATTATATTGCGTATAATATTGTGTAGACACAGTGCTATTGTGTACATATTGTATCTATTGTACTACACATACGTACTTCAGAACCGTGCCATTGTATCGACTCTATTTTCCATTATTCATTTAGCAGACGGGTGTCGACTGTAATCGACTTATGTATTAGTTTTTTCAGTGTCAAGGTTATATTTGTAAATAATTACTATCAGATAAAATCGAAACTTTCTTGTAGTTACGAATAAACATATGTATTTTTTTTATTGCTGATTCTATTATTAATATTGAATCTCAACAGTTTTTCAAACAATCAATCATTTTCAAGAAAATATAATTTCATATTATGAACTTTGTTGAAATATTTCATCATAAATTCAAAGAAAATATTTTCATAACGAATATTACATTGATGATAATACGAAAAGTGATCCATAGCTATCTATGCGAATTGAATGTTGACACGGCTCACGAAGAGGCGCTAAACTCTTCGCGTTATTCCTCCTGTCCCACACCTGAATTTTCCATCTCCAGCGAAAAGTTCGTCCCTGAGTTTTCCTTCGGATCTCCTTGTGCGTGAAATGGGTTTTCTTTATTGTGAATAGATGAATATTTCATAAGAGAGGTCGGCTACACGAGCCGCTGTTTACACTCCTTTCGTGCGAATTAAAACCGAGCAAAGCAACGTGTCGATAAGTAAATTACTCGAGTTTCCTTTCTTCTCATATTTTCCTTTCTTTCCCTTTCATTTCATTCTCTTTTTTTTTCGCGCCGCGTCTTCGATTAATGCGTAGGATGTGTTGTGATTGATTTTTAATAAATCGCATTTCGTTCGAGTCGTGTTTTGAATTTGGGTTGATCTGATTGGGCTATAGAGAGTTTGCGCTTTTTTCCGTTCGCTATTTATTTTGGACGAAAGTATACGTGTGTGTGTTCGCTGACCTGAATATATCCATCAAACGTTAACTATTTAAATTCGGAAATGTTTGATGAGACTCTTCGTGATTGCGCCGATCGCTTTTAATGTAATTTTCAGACTGAATTCAATTTTTTCCTTGTGAAAGTTTAGATTCATTCTCGTATATGATGCGTGTATCGAAAAAATGTATTTCAAACAATTTCGCATTGATCGATTTTGTGCCCGCGAGCACAGAACGTAGTTGTTGGTGAATAGAGAAAGTTATGAGTTTGCGACAAGATAAGTATCCAATGAAGTTTATATTCACTTCATACTTCATTGTTTACTATTGAATGAATATAAATATTCTTTTAATATTGAATCACTAATCTATGTAGTATAATGATTCGATCACATCTTTCAACAACTAAGCAACGTTTTAACTTTTTTGGCCTATAAAATTAAACAATTCATATCGCTAGCACACAACTGAAAGACCTAGCATCAACATCATGATAATTTTAACACACTGACCATCAAAAGTCTCACAATCAGACCTGAAACTCACAGACCTTTTAGACGTGGCTCGTTGGCATCGTCGCTCGGAGTCAGGTCTCCGACGAAGAATCACAGTGTGATTGGTGCTGTTGTGAACCGTAGACCACGATTCGTATGGTACATGATGGATTCACAATGGTGAGTTGCCGTACATCCGTCGTGGCCGAGCGTACTAACGACATCATCCTGTTTGAGAGTACGGCCCATGCTCATGCACACGCGTCATCGTTGATCCTATTAAATCGGTGACGATTTAATATCATACTTCTACGATATGTGTTTTATAACGATTGTTATGTGTGACGGTTTGTTTTTGTATGTAAAAATCGATGTTTGCATCGTGTGCGTTCTGATGAAATTTCATACAATTGAGATCAAATTTTGGTGATATCTTTTGACGATTGTTTAAGGCCGCTACCTTCGTGATAGTTAACTTTTTTTGAGAGTTTGGTAGTTGAAAACTTTATAGAAAAAAATAATAATATGAGGGTGGCAGACGAGTTAAAAGATTAGCCCTTAGATTCTGGAGAGTTTCGATTAATGTCAAGTAACAACAGATACGTTTTTATTGAAGCCACTTACTTCAACTATATGATTCAATCTCAGAATTACGAGAACTTTAAGCCTAACACAGTATTCATGAACTATTGTTTCATGCTATTGCTAATTATTATAAAAGTACATCGCTTATCATTTAGCCCCCTTATTCAATATTAATAACGAATCAATCGACTCAATTACAGCTCCTTCGAGAATACAGACTTGAATAATTATTCAAATCATCTCAATATTCATATACACTTAACATAATTTAAAAAATATTTTTTCATCTGTAAATCCCCTCATCGACCAACTCGTAAAATATTAATACGATACAACACACAATCACAACTGGATAAACTCGCACGACGTATGTTACATACGTTACACGTCCCTCGACATCGAACCAGCCGCAGTCTCCAGAGTCGAAGAGCGACAATCGCATCGTGGAAAGAGAGACCATCTTTTCGCGAATGATTAATGTCCGAGACGAGCGTTCGCAAAATGCAAAGTGTCCACGTGGAATGTATTCTTGGCACGTGTCCGCCCTTTGTTTCTTCTCATGCGTCACATGTATTACACTGAAGCCTCGTATAACGGGCTCGATTCGTTTTTGAATCTTAAGCCAAAAAAAATCACATATTGACAGAGTAGAGCAAAGTAAAGCAAAGCAGAGTGGAGTGGAGTAGAGCGAAGTATTTGGATCCGTACAAAATGTAGAAACTCAGCAACGGCACAAATATGCTTTTAGTCATACATTTTGTATGTTCTTGATATGACCAACTTTGTTCTGTTTCAAAAACATGAGCCCCTATCTTTACCCGTAATGCGGAACAATCGTTAAGTGAATAATTTTTTTAGAACTTCGCGACGATTCTTCCCCCTTATCACTTGCTCTGCGAAACATCGTTCGCTAAAAGGGTCATTTTTGAATTTTATTTTGCTCGTTATATGAATCATTCGTTATACAAGGTTCTACTGTACATAAGTTTATGTGCCATGCGTGCGCGTTTGTTTTTCTTATTTGTCCGCAGCCGATGTTCCGATGGGTGTTGTAAATCTGCGAAGATGTTTCGTAATCGCATTGCAGTTCATTTGACTTGATTTAACTTTTTGTTAAAATGCTATTCATTATTTAAATCGATTTGGTGATTTGAAATTTATTTTTGTATCAGACATTTTGTATTTCCGGAAAAAAATGGAATGATTTATGCGAAACGCTAATATTGATCGTCTGATAATATTATATCTACTGAATATTTTTTTGCGGTACTTTGTTTAATAAGTTGAAAACTAAAAGATTTTCACTTAGTATGCAGAATATTTTTCTCTCCCACTTCAGCTCTCTTTGAACGGATGAAAAAGTAGAGCAGAGTTTTTAATATCATTAATATTTTTTTCCGGTGCTAATTTTGACGTTGATATCGTGTGGAATATTTTTAATTAAAAAATATATATCAAATACGCAGAGGATTTTTTTTAACTTAATATTCATTCGCTCTTGATTAATTTATTAATATTCTACGATATTATTTTACTGGTTGGTATATTACTCGTTTTCGCATTAGAATGCAGTATAGTTGCAAATAAAATACAATATGATTTTTCATTATTATGGATAATGAAACAAGGGAAGGTACTTCGTGAACATCGACCTAATCCTAGATGTAATTCGAAAATGTAATATTTTTGTCATTTTGAGGCCACAATGGAATATAGAGCACTTTTATACTTCTCGGGTGTTAAATTATTTACATACAAACAACTGGCGCGTAGCGAAAACAACGAGACAAACACGATGGAGTCAAAGAAAACATTGACTATCTACGACAAAAAGAATAACTACAATAAACACGTTCTTTGGGGGGAAAATGTGAAATTTGAAATTCTAAACATTTATACAATATAAACGTTAAAGTTTAAACGATCCTACCCTTTCTGTTCCTGCAAAAGGTCACTATCCCATGGAAGTTTAATGAGATCGAATCAAAGCTGAGAGCGGTTTTCACATTTATCAAGTCCATTTCGATAATTCAACCGAGCAGAAATGTGAAAATCAAATATCAAAAGTTACACGTAGTGTGTAGGCTATACAACATCCATATACACATAATGCGGAGCCCACGCAACCAGGATCATTTGTTATGAATTAAATTCATAGGTCACGAACTTAGAATTCCGAGAGATTTAACCTACTCTCGAAACTTCTGATCTTTACTGCTGGGTAAAATCCGTTTGTTATCCTTTCGTTGAATAATGTTGCGATTTTCTGAAATATGCTTTTTTTCGATTTCAATTCGACCTTTTACAAAGTTTGTTTGAGATATATTGTATTTGAAACGCCTTAATCGCTCGCATTATAATTTTATGAAAATTTCATCAATTAATGCATATCATACTTTTGTTATTATGAAATTATTCGCATTTGAATAATTATACAGAAGTTCAATTTATTTATAATATTTTAATATCTTAATGGGGATTTTATGAAATGTAAAAATAACGATGACTCAAAAACTGTGATTTGAAACTTTTACTTGAAAATAATTTATATTTCCTTATAGAATAAAATTCGGTTGATTAACGACAGAATTATACTTGGTAATGATTTTATTTCAAAACTACATAAATATGTATATAAAAGTATTGCATTCCTCCGTTAGACAAAATAATTATAAGGGGTGATCGATCTGCTTGTGAACGACTAGGAAAATTTATCTCATCTCTAATGAAAATTTTATAAATTTGAAAAATCGACATTCTCTCTTTGCGAAATCTATCGACATAACAGCGCACATAAAATCATTATTAACAAATCTCTAACATTTTATAGCAGACCAAATATTCTCTTCGAACGAAAATCACAAAAGATAATAAACAAGCGAAAACTTCCCGACGAGCAAATAAATCCTGAAAAATTCAACGAACCATTCGCTCTTTCCGAGTACAATTAACGGAACATTTTCGCACAATTAAACGCCGGCGTTTCGCCCCCGTGAAAGATCACCGCGGACGAACCCTTTTCGAAAAGCGCGGGAAAAAACCCAAAAAAAAAAAATAATGAAAAACGCAGAATGAAAAAAGCGCCATCGTCATATTTATAATTCCATTACGTCGAGCGGCACACGCTCGAAATGTCACTTTAATTTCGAGCATGTCTTGTCGTCGACATTCAAAAAGAGAAGCCTCCGCACGTAGGCGAAACGACGAGCGGGGCCCCCGAGGGGCGCAGCGCCCCGCCGGGGGCTCTGCCCTCTCCCATCTGACGGGGGCTTCATTAGCATAATTTAATTGTCGACTATGTCGATGGGGGGCCCGCGGACCAGAAGCGGGAAAAAGTTCACGACGACGCGAATAATTAATACGTTTCAGTTTTCGCTTTGACACGGAAAAGCTTTTCGAACTCGAGTTAATGGGTCTTTTTGTTTCGTTTTTTTTTTTTCATTTTAGTCAATTATTCGATAGTGGATATTTAGAGGATGCTTAATTGTAAGAGAAGGGTTGTTTAATGGATGTCGGTTAGTTGCTAGTGAAATGATGTTAAAGTATGTAGCCTTCGATCGTTAAGAATGTTTCGTCGTTTCGAGTGTAAAATTATATTAAATATTTTATATTTCCATTTTTACTGACGATAAAACCCATATAATTTCATTTTATATCATACGATATTGGGATGAAAATTAATATCGATATTTGTATACGTATTATATTTTCTTTTTATTTTCATAAGAAAATTTAAGATTGTGAATTCAGATATACAATTTGATTATTTCCAAGTTCAATTGGTAATATTATATTTCAATACATATACATTTGTTCGGATTCGATCGACTTGGCAAACACTCTTGTTTCCGACTCGCAGAAATTGATTTCCGTAATATTGTGACCCTGAAAATTCTCTGTTGAATTTATTTCACTAGAACTATATAACTTGCTTGCATAAATCAAATAATATAGATATCTATCTGTATATTAATTTCAAAAATATATGCACTTGTACGCATATGTAATATATTTACATATTTCGTGTTTGAAAGATTTAATTTTAGTAAAGAAAGTTCAATTTTTCACGAATAAATATATATTAAGATTAAACTCAATGTTTTAAGTTAAGTTGTTCAGCTAGATACGGAAAAAAATAAAATGTCTTTTTATTTCCCTTGATTTATTAAATGAGACCTTCACGACAGCATAAGCAAAGTGTAAGCTTAAGTAACCAAGGCCAAAAAAATTTCCAAACTTTTAACTTGAGGGGCTTTAATGAGTTGTGTATGAGCATTTTTAATTACTTTTTCCGTTCTAATTGTTCATTAATTACTTTGAAACAAAATTCGTTAATTTTGTTCGATAATAAATAACAAGCATATTTGCACTGTTATATTATATAAAATCATTAAAATACGAGCATCTAGAAACGATTAAGATTCAATAACGGAAAAAAAAATAAACTAAACGAAAATGTTAATGTACACTTTCAAAGGTTAACGTAACGATTCGCGCGCGAAAAGTTTAAGGCTATGAACTAGTTTTTACACCTCTGTTGCTTTTCCGCCGTTTGTACTGAAACATTAACAAATCTCACGTAATATAATATAAATCGATTTTTTTATAGTAAAATACCTTATATTCGATATCGAATATATATTAGATATCAAGTGAAAACTGCAAGGACTCCGCCTCGCAAACTGGGTTAGCCTGCCTCAGTGGGCATTTCTCGTTTCCTTAAATGACTCCTCGGGAACCTTCTAGCAAATTGTGAGAGCCAGTTTGCCGAATGTCCGTCGAATCCGCTTAGTTGGCTTGGTCACCAGAGATGGACCAATCTCGGTTTTCTTAACCCCACCGTTTATGTGATTGCTAAGTGATGAGGGTCATCTCTTTTGCCGGTGTTTATCGTGGTGCTCTTTGAGGTTGCTCTGAGTAAATATTCAATATTTTACTGAATATTTTTTTTATTGAATTATTTTTTAACATAAATAATTATATTGGGATTCATAATACAATAAAAATAAATACGGGATCGCATATTTAGCGACTGAGTATTAAGATTTGAATTTTAATAATTGTAAATCTAACTGTACGAGCTACAAATATGTGTGACTGCAGATGAATTGAATATTCCTAATGAATTTATTGGTTTTTGAAAAGTAACTCAATCTAACTGATTGTGAAATTTATTTCGATTAATTCTGGAAATATCTTCTATCATTGGTTCTACAAATTCAAACCATGTATTTTCCAAATTACTTCTCAAATATACTCTAGGAAAACATTTTCAACTACATACGTATAATTTAAAGTAGATAACTGAGTTGAATTTAATCAAGTTATTGATTCAAATTGAAATTCGACTCAGTATAACATACTCGTAAATCAATATCGATTGCATTTCAGAAAATCTCCAATCACCACTTCCACAAATCGAAACCGCATAATTTTCCATTCACTATACAAACAAACTATGAGAAAACATCTCGAACTCCAACTACACATACTCATATCTGACTGCAGTAAAATTGAACTCAATCAATCAATGATTCAAATTGAAATCCAACTCAAACGAACCTCGATCGATTCTCGGAAAACCTTCAATCATCACACCCACAAATCAAAACCGCTCGATTTTCCTCCTGTCATACAGACAGACTGTGGGAAAACATCTGGAGCCGCATCCATCAGAATAATTGCATAATACGATGCATCATCCGACGAGAAGTGCACACGTATCGATTTTCCGAGAGAGGCCTCGGCCACCTAAAGCCCGCGCACACGCTCGACATTTTCGAACGTGCGTTGCGTGCATAACGTAATAAACATGTCGCATAATAGCGCCGGAGCCACTCAATATCTCGAACGTGGATGGAATCCGCCACCCACCACCCACCACCCACTCCTTAGCCTCCTTATCGATCTCGTCTTGGGTACGTTTCGTGATATGATAACGTGTCGTGTCGAAGAAAGTCGAGGAAAGCCCTTTCATACCCGACGTCTGTCGGAGTCCTTCATAACGTCGTGCATCTTTGCATAGTTTGGCGAAAATAAATAAATTTAGCGAAACTTGTGAAATTTTGGTGATACAAGACAGAAAATTGTTATTTTTGATGATTTTATAAATGTCGAATGTTGATTATCTTTGAATGGTTAAGGCCAGATCATTCAAACCTCAACTTCTTTACACTAGTGTCATAAAGTACGAGTTTTTTGTTTATAAAGTTTGACAGTAGTCTTACAATTAGCACGTTCATGGTCTTACAGTGTCGAACTCTATAGAAAAAACGCAACTCAACTAACTCAAGGGTTATGAATAAGTAAAAAATTGACCCTAAATCAATTGCATGATATTTGGAAAATTACATTAGCTAGATTTCATTATATTTCATTTATTTTTAAGGCGTTTTAGGTTATGTTTAAGTTTAATAGTATGATGCCATTGAATAAAATCATGTGTTACTGTTTATATTACTAGCGGACTTAACTTTTGTTAAAGTTTTTTCTATCAATTTCAGAAAATGTTGGTCGTTCACGTAAAAATTGCTTTGATATTGTAACGTCAAATTGATGTCATTAATAAAAATGAAAAACTGTGTGTGTATATTGTAGATACCATTTTAGATAAATATTCATCGAAATGATATGGCGATTTTTCTAATGAGAATGAAAAAACCTGTATACAAAAATTGCTTTTAGAAATATTATAATAACACTTGAATATAATGACAGAGAATAAAAAAATGAACAGTATTATCCTCAATAAATATTCTACAGTTTGTATCTTTTGTTTCTTTTCGTTAAATCTTATTATAGGTGTAATTAAATATGAATAAAGTACAGATTGCATGAGAATATTTCTCAGAATATGTATTACCTTCAGATGCAAACTTCTCCAATTTAAAACTTTCTGCTATATTCACATATTTTACAATGTATTTTTCTAATTAAAAAAAAATACATCTTGACGTTTAGCGAAATCATAAAAAAGGCATACTCACTAAACGCTACCGAGCAGTTTCGTCCTTGAATAAATTCGAAAAGTCTTTTCGTTTGTAAGAAAATCCACGTCTTTTCGTTCCTTTTATGTTTTTTTTCTTTCCGCTTTATAAAGGTGTACATTAAAATGCGTATTAGAGATGTACCTACATACTAAGTAGGCTTGTTTTGATGAAATTCCATGAACTCGTTTCGAAATTGTTGTTTCAGACATTACTGACATCTTATCAATTATTGTACCTGGAAAAACATTTTTTTAATATAAATATACATATAAATGTACCTACGTGTTCGTATTTTTAATTACAAATTATTTAAGTTGAGTCAATGGGAGTAAGTGAAAATTTCAAATGACTAAACTTGAGTACAAATATTTTCATTTAAATTGTTCATTTGTTTGATTTCGAAAACAATTTGATTAAATCGACGTATTTGACGAATATTTTTCATAATATTTAAATTTGAATATTGCTTTCTCAAAATTCTTTCATGTGTACTCGTGTAAGAAGTAAGTAACGTTTGATACAAAGAGCATCTCTAACCTTCTAGGAACGATTTATGAATTTTCCATACACACACATGGAATATGAACAAAAATGACGCATCATTGATTACATTATTCACGTATGTCAATCTCAATCCATTACACGTAATAATTTATACATGCCACACAGAGAGAGAGAGTTTCGCGAGCGTCGATCGATACTCGCTCATTGTGCGCATCTATTATAGATTTTATACACACCGAGACGGATCTTACGGTCGTCGACAAATATAATAAATAAGCTAGGGAAGTTCTGCGACCAGTAATGCGTCTTTAATGGCGACCTTGACCCGCATGGACAACCCTTCGGTCTGAGCCGAACCGTTCAAGGGTCAACCCGCCCCACGCTCCCCTCGAGGGCAGGCTCTGTAAGATGACCGACAATTATGTGAATTTCGACTAAAGGTCGTTTTATAATTCGTGGAGGAAATTTCTTGGTGCGTTTTTGTCGGATAGATGATGTATTGTAGGTTCGGTGTTCGTGATATGTCGAGGGGTTTAGTGACCTTTCTCGATTCCGAGAATTCATTAGTCTAGCACTATCGGCGTGTTTGATAGGGGTACGTTGCGTTAATTGGAGGGATATGTGATATTGTTTAATGTGTTCGAGTGTTTGAATCGGATTTTGATATATGATGTTACTTACCTGTTTTCTCGGCTTTTTTTATCTAATAAATTTTGTTATGTGTATAGGAAATCAAAATAGTTGATAAATGTTGTAATATGGATTTTGAATAATGCTTACGTTTTATGTATTCGAATTACTACAAACATAAAACTCAACAAAGCATAACTTCTACGACTTCTAATATGCTCGAAGCATTTAATGCATTCCGAAATCGTCCACTCAGAACAAACATCCACCGAAATTTAACGTTTATCATTTCACCCTAAACGACCAGCCGAAAAACGTTCACGAAGTCGAATACGCACACGAAAATTCATTGTGAGCTGAAAAAACAATCCGATTTTATATAAGAGTTCGACTGCTCGATAGTACGAAGTACTAGTAATCATAATCATCTAATTCACTACAAGAGTCTAATTACACCAATTTGCCCTAAACTTGCCGAACAACACCGAATGTACATTTAACATTTTTCAAATTACTAAGCTACCCATCATCGGATGAATCATTACATCACTAAAGAAATCAATCCGATGTTACAAAACGATAAAAAATAAACGACTTTCTCTCATATTCATAGCATAATTTCTCGAAACGAAACCTAATATGCATACACACCACAATATCCAACTAGTCTGATAACTCACACCACAAGTGTGTACCTGCACCCAACCCAAGAGTTCAACAGTCCTGAAAGAGAAAGTCTGAGACATGAACACACGTACTCACTTACCTTATTCCCCTTGTTCTCGTTCGGGTCGATTCCTCAACATTCGCGTGCAGACCACACCTGAGGAGCAGAACGACCCTGGCTTCTGAGTTCGGGTCTCAGTCGTAAACGATGACGATTATTGCCGTTGCGATTAGCGTGGATTATTGCCGTTGGCGTAACGACAATGAATATTGGACCCGAAGCCGATGCCAGAAACATTCAAAGGTCGATTCGTTCGAATGCGAAATTTCAGCCATAGATAAAAGTCTTTAAGGCTCGATACGGTCTGATTTATGTGAGCTTTTCCGCGAGTAGATTAATTTTTATTGGGAGCTCGAATTTTAGTATTAGAACCTTTGAGGAATTTGTAATAAATTGTATTGATTTTTTCTATTGAATATTTTTGGATTTTTTGTAGTGGCATTATCTTGATTAAATATTCGCAGTATTATCTTAAAAAAGTAGTAAGGATAAAAGATAGTTTGCTTAAGTATTAAATTCTTTTTGTGCTTCATATTTATTTTCATTTGAAGGCTATCTTCAAATGAAACAATTACTCTGGGACAGAGGGAGTAAGCTTAGTTATAAATTCCATCTCTCTGCTTAAAAAATGAAAATAAATCTAAATATTCAAATTAAAGTAAATGCATGTCTGCAGTGGAATTTTCCAACTTAAAAACACTCAACAAACTGTTAAGCATATTTTAAAAAGATAATTAGATTTTTTTCATTATTTAATAACATATCAAATCTAGTCTTATTGTAACAGAAATATCAAATTTCAACATTGATCACCTCAAACATCGACTCTCACATATGAATATTTCAAACATTTTTCAGCAAACATATTCAGAATACTTTATAAACCATTCAAAATTTTTCAAAATCTGTGTACATTCGTATTAAAACCTTTCCAATCAAATCGAAACTACCACAAGCCATCAACGTCTAAAAACTTTTCTTGTCTTTCGATTCCACATAAATATTCAAAAGATCGTCTTAAAAGCGATCTTAGTCGAACTGGGATCCATCGAATTATCTTCACTGACTTGCTGAAAGCCAGATCGAAGGTTGCTCAGTGACCTTGAAAAGTTAGAGCAGGTGGAGTCGGGCTATTCACGTGAAATTTCATTAGTGATTCACGCACAAAACGAGCACCCGGTCCTTAATCTTTCTTTTGTCTCGGCCGCCCTTTATACGCTTCGCCCTCGATTCGTCAATTACGTATAAATGCCATCGAGGCTCAAGATTTTAATTATTTTTTATAAATTTTATTTTATGTGTTGTTCCTGTACGCAATTTAAAAACAAAATTCTGATAATTCATGACCTACAATGAAAGTACGTTCCTAGACCTAGAACGAAAATCAAATCGATTGTAAAACGTATTCGTGTGAAAAATTGATTTTTAATTGTAAACATGCATTTTTTTATTTTATTATTTATCAATACAATAAATTTATTAGATCGATGTTTTAATTAAAAATAAAGAAGCTTTCTTGTCTATAATACTTATTACATAAACACATCATGCGAATGATTTTTCTATTACAATGTTTTTGAAGGAATATTGTTACTATTTTTTTTATTACTATTCATATGGAAGTTTTGTAATTTAGCATTTATTTGTGAAGTTTTTTAATCACTATTATAGATGTCAGTAAAAAAATATAATATAAGTGGACGATTATTAGTACATATACATATGTATAACAAATTTCATATAGATCGATTACATCATTTATATTTTATCAGATTCAATATTGCGTAAAATGGTATTTTATGTAAAATAATACTATAGTACAATCATAAAGAAATCGTTGTATTGTTCGTTTATTGAGAGCTATCAGTAGAGCTTTTATTCATTTCTCATCATTTACAAACAAAGGCAATATCCAGCATTTAAGTGAATATTTATTATTCATTCTCTCATAATTGCGAAATGTATCCTCCCGATAAATCGATTTGATTGTGTCGCCGTATATACATATATTTTTTGTTCAAATCATATTTTATAAATTAATGCTTTGATACAACTACGCCATAAAATTATAGGGAATTTAATAACACTTAAAAACATATACATAAGCAATAAAAAGTAGCTTCATTTGAATAAATATTTTGACAGAACGTCACTCAACATTTTCATTCGCTGAAAATTCGCGTTTCATCTTCGTAGCATTTCTCGATAATAAAACGGAAGAACAAACAAAATTGAAAATAAACGATAGGAAAAATTCCAAGACTGTCCAGGCACTGAAGCGAAATGAGGTAAACTGATAAACTCTAAATCGAAAGCACAAAGCGCGCAGACTCATCTCCCTCATCTCCCAGATATTCACGACGTAACGATTCACCTGTAGAATTATTTTGACATAAAATAAAATATTATTTGACATAATCGCATCACATAAAAATAATTCATATTAATTTTCTTAAAATTCACATGAGTTTTACACTACGTGTGTACGCTATTAATTAATTAAACCTGCACATAGCCGAGATCGAGATATAGCGACATGCTTTAGAATACATTTCGTTGACGAGAAAAACAGCAGTGCAGAGAAATTGTTAGTTCTAGCAAGTGTATTATATTGGGTGACCTCGAGTCGCAGGTGTTGTCGTTCCCGTCACCGACGTTCCAGGTTGGTGATCTATTATTTTTAATAATTCCCTTGTGATTATGGTACATTGTTTTCGCAGCTCCAACTAATTCTTTGTGAAGATTCGTTACGTTTTTCATCGTCACGGTCCTTTGAAACTATAGAGGATGAATTCTAAAAAATCTCTCTCCTGTTATTCGAGCTTTGCATAGTCGTTAATACGAGTACAAACAACGCTCTCTGAGTACTAACGGCATAATTACATTCTCTATAGATGTATTTTATAGTTTTATGTTGACTAAAAACAAAATAGATTATTGTGTACTTAATGAATTTTCATTTGAAATTAATAAGTATTATTATTTTTACCGTTTCATATTAAAATCATATCTCTCTCAAGTCAAAATTTAGAAATTATTGACGTATTATATTTCATTAAACGCTAATTAGTATTTCGAGAAACTAATCTATTTTATACGAACGCAAATGAGAATAAATGAACCGTATTTTAAATAAACATCTTAATATATTGTTACTATGAACGCTTTTGATATTTTCAACGAAACAAACTACTCGTAATGAATAATAATCAATATAAAACAGTCACATTTAGTCACACAATAAATCTTGAAAGCGTTAAAATTCCAAATGATTTATTCGCAGCACGTTCGCAAAAATTTCACGAAAGTCTCCGCGAAAATCTCCGAGGAATTAAACCGCAGACCAACCCCCATAATCAATCACGCTCACCGTTTCGAATTTCAATTATTTCGTTCGAATTTATCGAACGGGGGTGTATTAAAAACCGGGATTTAGATCGGTCGAGAGATTATCGCTATACATCTCGTACATATTACCCAGACAGATTTTTCGCTTCGGGCCGGATCCGTACTCTGGGGCCCTTTAGAGGGTGAACAACCCTCGTAAAGGGTGAGTTATGCTCTCGCTTGCCACTCAAGATGGTCAAGGCCGGGTTCGGCTATAAAGAATATAAGAGAATATAAAGAATATATAAGGTGGGAAAGCGAATCGGCGTGTGTGAGGTCGAGCGCAAAGATGAAGCCATCAAATATGCACCCGTAACCGAATTTCGCGGGGAAATAAAGCAATTAGACATGATGTTTGTAGTGGGTGCTGTGGAAAAAATTATAATGCGATGTGTATGCTCGATCAGATGAAGGGAAAAATTGCTTCCGAGAAAATTGTTTTTGCGGGAAATCGCTCGTGGCGGATCGACTTCTCGGGAAAATCAATTAGAGCGTGAATTTTGTTAACGTCGTAATATGATTCGACGTCGTCGCGGACGCTGTTGGCAAATATTTTGTTTGCATACTGATTTCGTATTATGGGAAAGATGAATTAATGAGATTTTTTCTCTGGAACGTTTTCTATCTAGCTTCGTATAATTTTATATATGTAAAAAATGTTTGTCTCGTCAAACGTATGTATGTAGATCTGTTTGTGAGTGGAATCTGATTAAATTTTTCAAAGTCATCTTTGAACGATCACATACTCAATTATTTTGATAAATATTTTAAGCATAAATTCAAATTATTTATTATAATACTGTATCGAGAATCTAAATTAGAATATCGAGAAACACCAGATCACAACACCTATTCATCAATATAATCGAAAATTCGAGTAACTTTGAACTCGAAACAGACTTTTCTCGTTTTCAACGAACAGACCGCGGACGACAAAGCGACAGTTTAACAAATTTCCCGTCTAACACATTTCGCGGTGTTTGATCAGCTTCGTCGAGTTCTGAGAAACTTGGACCAATTAGCCGTATTAAAACGCAACCAATAGAATGGCATCTCGAGAAAGCAACCTTCACAATTCAATCTCCGAGCAGTTTACCGAGGAAAACTACGCCTCTAACAAACCCACCTCTGCCGCAATAAACTTTAATGTGTTTCCACCCTTGCCGCGCCTCCAGTTCCAGATCCTTCGTTCGCGAGCCACCCCTGGCCACCCCTGAACGCCATATCAACCCCCCTGGTATACCTTCTATGTCTGTCTCTTGCCATTTGTACACCTTTTCCCTTCTCTAGAGCTCAGGGGGAATGGCTGGGTTGGCCAAGTCGAGTTTTGAAGCCTTCGATAGAGAAAAAAATTTGGTCAGTTAAACAAAATGATTTGTGAAAATAATGTGAATTCTATTTCGATTATTCTTTCGAATTACTTTTGACATGATACTTCTGTAAATGTAGTCGGAGAATCAATTCTTTTCATTGTCAAGTGTAATTTGCGTAATTTTATTTAAGTCTACTTATGATAATGAAAATTGTCGCTAACAACATAATCATTTATTTACAAGATGTGTCAGGTCAGGTTAGACCGAGTAACATGCTGATGATCTATTCCACAAATAAATTTCGTTTCTTTGCAATAGCTTAAAATTTCAATGAAAATTAATAGAAATCGTGAATTAAAGAGAAATTTCATTTAATTTAAGACGATTTAATCACTCGATTTCCTAATTTTGAATAAGAGATTGTACTTCTTAAGTCTCAAGTTTGGTTTTCGAAAATTATTTTTATCACTTTTACGTACATACTCGTATATCAGACACTGCATATTTTTTTACTTTCTTCGCAATTTTATAGTTTTGCGATTAAATGGTACGTGTGTTTATAACAATCCTTATCTTTATTGCAATTTGATATGATTAAATTACTCAGCTAAGAAAAGGCTTGAACACCGCTGGCGTAAATTTATCATACACGGTGGGCACACTATACACGTAACGCAATTTCATTTTCCAACATAGCCACACTCGATGGTCGCCAAGAAACCTTTAGCAGACTTTGCGTGGAGCGATTTGAAAATTTCCACTTTATTTTGTGCCACAAAAATATATATATATTAATGTCAAAATTGTGTAAAATCCGATACACGCGTCCGTATCAATTATGCGAAAGTTAATCAACGGTTCTTAAACGGTTCGTGGCGTGCTTAAGCCTGCTCGACACTTTTGCATGTAGCAATAATTCGGATTTATGAATTACTTAAAATTTCACAAGAAGCAGTTTTTTCTCTCGGTTGTTAAGTGAACTTATCGTCTCGATTATTTTTGATAAATCGCCGACACGACTCAAATTGCGTTTGTGCTAAGTAACGTGTAATTATGCTGACGCGAAAATTCGACAAATTACAACTTAATTGTGCCACATCAATCACGATGTTCATTGCTCGAAAACTATGAAATTCAATCTAATGATGTTTTGATTTTACTTGTAAATTCATATTAATTTTCATTATTCTGCGAATGTTAGAACATATCTTTTATATCGTATTATCATATTATATGATAGATAAAAATCTGCTTACAAGCTTCATCTAGTCTTCTAAGAAATCGGATGAAAGGTATATAAGCAGCTTTCACATATCTTCTAAGGAATATGGAAATATTAGCAATAATAAGATATTTTATATTCATATATGTTTCTAAACACATTAAATCAATATTTCATTATAGGATTAGTGTAATCATTAACACAATTGGTACAAACGATTAAATATGCCTATGTATAACGAAAATCTTAGTACGTTACAATCAAAAGTTTGTCGAAGTAAACAAAATGTACGTACGAACGTAATGAAATAATTACTAGAGCGAAATGAAACAATCAATTAACACGGAGAACATTCCAACCAATATTTATCGCATGAAGAGTCTTGACGGATATCTCGATAATTCTAGTTTGAAATGTGTAGGTTTTCATATATATTGAATACATCCTACGTACATAACACACCATATGTATGAACATGGATCTCAAATACGATTTTATCACAATATTCCTACAGATATTTTATCGTTATATGTAAATCAATTTCTGATACACAAACAATCCATAAAACAAATTCTGATATTTAATAAAATTATCTAAACGTATTTCAACCGAAACATATTGTATTACAACAGCGAACTTTTCCGATCGATAACACCTCGCTACGCAAGCGATTCGAATCTCACAATTTCCCAACACCAAAATTTAAAAACCGACCACAACACACAGAACGAAAAAAAAAACACACCAATCGATCACCTTTCATACCATCTTTTCTTTTCGCATTCAATACACCGACGAACCTTCGAACCGCCTTATCAGGTCATCACCAGACGACCGCCGAGCGAGGAGCCATTATGGAAAATGGGGAAAAAAAGCGGAAAAGAGCGGGAAAAACCCGGACAGCACACCAGGTGGGACAGACGGACTCGTCTCGGTCGAGATTAGTCGTTATCCCGGGAAAGCGTGGAAAAGTCCCGGGAAAAGTCCCCGCGGGGATTTTCCGCGCGCCGGAGCGTTGGCCACTCGCAATTGAATTTATGCTCGCGATTTCCCATTGTCGCCGGTGCTTTTATTTGTTGGACTTTTATTTGTTCGTTCGTTTGTTTGTTTGTTCGTTTAAGCTTTTTCGGGACCGTAATCGTCTGCGTTTTGCGGTGGGAAAGTCATTTTTCGCTGCGAAATGGGAAAATGATTTTCGCAATTGTTTGTGATTTGGTTCACTTTGGAAATTCGTTTTTAATCTGATAAAGATACGCTTCAGTTGAAATACGTGCAGATTATAGTGTAAGTCCGTACAATATGTCAGAAGAAGCAAAGATTAAAAACAAATAATTGAAAAATATTCGACAACATATCAAAATAAAAAACAAGCATCAGAGGTGGACGTTTCTCAAAAGCGTCCCTTTTTGCCTCGTAACGAAGTTGTAAAGCCTCGGTGAGAAAATCCGCCATAAATTCGTCACTATGTTTGACCTTCCGAAGGCTTTTCCACCAAGATGGGGTTGCAACCGTAAAAATGTACGCTTGTTGGCAATGTTTGCCGAAAATTTTCAGTTTTCTGGTATGCTGAAGAACGAAGACGTTTGCGATGTCTTGACTTTTGTGATTTCTTTTTTTATGTATAAAATTGAGTTTTTCAAATTGATTCAGGCATAAGTTTTTTTATCTAATTTTGCGTAAGGGAGTTATATTATGTATATCATTTCCAGGAAATTGTTATTGGAATTTCTTTTCAATTTACATTTTAATTTTCTTTTCAGATTTTCATTCGAAGTAAATACGAAATGGCTTCACCGCATAGAAAATCCAAAGGAAAACAAAAAGTTATGTAAGTCATCATTAATTTTTACATCACATATGAATATTTATAAGGTTTTAATCGCTTATTATTCGTTAAAGTAGAAACTAAAATTTGTGAATTACCATTATTTCAAAACTTATAACCTTTCGCTCGCATAAACATTACCACTCATCTAAACCTAGACTTTATCTTTTCGATATTATCTATGGATGAATTCAACGATCACGTGTCTTCCGCCTAGTCAAATTTATTTTAATCACTCTCCCATTAAAACTTTGAGAACATTGTACAGTATAATAGCGTGTATTAATTCCGCTCAAGGCGAAAACCGTTTCATTGTCTTCCTTTCTCACTTTCGTTTAATGTAATAATGTTTTCGATAATTCAAAGTTGTTGCCACGTGCCATCCAACACCACGTGATGAAAATCTCATTGCGAAAACTTTGAAATTGGATCATCGTCCAAATGGGATTTGAATCCCGCATGTAAACATTTACACGTGCTTATTTACACTGTTCGTCCACGGGTATCCATAACAATGAAAATCGATGTATATTGAAGCTTCCTTGTGCTATGATTTTATTTAATTTATATAATGGATAATTTTATATACAGATATAATCATGAGACTTCTAAAATAGTGTTGTAATAAGTAAAATATGAAAAAAGTATACGTTGCTTCGATAGATTTCCTTTCTTTTTTTCAATACAACACGTGCCCATTCTAACTTTTTCACATATCAAGCATATCTAATTTTCCGATATCCCCTTTTCGCATTTCCATACGGAAATGTTAACAGCGCATTGTTGGAGCTCAAACATTTCACCTCACAATATTTTTCGCTCGACAAAGTCACGAGATATTCCGTCGGACCCTTTTCAACGTATTCTTTTGACCAAGTCGTTTTTCCGAAAAACGCCGACATTTATAATCCATTCTTTTTCCGGTTCGAATCCCACGGTTTTCTTCTTTTAAGTTCGACTCTCCTTTTGAACTTGACACATGTGCTAAAAGCGTTGTAATGCGCGCCGCCCAAAGGATTGTTCCTTGTATCGTTTCGGGAAAATGAAAAAAAAATACGTTGAAGATTTATTTGAAATTTCGTATTCATTTATACGCAGATTAAATATGTGTATTTTTTAACTAGTAAATAGGTATGATTTCAAAGAAATATATTTTTGTCCATAAAGTTTTGCTAAAGGGCGTCAAAGGAAATTTAAATATTTTTTTTAGTTTTTGCAAATGCTTACAAAATAATTTATTTTGAAAATATGGAGCGGTTCAATAGAGCAGAATTTTCATATTAAGTAATGAGCGAGAAGAAGGAATATTAATTCTGTAAAAAGAATTGAATAGAATAATTCGTACATTTATCTGATAAGTTGTTATGTATTTATAAATGAAAAATGAAATTTTAGGTCTTAATTTCAATTTATTAAATTTATATAATAAATAATACGTTTCCTATCAAACATTTTCTGGTATACATACATATATAGTTAATATGTACCAGAACAAAAGAGTAGAACTGGAACGAATATTTAATGTTTAGTCGCTCAATTAGTGAACGTTCGATAAGTCGAAAGTCAATACATTAAAAAAAATCGAAATAATCCACAAGCAATTCTTGAAACATATTACCCCAGTTCTCCAAACGATCTTCCATCGAATAAAATTTGAATACTATAAAACTCAAAAACCCCCATTGACCCTTAACTCGAGTCGAGAATCAATCGCACACTTCCTATCCAGCGAAGCTCACAATGCGTTCGACTCACGCATCGGATAGCTTAGCACAATCGTGCTCTCGTTAAATTTATTACCGAATCCGCTTATTATTCAGCGAGGGTAAGAGTGAACCTTCACTCGGCCGCCTACTTCCGCCTACTTCCACCTACTTCCGCCTACTTCCGCCCTTCACCAGAAGCGATGGCGGACGTCCTCGGCCGCGGAGGGATAATTCGATTGGCCCTCGGGTCCTTGAGGCGAAAGTAATAGGATAACAGTCGGTTATTTATCGAACGGTGAGACCGAAGCGAGCGAACCATGAACCCCTTAACAAATGGCCGGCGGATTCTTCGAGCAACAGTTGACGGTGGTGCGCTGTATGTATGTACTCGGTTCGAGGGTGGGTCGTTGTAAATGATCTCGGTTGTTTTCGGATCGATCGAGGTCTTTTCGATTCGAAGGTATGTGGTAGGAAAATGGAGGGATATTCTTTAATTTAGTTTTTATCATAATAGGTTCTTATTTAAATGATACGTCCATAATAAGTGGTTTTGGGAAGGCAATTGTAGATGATCTGGTCGATTTCGGATATATCCAGGTCTCTTCGATTCAGAGGTGTGCATTAGGGAAGTGGATTAATTTGTACAATTTGTCAATTATCCTATAATAAGATTGAATTGATGTTGCATCAATAAAACGTTTATTTGATGAGGTGGCTGTAAATAATTTGGTTGTTTATGGATGGATCGATGTCTATTCGTTTTAGATTCAGATACGGAGAAAGTGAAGCAATCACTTTTTTGATTTGAAAACTAACATTTTTCCTATAAAATCCCTTTTTGTATTAATATTGAGCTCATAAAATATGCTCTAGATTATTTTCTAGTAAGGATTTTATTTTTCAAAGAATAAACGAAATCTTATCTAGTACTGAAAAATCATATTAACGATACTCTTATCATTGATAAAACATATTTTCTGAATTCAATTGAGGAAATTCTCATATTTTTGTACATAAATTTTTTATAAGTGGTATTATTTTCGAAAAAATAAGATAAATATCTGTTCCAGCTCTCCTGTAAGCTTTGAATACTTATTCGAAGCACTTTAAATAGAAATCATATTACTTATTATCTTCACTGTATTATTAATCTGATTCATTTGTTTGCTTCGAGCGAACCTTGTTACTCAACCGATTCGTTCTCAGTTCCAGATCCGTTTCTCGGATACGGTTTTTATTTCAAAATATCATTAATAACCCGCGATTCAAGTTCTTGCCTTCTAAATGATAAATAGCATCCGTTGATAATTGCTGAAAATGTGGTTGTGTTAGGGTAGGTTTCGATTCTTGATAAGGGCACGCAAATCGTGTCTGCCAGACATAATTTCAATCGCATTCGAAACGTAATAAATGAACGATCAGTCCAAACGAAACTCAAACTGGCACGCCATATGCTTTTTTTCGTATCTCAATTTCGAAATAATCTTGTCTGAAATTCAGTTGTTCTTCACATAATACAGTAATAGCTTTTTTTTGCGACGAAATCCATTTTATCTACAATCAAATGTGTTTCGATACGTTTTCTACGGCAAGCCCATTAAATTCATATCACAAAAAAAAAAACTTCAGCTATTATTTTATTCCATCTCAACATATATAAATATTGATTTCAACGATAGAACTGAACACGAGAACCCGTATGTTTATCATAAGTTTAATTAAACTAACACGATACCTGAGAACGTATCTATCGATTATACATTGTTACGTGTCGAAGAGCAAAGATATTAACTTTCTTGATTTCGACATCTTGTGTATTCTGCGCGTCAAATATTGAAATTTTCCCTTCTCGAGCTTTCTGTTTGTATAACGTGAAAATTCCGCGTACTCCTTACATCCGGAACGTTAAACCAACGGTTTTCGTTCCTCGATAAAATAACATCAGAATATTGTAGAAACATAGGCAATATCGCCCGATTAACTGAACTAGAGAAATCGATTTGAAGTATAAATTATATCTTTGTATATAATATAACAGATATATATTCTTAATTAACGTCAAATTGAGAAATTTCATTGCTCAGAACTTAAAAGAATAAACATTTTTTGATTGGAACTTTCAATTGTTAGTTACTTAACTAGAATATTTTTTCTAGATATAGAATTCTTATTTCTAATACTTTTGATTTCTATGAGAACAAAATATCAACTAACACTACTAGAATAACTCATAATTGAAGGTTAACGCATTGATGTTATTTTTTAAAGATGAAAGTTGAGAATACTCTCATATTTTACACATATGTATTAACTTGAAACATTCATAATAACTCATTATCTGATTAAAAAAACGATTTTTAAATCATTTAGATAATAATAATAATAGACTTATTTTGTATATTGATGAAATTTTGTTAGTGCACGAATGTAGCAATGCTCTAATAGAAGTGATGCGCGAATTTCATCTATACGCATTTGAATAATGCGAAAGTTCAAATTTCAACTATCCAACGATAACGTTCGAATTGGGGACGGTTAGTGCGAAAAGTTTCAATACCCCTGGCTCGCATTATACGTATTATACATTATACGGGTCCTTACGTTTTTCAGACGGCCACGAGACGCAACTTTTGCGTCCGGGTCAAGGTTAAACGTCCATTACTCCGATGCTTTTCTTCGTTTATTTTCCTTTTTTTTTTCAGACACGAAAAGGGTTTTTTGTGCGTTTTTGCACGTAAATCGGTCTCATACTTTAAAGAGAGTGTCTCGTTCGTAATCGTTATTCGCCCGGTGGCAGATGAAGGAATTCAATTTCGTTCGTTGAAAAATTCCGCTCGGGAAATAAAGTCGTTTCCTTATTTCGAAATATGTTTTTCTAATTTATTTGGTGATTTTTAATAACTCAATTAGGCATCTTCTGAATATTATTTTTTCAATAGAATTTTCTACAATCGAAAATTTTAAATAAATTAAATGTGATCGATATAGCTATCTAAAAATTTTTCATCCTCATAAATGACATCTGTGCTGTATATTTCGTTATTAAAATCATAGTTTCAACCAGTTTTTCTGATTAATTTTCATATTTAAGATATTGACACTCTAGCGGTAATATCTTAAATCTTAATATCCAAGTTGTGAACCACTTTTCTTTGAATTTTCAATCTTATTTCACATCAGTGTGTGGCGCTCTTCTTTCAGGCAATAAAAATATTTTCTTTAAATACCTACCTATGAATCTACATATATAAACAAATAATGCATATTAGACATCATTTTTCCGGGAATCGATAAAAGATTACTCTCCTTGTTCAAATAAATATATCTTATTTATTGAAATGGGATAGTAAATATCAATATGTTTAATAAAATAAACTTCTATGCTCATATTTCAATATTTTTTATTTGGCATTGTCCATTTAGTACAGTTATTGGAACAAAAAATACATTCAAGTATAGTTATAAGTTAACATGATATATAATTTGACCTTATTTTTTCCTAATATAGATTATATTCGCTTCTAATTGAAAACAAAAATACCTATATTACATTTTTTTAAATATAATTTCATTTTTAAAATATTAACACGTACCATGACCATGATAAATATTCATTTATGGCTCAAAGGGGGAAACATTTAATATATTTTAATACGAAATTGATCAAAGATGACTTCAAATTGTGTGTAGTTATTACAGTCTGGGGTTCATAAAATACATACACATATAATACATATGCAATATGATTTAAATTATCAGTATATTTCAACTTGTTATGAATAAATAGACATACATACATTATATTTTTTGTTGAATACATAAATTTAATGACATTAATTAATATTAACCAACCTAAGCGTTAACATAAATCAACTCATAAGATTTTTCAATAAAGAAGAAAAATTTAAACTCTAGGAACAATTTTATGATGTTAAATAGTTACATTTAAAATTACAATATTTTTCCTACACTTGATTATTCTCTATATCAAAAAAATAGACCATTTCATATTTTTTCAGAAACTTGGGAACAAAATCCTTTCAAAAACGAAGCCCTTTTCGAAAAGGACAAACGAAAAAAAAATCATACAAAACTTAAACTTCAAACAATCATTCTAACGAAACAAAATTCAAACGAAAGAGTTACAACACAAATACACCGATCACACTCGGTCAAACAATAACTTCAACTGAAAAGTTAATATTGAAACGTACAGAAATCAGACGATGTAGCGGAAAAGCCTCATATTCGCGTTTTAATTTAAGAGCAGGAGAAGTTGGCCTGCGCCATATCTTCTTCGTCGAGCTTCTTCATTTCAACTGTTACCGAATTGTCATATTTGCCTCCGGATACTAGCCTCACTTGGGAAACCTCGCAAAGGATGCTCAATGGTGATTTTGCTGAAATTCAATAAAAAAATTAGAACGATTCCAGAAATATTAAAAAAGTTATATAAGTCTAATCAAATTTTCAGTAAAATGTATTCAGGATAGTTGAAACTTTAGCTGAAACTATTATTGTTCGAGTAAAGTTGAGAGCACCTATTCTTTAAAAGTGATTTCTTGTTCCGAATCAAATTGTATGCTCCGTTTAAGTGCACTGTTTTATTGACTTAGAGTTGCACTAGCAACAGGTAGTTCCATTCTCTAATTCGATTTCAGTTGTTAACTTTCGTATCTCGTATTTTCACGATGCTTCTAGTCGATAAATTCTATTTTCAAGAAGTAATGAAAAGGTGAAATGTGCAATCCATTTCATATACTCACACATATGTGGATGCATGTAGAATATTGAAATTTATTTAAAAATATCATCTTTTTAATGCAAATGGCTTCTAATCTTATTAAGCTCATAGTGCATATACTATGTAATCCAGCTCGAACAGTATGAAATTTTGATTAATTTTTAGGTCGGTTTTAACATGAACTGATTCATATTTCATGAAAGGTTTCTTTCACATCCATTATTTTATTAAACGCAACATGTGCCTTTCAGTCCCTCATAGAAAACCCACGCGATCTTTTATATATAAAGTAACTAAATATGAACAATATTTGATATTTTCTAAGCCATTTAAACGATTTTCAGAAAGGCAAATTAAACTAATTGCGAGAAGACATTAATTGGCTGAAAGATTAAGAAAATGTGAACGACCGAAATAACATACTTGGAATCAAATTGTGTATAATTGCCAGCCAATTTTCATTCCCTTATATTAAATTTCACATTTCATATTATAAAATTATATTTTTGATATGTACTAAAAGACCCATTCACACTATTTTTATCCAGGCACACAATTTGAATTGGCTCTCCGAGAAAACTGACCCAGTGAACAGAAAATTGATTTTCGATTTTCGTCCACTCAGCCCCAATTGTCATCATTTCAACAACATACCTACAACAACAATCATCTGCTACGATTTATTTTCATTTTTTCAGAAACATCCAGTCATCGTCTCCGAATTCAAAAATTTCATCTCTCGTAAAATAAGAATTTCTTCCTACGCTTTCTGGGTTAATTGAATGCTTTGACGTCAAAGTGTGAGCTTTCAGATAGCCTTTGCCATTGTTTGGTTTCTGCATACATGTGCAAGCTCGGTTTCCTTTGACGGCGATCAGCTATCGATTTTAGCTGCTGAGGCTAATTGATAGTTTCCTGTGAAATGTTCGCGTGCTAATTACTCGATTTTATGCGACGGATGTCGCAGTTTGTTTGGACGTGTGTAGGAGTGAGATTTCATAGTTTATTAATAGGCGAAAATAGTTTCATTTTAAAATTATTATTGTGGGAGTAGTGAAAAGGTTGATTTTCTAAATTTGCTTTAATTTTAAATTAGCTGTGAGTTTTGTGTGCTTTTAATTAAATAAAATACACAATTGTGTGATCAGATAAGAATACAAATTACTGTACGTATTTTATTTTAAGGTTTATCGTTTACATTGTATAATGTGTTTGATCTTTATAGCTCAAATTTCAACATAAAATAATTTTCATTGAAATTATGTTTCTCTTATAAAGTTTTGAATTTACATAACCTTATATAAACACACTTTTATCAAACTCACATTTCGACTAATTCAACAAAAGTTTTCAAGAAAATACACATTTATGCCGACAAAAAGAATACATTATCATCATCCCCGATCTATCCACATCCGACAGCGTACATGTGGGCAAAAACCTCTCATTCTCGAATCGGAAAACCAACTTTTCCGAGAACCACGTACATCCCTTATCAAAACTATTATCCTCGAAAAGAAAACTCGAACGTGAGGAGTCGCTCGACAACGCTCTTTGAGCCTAAATTTAACTATCAAAGGACGAAAAGGAAACGAGCTCGACATCCATTGTCGAGCCGAGCGGAAAAAATATACGAACATACATATTTATTCTGTGATCCGAACACTGACCTGGGATCGAGTCCATTCCGCAAACAGCCATCGCCCTCTCCATGTTGACATTGTCGAATCCCGGAGAGCCTCCGACCTCGACGTAGTCGGATAGCCCTCGCTTTTCACACTGTGAAATGGACAAACATTATTGCAGATCAAAGGGAAAACGTTTTTAGAGCTATTTCGCGTGAATTTCGCAAAATTCCACTTCGGCGATGTCCGCGTCGTTGGATATTTTAAATTGACGTTTTTTAACGATTCTTTCGCTCTTTTGACGATTTTTTTGTATAGATATGTGCTATGCTGTACCTACATTATTTGTGGTTGCTTTAAATACTCTGATTCCTCGATTTATGTGCTAGAAACGTTGAACGAAAGTTCGTATAAATTGACGCATGAAGTCATGCATGATATATTACGTACTAATTGTAATAGTAAAATTAAGGAAACGACATTAATTGGCTGAAAGATTTATAAAATTAATTTAAATAATAATGTTAATACGTTGCTTAATAGTTTGAATGATTGACTTTAAATGGAATAATTAAGAAAATATCGTAAAAAATACTGTCTTGTGTAAATTTTTTGTCCAAAAGTAGTGCAAAAATCATTCAAAAATATCATTTTTTGATTCGATAATTGTATAAAAAATATTATCTGTGTATAATAAAATATTGAAAATCGAGGAATCGGTGTATTTTTTTTCCGTTCGTTCGAAAACGGCATATTTGTATGCGTACGCGTTTGATATGTAAACGCGAAAAATTGAATAGGGATGCTTTGATTTTTTTATATGAAAGGTATTTCAAAATGATTACGAGAATTTTAATATTGTGCGTATGTGTCCCAAATTTTACTTACTTATTCTATTCGCGGAAATCCTATCAAAAATAAACCATTTGACGTGAACCGTTTCATTTTTAAGGTACTATTAAGCGTGCGACTAAATTTAATCAATATGTACCGTCTTGGTACGAATTTTTCATGCCGTTTGTTGCGTAATGGGAAGATTGCGCACAAAAATATTTCTCTCTCGAAACACGAATGTTTTATTCATATTTATGCGAAAATTATTTCAGATTTTCCATGAAATCTGTACACAGCTTAAAAAAACAACACGAAAATTCGTAAGTTGATATTATGCACTAACTAAAAAAATAATAATGGAAATATATAGAATCTATGTATAGACAATATTTTCTGCATAACAAACACACACAATAGCGTATTCTCCTTATTTTCATCGAAATGAAAAACGATATCGGTATTAAGTTCCCAATTCCATTCAAAGTGCTACGTCCTACGGAAAATAATGGAATTCCCATACGAAATAACTTTCTCATATTATACAAAACTAAAAATACGCGATCGAATATAAATCCACTCGTTTATATAACAAAACTTATACGCTTCATAAAATCTACTTTAGATTAACTTCGCGATCGAATCGAAACGCGAATATCGCATTTCACTCTCCGACTTCATAACTATCTCATGATAACCATCGACTGAAAAACGATCCCTTGCGATCAAAGCACCGATGCAACATTCATCAGACTACACCACCGACGTCAAAACAACCACTTAATTAATTAATAAAGACATACGAAGGTGTCCACGCCAGATTTGCATGCATACGAAACCGCAACGTTTGCATTGCAAAAGCGACCGACGCGACGTCCAAAGTACATTCGTCGACCTGTCGTTTGCTGAATGCGAACATTCAAATCATCGGAATTTTTACGAAATCGTATTATTTTGAAATCATTTAAAAAAAATTGATTACCTTGTGGATCGTGCCCGTTTCAAGCTGGTGAGCTGGTCGCGTCGAAGTCGCGACGCTGACGCTGATCGCGACTATCCTCACCGAAGCAGGGTATATTGCCACCATCGAACAGTTCATGGCTCTGCCGTAGTTCCTCAGGGTGAATATATTGTCGTCGTCGGTCATCAGGACGTTGCAAGCTAGAAAAAAATCGAATAAGGTATGCTTAACTTGAACATACGTTCCGTTTTGGGATGGGACAGTTCGTATTTCGATTGTCTGTCACGCGGTTCCCTAGAGTAGTTTCGGGATTAGGTCTAAGTTAGGTGAGGTTACGTTTCTAAATTAAGATTGAGTCTGGTATGTTTATGTTGTTCTATAATTTAGCATGTTGAAGTATTTTCTTTAATCAAGTAATAGGTACATAGACACGATCATTGATGTAATTTTTCGACAGTTCGGTAAAGGAGATCCAAGTGTATTTTTTTTTCGAAGTTGCTGATAAAATTTCAAATAAATAAATGATTCTAAGTCATCATTATTTCATACCTTGGAATATGATGAAATGAGCATGAAAGTCGTTGCGCGTGTATCGAAGAATTTGATGACTTCATTTTGCGTTGACGCAAGAATTTATTTTGTGCGTTAAAATTGACATTTGGAAAACTGATTTCTTTTAAGAATATTAAAATTGTTGTTTTCTTTGAAAAATTTTGTATACCTACCTATAATGGGAATAAATGACGTGTTATATTATATTTCCAAAGTATGTTTAGACTTATTTTTAGGTTAAAGCAATATTGTTCATTTGGTAAAGGTCATAAAACATTATATCATAAGACTTTTAGAAAGCAATATCTTGAAAATTTTTCATTTCAGAAACTTTAATGCATCAAACTAATAAAATTGTCTTTACAATACAAGTAGCTTCATATTATATATTTCTGTAAGCAATTTCGCTTCTAAAACCGCAATATAAGTTAAAAGCATCACATATGTTAAAATTCATCAAACTCAAATTGAACTATAAATAACGAAAAAAAATAAAACTTTTATGCAACATTCTTTTAATCAATCGAAAGATAAACTTTTCGAATGTCTTCAAACATAACTAAACCTTCGTTTACATAATAAATCCCCCATGATTTACGAGCTATTCTCAAACTCGTTATCGAACAAATTCCCAAATGCGTTTCTCTAACAATTCTTATATTTATCTACTTCGATCAAACAAATCGAGAATTTTCATTCATATATACAATCTAAATAAGCGTATCCAATATATATGTATATGTATATATATATATACATATGTAGTTATTTATACTCACGATTCGGATTTTTCACATGTCGAATAATAATTGAAAATCCTTTGCCTTTCATGGGCACCCTGTATTGAATCAGAGCTGCATTTTGACTGCTTATAAACACCTTCTTGATTCTCTGGTTTCCACACATTTCAGCAAAACGATCGTCTTCGGGTAAAGGATGATCGCGTGGAGATGGGAAAAATTGACCACTTAATTCCCAACCGTCTATCCACTGAAAATATAAAATATGATTGGTATCAATTAAACGTATCGTATTAATTGAATTATCGCTAATTTAAATTGATTTAGAATCGAACGAAAATATTATAAATTTGTCTTACATGAAACTTATTGTGTTAAATTGTTCATAAAATTATTTTTTATAGCTTATTGCTTGTGTAATATTTATTGGCACTTAGCCATAGATTTTCTTATCTTTTACGAAACATAACTTACCAAAAGCACTTTGTTCGTGTAATATCGACCGGATATAAAACAATATACAACAATCGACGTTGACTAAAATATATTTTACAAAGAAAATTTGAAAGCGTACACGAGTGAACATTTTCTCGAATTTTCATTTTAATACTACGAAGTACATTAAATTCGTACGGAGTAGGCGAATTGTTAAAGATCTAGTAATTTATATTGTTCAAATCTTATTTTTAGACATATTCTAAGATATCATAATATTTTCACAGCTTTCTAAACATAACAATAAAACGAATATCTAAAATTGCGTTACCTTTCTACAACCGACACAACGATAACATCTCAGCCCGAAACCAATCCATTAGCACTCGATACAAATACCGCGATTAAAACTCGATAAAAACAAACATCCATTCGCAAATTCTCCGCTCCAAAATTGGTCCTGTCTCACACACTGAAGACGGTTGACATTCAATTAATTTCGCCTGTTTGACGCGATGTGGGCGACGTTTGACGCCCAACACGTGAAATATTAATACACAATGATTACATTACGATCATTGATAACGAAGGGAAACCCACCATCCCACATATTACACGCACCCTCGTTCTATGTCAGCTCATTAGACCGGGCTAGTTGGATACACTAGTTAACACTAGGCAAAACTGCAGGCGTCGTATTTACTTTTACAAAACTACGTTTTAATCGATTAACCTTTCTAATAGAGGGCTGAAAAATATAAAATCCTTACCGATATTAATCCTTCGACCTCGCATGGTACGTCCATGTATACGATAACCATCTCTATTAGTTTATCGGGATCGGCCCTCAAATAAAGGCCGCATACTGTGCTCTCGTCGTCCGGTGATTTGTAGTAGAAGTGTCCCTCTTCCGATGTCACTTTTATGCAATCTGAAATTTTCGATGTTTTTAGCTTATGAAAATTATGCAAGTTTGAAGGAAAATTTGAGTAAATGCGTCACGAAAAGATCTGACAATGAGTAAAAGTCTCGTTAAGCGTTTCGCTTAGTGATTTAAGATTAGTCTGGATTAATATGAAAATTATTTATCTTGATTTGGAAAAGCTGTATACTTATTTTCAATTTTTTATGAAAAATTACTATTTATCAAAATGATTTATTTCTATTATAATATTTTCCAAATCTCTTCGAATATGTAAAAAGTACATTGTTAAATAATTGGATTCGAAAATACATCGTATGCGACTTTTCTGCGTATATCTACAAAATATGTTAGAAAATAATCTTATTATATTTAATAATATCACTGAATTTTTTCCAAAAATATGTGTTTCCAATTTTATTTATAAAAATAAACAATGATTATTTTCATATATTTCGACGTATAATGATGTTCGATTGTTTTATTTCATAACTTTCGATGTCGAAATAAGATTTTTCTTGTATATACTTACATATATCATTAAATATTATATTATTCATGATATGTCGTTACATCTGATTCATTTAATTTAAAAAAGTAGAGATAAAAGAATAAAAATCCCTGAAACGAAAGGTAATGCTAATGCAAAGACAAATCCGTTTAGTGTATCCGAAATGTATTTCGCGCTCTTAATCCATCGAATCAAGTTGCCATACAAAAAGTGAGAACTCTATAAAACCGGAAAGAAGAAAAAGCTCTAAGCTTTTAACCCACTTTCTTGCCATGGCAACCGACGAACTCGTACACTAATGAAATGTTCAAGTGTGAATATGGACGATATAATAAGAGAACCTAACGCATTTTCGTAAGCCACCAATTTCGACATATCGAAATCGTCAGTTCTTAAACTA
This sequence comes from Cheumatopsyche charites, assembly GCA_024721215.1. Lineage (NCBI taxonomy): Eukaryota > Metazoa > Arthropoda > Insecta > Trichoptera > Hydropsychidae > Cheumatopsyche > Cheumatopsyche charites. Next base: position 6,942,107 of record CM045576.1, on the reverse strand, counting down.
AATTTCTATTTGAAAAATCTCACCTTCCGGTTGGTTAAGAACGTGGTATTCTAAGGCCATACTTTCTCTCCTCGCTCGAAACAACGGACCGAATCCCGGAGTGAAGTGGGCGACTCGCTTTGAAGATGGAAACGTGTTCTGTAATTGAAAAAAAAGGAAGTTTCATTGATAATTAAATTCGAGCTCTTTCGCGATGATATTCAAATCGTCGCTCGCGATGGGGTGGTTAGTTGTAAATAAGGTCGGTCGCTTCGAAGGTATAAAAGCGAAATGCTTTTAAAAGATTTTTTTCTCAGAAACGAAGTATTCTTGCGACCAGTTTATATACAAGTACAAAGTTTTTTTCTCATTTGAAAAACCATTTCCAAGAATAATGGCATTGTTTAGAAAGTTGACTCGTGCTGTCTTATTTTTAATCAACTTCTATTCGATTCAAATTAAATTTTATAAATATATCATTTTAATTTTTATCAAATTATATAAAAATCGTTCATCATTATATTAATCTTCGGGATTGATTTATTACCCACCTTTATAAATCCCGCATTCATCTCTATAGGGCTGTCCCTTCTGGCTGTGAAAGATATCTATTGACGTGTCACGCTTAAGATAAATTTTAAGCACAAAAGTCCCGAGGCACTTTCGAAAGGAATACGAAACGATTTTCGGAAACGACTCGCGCGGGATTCGACCCAACTGGAAAAATCGTAATCGTATCCTCTCGAGCATATTCTGCCGGAATATCGTTAAATCAAAACACATTACGTTGTTTTGAAGGATCACATCCTCATGGCTCAGATCGGAAGAGGATTAATCGAAGCTTAGCACTGCCTTAGTGTCGATTCTAAGCGAATCCTACGCTTTCTGAAACTTTTCCTGATGAGAGTCCGAATCCAGATTCTATGTCTTTGTGCGGAACTCAATTAGTCGTCGTTAGATTTAGATTGGCCTATCGTACGCTTTATGATATCGCTAGCTAATATAAAATATGTCAGAATGGATATGTGTTTCGTTTGTTTTCCAGCTTTCGTTAGTTCTAATTAAAAATAAATATCAAGTACGTACATGATTCAGTATGTTTAATGAAGTGAGAAACTTTCTTAACGAATTTGATGTACTTTTCTAAAGGGTTCGAAGTTATGTTGCCCGAGGGGATTGTTCGCGCTTTTATAGTTCAAAATATACTAGGCAAAATTTAACACATCTGTTACAATCGTGAAATTGTTAATATTCTCAATAAATTAGAATTCGAAAAACCTTAATATGAAAATTTCAATTGCAATAAAATCGTACATATGTGTATTTGTACTTATCTACGTGTTAATGTGCCATAAAATTTTAACGAAATCAAATTCAAAATTTCCAATAAAGAACATAATGAATGAAATTTAAATCAATAATCGTATTCAATAATATAATATATATTCCACTGAGATTCGTTAAATTCAGCGCTTAAAAAGTTTTTTTTATATGTATAATATTGAAAGTTAACTCTTTCGTATTGGTTTTTAACCGCTTGAGATAAAACTCCGTGTTTAATTTCCGGCTTGCCGTTTTCCATGAAATTCAATTCCGATTCCGGGAATATAATATGCATTTTTTATTACATTTTAAGAAGTTCTGAACACAAAGGCAAATTATTTATTTAATGACCGCGGTAAGTATCAACATGAATACTAAATCTTGGATAATATTTAAGTGCCACATACATTTTGTATTATCACAAATGAAAAATTATGATTCATCATCAGCATGAATCATTAATGAAAAAAAATTTTTTCGACAAATACTACAACCTACGTTTTCAATTCACCATGATAGATTTCAATTTGCTAAATTGAAACGTAAAACGATTCCGAAGAAGCGAAGCGAAGTGAAGTGGCCACTTTCTCCACCTAAATTCATCGGTTTATTTACACAGCATTTCGCTGCAAAGTTTGCCCGAACAGTTGACGATAATGTTCGAATTTTTCCCGCCCATCGCAATATGGAGCGTCTCGTGCTAAAGACCCGCATAAAGACAAGCACCATTAATTATTCAAAGGTGACGCTTTGAGACAAGAGTGCTTTTGTTTCATCCGCTTCAGCTAGGCTCGATCTATTTTCATACCTGACGACGAAATTTATATGCGAAAAATAAGACGGGGGAAAAAAAGAGAAAGGATAAAATCTCGCTCGGCATAAGTCCTGTAAGGCTATAATCGGATTTTCGAGAAAGTTTTCCAATTAGTGTAGATCGTTTAGCGGTAGGGTTGAACCGGTGTTCTTTTTAAAATCCGCTATGTATTTCCGTTGAAGGCAGATCAAGGGATCTATCTGGCCGATTATGATTGTGATCGAAGTGAGATTATCTACTTAGATATCGGTGAAATATCTGAAAATTTTAAATTTCGAAAGATGAAAATTGATAAGCCACACCAATCCGTGAAAAATTGAATATGGTTCGTTCGTATATTTTCATTTTATTATTTGAGATTTTAATTTTGATATAGTTTTCGGTATTAGTACCGCTCGCTGTTTTGTTATTTTGCAATTTTCTTATAACTCACATTTTGTGCGCTACGTGAGATCCTTATAATCTATTTATTAGTCTTCATACAAATATTACAATATGACACCCGATGAGAAAAACGGAATAATTCTATTTCATTTTTATAATAATTTTATGAATTGTTTTTCAATCATATTAGAAAAAATATATAAAACGAGTCTTATGGTACAGTAACACCACTTAAACTAAAACTATTAGATGGATTATGAAAATATTTCGATATTGAAATTGTTCAGTTGTGAATAAAATATGTATAAAATTTTAATTTAATTATATAAATATAAAATGTCTTCTATGTCCATTTTATAGATTAATGCGTTATCTACAAATTTAATATAAAATATAATAGATACACCTATTTCTATTCAACACATTGATTGGTCATGATTTATGTAGATTAATTAACTAGATTCCGTTCGCTCTACTCTCTATCCCCAGAAGTAAAAGGCAAACAATAAATTAATTATGATCATTAAATATCACATATGTGTATCAATTATGATATACATAAGTACTGTTAATCGCCCCCAAACTGAGATTATAGGAATAATAATCGATTTTGCTTCATTATAGTTGATATGAAATATGTTCCGTTTATGTCAATTAACCAGTAAAGAATTTCAAAACAAGTGAATTGAAAAAAAAAAGTTAAAACTCAACCATAATTAAAAAATGAAACCATAAAATTCTTATGTAAATTAATTACTTAGCTTGTTTGCTCGATTTATCATTATTTCAAAAATACAAAAATCATTTTGCGTTTATTAACTTGATAAATTGCTGAGGCATATTTTTTCTCGATGTTTCCACAAAATTGAAATTAATCGTTGCAAAACAGTACAGTGTGCCAAATTTTAATTAATATTTATAGTAATCAACACATTCCTTAAGCTTTTCCATGATTCATACGGAGTATTATTCGGGTCATATGTTGAATTGAAATTTATTTGATATTTCAAGTTATCGTTAATTTCCGATATGTAGTAAAATTATCAGTTTAAATATATTTGTTTACGCGTATATATTTATTGACTGAACATTGTTTTTTTTTATAAAGAATAGATATGTGGATAATATATTATTTATTCATACAATATGAACTTTACATATCAAATAAATAAACGAAATGTTTACTTTACAAACTATTACACATCTCATGACAATCAATCACATGAATATTATTATATGTTATCTATCATCCAATACGATATCAATATAAATAAGATCATTTTTTGTTCATACGTTATAAAATCGTTTCTGTCACGTACGATCGTATAAAACTGAATTTATAAAAATAAATTTGCATCCTTCATAAATGTTTTTCCAATCAAAATCTAAACCGACCAATCGCAGAATATTTTTTTCAGAATCAGCCAATATTTTGATTCAATTCGTTTCGTATAATTCGATTTTTTATTTATGAATAAAAATAAATGTATTATAAAACTTCTTGAATATGAGAAGAAAATAACATTCTCAGAAAGATTTGAGAATAAGCATTAAGAAGAACGTCGTTTCAATTTGTAAATGTAAACATTTTTATAACTTCGAAATACAATTAAGTGAAAATAAATATTCTCAACCTAATTGAAAAATATATTTATCGGAACAAATTGAAATATGGTAAGTTTTAATGTTTATACTATAATCTTTCCAAAAATACACAATGTTTCAATTCTTCAATAAGTTTCTACAAAAACTCTTTAGAATCTCGACCATTACATAAATATATGTTTAACCAAAATTTAGATAAATAATAAAAAAATCTACATAAATAAATTCTATAAAAAATACTGCAAAAGTTTACAAATAAAAAAATAATACCTGATAAGCAGAATCTCCCGTAGCGAAGAACAGCGCGACGTTAAAATTCAACAGCAGCGCGACAACAGCCCTCATCTTGCAGACGAACTTGAAACAGCCCCAAGTGAAATTCAAACCGTACCAAATACCGAATCCAACTAAAATCCACCACCGATTCGACGGAAATCGAACGAATATCGAGTCCACCCCTTCACAAGACCATAGCCTCTACCCCGAAACTCGCTCAGCTCTCCGTCGATTTTCCTCGAATTTCCTCGAATTTCTTCGAATTTTCGCCGATTTTCCTCGAACTTTCCCGACTGTCTTCAGGCCGAAGGATGCCGAGGGCCTCGAGGAACACTGTCCTGCACGTCCGAGGCCCGATTGTGCCCTTGTGGGGCCCGCGAGCCGCCGACGCTCGCTCTTATAGGGCCACCACCCCTTGGGCGCACCCCAACCTACCCTGACATCCCCACGAGCTCTTCCTCAACCCCTGACACGACGCAATTTAAAGAAAATAATCGAAAATTAAACAAAACACTAATGTTTCGATTGAAAATTGCTCGATTTTCGCTTTTCTATGATGTTGTGCACGTCGATCTCGATCATTTCTCGCGCTTGAACTCTCTGGTCCGACTTCGGTCGGTTCTCGGTCGAGACTCGCGTTCTCGTCGAGAATACGCGTTAGTTTTAATCGTTATCTCGTGTTGTCTTGTTTGGTTTTTTATTTTTCTTTTTATTTTTTCGTTATATATGACTCGTGCGTAAACAGTGGGCGATCGCGGTGAGGATTTGGCGTTATCTGTTTGCTCCGTTTTATTGGTTGTAATTCGAATGGTTGCGCAGCGGTGCCTTTGTGCGCGCTGGTCAAGTGCTTGAAATGTTGGTGTTTATGCATTTATGTTAATGAGATTTGAAATGGGGTTTGATTTGATTTTTACTGATTTGAATGAGAAATTTATGTATGTGCTTGTGTACTTTCTCTTTGGTGCGATACTCCATGATATGAGCTAGTTCAAGTTATGATAAGATTTGATTGTATAAAGTTAAATTCGATTAAATTCACGTATTTTAGTTTCAGTTAGGTTAGAATGAATGTTATAGCAATTAGATGTTATACTAGTTCCATGTTTTAAATGATGTTTAATGAAAGTTCCTTGAATGTCTATTCGGATGTGCTAAAAAAAATAATGAATCAATGAGATTGAGATATTCAATTGAAAATATACTTTCTAGTTATAATTTCAGATAAATTATAAATAAAATATTAAATCAAAGATTTTTCACGAAAATAGTTCTCCAACAGAGGGTTGATTCGTAAGAACGGATGTTATTTAATTAGGATGTGAATATCGACTGTAATATTTTCTGCGTACAATATGCACTTGACAACTATGTATGTACATGCATGTTTGTCATTTACGATTTAAATTATTATAATTATAGTTGTATTTATAATTTATTAACTATGAACTGTTTGTGAAATGAACATAACATATCATACCGGGAACTATAATAATAAAAGTGATTTAATTACCATACTCAAAAGCTGTAATTCACTTGCAATGTTTATAATCTAATCGTAAAATTATTTTGAAAAACGTCACACGTATGGAACGTCATTAATTTACTTAAGCGAATCTTGATGAATTATTTACTTCAAGAATAGCATTGTTTTCCAAGTTATGAATTATATTCATTAATCTTAAAAACGTGTTACATTTTTTTTCATATTGACAGTTTATTTATATATAATACAAAAGCTACGATTCCATTTAACTATTTTTCTTTGCGCGAATTTCCTTTCATTATGCATGCACTTCAGAAGCACTTCTGTTTTATTAAATAAAATTTCTTCCATAATCTTTCGTGCGAAGCTCCTTGAAATTCAATATTTCCTTAAGCATGTTCACGGACGCCGACGCATTTTCATGGAGGCTTTCAAATCATTTTCGAAATTCGAGAAGATTTTTTCCAATGTGGCGTTCTTCAACGGCTCAGCTGATTTATTTTCCGTAATAACGTCACCAGTGAACGTTATGTAGTCTCAACGAATTTGTCCTTTTTAATAAATATATACGATCCACTTCATCGTCGTGAAGCTTAAAGTGAACACATTTAAGTCGACCGTATCACTTTTCTTTCACAGCTGATTTGATTTTCCTTTTACACTCGGATGTTTCAAAGGAATTCAAAGATATTCGACGTCATTACATTTACTGTCACGCTATAAATCCAATGTTTTGTTTCACATTCAACCTGTTAATTTTCACGGAAAGAAAGATGAATTCTTCATTTTTCATTTTCTTTTGTTTCGTTGTTTAATTATATTTTTTCGACCGTTTCGAATTCGACCTTTCTTTTCTTGGATCCAATTAAATGAAACGAAAATATATTTCTTTTATTGTTGTTATTTTAAATTTAAGAAAACGTCGACGAAATATTATTCGATACACTTTGGTATTTCATTGGAAATGATACTTCATTTTACTTTGTATCTCATTTTTAATGCGAAAACTAGTAAATCAACATCAAAGAACCATTCGCATCGCGAGTATATAGTATATTATCGTTCGCCGTTTTTAGTTCAAGCCTTTCGATTGAAATTACTTCCGGGAAACAGATGTTTTCAATTGCATTCGCAGCGATGAAATCTAAAATAGCACTCCGAACCAATTTTCCTCACTTCGCTTCTGCCTAGAGCACAATATCTGTTCAACATTGAAATCACTAAAAGCCATCACCTTCTTTTTTTTTCATAAAACATCCACTACACGCTAATAAGCGTAGCGAGCACGTAAGCCGACTACAGTGTCAACAATGTGAAATGTTTCAGTGCAAATAGCGTTTATATAACCTTATCTCGGATGGCAACAAACAGAGATAACCATGTTTTCCTTCAGACAGTATGCCGCTGCCGGAACCGCGACCCCCAATTCTCAACGGCTATTTCATACAGAACAAATGAGCCCTTAATCGTGAAAATGGTGCTAGTCCACCTTCGATAATTTCGAGATATCCAATGCTCTTCAGGCATTCAATGATCTATTGAACACGATGAGCATAATACTGAAATAATTCTTACAGTTCCTCTTATCTTTAAAAATTTTGATATCTATCCAATATTATAATAGTCTAATTTGTTGTAGTGTCTATATGTGTGTCCAATGAAATGCTAAATTACTGACTCATTTTCGAACTAAAATTTTCAATTCCCATCGCTTACGAACTGAAAATTGAAAACTCATTCATTATCGATGTGACAGTAATATGCTGTTAAATGTTCAGCCACGTTTGACGTTTTTGTGTCCAAAATACTATCGATTTGTGTTGATACTCAATGAGTCGATAGCTTGTGATATATATTATGATAATTCACAACAATATAATCAACTTATTTTTTTTTTAATATTCAAACTTGAACCATTGTCATAATAAAGGGCATAGTACTGAACAATGGCCCTTTTATAGGTCAGAAATCGAGCAAAATGCGTAGATTCGCATCTGTAATGTTTTCACACGGCCATTCGACTTCGTTTGATGGTTTCTATAGAAAAAATTTCCATCTTAATAATGGAAGTTTAATGTTATAGTGTGAGCTCTATTAATTGCATATGAAGCCCATTTATTACGTACCGATTTATGACTTGAATTTTATTTGTTGATCGTAATATGGTTATAAAGTTGACTTGATTAAAAATATTTATTGCTTGTGTGAAAACTTGGTCACATTTAAAAGGATCGAATCTTGAACTTAAGTATGCTTTTAATGTGATGCGTTTAGATGTTATACAAAAGCTATATATAGAGTTTATTTTCAACAAAAAGAATGAAAAGGAATTGAAGAAACGTCATTGCTGCTTTTCGCGAAAAGTGATCGTATTTCTCACTAGAGAACGAACGACTCGCTGAATACGTGTATTTTATTCAGAAGCATACGTGAAGTGAATCTACGCTATTTCAGAATATTTCGAATTAGCAACTAAATAGAAATTCGAAATAATCCTTCGTGTGTAACTTTTAATTAAATTCGATTGTTTCATCCACAAACAGTACGACGCGGAATCCGTAAACTTCTCTCGCGCTTAATTTTCGCATATCTATGTAAATGATTTGCAGTCGAAAAAGTTTGTCAACCTGAATGAAAATGGAATGTCGCATTTGCTATTACGGATTCTATTTTCAGCTCGGATATCGGAATTAATGTACGCGTTCAAAAGAGCATGATCTTTTCGGTGAGAGCATTTCTTTTGTCGAGCGACACAAGAACGTATCAATCATATGAATGTAGGCGTTTACAGAATAAGAAAGAATACCTGTCTTTTCGAAAAAGGAATATCATCAGTAGCGTGTAAAGATTATATTATCATATGTACATCCCATTCAAAATGAGAATTTTAATCTTTATTAACATATTATGAATAAATTTCAATGAAGCTATAAATAAATTCAATCTGGAAGTGACATAAATTCAATAATATCATACTGTTTTTCCATTGAAAAAGAAACTAATCAATCACATCGCATTCAATGATGAAATTCAATTATTTTACTTTGTTTATTGATGCAATATTGTATTTCACTATTTTCGTCATTCTTTTCTTCTACTATCAACCACTTACATTGTCACAAGCACAACAATCGATATCGTATTTCAGCAAATTAACATTGTTTTGTATTGTATAATATTATGATGAACTCAATAATATATTTTTCCATATTGTAAAAAAATAATATAATACAAAACGTTTTTCCATCAGAAGTAGACTTATTGATTCTCTCCTCCCATTTTTATTTGCTCCAAGTACACATCGGACTTTTTCACCTCGCCTGTTCAAACGAAACCCGCTAATTCCTAATCTAATCTCATTTCAGCTTCTGAACTGTAACTAGCCATTTTCTAGTGCATACCAGTTAACATTTGAGTGCGATTTTAGATTTTTTTCTAGAAGAAATATACTTTTTGAGAAATTTTATTCTTGCTTACGGTCTTAATTGCACTTTCGTGATTTTATATAAGTACATTTTTCTTCTACTAGTTTCATTATGCAAATTGTTTTTGACGTTATGCGCAATCCGAAGAAAATTTGTACGTCTTCATTTCCGTTTTTCATATAAAAGTCATTTCGAAAAAGTTTCACAAAATTGCACCGTGCACTTTAGCGTGATTTTTTTATATTATTGTTGAGAATTTTTAAATTCTTCTCGGAACAATTTCGTCGCTCTTTTATTTTCTTTAGTCATACTTTTGGGAGGTTAAGTAATTCGATCAATACCTAACGGTTTTCGGTCGAACAAATTTCAAAGTACCGAAGAAGAATTTATTCAATTCAAATGGCGATTTTTCTTTCAAAAAAGAATGTTTTTTGTGTGAATTTCTTATTTTTTTCCAGAAATACTCCCATTATACCGATCTTCTTAATATTCATCACATCATAAAATACTGAATTTTTATACTATTGTCATGGATCTATTATTTGCAGACTATTTGAGGTGATTTTTTTTCACATTCAGTAAAATAATTAAAACATAATGATAATATAATAATAATAATAATAATTTATTTACAATTTCATAAATATATGTACAGTATCATCATTCAATCATATTTCATAGCCATATTTTTTACAAACAACCAAAGCCAAATCTCGACGATCAAAAAGGTTTAACTGGCAAATCTATCGTATATTCAGCGTGTATATCACCAGGTGATCCCTGATTATATTCATCCACTCCAGAACTCGAAGAACCATAATATCCATAAGGGGGAATAGCTTGAATCGAAGCATGGGGAGAAACGGGATACACCGTGTAGACATTTTGTCCATTTCCTAATCCATAGAGAGACCTCTTAGCTGGATATTCTGGTTTCCATAGCTTGGACTCGCTATCGTATCGATATTGAATTTTTTCACTGCCACTTTCCTCTGGTTCTTCACGCTTTTTTGTCGTCGTTGGTGGTTTCCAATCTGAAGAATGTCCCAATCCTCGTTTTTCTATATGTCCGTCCGCGTGGTACAGTCCGTAGTTTATGGGGCTGGTGGCTATCTAAAATATAATCCCTATAAATTTGAATTATTTTCAAATTTAAATACGTTCGTATGACGAAAATTTTCAGTGGAAAAAGTTGAACGCTCTTTGTTGGGGTTGCTTTATTGTGCCGAAAAGGGAATTTTCGCAGAAGGCTCTATCGTGCTAAATATACGAATACCCACGCTTTACTTCTCAACACGCGATAATCTATCTTCTTACTCAACAAGTTTAAATGTTTGCTTTGGTAAAAGTAATTTATAAAAATATACTTTGATCTATTTTTGATTCATAAATATTTTGAAAAATGAATCTCCTCATTAAAGTATCACATTTCATTAACTCTAAATATGAATCATTTTTATTTTATTTTACCTTTTTCAATCCCTGAATAGATGACAGCAACAGAGCCAATTTTGCCAAAAGCAGAGCTTTTCCTCCCAGAACTGCTAAAAATTGAAATCCCATCGGTACCAAAATCATCCCCATCGATACAACACCGAAAATCATCATCTGTAGCATATGCTGTTGTCTTCTACGGTGCCTTGATTCTACTATAAAATAGAATTTCAATTTTGAAAACAATATCCTCGAATTCAAATGTCATATTTCATTTGCATACCAGTTTTTCCTTCGTTTTCTATATCGTGGAAATTTAGTTTTAACACGTGCGTATTGAAAACTTTTGCCATCCTGTTCAGTACATCGTATTTCCAATCTCCGTTCTCATAATCGGCATCGCTCATAGCTTTGCTTGTTTCGTTTCTGTTCAAAAACGAACTGAATTAGTAAAAAAAAAATGCGTTGTTCAGAATAAAAGTTATTTTCTTTTGTTTCGCCTAATCGGTATGTTTATTCCGATTAGAGGAGCTATTACGCATTCGTTCCCAGAAACACAACGAAACAGAGTTTAATTAATTTTCATTAATTCTCGGTATTCAAATTCACCCAAACAAACGTTGAAATCTCACAGCTGCATTAATAAAAATTACGCGTTTCGTTTTTAGATGCGTAAAATCTACACCGAAAGAACGAAAACAGATCTTTTTTTTGTATATTATTATTAATATATTTTCGATTTCTCACCTTTCGTTTATCGAGTGATTTCCAATAATCTCATACTTGACTAGTTGAACTCCAGGTGACAAAGATATGATATCTGAACTCAACATTCTATCCAGAGCCCTCAAAGTTTTCCTCTTCACGCACTTGACGACCGAACCGAAGTTCTCGTTTTTCGAGACGCTTTCGCTTTGTACGAAAACCTATAAAAATATCATATTATTTCACTCGATGTTATTTGCATTCGTAGTTTTTTTTTTTCACTTACCTTCTTCGAACAATCTTTCCATAAAACCCTGATCACGTCCAAACTTTCCTGCCAAACTTCACCTAGTAGATTTTCTTGATTCATCTTCATTCCGTTCGAACTATTTAATTCTCCATTTGTAGAGAAAATTATTTGAGACCACGCCAAAACTATCAATACGATCCCCTTTGACAACATTCTCGCCATAAGTGCTCACTTCGGCAACTAGTTTAAGCCACAAAGTGTGATAGTTCACAACTTATACGACCTGAGAAGCAATATTGGATATTTTTATTAAAGTTTTTACGGTTGTGTCCTACGATCGACGATTTATTTAATATTTCACATCTAATGTTTTTCTGTCGACACCCCGTCGAATGCCGACAAATGTCGCTTGAATAAATAATGAAAACGATGCCTTAAAATATCTTTCTTAAATACAAAGCCATCGTCTTGAAATAATATTACGGCTTATGCGTATCAGTAATGTCAAGGTTGGCGATAAGCGAAAAAATCATTCCGAGATTCTGCGTGTAATGTAATTTGAAGTTCGACAGAGAGAAATCCGAGAAACCTCTGAAAAGTCGCAATCTCGATGAAAAACAATCAAGAAGTCGAAAATCGACTGACGGTAAAAGTAAAAAGCTGAACTAATTAAACTTCGCTGTGCAAATTGGCGAACAAATCGAATATTAAGCAACAGATTCTGAAGGCCCTATTCGTAAATATTCTTAATGATTTCCCGAAATAACCGCAGTTGATAAATCAAAGTTCATGAAAAGAAATAAGAAATTTCTACACCGGAGACATAAACGAAAATCTCCCTTTGAAGATTCGTGTATATTTGAGTTTATAGCCGTTTCTATGATATGTATGAACAGGAAATTAAATCTATTTTTCTTCAATGCACGGTACTCACTTTTAGAGAACAAAATCTCTACTGTACGTTCTACTGAAAACGCTGAATATTGACTGAATTCAAATGTGAAAATCTGATGTATTTATACCATAAAAATGTTCGTTGTTTCAAACTCACTAATCCATGAACATATGCCATTGCAAATACTGACCTTAAACTCCGATTTCTTTTGAAGTTCAACGTATCATCAAATCGCCACGGTTTATTTCAAACGTCAACCTAGTCGAGCGAGTAATTGATACTTTGAATAAAATCATACGAAACCTTATCCGATTCAGTTGTATAAACAATCTATATAATATTCTTAGAAAATAATTTAAAAAAAATCGAAGTCAACACATATTCATACAAAAGTTTATTCGAAACGTTGATGCAATATCATTGTATTATTCCAAAGTGAGTGCTTGCATTTCGTCGGCGACATGCGAATATTCAAAGTCAGCAAGACACACACAAATGAAATATGCACATTTGAGGACAGTGGTGTATTGTAACAATAAGTCATCGTGTCAGTTGTCGTCGAAGTTTCGAAGCATTAGCATCGTTTTTTGTGCAATCTATAATCAAGGTGGATGAGCAGTGCGTACTGACAATCGGTGCGTAAAGCTCAGGTATGCAATTTTCTTTTTTGATTTCTATTTCTCTTTTATTCGAGAATTCGATTGAGTTTGAAATATTTTAATCGATTCTTTTCATCTTTCGAAAAAAAAACTTGCAATAATTGCATCCGTCGGGAGATTCCATAAAAGACTTCCCACAAATGTCAATCCCACAGAGAATGAAATTTTATAGACGCAATTTTAACTTCTTTACTGTCCAAATTACATTGACTCTAAATTCAACAAGTTTATGTATATGCGACTTTAGGTTCAACTACTTTAATCTATTATTCTAAAAATATTATTTTTTGCGTAAAATTTTATTTTAATTTGTTCTTTTCTAATACTTTGTTTTATATTGTCGATATTATGATTTTAAAAGTGTTTTTAATGGATTCTATTTTTGTTCGAATACGTTTCGCTAGCAGTGCACTCTTTCATTATGTTGCTCTTGGGGAAATATTGAATTTTTTTCTTTGAAATTGAATATTCAGGACTTTTTTTGTCTAGTAACACGATGAAACGACAATTTTGCACCTTTTTACTTTTTAACAACACACGTAGAGATGAATTATATGTAATTTTTCTCGAGTAGAGGAACATATGTGAACATATTTTCTATTACAAAGAAACATATTCGAACATTTATTAAATGAAATATATTTTTCAATAAAATTCTAGAATAGAAATGTGCATTCTTGGGATATTATTTTCACAAAAAAAATCCCCGCGAACATATTCGATAGCTGAACGAAAGTCATATTGCATTTCGTTGATATTTAAAATCGTGCATTCGCTCCCGTGTATTCTTTCATTCCAATATATGTATTTCCTTACAAATATTAGATACATTTCAAGAATATAGGTACCTAATATTATAAACCATATGAGCGAATAGAAATAGACGCGAGTCAACATTGCGCATTTCAACCGTCCTCCCTTTGCAAATATTTCTTCGGCCATTTTAATATCGAATGAAGCGAAATACCTTTCTCTATTCATACCTGTACAAATCTAATATTTCGCAACGGTACACGTATTCCTACAAGAAATGCATAAATATCCCTTACTCGACTGTATCAGCAGACGCATATTGAAAAAAACGCTTACGCCTATAAATATTCTGTCGCAACTGTTTCTATGCGTAATGCGATACGAATTTCGCATTTCGTTTTTCGCTTATTATAACCCGATTCAAATTTTATTTCAAACGAAATTTTCTCGAATCAAAATTCGTATTTTTCGATCGTTACTCCGTTTTATTAGGGTCGTATACCGGTGAAAAATACGGTGCGCTTCTGGGGCCTCTTGATGGCTTGTTTCGTTGTAGCCGATTTTAACAGTTATTGCTGAAAACTCGTGAAAGTTCAGCCCTCGGGGGAAATGTGCCATATCAGACACTTTGGCTTCGGGAACTTTAAGGAAGCTGCTTGTTGAGAGGATGTGGTGGTTTTTGCAAGTTAGGCTCGTTCATTTATCATGCTGTAACTCATATTTTATTTGAAAGTCGTGTCCCGTAATCTAACATAATATTTTCCGAATTTAGAATAGTTTTTGTATAGGTAAAATATTAAAATATAGTAAATATATATACATAAAAATTTGTATAGGTGCAATTGAATTTTTTTGCTATGAAAATGCATGCTCAAAACATATATCGAAACTGATAGAAAAATTGTTTTTCTTAATGCTTGCTCTATATGCTTTCTAAAAATTTGCCATTTTTGAGATCTTCTCGAATTTCTGATAAAACTACCTAAGAACCCTTTTTTTTATGATAATATTTATATTTGAAAAATAATGAAATTCGATCTTTGATAGGTGAAAGATGGTTAAAGATAATATAACTTTGCAACACTTCGAAGAAGCGCCAAGTGCGATCAATACAGATGAAAACAGCCATTATAAAAATATGGAAGAAAACTTATCTAACCACAGTAAACGAATAACACCAGGTAGTATTATTTTTCAATCAACAATTCAATCAATTAAATATTACTGTATTTACTTTGATGGTTTTTATTATTTATTACAGCTTCAACTAATGATCCTCGTCCTATACGAATTTTGTGTTTGGTTTTGAGTATGGTGGCTTTGTTTGTAATAGGAAACTTTGTCGCCTACATTATAATAAATTGTGAGATTACTTTTTATTTTATTTATTACAATCAATCATATTCATTTAATATTATATTATCAATATATGATGCTTTTCAGATCCGGAAATCTTTAGTCATGGTCAAAATTACAATCAAACACTATCTACGAATAAAATGGATGAGTTAAATGAAATCGATTTTATGAAGGAGCACATAAATATAGTGCCTCTTACTGAGACAGAAGATAATGAAAATAATGATTCTGTTTACTCTTTTTTCGCGTCAAATGACCCGTATTACGAAGAAAAAAGAAAAAAAAGAAGTCCTTCTCCTATTCCAGAAATTCTTCGAAAATACAACAAAAGATGTAGTGTCAATTCAGATAACGAATTTTGTAAAGATCTATTTAAACAACTGAAATTACTAGAAAACGACCTCTCCCAATACATAAAAGTCGCATTTGACAATTTCCAAACAAATCTTGGTGAAGATCATAAGACAGCCGAAACAATCATGAACAAATCTGATGTGACAAAACTTTTCGAACGAATACAAAGAAGTAGTGATGCTAATCAATTCGACGGAATCGAAGACCGAGAAAATGCTGTGGTATCCATGGTGCCTTCAGAAGTATTCAAAAGTTTGGGAAACGATATTCCAAGTGAGTTATATTTGAAAGAACAAAATGAAAATCAAGTAATAGAAAATTCTCCTATGAAACCTATCGAAAGAGAGACTGCATTGATGAGCAACATGAACAATGAAAATAATCAAGATGGAATACACGAAACCTTCGATATTGATCCTATTCAAAACGAAAGAAGCAATTTCCGCGAAAGTGCAACTAGTGGAAACAATCTTGTGACTGAATTCTCATCGAAAAGCTTCGAACATATTAATTTGGACTTCGAGGAACCCGAAAACAAAAATTTTGAAACCAAACGCCGCTCAGATCAAGACGAACCATTACCGATAATTGATTTCAATGAACGACCTCCGACCACTGAAAAATTAATTGTGAACAACGAAGAATCGTTAGTCGAAGGAAGAGACAGAGGTCACTCCTCAAGGATAAATGTGGTCGAAGCCCACAATGATCGATTCACACCGACCAAAGGAACCAACTTCGACAGTGATGTTCGTGGCTCTGTGACTTCAGAGAATATGAAAGCAGCATCTCAAGTCATCGTATCCTCTGGAGCTCCATCAGTCATACCCATGTGTTATCCTAACCCTAATTTTCAACCTCAATCGGTAGTATTACCACCTATCGGAGGTATAGTGTTTCCATCATCTCAGACCGATGTGATCAACCACGATGGCATCTCACCGAGAGTTAATGAATTTTCAGGATACAGAATGCCAGTGTATCAATTTCCACAATCGCAGCCACAATTGTATCCGCAACCGTATCCCATTCAATATGGAGCTCAAGCACCGCAACTGACTGTTAATTTCAACCAAATTCAACCTCCTTACAAGTATGTAAAAATACATATATCAGTTTTTTTATATAAAAAACATTATATTCTTTCAAACTTTTCTTATTTCAGCTACAATCCAACTTTAGTCCAACCTAATGTACAAAATGTTAATCCTCAATATATCTGTACAAATGTTCAAACATCGCAAAATAATCAAAGTCCTGTAGTTTCGGCTGCACCAGATTTTCAAAATTCAGCTACAACCACTGAAAACGAATACGAACATAAAGATTACAACAACAAAAATAATCATATATCCTCACATTATAGGAATGCTGAGTATGACTTCAATTAACGAACACATATTTTGCTAGTTCATATCTATATACCTATGTGTTTTATGACTTTCACAGAGGAATGGCAGAAAAAATTTATGGTTTTCATAAATTTGAATCGAATAATAGAGAATCCTATTGTAATGAAAATTCCAAAATGTGTATATCTGATGGGAAATGTCTGAACAGCACTCAATGGTGCAACGGAATTACAGATTGTGATGATGGATCTGACGAAGCTCATTGCACTTGCAAGAGTAGAATTCTCAAATCTAGATTATGTGATGGTTTTTATGATTGTCCTTTGGGCGAAGATGAACTTGGTTGTTTCAGTATGTGATTTTATAAATTTAAAAAAATAATGTATAAATTATAAATCATGATTCATTTGTATATTCAGATTGTGACTCTCTGTCATTCAGTTGCAATGAATGGACTAGAATGAAGACTACTTCTGGTTGCTTCTCAATCGAACAAAGATGTGATGGAAAATCTCAATGTTCCAATAATAAGGATGAACAAGAGTGCACTATGTTGCACAATGCTTTAGATCATCATGCAGTAATTTAATGCCTTTTATATATATTGAATAATTTGAATTTATATAAATGAATTATATTTCATTACAGACATTTGAAATATCTCATTCAAAAGGTTTTCTTCATAAAAACTATAAAGGTAAATGGTATCCTGTTTGTACGAACCCCCACAAATGGGCAGAAGATGCGTGCATTTCAGAAATGGGCAATTTGGAAATGTAAGAAATAGTGTTTTCTTTAACCTTTCTTATAATTAGATTCTTATATTTTTCTATTTTTATAGTCCACCATATTTGCAAATTGTCCCTATTCAACATTCATTTGCTGGAAAATTCATCAACAATGAAAACAACAATGTGGCTTTTTCCAATAATTGTTTAAATGGCTCTGCTGTATATGTTACTTGTATGTCCGTCAAATGTGGTGTTAGAGCTAACTATATTTCACAAAATTTAAGAGAAGTATGAAATTACATATTTTATATACCTACTAAACCTAATCTGATAATCAACGAATATGATAATTTTTAGAGTTCAGATGATGATGAAGTTTATTATAGACGAAAACGACAAATATTCTATCATGCTATACCAGGTCTAGAAAATATGTATGATGATATCAATGAAATAGTAAATTTTGACAGTGAAGAAAGAAATTTTGACTATGAACATGAAAATTTTGTCTATGATCATAATTTCGATATGAACCAAGAAAATGCCATAATGTCACCATTTAGCGATAGATATGAAAAAGAAAATGATCATTATATGAATATGAATGTTCCAGAACCAATAATTCACGAAGAACCACATTATGTGGAAAATTATGACATCTCATATAAACCGAGAATCAACGATTACCCTGATATTATTCCAGATAATGTGAATAGTTTCAGAAAACCTATAAATAATTATTATTTACATCATGAATATAATCCACCTACTCATATTGAGATACCGAAAGATCTTGGTAAATATTCAGTATATGAAAACATATATTTAGAAAAGAACACAGAAAAGAGTGTAAATCACCACACACCTAATGATAATTCTTATGATCATGAAAATTATATAAATAATAAAATATTATACGAAGTGAATAAAGGAAATGATTTATATAGAAAATCAGAATCTTTCAATGAGCATTTTGGAATACCGTTGAATACAAGTGATCTAATTGATATATCCACCCAAAAAGAAAATTTGATCTTCAACTCCACGAATAAAAATGACACTTTACGAGATAAAAGAGGTGAGGGTAGAGTAGTTGGAGGAAGACCATGTGCTCCAGCAACTTGGCCATGGGTTGTGGCAATGTATCGGAATGGTTTTTTCCATTGTGGAGGAGTTCTCTTAAATGATAGATGGGTTTTATCAGCTGCACACTGTGTTGTCAAGTATAATATACTTTCAACAATCTATTCACTCATTTTTAAATTCAATTAAAAAAAATTAACAATTTTATTTATTACAGATATTGGCACCATTATTATGAAATTCAAGCAGGTATGCTAAGAAGATTTTCATTTTCTCCTCAAGAACAGATACGTGCTGTCTCACATATAAAAATACACGAGTTATACCACAAAGAAACGATGATTAATGATATCTGCTTACTTAAAATGAATAAACCTGTTCACTTCAATAAATGGGTCCGTCCTATATGTCTTCCGGATGAATTCTCAGCGGGAAAAGAATGGCTTTGGGGACCGACACCTGGAACTCTGTGCTCTGCTGTAGGATGGGGTGCCATCTTTGAACATGGGCCTGATGGTACAAACAATTGATATTTTGCATTATCACAATTTGATATGTATGTAGAAATATATGCACAATGTTTTAGCTGACCATTTGAGAGAAGTAGAAGTTCCTATTTTATCTAATTGCAAAAGCTCCGAAGACAAAAAGGGGCAAGAAATATGTGCAGGATTCTCTGAAGGAGGACATGATGCATGTCAAGTAAAACATTAATTTTATATATTTATATACATATTTTTAATTTTATTTCATAATTTAAATATTTAATTGACAAATAACAGGGAGATAGTGGAGGGCCATTCTTATGTAAAAATCCAAACAATTTGAATCAGTGGTATTTAGCTGGAATAGTAAGTCATGGTGAAGGATGTGCAAGAGCTGGTGAACCAGGAGTATATACAAGAGTTAGTATATTCAAAGATTGGATTCATGAAAATATGGGTAAATATTGAATATTGGTATTTTATTTGTAAATAAAAATGTTACTTATTTTTTCAATTATTTCAGATGATAAATCTATCTCAAATAAAGAACCAAAAGCAGAATGTCCAGGTTTTAAATGTGTTTGGGGTGTGCGACGATGTATTCCGAAGAAACTACACTGTGATAAAATTGTTGACTGTCTTGGAGGAGAAGATGAAGTTAATTGTCATCAAATCGACGACTTAGTTAGCATGACCCATGATATACATGATACACTCCCGGAAGATTTATTACGCAAAGAATCTATTATATCATACAATAAAAAAATTTTGAATGGATTTTTAAGAGCTGAAACTAATATTCTTGATACTGATGAAGGATCTGGATCTGAAGATGAAATTATTTCAGTTGACAAGTTCAATAGTTCTTCATTTAGACAGGCAGAACTAAATCCAACTGAAAGCTTTCAAAATATTTCATCAAATATAAGTAAAAGTTTTGATGTCCAAAATATCACTATGTTCAATTCTTCTCAAGATTTTAATACCAGTTCTTCAATTAATTTTCAAAATGACACAATTGTTGATACTGAAGGCACTTCAAATCAATTAAATAAAACTAGCCTTACAATATCAAATTTTTCTTCTTCAAATGGAATTTCTGGAAAAAATTTACCTTTTTTGGATATAACTACACATTTTGAAATTGATAACACAACTTTTCATACTCTAATAGTTCAACCTGAAGAAACAGTCAATGAAAACATTTCAAACATAAATAAAAATATTTCTGTCGAAAATGATTTACAAGAAAGCAAAGACTTAAAGGTTACTACTGAATTCAATAAAATTTCAACAATCGTTGAAGAAAATAATGCTTTCAGTACCATCACAGAAAATTTCAGATCTTCTAAGCCCACTACGGAAGCTATTACTAAATTTTCCAATCCAACTATGGGAATAATTACTGAACATTCCCGTCTATCAACAAAAATAATTACAGAATCATCTACTATTTCACATAATACTGAAGAAATAATATCGATGATCCCACCTGTAAGCAACTCGCTGGAAGATCACACTACTGTTTCACATTTCCCTTTGAATACTCAACTAATCGAAGGAAAAGGTTTGGATCCGATATTCGACAGCAAAAATACAGAATCTTTAATCAATAAAAAAGAATTAGATGGATTTTGGAGCCAAAGTGAAGATTTTAAATTTTTTGATGATCTTAATCATGCTACTGTTAACAAGACAATACCGATGAAACATCTCATCAAGCCCATTCTTCCGAATTACTTTGAATGCAGATGGTAAAAATTTATATAAAAATTATTATATATTGCCCTTTTCCTTAAAATTTTACATATTTTATGAAGTGCAGTCAATTTTCACAATACTATGTTTTTAGGATTCCTCAAAGAATACCTTTATGGAAGAAATGTGATAGAAAGGCAGATTGTGAAGATGGTACAGATGAAATCAACTGTTCATGCGCGGATTATTTGACTTTCAAGCATGAATCTTTAATATGTGATGGATATGTAGATTGTGCCGATGCTTCAGATGAAGCGAATTGCTGTACTTGAAATTCATCTTTCTTTTTAAAGTGTACTGACTATATTCTTATTATTTTTTTCCCTTCTTTAAGATGGCTGTCCTCCAAATTCATTTCAATGTAAAATCAGTAAAACATGTATTTCTATGAATAATGTTTGTGATAGATCAAAAGATTGCACATTTGGTGAAGATGAAATAGATTGCTGTAAATATCTTAATTGAAAATTATTTAGTAATCAGCACATTTATTCTGGTATTTTTGAAAATAAAATGTTAATTATTTTCAGTTACACTATTCTCTGGAAATTCGGTTATGATGGATGAAGATTTACGACCTGTTCTTAATAATCAAGGAATATTATCATTGAGAAAACAGAATACTTGGCACCCAGTCTGTGAAGAACATTGGACCTATACTAATAGAGAAAAAGCGGCTAACTTTATCTGTAGTTATTTGGGATTTGGGTTTGTATTTTTTTTTATATATTATTATATTAACAGTATTTAATCAAAAAAGTTTATGAAAAATAAATATATATATTATATATAATGATTTCATAAATCAAATTTAATTGTTTTAGCGGCTTTGAATCACATGACATTGTGAAATTTAATTCGGAAACTTCTCTTTCTGTGACACCTGATTATAATAATCCAACATATGATGAAAGTTCAAATTATAGATACAAACGAAATTCTGAAACTACTCTCAATGATATGACTGTGCTAATACCAACAAATTGCAGCGCATTGCATATTAATTGCAAAATTAAGCACACTGGAACCATATCATCTCATTTACAAACAGACAACTCTTTTAGAATCAATCATAAACAGAATGCTTCATCGTTAGAACATCAAGATATTTTCTTATGGCCGTGGATTGCGAAAATTTATTACGATGGAACTTATCAATGTATTGGAGTATTAATTGATGTGTCATGGATACTCGTTGAGAATAATTGTTGGAATAAGACTAAGTTTGTATTATTAATAAATTATTAATTTGTATAAACATATGTATGTAGGTATGTAATTGAATTTCAATGATGTATTCTTTTTAGCCTGGTAAACACATATGTTACTGCTATTCTTGGTACCAAAAGATCAATAACTGATATTAAGGGCCCTCATCAGCAATATATTAGAATCAATGATGAAAAAAGTGTTCCATTTTCAACGGTAACATTACTCCATCTTGAAAGTGAAGCACATGTTACAAGAAATGTGAAACCAATCCCATTAATTGAAAAGTATTTATCATTCATCAATGGTATCTTAGTATTTACTTGAAAATATATTCAATAAGAGATGTTATTTATAGAACTGAAGATGGATTTGTGAAAGATGAAAGATGTGTAGCAGTAGAACTAAATAATAAAGGATATCCTATAACAGTTTTCCTAAGGCCACTATCTGAAGAAAAGGATTGCGGAATATCTAACCGATGTTTTGAACGGACAGATATTCCAGATCGCTGTAGAGTATGCACTTTTCTTTTATTTATTTCAATATTATTTTATGTTTGATATGGTTATTTGCTGAATAATTTAGTATATGATATTTTTCACTAATTTCAGTACCATTCCAATTCAAATCAAAGAACAGTTCCATGGAATGGAATTTTAGTTTGCCAGAAAAAATTGAGATGGTATCCTACCGCATCATACAGTGAATCACACGGTGAATGTGGTTTTACTGGTAGAGTTGCTCTTCCAAATCTTTCATACAAAGAAGTTGATATAAAAGCTCTTATGAGTAAATCAATTTACTTCATTAATAATTTTATAAATATTTGAATTATTTGATCTATTTGATTCCCTTTATTTCAGATTTGAGAACATCAAATGTTCCACCGGCAACTTGTTTAGGAGTTAGGTGTCTTTCGGGTAAATGTGTGTTACCAATTAATATATGTAATGGTGTACCCGATTGTCAAGAAGAAACTGATGAGAGTGCAGAAAACTGTGCAGCTAAAAAAGAGCATTGTAGCAAATCACCATATGAACTTAGTTGCTGTAAGTTATTTTTTTCGTTTATTATTCTCATTCTTATTAATTTTGCAAAATTATAATATTTTTCACCTTACAGCTTGTTCTGTTTCTGAACTGAAATGTTTAAGCACTGGCGAATGTTTGCCTAAAAACACTTTTGCAAACCACCAGTATGACTGTCCTGACCAAAGGGATGAACCAATACCCACTACTTGCTTCTCATATTTATCACTCACTGCTCCGCTAAAAATATGCGATGGAATTCGACATTGCAAAGATAAAACGGACGAAGATCCAAATTATTGTAATTGTTATGCGAGAAACACATACAAATGTCAACATTCTAATTATTGTATACCGCATGATTATGTTTGTGATGGTGAAAACGATTGTCCAGGCGGTGAAGATGAATTTCTGTGCGCTGGTCTTAAATCATTTAATAACAGGTTAATTTTTCAATTTAGCACATACCTACACAAAATTAAATGTGCATATGAGACATGTTACTTAAATTATTACTTTTCAGGAAAGGAACTGGTGAAGTTATCTTACGGAAATTCGGGATCTGGTATCCCAAATGTTATGATAAACCTTTCTTTACCAAATTTGAGCTGGAAAAGATATGTGCAGACTTAGGATTTAGAAGTGGACATGCGCTACAACTCGAACCACCCAATACCGTAGAATTTATTGAAACATTCAAAGTTGTAGTTGACAGTTTTTCGAATGTATCATTTCCATATGCAATTATTCAATTGCGAAATGGGGATCATCCATATGCATGGACTGAAATTGTTGAGACAAATGAAAATTGCCATAGATTGTACATAGAATGCTTATAATTTGTAATTTTTTAGTTTTTTTTTTTTATAATGGTTATTTTAAATTATGAAGAAATAAAACTTATAATAACTAGCAAATGTTTTAGTGCATGTACTTGTCTATCAATTTCACAAAAAGGATTTATTGTTCAATTTAAAAAATATATAAGAGGGTATCAAGCTTTTCTTAATCTAATGTCAAGAAAATTTAGAATTTTTCATATTTATTGTTAGTACAGAAATAAAACCAATCGCTCCCTGTGTGGTCGAATATTTGAATATAACGCCAAAGCACATATTTGTGCTCTCAACGACACAACCTACGCAGAACACAGTGTCGATGCTCTCGGCGATTGTCGGGTTAAAAGGTAAATGAAAAATTAGAGGATATCAGAAGTAATAAATTATTAATTTTTAATAAAATAATATTGATATCTTTTGGATTTTTGAAAATATTATGTTATATTTAAAATATTTGCAATATAATGTTTTTAAAGTTTTGTATAGATGTCATTGCAAGAACTCTTTTAAACTGTTAGAATTTAAGAAATGTGTACATTCATAGTTTTAAAATATAAAATATTATATAATACATATATGTCTATCTATGTAATTTAGTCAAAAAAAACTATATTTACTTCAAACAAATGAAAAGAAAACACCAAAAATAATCATTGGAGGCGCCGGGTATCGATCCCGGTACCTCTCACATGCTAAGCGAGCGCTCTACCATCTGAGCTACGCCCCCAGTATCAAATTTATTTCAAAATTTTTATAAAACAAAAATCAAAACATTTTTACTCTTTTTAGATTGTATGTTGATTTTTTTACTAATTTAATAACTTATTATAGAGAAAGTCAATCCTTCAACTACAAATTGTCAAAAATCCACAGAACAGAGAAGGGCTTTAATAGTTCATGGTTAAAAAACTGACTTTAACTCCATGGTTGGTTAACTAGAGCAATGAAAAGACCAGCCTTTAGTAATTATTGTAATATTTTCCAACATTAATTTATTTTCACAAACAATGAGGGAAATACCTACCTGCCTATTTATTATTAAAAATCCCAGTATGAAAACATACTAACAAATAACCATATTCCTATCACGAAACTTTCGATACCTTTTCAAGCTTTAACCATCCATCCTATCAAAACATTAGTCATCAACTTCAATCGACATCAGTCAAAGGAAAAATATCATTCGAAAATTTAAATTTTCACGGATTATTGTACATTCCATAAGACACTTTTTGCATTCAGGGCAAAAAGAATGATACGAAAGTACTATAAAGATTATAGTAATCCAATGAAGATGAAGATGGTTATCATTATATTGTATATTAGATGGCTAAGCAACTCCGAAGCCAACGGTCCTGGAGGTCGTCAACCTCGAACGGCGATCATCGATTCACCTCACACGTACCGGCTATCATCTAGCGATGGTCCACCTGTTTCGAAGACGGCTTGAAAAATTGCGCAATTGTCCGTAATTGGTCAAATTCGATTTGCCGATAAATCTCCGACGACAGATTTCGATTTATTACAGTGACCGAATGCACCAGATTCGTGCAGAGTCCTTTCGTAGTTCATATCACGAATTAATCCGATGTGAATTGTCTGGATTCTTCTTTTTTTGTGAAATGATAAAGAAATTTTGTATTGATCTGAGGTTTTTTTAATTCGTATTTAATAGTAAATTATCTATCGATATAAATATAAACAATGACACCTGTTTATAAGTAAAATTGTACGGCCTTCGAAGGTAAATTCCGTACGTTCGCAACAGTGACCGAATGCACTACATATAAAAGAACAAATCTGCATTCCTTCAAACCTGTCTCCATCATCGATTCGACAATCAAAACGACTTTTAAACTGTATTATCAATCAATCATATCACACAAAATCTAATTTCTATCGCGATTTCAACTACATACCTTGCATTTCAAATCATTAATTTCGTCATAAAAGCTTATCGATTCGCGAACACATATCATGTTAAATGATTTGAATTAATTTGAGCAATAAGATTTGATTAAATCAGCATCGATTTCAACATGAAAAAGTACAAATGCAACTTCTTGATTCAATCTAGTGACTCACATCTGTAAACAAATGGCTTGAACGTTGTATAAAATAATATGTGCGTTGTAAACTTTGTTTCCAAAAGAGAAAGCAAGTGTGTCCACCTCCGACAGCATACCTGTCCAGTCTGGTGATTAACAGGACCCAATGGAATTCGACCAGAATGAGGACGACGAGCCAAAACTTGGCCACTTCGTTTATTTGAGTTCATCTTCTTTTCGGTACTTTTATCGGTTGCGATTTTGAGGATTACTCCGTTTTCAGTAATATCATCTTTTGATTTTTCAAATCCGCTTTTCAGATTATACTGCTGTATATGCGGACTAGATGACTTTTTTATATGTTAGTTAAAATTTGAGCAATTACACTGGCCTTATTTTTTTTTAAATATAAAATCTAAATAGGTTCATTTACTTGAAGGTTTCGTTCAAATGAGATTTACATTTCTCAGAAGTCGTTTGATAATCCGTTATTCGTAATTTGTCTTCGATAGTAATGAGTGTGAGAAAATGTACACCTTTCGGTAAGGTACAAAATAGGATTAAGGTTCCGAACGTTTTTGTACCATGTAGAAAGTAAATATGATAGATCGCATAATAATGTACCTAGACATCACAAAGTATTGAAATTTTCGACGACCTATTGACTAGAACTATTCCGTTGATAAGTAAAAGCATTATTTTACATTTCCACGAAAAGAAAAATAAACTTTTCTCTTCAATACGACATTATTCAAAGAATTTTGAAAAACACCTATATTTGTATTTTCGAGTATGCTATTTTCATAATTTCAACCCGGATCAAAGCAATAATAAATTCTGATTATTTATTTCATACAACAGTATCAACTGTAATACCATTCGACTTAATTAAATTTCTTTGAAACTTTCTACTGAATCCGATAAATAGACTTTAAACATCCGTCTACGATTATGAAATACGACCGACTCAATTATTAATATGCTGAAAATAAATAACACCGAGTAAGTAGCATAATTTTCATTTCATAATTGTATGGGAACCAATTATACTCGTCTGAAGCCGCTAACGCTACTTCCGCTGCCCATGAAAACATTGAACTTGATATTCGTGAGTAAAACGTGAGGCCTTCATCATTCGTTCGAATTGACCGAAGCCTTCTTACTGTAATTCCCATCAATCGACATAATCAGATATACTAATTAACGAAATTATTTTCACTAATTTTCGTATCATTTAACTATAAGTCACTTGTGAACTGAAATAAGTTTGAATTTTGTGTCTCACAGATCATGTCAATATTTATGGTCGAAGATCAAAATTTCTATTCGTCCTAATTTATAGTCTATATCAATAAATTGAAAATTTCATTGAAGTGCTTAATTTTAAGTTCGTTTTTCACTCGGTTACGTTTTAACATCTCATGTGAACTTCGCGAGTTTATTCTGGTTTTCCGATTCTTGGCTATAGGTCAAGTTAGCCCTCGGGCTTGCTGAGAAAATTTCTCGAGGACTATTCGGTTATTTCGTGGTTATGTTGCGAAATCGGTATAAATCAAGAAGTGAGATCTTTTTTAAAGTTTACACATTTCGATTGTTACGTGAACAGATCGTGTGCTCTCGAAGGTGAATTGTAATATCAGATCGCGTATTTAGAAAATCTTCAATTCTGTTATTTTTCTTATATAAATGTGTTATTAAATATCTATATTGATTGAACGTGCATATTTTTTAAATATACAGTTGAATAAACTCATATCCGTTATATAACGACTGCAATCCATCATCCATCATAATTATCATATATTGTTATGTGGAGATTGTAAGATTTGAATAAAATGTATTTTTGATAGAAGATTTTTTTATTCAGATTATATGCGTTTAAAATTAAAGAACTATATTATTAAAAATATGATTTAACGGAATAGTTAAAGGTACAATAATAGTTGGTTGCATAGATTCAGATTAAAGTTTATCTATTTAGTTTTGTTTTACTTGAAGTATCTAAAAAATATAAATCAATGCATTTCGAACTAATTGAGCTCTGAAAGAATTTCACAAATGGCTCGATTATCGAAACACATCATTTTCTAGCGTCATTCGCAAACAATAATGATACGGCAGCTCATCTCGATAACATTCGGAATTTTCTCATAGAAGAAGTCAAGCGTCTTCTATAAATACACGAGGCTTTGTTGGAGCTCGACCTACATGCACATTTCTCGGGGCCAATATTGTAGAGGTACGCAATGCTGTTTTCTATTGACTACCATCTACTCGAATGCCTTCCGAACAGGTGTCTATTGATCCCAAATAAAAATCAGCGTTGAATTTCTTTAGAGGTATGTGCTGGCGATTCTGTATGTTTGAACGTCTAAATCTCGAATCGGCATTCTTTTAAAGATTTGTACTCAATATGCGCTTACAGGTGTTTCCCCTAAATAAGACATGTCTCGAAAGTGAGACCAACCGTGATATACACAGATGGTTTTAATGTTAAACATGTTCTTAAAAATCGAATCCAGTGAATGATATATCACATTGGAGGTAATATTATTAGTAGACGGCCTATTTTTAATGTGCACTGAAAATTTTTAGGATTAAAACATTATTGAAAACGTATATTGAAAGAAATATTGCATACAATATGAAACATTTAGTAGGTACATCTAATAAATTGGTCAACTATTGTATACGAAAGCATAAAAGTTGATTTTGTTTTTCATGCATCCTAAAAATAAGATTTAGTGTATTTTTTAGTATAAGATCGAGTCTTTTTTTTCCAGGGAAACAAAAGTATACTTCATGAAACGTAACGATATTGTTGTCAAACATTTCAGCATCGTTTTGATACAAAGTTCGTTCACATTCGATGCATCGAAAGGAACAGTTGGCTATCGATAGTTTTAACAATTTAGCGATATTAATCGATCGATTCCGATACATTTATTTGGTAATGCGGATGTGCTAGACTCGTTTGCTGTTTCGGAAGCACAATGGCCTGGCGAATAACCGTCGTTTGCCCTTATACGAGATCTCGATATCGGAATTATCGTTGTTTTCGTTATGGACTCCGATTTGTATGCGGAACAAATTATGAGACAGTGCAGAATCACCGTTATAATCTATTTATTATTCCATCATCGTTGACTTTGATGACTTAACGCCGAAACATTGTCCCCGTTCAGCAGGTTTGAACTTCGGTTCGAATTCGAAGAATCGTCGGTTTCGATTGAATGTGCTTTTGTATCGGTGGCTTCGGCATTTGCTCATTCCCGAAAATTGGAAATCTCATTTTCTCAGTGGAAGTCATGTCTCCGGTCATAAATTACTATTGGGATGCATTTTGGGTTGGAATTACCTGGATGAAATTGAAGCTTACCTGTGCTCTTTATGATGTTACCGAGAAATATCTAATTATTGCCATAAATAATATTAGGTATAGAAACATACAATAGATGCTAAATTGATAATTTTACTTATTTGGGTTTGAACACGTTTTGTAGGCATTTCCTTTTCATTCAAAAAATAAAATTATCAAATTCATAAATAATTATATGATTTATACTCATCTACGATTTCCTATAGAATCACATGAGCTTAAAAATTTTAGTTAAAAGATCAATTTTTGATTACGTTTCAAGTATTAAATTCTCATACAGATGTCAAAATTTAAATCTGCCTATTATGCTCTTTTACATGGTGATGCTGAAAGCATTATGAAATTATATCTAATAGTTCGTGAAACTGAAAATTTGACGCGAAAATTCCATACACCACATGTACCTATGCATTTCACGTAATTTCACGCACATCACACAATCTGAAATTTTATAAACATTCCACCTTCCGCTTAACACCTGCGTTTATCTATAGTGATTTTATTTCAACCGCCGATTACAATACGACCAAGAATCGTCTCAAAGGGATTTTTTTGGGTTTTTGTACAAAAATTCTCGAAGAAGAGAATATATGTATGTATAATATAAATGAAAAAAAGTCGGTGTACGTCAGGGCTCAAGAATTTCAGCGAGCAATGAAGCGACCCCGAGAAAACTCGACGAAATTGTTCGCGCCACAACCGACTATCGTCTCTTTCTTACTTTTATGGGTTTTATGTGAAAAGAAGAGAGATAGATGTAAGAAGTTGAGTCTAGTGAGAGGTCGACAGCCAGTTTCTTTCACGGTGTCTTTGTAAATGAACGATACAGTCACTCCAATAGGTAGTTGCAATGAGGAAAATTACGATTAGCTATATATGTAGGTCGAATCATATTTTGATTTTTTTTTTCAGTTTTATCTCTACAGTTCGATTTTAATACTATATCGATGATAATTAACAATGGTCGTGGCTAGAATATTAATTTATAATTAGGTATTATTTCAGTTGTCAATTAGCAGTTTCTCAATCAGAAAATTGTATAGAATATATAAATGATCGCAATAGACTGTTAGTTCGTTAACTAACAACTGATTTAAAAGCTTTAAGTATATTGTTATCTTAGTGACTTAAACATAAATTAATTCGATACTTTTGAGAAACAGTAGTAGGATTTGTCAATCTATTGTTGCTTAAAAGTATCGAATTATACCATATTATTATTGAAAATAACCAACCCTAAATTGCAATATTTAAAGCTGATAAAATAATAATGCAGAACTGATACGAAGATAACTTTTCTCTGCATAAATCAATCTAAATTCTAAATAAAAATTCTTTAAATGGTAATTGGTATTATTTTAATCACATATTGTCTATTGTATCGAGTGAGATATCGAATTGTGAACCATTTTAGAAAGATTTAAACATTTGATAAAACTATAAAATAAATCTCAAAAACAATTTAAGACATACTATAATTTAGACCCGATCTTTCAATGGAATGTTACCAATTGTTTACCGATAACTATAAAATTTAACGAGAAAAAAATACGCATAAAGTTTAATAAATTATTGAAAGAATGGACCTAAAAGATAAACTCATATTTATTTTTTTATATAATTTTTTCATTTATTTTTATCTATTATTTTCATCTATTGTTTTTATCTATTAACAAAACAGCATAAATCTTTTAATTATGAATTATTTTCATAATATTCAACATAAATTCAAGTAATTTTTAAACGTCAACCTTCCAGTAACGAAACCGTACCGCCTTAAGACAGTATGCGTTCACCCGCACACACCTACAACAGCACCGGCACTCACCTCTCTACCTGGCGCATTATATTATACAGGTTATTGTAAATGTAGAAAGACCTCCTCAGTTGTGTACCGGTACTACCTACCTACCTACCTGTCCGGCCAGTGTTGAGGTGGCATCGCCGCCGCGAGGAGCTCTCCTCCGGCTCCTTGTGTGACAGTTCTGTTGTACCGCCGTTAATTTAACACCTTCCGAACGACAATCATGGTGTCGACCTGAGACCGCCCAGGATACGTCTTTAGGATATTCTGTGTCGTTGTTCCTTATAGTGCCACTTGTTGCGAGTCGAGGATACAGCGCGCGCTTCCAGACAGGTGAGACGTTTACCTGTTCGCCGTTTTGTTCGGGAACAGGATATCTTCTTCTCGTGGTCGTTTCTTTTTGATGAAGAGCGTGCCTCGCATGAGTCATCAGTGTTGTCGTTAAAATAGCGACCCATTAAAACGGGGTTGGTTTTTTTGCCGTGTGACGGTTTTGAGTTCGATGTGTTTGTTTTGATTACGCGGGTTCGATTTTTTTTCGTCTTAATGCATGTTCGATTTAGTGAGTGCTGTGAGTGTGTCAGTGCAAATACGTAGTTCAGTTGATATTTTGATTAATCAATTTTATTTAAAATACTTATTTTATAATAAAAATTGTGTAGATAAAACGTTTGTGCCATTTCGTGTATGCGCATATTTATTTTATACGACCTGATATTTTATTACAACCTGTAAATATAAATGGCATTTAAGATGTGCAGTTAGCAACTAAAAACATAAAAGTATTATAAAATCAGAATCTATCTAATTTCACAGTATCTAAGTATACAACGTACAGTTCTAAAATTAAAAATAAAATATAAATTTCTTTTAAAAGATAAAAATAATATTCCCAAAATAAATTTTCGTATCTTTCTAAATGCTATATTTTTTTATTAAATAATTGATTGTATCTTATCATTATAACCTATTGATTATAATGATAAGAATACATTTCCTGTATTGTTCATAATCACAAATTCATATAATTAAAGCGAAAGAAATCTTTCTGATGAATATTTTTTTTTTTTTTTTAAGAGATTGTTTCAAGGCTGGAAATCTCTTTAACTTTGTTATTTACAAAAAAATCGAGATGCCTTATGAATTCCAATTTTGAAAATTAGTATGTTGCTTAATCATATCTAGATTATGAAAACGCATAGCGTTTACAAAATCGATGATTTCATAAATAGAAATTCGATTGGAAAATCGAATGAACGCTCCATCGAATCGACCGAAATCACACTTCAACCGCCTTTTCGCAAATATACTTCATTTTTTCGATGAGCATTACATATTTTATTATTACAAATCCGTGAAGAACTGTTGACCGTCTTCAGATCTGATGGTCGTCGAGCATGAGACTGGCAAATCAGGTTTCTTAAAATTTCCATTTAGGCCCGGGCTGGTTTTCGGTTAATTTTTACTCGAGCTGTACGCGAAAAGTATCACGACACATTTTTGAGAAATAATTATGTCAAAAAATCTGGGATATCGATAAAAAAAAAATGAAAATCATGCTCGAGCTTAAGTCTCGTTAAAAAAATAAAAGTATGCTAGAAGTTTTGTATGTATGTACATACAAATTTCTTTTTCGCTTTTCAAATGTTTGTAAAATTTCAATGGGTTTGTTTGAGGTTGCACCAACCTATGCGATTGCTATCGACATTCATGTTCTATTTAAGAGAAATGCCCCGAGCTAGAAATTCCAACACAATTAATACGCGATTGCAAAATATCATAACTTTTGATATTGTATTATTCACTTTCTGAATCCATATGCCTATTTGCTCAAAAAAACTGTAAATTTTATTCATGAATTTTAGTTTAAGCTTTCTATTTTTGAGTAAATGATGTGAACACGCAACTAGAGCCGCTTATGTGTTATTATTATGATGGTAATGCGAAAATTATGCGATTCTTGAATAACTGTAAGTAATTATTCCCAGCATAGTGAAAAAGTGTACAAGAACAAAAATACATTGATGATACGGTAGTTTTTGCAGATGCATCGACAATCAAATATGCATTACGGATTCAATGACGAAATCTAATAATTTTCGCACGCAAATTTAAGTGTAGATATTATTTGAAATCGTTTTCAATTGAATATTTATTACCTGAGTTTCGTTCTTTATTATTTTATTTCTCGCATGGCAGTTGAAATATTGAATCCAATGATACACGATATTGAGTTATTTTGAGTTATTCGGGTGTGTCGAACAACGTGGAATATCAATGCGACATCAAAATTCTAGTCGCATTTTACGACGGGTCGAAATTCTCAAACTAGCGACTGGATACGGATCTTGATGTTTACACATTGGAATTTTTCTCTAATGTACTTTTTAAATGCTTTAAAAACTATTTGTTTAATTTATTTTGCGCAAACTTGTACTGCTAATCACAATATATTTTCATTCATCTTGCAATGTGTAAAAAGTGAAAAAAAAAATACATATATATTGATTCGGAAAATTGTCGATTAGATAGGTACAGTCAGTTCTTCAACTATGAACTGTCAAACAGAGGTGGGACAGAAATCAAAAAATAGTAACTACATTCTGCAATAGGTACATTCATCCGTCACTGTACCGTTGATTTTTGACAGTTCGTAGATGGTGGACCTACTGTACCTGTATTTTGATTAATTGTTTTAATTTTTAAATGTTCAATTAATTTATACATATATTCCGAAAATAATAATATTATTTTGCGTAAGATTTTAAGCCAAATGTATTAACACTGGGTTTGAATACTAACCACTCGTTGAAATCTCCAATGGGTTTCAATAAAATTTAATAGTTTTTTTTTCAATAATTCAAAATTTATAGGAAAATAAGATAAAAAAAAAATACAAAATGACAAAAGTGGCTGAAATTATTTTCTCGAGCTTTTAAATGCAAACGCTCGCAATTTTCTTGCGCGACGTGTGTATTACATTAGCATAATGACGGCTCACTACGAACGATTCGGATTCGCGAATGTAATACCAATGTTGGTTGTCGACAACTGGAATGTTGCCTCTTAGAAGAGACCTTGAACTTTTTGGTCTCACCCACCCGTTATAAATGTCGAGATGACTGTAGTCGAGTAGTACAGAGCCTAAATGTCCTCACTTCTCTCTAGCATAGACCGAATATAATATTGCATTACATTAAATTCAATATTTTGCCTAATCACTTTGGAAAATTTAATATATTTAACTTTTTTTTAAATATTCACAGTAAAGTAGATTAGTTATGTTTTTTTTTATAGATGAAAATATTTAGAAAATTTTCCAGCTTAACGAAATACATATTTAAGGTAGATACTATCTTAACTTTAACACGATAACGCTTTTAGACGAACACAAAATAATAAAGGACAAACGAATTTTTATCTCACACGAATTCCTGTGAGCTTTTAGAAATCTATAGATTACACACGTATGGTATTTCGTTTTCAGACGTAACAATAATATCCTACTCCATTGTATTCTCAGGTATAGGTGAATACATTGTCCAAACATCATCTCAAATATATTTGATCTATTAAAAATAATACAATTTCATGAATCGTATAAATTTCTAGACGCTACGTTTTAATTGCTTCGGACAGTTATGGAAAACGCGTCCGACCATTTTGTAAAATATAACAGTTTTACCTTATTGCGGTTTATAGTAGATCTCGATGTGCTGTTCCAGTCACTGCATAACTGTTCTTACGAATGGTCCCATTTGCATGTCGTTACTAGGCGGCCCTTGATATGGAAATAATTATAAATAATCGACATTCTGTGGATGAAAATTTCTTTCATATAGCAAGGTTTTCTTCTCCATTGTGATAGATTTTCATGGCCGCTTTCTTTACGGTCAATTATGCAACGGCATCGATCTGAAAGCGCTCATGAAAATTGTTATCGATTGTTCTGATGGGTCTCACGAAAATTTTCGATGAGATTCTATTGACGCACCTTTCGGCTGGTTCTAAAGATCGTACGCATAAATAAATTTATTCGAAGACAATGCCAATTTGTTTATTTTTTACTTTCACCTACTTTTACTTGGAACACGATCGTGATTGATTTTATGCTATAAAGATTTATAATTCGAAAGTCGACCTTAATATATGCTATTTTCAGATTGGAATGATACCAAATTTGTTTGAGAATACACGTAAGAAATAAACTATTATTTATTTATGTATTATTAATTGATATAAAATAATTTAATTTAAATAATAAAAGAAATTTAATGTGTGTACATAATTTATTTGTAATATTTATAAAGTTGAGAATCGGTGTGAATACTCATTGTTTTGTATAGATATGAATTGAATTTCATAAATGATATTCAGTCTGCTGTCATCCGTCTATCAATTGACACAAGACTCGAGAGATGGCTTCTTCCATAATATTCCAATTTTGCGTTATCACACATTATTTGTGTTGAATCATTAATTATTTCGTAGTTTAATGTTAATTGTACAACTAATAATAAAACTGTGAGCAGCATGTGAATTGTGTGTCGATGACAACACGGATTTCGTACGTATGGACTTGATAATTGTTTTTTTTTCTAGTATACTATATATTTCTAGAAATGTCTAAATCGTCTTGCTCTCTTATTGAAAATTTACTCGCGAGACGAAACTAATCGGCTTTTTTTTCCTCTAAGGAATACGATTCATCTGACCGGCGTGTATTTGGCAATTTTGTTTTGTAATACGATAATAGTGTTACGTGAGCGACTATCTAAACATCCAATTTGAGAACTACCATTTGGCACTGCGGTATTTCAAAAAAAATATTCCGAGATATTCAAATAATGGTTAGTAAATGAAGTAATCTTACGTTTATAAAAAAACTGCATTTTGTCGTTGCGTGCTTGAGATAAGTCGTCACGCTTGCAATTTTATCGTAACAGTATCATTTTCATTGAAAAAAAAACTTTAATAACTGAGGTATAATATTTATATTTTTATACGTTGAAAAATAAAATTTCAATCTAAATATTTCCAAAACACATTTCTAATCCCATGCGTAATATAATACGAATGAGCAATTTGGGGTCATCTCGAGTTCATAAGATAGTTTATTGCCCTAAACTCGTTGTATAACTTATGAATATTTATGAGAATATATTCGAGAGAAAATCTATTTTGTAATATTAACAAGCTATAAATACGATCAATCTGTTTTTAATTAGAAAAAACGTTCATTTCCATTACGACAACAATTTATAAAGGGGTTGTTAAAAAACCCAAAGTTGATCGAAGTCAATTTCCTTTTTATTTTAACTGTCTCAAAATACCTAATTCTTATATCTTAACTTAATACTGGTAATAAAATACATATTTATCGATTTCGTTATTTATAATCTACATTTTTTTTACAGCCCTGAGGTAATAAGTATGTACTAACGCACCATACGAGTTTATTGACTCAAAGCGAGCGCGAAAAGCGTACGAAACGTCAGATAGACTCGCTTGGTTAACCATACCGTGGTTAATTGCAAAATCGGTAATCAGCATATCATACATAACGTAAAAAGGTACGAATCAAGCCTTCGGAAACCACAGTAAATATACACATAGATATGTAGGTTCTAGTGCAGAATGCACCGAGAAAAGAGCATCGTCGTTTCGCTCGGTCGAGTTCAAAGAGCTAATTGTTTCGTAAAACGCTATGCGGCAATCTGTAATGAGATATTATACGTTTTGATTTTGTAATGACGCACGTGCGTCTCGAGTGCTTTGACTTTAGGTTAAAACAACGATTCGTAGGTAAAAAAGGTAGTTGAACTGGTGATCGATCGTTAAAAATGTCTATAACACTTAGATTTGCATAAACACACATTGAGGTATGTTTCTTGTAAGAGAATTTTTGTACTGAAAATATAAATAATATTAAAAATTAACAAGGACATCTTAATATGTTCATTTGAAATTTTTCATATTATATAGAATATTTCAGTGGTTCCATTAAAAAAGTTATCATTTTATAATTCAATCAAAAATATCTTCTAAACAGATTATTTATCTATAAATTTATGTACATTTTTATAAAAGGAGAATTTTAAAGCTATATGTCTTCTAAAAATTCAATGTGTTAAAACAGATTAATATGCGAATTGATAATTAAGAATCGACATTTTTCGCGTAGGATTCATCAAGGTCATTTTAGATTTTTTTATATTAAGATTTTTACGCCTATTTTGAATCGAAATTATGCAACACTAAAACTATTGATCTCGCTTATCCGCATAATGAAAATTTATCATTCTCTGAAGGATAATTCATAGCTTCCACACGATTGTGGAACGTGGGCAAAGCGAATAAGTAGGTGTCGCAGAGGAATGCATTTCCTAATATTTCAGTGAATAAATTTCCTTATTATGATTTCAAACGTTTATTTTGAAAACTGCCGAATCAAGTTTTCATTGGTTAAAATGCGAATTCTATAAATAAAAACTTTGCCGGAATATATTGAATATCACCACAATCCACAACATTAGTCGAACTTAACCTGCTTATATTGAAATATTAAATAATAAATTTAATTATTTCAGCTTGATTATTTTTTTAATTAACACACATTTTTACATATTAAGCCTAATTAGCAGACATCCGGATTCCGCACGCGTCCGAGATATCCAAGCTATACTGCATTCGTAGATCTTATCAATCGAGTATCACTCGTCGATGTTCGTAATAATAAACGACGATTACGTAGAATTTCGATTCGAAATCGTGTGAGGAGCGAATGTCCCGTTACAAGCCGGGTTTCCATTCACGTGGAATTTTCTCGTGTGACATCGATGAGGCTCGATCGATTTTGGGGCACTTCGACGAGGCCGAATTCCTCCAAAGCCGGTTCCTCTTTGGGCTCTTGTCGATTAATTTTGGATGTTTCGAATGAAATGGTTCATACATCAATATTATCTAGGAAAATAAAAAAAATCTTCCTAGAATAATTTTGCGAAAATACTTCTGTTAAATTGTAATCAGCGGTCGGGTCGTGAGATTGAGTGTTTCGGAAAATTTCACTTTTGTTAGACTGTTTCGTGATTTCGATTTCGAATCTATAGAGGACTTGAGACGTGTTCGGTGATGCATAACGCCAATGATTTTTATGTTTTTCGTTTTGGTCTTATTATTTTTATTCTTGTCGATACATTACAAATGTATGTAACGTGCGACTGTTCAGTCAGCGCTTGAATTTTTAAATTGGATTTTTTTAAGATCTTTTGAATTTCGATTAAAGTTTAATTGGAATATTTTCCTCAGTTTGTATTGATCTTTTTGGTATTAAGTTTATATTTCATACATATATTAAAAAAAATATTGATTTGAAAATTTATTTTATTTCCATCGGTATACTGAATTGCTTAAATAATATGTTCATATCAAAACTTCATAAAATGAATTATTTGTCGATGAATCATCAAAATATGTATTTGGCAAGCTCGTGAAAGTTTGTAATTCAATCATATTTTTTGCTACACATTCTTTTGAAATATTATTTTTGTTTTAATATTTCGATCATTTGATTTTACATAAAATTCTGTATGTAAAAAATGTTTGTAATTCGTTTGATTTCTAATTAAAAAAAATCACATACCATTGATGGTATGCCCTAAAATTTCCTATACATTGAATATCTAATCAAGCTTTTTCAAATGATTAAATTTTAATCAAAGTCGACGATCAATTTAATTATGTCGGCATAATTGTCGCTTGGCAAGCAGACGTTCGGGCGCCTCAAACGGCAACGTGGAATTTTCTAGGTCAAGAGCGACATTTGTATGAAGTTCTTTGGAAAAAAATGTTCAAACAGAAAAATACACCAAGTGACTTTTCTAAACAAGCGCTTTCCGGTCGTTTTACAGCCTTCGTAGTGTAACTTTTGACTCTGAAAACCGAGGCCAACGTGCAAATTAAGGATAAACAACAACTGTAACCGAACACACATGGCTTTGCGTATCGGTTAACTGTTAAATTAGCGGTACATACCGAACTGAGGACTAAGGCACAATGTTAATTCAAATTTTATACATTTACACAGTACGCATTGAAGATTTCCAGGATTTACCCGTTGGCATTGTTTCGCCGGTAGAAAGTTCCAAGTGCGTTGATATTGCAATGTAGATGATGCATTTTAAAATATCGTCCACTTTCTTTTAGTTGGTTTTGAATTCAGTCGTCGTCTATACGCTTAAGCATCGACAAGTTGCCCGTTTGAACTATATTTTCGTTTAAATTCAGAATAACGCTTGGAGGAACGAAAAAAAAGTGAGTAAAACGGATCGCTCTTCTAAGATGTTATCCAATGTTGATTTTTATTTAATATGTGCTGCGATTATCTCAATTGCATGTTACTGCTCTAATAACTGAACACGCACGAGCTTGCTCCTATAGCACACATATAACAGTGAGTAAAAATGAAAATATTGTGAATCGTTTATCTGAACGGAGTAATTGGCTCATTTTTCGCGCGCATGGTGAATTTTCTCAGTGGTCTTCTAAGCACTTTTTTAATTTTCCGCACTGATTATTCATAAATGCTTATTTGTTTTCACCAATAAACCATTTTGATCGCTTCTCATTTGAGCGGTCAATATTTGAATATCATAAAAAATCTTAACCACATTTACAATGCCTAAATTAAACGTGATTCTTGACTAGTTTCCCAACAATCCCGTTTAGGTCTGGACCAGTAACCCTGTATCCTAAATCTAACGGTATCCTTTGAGTATCATTATATTTTATGACAGCTAATCCGTAGGCGGCAATTTCAATCTACTACATGTAATATAGTGAGTACAATATAGTGAATATGATTACAGAGTAGGTTGTGCGTATAAACATATCAGATCGTTCGCAGCACACTAAAAAAGATATTCATTGTACATTATGTCACAAAATAAACCTATTGAGAAATAATAAAAAATATGTATACTCAGACAGGAAACTCACAACCATTAAGTAATCGTGAACCATTGTTATTGTTTTGTATTGTTTAAATTTAATTATTTTTTAATCTTAAAAGATCGCTTCAGGTATATTTCAGAAATGGAGTTTGCAAAAAAAATGATTTCTCACTTTACTGAAATACAAACCCTTTCACACGTACAATGATGTCACATTACGGCCGACTTAAGAGCTTAAATACAAAATTGCATTATTTTACCGTTTACAAACCACTTAAATAACGCTTTGCCGTTATTGATTCGTTTCTGGGTCAAGTTTTGCTACAAATAACGTCAAAGATTCTTCAAGGAATGTTCATCTTCACAAAATATCTTGCCAATATTTGAATATTTGTAATGAATATTCTCAAAATTACACAAATGCATATCGATCATTCGAAATGCAAATCATTTTTTTTCGATCATTGTATATTCTGTCTACCCACTTGTTCGTGTTTCCCGCAAAATTTCATATATTTAAAAATCATATTTGTTTTCGGGTCACGGTCGTCGATTTTGATTTCTTCAAATATGAAATGTATTGCCGATCGAGGATATTGTATGGAAAACAGTGATGTCATCATCGACAGTCATATCGAGTCATTATTTAAATGACAAACAAATTTTATGTAAAAGCGAAATTTTTATGTAATGATTCATGCAATGTTTAAGGTTATGTGCGAAAAACCCATCTTTAATTGAATATCATTATTAAATTACAATTTCATATATCATTAAGATAGATATTAATGAAGACTTTAATACGATTATACCATTTTCGAACCAAATTTCGACACTGCCTGTAAATAATTCTACCAATTTGATTTCGCCAATATTCTTGATAAATTTTGAAACGGTAGGCGACGCACTTAACTACGCTTTCACTGATTATATGCATGGAAAATTGCGTAACCATAATTTTTTGCCTTGAAACAAAGTCCTGATCGATTATTTTTTACGATGTCAATTCTTCATTATATCTTACATAAAACGATGTAATCATCATCTCCTTCGTGGTTATTATAATAACTCATCGAAGAAGAAACTCGTCTCTAGCGTATGACTAACCTAACGGAAAAACTTGAAGCCGCTGAATTCTTATTTGTTGAAAATTTCTATCATACAATTAATCGATTGAGAATCTTTTTTTTTTTCAAATTTAAAAATCGATTATGAAACTTTGACTCGAAGTTAAGGTAACCGTGTTCATTGTTTGGCGAAAATTCACCGAATAGACCATAACAATTCATGTCGCCATTGTTAATTTGTTTTTCGCGTAACCGAAACTCTTTGACTTTACTTAACTCGGTTTAATTTCATTCTCGTTCCCACGACGTATTGTCAATTGCTTAACGTTTGTGTGAAATATGATTTTCTTATTCAACTCGCAGATACCTACTACTCACTAATTGCATCTGAATTGGCTTTTTTATTTACATGAATATTTTCGGAGTAATTTACCGTGAAAGATTGGCTTTTCTCAATCAAAACAAGTTCATTATGCAAATAATTATGTTTTGATGGATGTGTTTTAATTATAGATTTTGATTGTGAAAAATAAACAATTTTTAAAAATAATAAATAGTTAATGAGAATATTTTTTTTATTTATAGCTGTACAAGATATAATGAATGTTTTCAAAATGGCGATACGAAATCAACAATAAGATTTTTTTTTTGGTTGCTTATAATACGAGTGTGTCAATTATATGTACTTATCACAGATATTACTAAAATCTTTTATTTAACGAAAAAAATGTGTACACAAGAACAAAACTTCCCATAGGCGAACTTCCGCATTGAAAATTTTGAAACTCGTTACGTTTAACGCACGCGTTCCCGCCGCGGTGAAATTCAAATTGCGAAACATCACACGACGCCGTCAAAGCGAAGAAAGAACAAGCGAAAAGCGACGAAAAAAAGGCGCCAAATGAATTATTTTATTTGTTATGGTAGCATATTTATTGCGCTGAGTGCAAGAAGCGCCACAATGGCGGGAAAATCGAACCGCGCAAGTGTGCCAACCTGGCGCGGTGAGAATTGGCGCGGTTGCGAACCGAGATATTCGTTATTGATATTTGTGGGATTCGAATTTTCGAATCTCACAAATTTACGACGAACGCTTTTCTCGAATGATAAGGAATGTTTTCTAATTCAAAATCAGTTTAATGAGTGAATATGTATTTGAAATAAAATTAGGATTACACTCTGCTTGAATGTATTACTTGATAAAATTGCATAGAAAGAAGCACAGCTTATTTATCAAAGCTGTTATTGTTTCTATTTGAAGAAATTATCAATTAAATTCAATTGAAATATGAGACATATCATGGAAATAATATTGAAGCTATTTATAGAATTCATAATTACTTCTTTTTCTTTGATAATAGAGTTTATCTTTCACTGTATGCATGTCTCAGTTTATTCAAACACTAAATATTTCATTGCTCTTAACTTTGCATTAAAAAAAATGTAATTTTCAATAGATTATACGAATATATTGAATTCATGTTTACAACAGAAAGTCGTTTATTTTAAACCCAGATAAAATAATTTGAATCAAATTTAAATTTTAAACTGAAAATTGGATTCAATTATTTCAGAAAATTTTTGACAGCTGATGATGCAGCATCTCGAACGCATATATCTATCAGTACGTACACCTATTATACGTTCGTTATTATTTTGAAGGTTGTATCGTTTTGAAACAAGTGTAAGATTTTTATTTTTCGTCTAAAAACGGAATCCATTAATACAGAATCGTTTCGTAACGAATGCCGCCTCCTCTGCGAATTTCCCAACAGAGCCGAGTCACAAAATTATTTCGATATTCATTTATTTATGACAATGCGACTTCGTTCGTTGATAATTTGCAGATTCTTGACCTCAAAAAAGCTATCGACCGTAGAAGCATTACTGGACGTAAATAATAATACGACATAGCTTGCAAAAAATGCGCTGACCTCGTTGACTCGCCTTTAGTTTTCAAACATAGCCTTTTATATTTCGCTTGAAACAAAAAAAAAACGACGTCTGTGAATAGTTGGTTGTTCTAAAAGATGC
The DNA here is from genome assembly GCA_024721215.1 of Cheumatopsyche charites. Lineage (NCBI taxonomy): Eukaryota > Metazoa > Arthropoda > Insecta > Trichoptera > Hydropsychidae > Cheumatopsyche > Cheumatopsyche charites. Next base: position 6,898,638 of record CM045576.1, on the reverse strand, counting down.
GGAACAAGAGATTGATAAAATGTGGAAAGTGAAGGTCGCTCATCGGACCAAAATTATTGTTTATCAATAATGAAAAATGCACTCAAAAAACATCCTCATATTTATTGTGAAAACGCGAAATTTTTTTTTCGTTAATACGTTTTGAAAAATGCGGCTGTTCAAATGTTCACATAGCGGTACCGAAAGAAATTTGAAAGTAAAATAATAATAGACAGATTTGAATCTCGTTTTGCATAATTTATCACTAAGAACTCGTTTACGACTCTTGCATTTTTACGACTCCGAATCGAATAAATATGCGATAACATCGACAAATTATACGCTTTTGCGTAACAATACTAATTTTTCATTGCCTTCATTGTTACAGGAGCCTCAAGATGTTGATCAGGCACACAGCGGTCCTGGTGACCGCGGTCTTGTTCTTGGCGACCATCGATCAATCGAAATCACAGGTAAATATTGTGTTAATAAGAAAAACATCGATAGTCACTAATCACAATTACGAAACGCCTATTGAAAAGCGTAAACAATGAACCGATTCAATCGGCCGTTCGTGAAAATTAACCGTTTTTAATCCATTACGTTCACCTGTTCGCGTATTGAACCGAAACTGTCCGCCTATTGTTTCTGATATTTTTATTTCTCGATTTGCTTTTTCAATTCTGCCATTGCGCAAAGAGAATGTTAATAACCTTGTCGACCGGCCGACGGTCGCGGAACTTAAAAAAGATTTTCAGTTCGACTATGAAAATTTGAATTTCACGAGTGATTAGTCATTCAATGGTATGCGAGTGTGATGCGCCGTTATTATATGTAAAAATCGTACTAATTTGATTTGATGCTTTTCAGATTGCTTCAGTATAAATGTGATCTCAATCTGTCATAAAAATATTAATTTATTTATTCAGAACTTTAGTGATTCATAATGACAAGTATCAAAAAATCAAGCAACATTTTTTTAGCTCGTGACCAATTTTCTTTATAAAAATTTTCACTTTTCCAATTAGATTTTAACATTAAACTCATTTAAATAAATTCATATTTTCAGTTAACTTTGAAGTTATATTAATTCCATACAAAAATATTAACATTATTTTTTTTATTTTATTATTATTCTTCGCCAAAAAAAACATTTAACTATGATTTATGATTATAATTAATGTGTGAATTCATTGTATTGTTAGAAATAAAATATGATGGCGGAATCGAATGTTTAGTTGCTGCATTCGAATACCGTTCACCGAATATGCATTTTGTAACCCACGTATGCAGCCACCCACTCGTTCAATAAAATCATTTTATCGACTCCGGAAAGCCATTGTTCAATTTTCAATATTTTCAGCGATTTCGAGCGAAGTAGCTCGTGCAGAAAAACGAAATGTTTACTTTCTACCCCGTTCAATCAGTTCGACAACAACGGAGAGAAACACTGACCGTGGGCTATTGTTTTGGCCGAAGCCACTTTCGTTGTTTTTACGGCCGATAAACACGCTCAGATAAACCCGATATAATTAAAAACGCTACCACACCTTATCTATGAAAAGCCATCATCGATCCGATAATAGAAAGAAAAGAAAATCATCGCTGAAAAAGTCGGAATGTAGGCCACAACATCGTGCAAAGCAAAAGTTTGAGACTTTTACGTTGATCTTTTCTTCGATTAATTAAACGCAGATTTTTTATTATATTCATATTTTTAATCGACCCGTGACATTATTAAAGATAGCGATCAGCCCGTTTATTATTTTTGAAATTATTTTTGAAAATTAATTATTTGATTAATTTTTTTTACACCAATTTGCACCGAGGTTGCTTTATAACATAATTACCCGAGTTCGAACTGAATCAAAATAGAGCTGGCTGATAAGTGAGTGTTCACGGCTATCGTCCAGTTGAACTGTCAAAGTCAGTGTTGAGCGTCAGTTTTCGATATCACTGCCCCTCGTAAATTACAGTATATGTATTGAAATCGTCGAAAATTTAATCGGATAGTTGTTTTTTCAGTTTCGGAACTTTGCACCGGACACACAGTCACACAGAATAGTGTTATTATATAGTAAGATATTTTAATTTAAAGTACGGTGCGGTTTTCAGACTTCATTGAACAATCTCACAATGGATGAATCATTTGTCGAACGTCGCCTCGAGACAAGAGATATCGTTCACTTGTCCAATACACTCGTTTTTCTAACTCAAAACCAGTTCGGATGAAAATTAGAGATAAATCAAGCGAAAAATCGAACAGATTTGATGAAACGGTTCCATTAGAATACGTTGAGAAAGTTTAATTGATGATCGATGGTGAACTAACACGTTCAAGGTTGATTTTTTCCTGTACATACATGTATTTATTAATTTCAAATAATGCACACGTTTTGGCTATTTATAAACGATAATGTATTTAATTCATTCATGTAAATTTGTGATGTAAACGACCAGTCGATAAAAGGCCAAGGCGCTAAACGTAATCAGCTGGCTATTGCTTACCGATCATAAAACTGTGCACATAAAATTCAAGTCTTTTCCTCATTTCAAAGCTCTTTTGTTGCATTTCAAGAAAGTCTAAATAAATGCATATATTTCAAAAGTAGGTTTATGTCAGCTGGATCTGTTATAAAAGATTCAGTCGTGGTTGCAACATGGATCAGGTTTTGCTGTATGTATAGGCGAATTCGGTACAGTAAAAAATATTTGAATTTTCGTGACCGAATGCTCGTATCTAACATGAAAATCGAAAGTATATCAATTTTCTTTATACATATTTTTTTTGAGCATGCGAAGTAAAAGCATATTACATTTAGCGGAACAATCTAGCTTTAGATGTAAATAATTGATTTTACGCTGTTCTAATTTTTTTATCTTTTTTTTCCAGGAGAATATCTTCACATGTCCGAATGGTGAGTTTAATTTTTTTTTTACAATTTTCATTTCAAATCCCACAAAATCAAATGAAATATTTGTGTTAACGCGAACATACATCCATACATGAAAAATACCGTAAATCTCGCATTTTCGCGACCATCGATTACGAATTTCGAGTTCAAGTTTAAATTGGCACAGATAACGTTCTGTACGGCGAAATTGTTTCCGCGTTGGCGCATCGCACCGACAACAACATACGTCAACATTTACCGAACCGACGTTAAAATTCGTTATTTAATATTACGCGAATTTTGCATAAGTGAATCATCATTCGCGAACGACCCCGATACTTACCGTTAGCCGCAATGTCACCGGTCGGTTTCTATTTGCCTTACGGTTAAAACTCACCGGTCGAATGACAATTAATTTTCTTCAAATAACGCGCGAAAAAATGTCTAGTTTTAATATGCGGTGGCTAAACCCGCCGACTTCCTCTCGGCTCCAAATTCGAACTTTTCGTGACACTCGAGCTTTTCATTGTTGCATCGTAATTATAGCAGTGACAGTTATGTTTCTTTCAAATAAGCCGGCTTTTTTTTTCTTCATTTAGAAACAGACGTAACGGATTCGTGTAAAAGTTCACGCGTTTTAATCGCCGTGCGTGTGTGATATATGGTCGATTTCGATTTCGAATCCCCGACGCATATTTACGACTCGCTTTTTATACCATAGCATACAATTTTTATATATTCGTTTATTTATTGCGCACACTTCATATTCTTAGCGGCTCTCGTACGAACGAGTTGTCCGAGAGATAGATAGAGAGACTTTCGAATTCCGCAATTATCTGATGAACGACGCCGCCACTTCTACTCTGCACAACACACTAACACTATCAATACGTCTTTGTATACATATATATTTTTAGAACATGTGTGTGTGTTGCTTGTAATCTTTCAAGAACTAGTTTCGCCCGTGGGGATCGATTCATAAGTACATTTGCGTAACCGTGTCGTTCCGCATCGCCGGCTCTTCTAACAGGTATTGTTGAATCGGTTCGAAAACCAAATATGACCGAGGACCATAAGTGCCTTCTTCTATCCGACGAAAGATACGAGAGGAATAGAAATCGCCATAACGATTGGATCACGAACCGCGATTAGATAACGTCAAAGTTCGACAAGTTTCCCACACACATGTTCGGCAATCAATTCGGCGAAGCTCATTAACGACCGGTCATAAAGAATTATGTATTTATGATGGTTACGAGTATAAGATGTGGCGATTTTATAAATGCGAGGTCGGTTTTAGATTTGTAAACGTTCGCTGGAGGTATTCTGGAAAGAGTTGTCCACATTCCGCAGGTGGTGTACGCGGCCTTGCATCTTTTGAATGTTGCACATTAAGTGGGATTCGATTGAAAGCGAATAAGATAAATAACATTGATTTTATGCCATGTCGCTTGATTGTACAATGTTCGCGATTGCAGTTTATTTTCGTACACTTGTTGCGTTCGGGTTAAGGGTAAAAATAAATATCAGATCTCGATTTGTTCGACCCAGTTTCGATTGTCGAAAAAAAGTTCCGGTCGTCGACCAAACCAGATTGTCGCGGTCGTCGTATCGGTGTGACATCCGTTGAACACTCGTTACGAAGTCGGTTGATCAGATTATACGACTAAATTTGCATGCAAAAATAGTCTCGTAAACTCTTAGAGAGACCTCACAAATTTTCCCAGGACACGCATTTGAATAAATAAAATTCGCGTCACAAAACCAATCGAACTTGATCCATTTCCTATTCCAATTTTTATTTTAAATGTTATTAATAAATCGTTTAATTAGCTTGAATATATAAATATACCTCTTGCACATATGTGAATTGCACATTTCGAAATTCGAATAACTGTCAAAGTCAAACACACCGACCACGCACTTACAAAACGATCAATCACGCTGTCACGTATCGAATGCATTTTTCCCCCAATAAAAGCGAGACGATTCGAACTAGGTTTCTTTCGATGAAATCCATGGATAGTTGGATAGATTCTATGCAATTTTCCTTGTACACGAACGACTACCGATAACTTAATTTTGCATAATACCGTTAATAACGAACGGTCCGCGGCGCGCTCAGCTGGAGCCGCCCACTCTTCGGCCGGCCGGTTCGGTCAGGTTGGTTAGTTGGTTGGTTTGGTGCCAGTGTGTGTCACATTCGAGACGTTTTTCGGTCCATTTTTAAAATTATCATTTAAAAAATATAGCTAAATCTATATCTGTACCGATTTAAACTTATCAAAATGTCTATAGCCGCGAGATCGGATTCTGGAGCGCTTAATGAATTTTCCACGGTCGGAGTCAGGAAATATGCAGATTTTCCGGATTTAAAGTCAAAAAAATCATATTTTTTACTCAAAATTGTAATCTTAATTTATATATATATTTAAAAATATGAAATAAAAATAAAGTATTGAACATACTTTTTCAACACTCACAATTTTAGTGATTTGAAATTTTTATAAACCAATTATAATATAATTCGATTGGATTTAATTTTATCTTCTTATATAAATGAAATATTAATTCATTAATAGCAAAATGAATACCTAAAATACGGATACGCGTGTTTTTAAAAAAATATGCTGATAAAAATGTTATAAATAAGCATTTTTTTTCAACTTATGAAAAAACTAGCTAGAAATGTTCAATTACAGATACGCATATTATTAGATGTATAAATTTATAATTAGAAAGATACATATTATGGTATTAATATAAAGTGCCTCATAAATTGATAATATGAATTTATTTATTTACATTTCACAATAGAATAATATGTATAAATTTGACATTTTATTTTCAATTTTTTTTTTTTCTAGACTCAACTATCAATTTTATTATCGACCTTTTTTCAATTTTATAGAATAAGAAACAATGAATATTTCAAGGAAAATTTTAAAATGCTAATACTAGGATAGGTGCAGATAATTTTAGTGTTAAAATATGTTGGCACACTTGCAATAGAGCCTCCGAATCGGCGAGGGCCGCTTACGTTCCGAGCGCATTCCTAGGTGTGCCGGATAGTGAACAATCGGACGTGTTTTCGATCGCTAAGGGAATGCGACGAATGTGGGTCGATCATACGTTTAATTATGATAATCGATTCATTGTAAACACTTTTTTTTTTCGGGGCTATAATCGCTTAAATGTGATGCGGATGTCTTGTTGGTTTTAAGCTTTCCGGTGTGAATGTCTTTTCGCGGAATAAAACGAGGAAAAAGTTCGAATCGGATTTTACATTTTTTTATGCATTCAAATATGCAATTTTAAAATTCATCTGTTCAGTTCTGTGTGAAAAAGTGTAATTTTGTCGATTTTTTTGTTCGAAAATATCTTTTGATCGGACGGCCAAGCGCAAGGTTGAGCGATTCGCTCGAGTGACTCTTGTAAGAGCAAAAGAAGGGTTTTTCACACGAGCAACTGCCACCGTCTATTTTACCTTTTGATTGTCATTACATACGCAATAAAAAATGTCAAAAATAAAACGTGACGGCGTTTAATTTTTTACAATCGTTAACATTGAACGCGCAGGAAAATTGTCGCATTAGCCAAAACGTGTCGCCGTACTTCAGACGAAATCGCTTAATATAATCCAACCGCTCATTAGGTTACAAGAATAAATCTACTTACGATATTACGTAAGTTTAGTTTTTCTTTCGTTCTTCTCTAGGTCGATGTACTTAGATAAACTTGCATTTTATACGTGCAAATGCACTTTGCAATGGACTCCGTAATTGCACGACAGATAAGCTTGACATTCAAACTGTTATGTTAATGGAACGCGCTTAAATAAAATTGTCAGAGTGATTCTAGTTATTACGAAGAGATAAAAATGATAATTTTATAATCGATCAATACTGACTGGCTATGAACTTGAATTCAAATTAGTTTCTGGGTATATCAATATTTTCATTTCACTCGTAAAAAATCATAAACCTATTGACATTTCGTTGTTCGTTCGTTTGTTCTCACAGTAGTCAATATTGCTGCCTAGTAAATATTGACTCAGATGGCAGTCGAAAAATAGTCACAATCGTAACTATCGATTTTCGCCAGAAGAAAAACGCAAGATATGCACTTATAGAAATGTCAATACGACAACAAATAATAAAATAAATCTTTGGATAGATTTGTACGTGCCTGGCGCGCGTCTACATTGCACACTGCAAAACCAGTTCACCACAGTCAGTTTTCACATTCCTTCTACGTCCGCGACTACGGAAAATACGCACACATGAAATTTCAATTACGACACGGCATTTCCTCCGATTTTCCTGAAACATCACAAAACACACCTAATCGAAACGAACCGCCTTCGAGATCCTATCGAAGCAAGACTTCCGTCACGTGTTATTACGCAACTGGAGCATCGCTCGATCCATCGTAGAACCTTATTCGTATATCGTTTTAACACAATTAAACGAAATTCGAGGAATCTGGGACGCATACGTGAGCCGAAAGCGATCCTGCAGTCCTGCGTACGCGAGCTGGTGACCCCGTTTCGGATTTAACTGTTAGTTGTTCGACGGCCAATGTTTTGTATGCGGGATTGGCTTTTCAGCTGATTGTGAGGCTTTTCAGTGCGAGATTGTGGTCGAATGATTGCGGTTTAATGTTGGTATATCGGTGTTGGATTGGAGCTGGCGTGCGTTCTTCGGAAGCGGTTCACGGTCGCTAATCGCGAGGACAGTTGGACCGAGACGGCCTGTTTCTTTTATACGTATGAAAGATTGCGCTGAAATGACATTATTATCATTGTCTTAACCCAATATTATCTGAACTGAAAAAAAATCTAACTAAATCTAATTTAGTATGTTGAGAATTCTGTTTCATATTGCGAAGGAAAATCTACTATTCCACATGTTACACGCATTCCTCTCTGTCAGGTTTTGTTCCGCAAATGCCTAATTTTTATTTTTCAAAGATGTTAATGATAGTGTGTGATTTTCTCTATTGAATTTTTGTCGGATGCACAGTTCATAATAATGACATTTTCATACATAAATGCATGTAATTTCAATAAAAATTACATAGACTCGAAACTCTTAGTTTCTCTCGACATTAATTGATTATAGAAATTTTCTTCAAATTCTAAACATTTTCTTTTTATGAATATGCATTAAATAAATATGTCTTTAAGATATCGATCGACACCATTTTTTTTTTCGTGAAATAATTAAAACTCAAGATCGAGAATGAGATTTTGAAAAATCGATTTCATCTACAACAGTTTCACTAGCCACTCGATATCGTATTTGTCGAATTTAACTATTTCATTAGCGTATATGAGCGAAATAAATTTCATAAACACACATATTTTTACAATGCGTTAACAATCAGAAATAAATCAACCACAAAACTGACCTTGCTCATGGCAGAATTTCGAACAATACGCACACCAAAAATCCATCATGTCAATACGTACTTATTCATAACACGATCTCGAATAATAATCACATTATCACATCACGATTCGTGCCGACTCTTAAGAACACAAAAGAACCAAGAATAGACGAACACACAAATCGTCGAATATATCGATTGCATCACGCGGCACTTCAGAAGCTAAATATTTCCAATATTCCGATAAAAACGCGTCATTTCTTACGAGTTTCTATGAAGGGCTTCTATCTTAAAACGCGGCAACCACCAATCTGTCTCACTCGAGTGCCTTCGATTAATTATCAATCTCTTGACCATCGTCGCATAACGGAGGAGACGTCAAAGAACGAGGATTCCAGTTCTGTGCACTCGGGTACCGTAATTCGAAACGCACGATGCACTTTGGATCGCTGTGAATAGTTCAAAATTATCTATGCATGCCTTCATATGTAAAGGAAATACGTGGGATGTTACTATAGATATTTGTTGAATACATTCACTATATTTTTCTTATCACTCAAAAACTACAGATTACAAAATTCGGTGATTTTTAGTTTTTCCTCATTTTGAAAATTCTCTGAAAGGGGTTTGGCTACAAACATGATTTTTGATTCAATACATCAATACAAAAAAACATTTTTTTTAAATATTATAATATGTGAAGATTTTCCATGAAAAATGAATATGCATACTTACTTCATGTATGCAAACGCGTGACTCATGTTTAGAAAGGACACAAACCTTATCTGGCACAATTTACGATCATTAGATACGAGTTGACCTCTAAATGTGGCTTTATACCTATAGCCAGTTTGGAATTTTTCCAGCTTAATCTTTTAAATTCGAAGATCTAAAAGCGCGCGAATCGGATTTTGCATTTTTCCGCGTCGGTCGAAGAACGGTAGCTCGGATTCGAAACGGTTTGTCTGTTTGACGCTAAGCTCTTTTATTTTATTTTTTTCCGTAAAAATGTGTTCTATTTCATTCGAAATTTGCTGAATATATTTGTTTTTTGTTCAAATTAAAGGCGACCGCTATAATGATACGTTCCGTTGACAATAAGTCCGAAGCGAATGCGCGTGCCTACATTTCAGACTTTGATAAAAAACGTTATAAAATGAAACGCTAAGGCCTAAATTTACGCACATTTTTATTTATTTGTACGAAAAATAAGATAGATAAGAACAAATTACATTGCGAAATGAATTTTGTTTCAAATTTCGATATGAATAAAACCAGTTTGCAACATATCATTCATATTACTCATACTAAAAACTACATTAATATAATTTGAATTAGTCATAAATTTCTCACATTAATTATATGGCTCGATCAATTCGGCACAATGATTGTTAGATCTAAACGATTTCGATACAAAACTAATATAAAACGATTGTATTATTGTAGTGCAAAAACTATAACGTTATTCAGCAAACAATATAGGCATTTATTTGGAGGTCAACGAGTTTGAAAGTTATCTATCAACTATCAATATTCTACGTGCGTTTTTAATGAGCGCGTGAGTTCAAGTTAAATCATTGACATTAGAACATGATCTTTTTATTTGTACATTGTAAACAGAGAGAAAATTGGGCCACTCTATGTCAATTAATTAAATTTTCATTTTTTTACCATTCACATAAATTGAAAATTCGAATTCAACACAATTCACTATATAAAGTTATGATTTATTGAATTATTTTTTCAATTGAGTTTTTATTTGTGATTTTTCTCATAGTAAATGAAATATGAATGATTTCTCCAGGTCTTAAAAAATACCAAAAACATTTCAATTCAGATTTCATTAACACAATTTGACACTTTCAACAAATTCAGTATTTTTTTGAAAATAAATTCATCACATACGTGTAACGACTTTAGAAGCTAAGAAGTGACAAATAAAAATTACAAGTTGAGCGCCGAAATTTTTTTTGACAATGTCCATTCCATTAGTTTCAGAAAGAATATAATTTTTTAAGTTCTTTATATAAGTATATAATCTGATCATTTAAATTTTTTTTTGATAATCATAGTGGATCTTCAATTTCGAATATCAGTCGTGTGCACTTGCACCCCATGACTTCTCGAATCGTCATATGTAAAAAAGAAGTTACATTGCAGAATCCAGCGCACACACGTAAATAAAATATAAATGGAAATCAATCAAGTGAGTCGTCAGCATTCAACGTCCGGGTTGACGTGTTTTAGAAATTCCGCAAACGACTCGGCGCCACCACTGACCGCGTCACATTCGCATCGCCTTTACGTACTCCAAACGCCGATTCGAATGTGAACTCGGATGCACAGTGGCGGATTTTATTCACGTTTTTTTATTTATTTATTTATTTTTTATTTCATTCGTTTCGTATTCGTTCGATTTGTTTCGATCGGCTATACGCAGTGGTTATTGCACTGTATATAATGCGAGTTGAGAGAAAGGCCGTCAGTCGACTTCCCGACTCCATGGCCTTTCATGGGACGCTGTTAGGTGCATCTTTGGCGTCTCTCGATGACAACTGTCAACCGATGCGACATGTCAAAGCCGAAACTGATAATGGGAACGATGCGTGCATAAATTCACACGCGGATGTGAAGGTGAAGATGTTGCGCATAATATTGTACGAAGAGGCTGCGAGCGTGTGCCGTGTTCGCTTTTGACATTTCGAATCGTGTTCTAATTGAGTGTTTTTAATTGAGATAATTGTATGCGAGTCGTGATCGTTCACTTTCGTTTGTATAGTTAATTATTCGTGTTTGAAAATTTGGATGGCGTCGTAGAAAAATTTTTCGCAGCTGATTTTGAAATGCGTTCATAATTTAATATTAATATCTTAACAGTCGAATGTCGAATCGAAAAGAAAACTAACGGTGATTTAATTTTGCGTGAGTTTATAGTACAGTTTTTTAAGAATAGCATGTTCGCTTCGGAAATATTTTCTTCTCTTCCTTTGATCATTACCGATTTTATTTTATTACACTCTTAACAAGATGTGATTTATCGAAGCGGAACATTAGAAAGTCACTTCTTTGACAATGCGAACAATATAGCGTAATTGAATAAACTCTAACGTTGCTCATATTCTAAATATATTTCAAAAAATATTTTCTCTTCACTTTTAGTGATATTCACCTTTGCAGGTAATAAATACTACAATGTATGAACTTGTAAGCCTCAGTCAAGTTTGCTATAGACTAGTTCTTTAACGCTGTATTATATTACACACACCTGTAATAAAACTAAAATCTCAGAATCTGCAAGGTCAACTTGAACCTTCTTTGTATCCAAAAAATGAAATAAAAACATACGAAATACAAAAACAAACCAATGTTTATTAATGTTGCATCTTTCGTCAGACCGCATAACACAGCCATCGAGTCATCTTCGATGATCCCAAGATATTCATATCGATGATCCAACCATCGATCCTCTATTTATCCATAAATATTATATTTTCTCGTATATAATTTCGTACCTACAGTAAATTCGATTTGTTTCAAAATCATGAACGCACGTAATATTTATCGATTGCAATTCGACGATTTCCTGATTGTCGTTCCGTTATTAGATCATAGTAATTATTCGTATTACGAAATTGGTGTACGGCTATTCTAAAAACCACGGAAAGCATGATAGGTCGTCATTGTTCTTTACAATCTTATAGAACAATTGTGAGAAATCGCATACGTATCGAATACACCTCGTTCCGATAGTGCGAATGCGTATTCGCATATGTCCAAACAAAAAGAAGATGAAATCGCTCATTTTAGACTCTGAAATCTCAATAACAGGAAGGAGCTTCTACAGAATTTTTCATATAACGAAATATCGCTTTTTTCATGCACTTGTGCATTCGTGCAGCATGCACTCTTCACCGAGACGGTGTCTGTGTGAAATTCTCTTAGTTTCAATAGGGAAAGCACTCGGTCGAATATTATACAATCTCCATACGCGATCCGAATAGCAAAAACAATAAGAGCGTCTCGCAATTGTGTCAATACAAAAAATATTCGTATGGTATATCGGACTACTTTAACGAAGAAAGTACTGTACTGCCGAGTGTAATTTTGCACAAATATCACGTATTCACTTTCGGAGGTGGGCGGGAGGCGGATTGTCTTCACGTGTGGCAAATTCGGCAAGTCAAAGTATCGGTTTCGACAATGTAAAAACAAACAAAACCCTTCCACTTTCTAATGTTCGCGGTCAAAAGAAAATTCGCTTACGAAAATATGTCACAGTGCGTGCAAATCCTCTTCGACTTTCGCACGAAGCAAATGAAATCTAACAGTATTCCGGATACTTTGACAATGAATATTTTGAAGATTCGTCGAATCGAATTGTGTGCATTTTTCAGAATACCACCCACACATGCATGCTCATATTTTATTAACAGTAAAGCTAACTTTGGCGAACGGTAAAAACGAAAACGAGCCAATATAACGAAACGGAACCGTCCGCAAGAAAGAGTGAAAATGAGCATTGTCGACGCGAGCACCGTTACGGTTTCGACGTCCGACAATGGATCCGATGTTCTTATGGAAAATCGAATGGAAAAGTCGAAACTGAGACGTGTTCGACTAATTTGCTCCAAAGCATCTCTAACCAATCTTACGAAATGTCACTACATTCCGTTTATAGACGTGAGTTTCGTTTGAAAAAAAAATCTATTTAAATGCATTATGTTCTATCGTAGCATATTATCGATAATGAATTTAGTATAGCACAATGAATGCTTCGTTGTGTAACAATTGAATAGTATACTTTAGTCATTACAATAAGTATAGTTAGATATTCTCTTTCGTTCGATCGTTATATGCAATCACAGGCGTTGCACTTTTGTCTATTGTATCGATGATTCTTTGAAACGATTGAAACCCGACTTCGGACATCGGAGATTTCGAAGCCGGTTTCTGTTGAACTTTGTGCCAAGTTGAAAGTTTAAAGTTGACAGTCAATTTCGTCTGCCAGCCAGTTGACTCACACCGTCCTAGATTTGCTCAATGCTCTAATCGATTCTCGAAATAGAAATTTCGATACTAGAATGATTCACGTTGCTTGTGTAGAGAAGAATTCGCGGTTCCGTTATCTAATTTTCGCTATGTACAATTAATTTTGCCATTCGTCCGTTGATTGTACCAATAGAAATAGATGGATGTGCTAAAGATTAGTTCGTATTGATCGTTTCGTGTAATCATTGTGTGTGCGTTATAAATAAATTGCATTTTAGCAGTGAGCTTGCAGAGAACGGTCGAGTTTATTGCTCTTATAAAATTAATCATTTTGCAATAAAGTAATAAATTCTTTAATTAACACGGTATGCTACGATTTTACGATGCTCACATAATAACCGTTTTTTAAGCCAATTAATTCACTTTTTATGTAAAACTGCAAACGGCGTTGACTTGATTTAATACATTTTGAATTCATTACGTTCAAAATGATATGTGATTTTATACTAGTCATGAATAATTATTCATGACGATTCATTTTACTATTATAAGAATTATTTCATTTTCATATTATTTAAGTTGAGAAATATATAGATAAATCTTCATCTCGGTAATGTGAAGAAAATATAATATAAATTACATTTTAATCAATTACAAAATATAATTTCATCCGCTACGAATTTTTCCCACAATTTCCTAATTACATCCATGAAGCAATAAAATATGATGAAATTTTTATGTGCCGAAAGTTATACACAAATCTGATTCTTATTTTCAGTACATAATCAAATAGATTCGTAAACGATTACCGGACAGATTAACTCGAGACTTCCAATTTCCGCAAACGTACATAAAAGTACAAACAATTACACGTCTTACTCGGTATTACTGTATTGCTACCGAGTAGTCAGCAACCAGTAGTCTTACAAATAGTTTTACTGGGAAAACGCATTATGAATCGCATCCGTCTTCCGTCAACTTTCTAGGCCCGTTCAAAGTGTCATCGTCATCAGAGTCCTAAGGTTGCTAACCTTTTCTTTTATTTTCTTTTCTAGCCATCGAAATAAATGTACGAATTTAGGATCGACGGTGTTCGATGGCAGTATTTCAGTTTTTTTCTTCGTGTAATTATTCACACGTGCACGAATAATGGATGTCGATTCGACTTCGGCTGATAGTCATCGTTTGTGTGCAAGTTTCGCCAGTATTTTATCGATTGCTTTGATCGTTTCTTTCGAGACGTTTCAATAAAATCTGGGTCAGCTTATGGGCCTTAGAATGAAGAAATTAAAAAAAAAATGAAATAAATGTCGAATGATTCACAAATTTTCATTCATGAATTTAAGATAATAACGTAATGACTGAATCAAAAATAGATTTAGATTCATCCACTAATCTAAGATTCGGAATGCTATTGTGAGTACTTTTTTCAAATCAATTTTCACATTTGTTACTTCCAGTTTTTACTCATATAGATTGCTCATTAGATGAAAAAGAAGCGTAAAAAAACGAAGTTTTTTTTCAGTGGGTGAAAGCATTAATCGAACTTCGAGAAAAACGACATTCAAAAAGACTCGTTAAAGTCTAATCTCTAATGTTATGACTAGCGAAAACCATCGATACCATTATACTACGACCACGAGGCGCTTTCACACAATGGATAGTTCCATTCATAGCATGATCTCACACTTGTTATTTCACTATTGTGGCATTTTATAATGACATTCGAATTCAATGACTCATCTGCGGATCATCGAAGTCGTTAAACGACGCGTGATCGATTCGAATAATTGTAAGATTTTCTGAGAGACATCGACGCGCTACAAAAATTCAAGCACGAAACTCAAATTCGAAAAAAAAAATTAAAATTACGTTTATTTCGATTCATTTTTATTCAATCGTTATAGGTGTTTAAGATGAAAGTCGGATGTTAGATACCTGTCAATGCACTGAGAGACCGGATCGCATTTTCTCGAAAGTTTCCCATATATATTGTATGTGTGTAAAAGACCCGGTCACTCCCAGTGTAAATAAATATAAAATAACTAGTTTCAAGGCCGTAAAGTGTTCTTTTCTACTGTTGTTGAACTAGCGTAAAACTTTTCAGTTCTTTCTATTTACGTTACCTTTCTTTACGCCGCTCGACCGTAATATGACCGTCATGCTAACATGTGTACACACTCTCGATGGCTTTTACTACATATATTTTTACAGTGAAATGTGTTCTTTTTTGACATAAATATGCATTTAAATAGTCTATTTTTTTCATTTCAATGAATTGAAATCAAGATTTCAGCCAAAGATCATAGTATGGTGGCATGCGCATCCACACGCGAATGATGTCAATCATGATTCACATATAAATTATTATGATACAATCATTTTTCAAATTTTACTATTCATCAGATGCAATTTATCATATTCACTAAAAATAATTTTCATCGATTTGTAACGAATACGAATGTTCGCGTTTCGTTTTCTATCGGATTTGCGACGCTTGCGCTCTATTAAACTACTTTTTTACATAATATTCACTTATTTATCATCCGTTTCCGTTTCGATAATCCATTAGATTATCTCACGTCCCGGTTTTGTCCATTATCATTATGCCAGTTCGGTTCTTCAACCGCGCAAAGTATGCGAGACGATCGACTTCCTTCCGAGATCGATCAGTACACGGTGTAGTGAAAGTGACTTTGGCGAAATGGTCAGACATCCGATAAATAAATATACTTAAACCACATTTTTGTTTCACCTGCCACGATTTTTCAAACACGTGGGAGTTTCGGTAGTCGTAAATTCCGATAATGGCACTCGTGAGTTATAGCTGGAAACGTTCAATCGACCAGTTTTAGATTCGATATTGATAATGAATATAATATTTCATGATGATATAACCGTTGAAATTAGTAATGAGTGTTCATTAAGAGTTTTATTCGAAAAAAATATATGAGTGAGCAGTGAAAATTCTCACATTCACGCGGTCCAACGCCAATCCACGAGACTCGTTAATCAAAAGTGTTCATGTCCGAAATTCGAAACTGGTATTCGATGGTATAGTTGCGGAGTGGTAAGACCTGCTCCAATCCGACTATCTTTGTACCGTTAGAAAACACCTGCGACGTGTGTACAGTTGAGCATATGTATATGCGGTTGAATCTTCCGCATATATTCCTAATTCTATGGTGAATCCGTTTTCCGTTCGGAAAGGACTCCACGTGTGCTGTCCAAATTGAAATGCGTTGAATGGATCATTGTTTCCATTGTGCATTCAAATCTCCCATTGAAAATCGCTTTTATGGATTTATTATTTCTTTTCGATTCGATCTTTCACCTTCTACATAATGAGATTTTCATGTTCATTTTCCGAAAGTGCTTTGCATATTGATATCATACATAGTGCATTTTCGTGATATTTTAATTGAATCAATCAAATATTTAATGTCAATAATTGACGATCGATTCATACGGAATATAATTTTCGTATAATTTCGAATAATCACCGTGAAAATTCACGTGGAAAATTAAGAGTCGCATTGCACAATTTCCACATTCTATCACCTGTGCATAAACATAGAGTACACGATTTTCGACGCATATTCATCTCACACAATTACCATATTCGAAAAGTCAATAAATTCAACACGTGTGCATGATTTTTTTTCTCTCTATTCGTGCAGACTTAGCACTTGTGCTATTGGCCACACCCTCACATCAACTTTCTCTTCTCCGAAACCGAAGAAGTACCCGAGCAACTCAGAAACGCATCTCAACATTGTATCTGCTTAAAAAAAAGAAAACAAATTCACGAATCTGAATTTTCGATCGAATCAGTATTCTCTTCGGGTATAGGATCGTTTGCGTACAACCAGTTGCAAGTGCAATTTACATAAGTGTCTTTTATTTAGCTTAACGTACTTTTTTTTGCGCTGGTCGTGTCTTAGCATAATCAGAGTTGATATATATGAGTTTATTACTCAATATCCGTACGACACATGCTCGGTAATAATTATTAACGTTGAGCAAGAAGCTGCACGTTAGTTCTTACCACACAAATGCTCGTGTAACACATCCAACAGTCACGAGATGCATTATATTCACAGCACCGAAACGTTCAATAGCTCTTCATATAAAAAAATCATTTATATAAATTTTAATTAAACAATAAATCTCATTATGGTTAAACACACTTTTTATGATTTATTTTGCAATTTAGCGCTTTCTAACTTCAATCGAACTTCTTGTACACACTTTAAATTTAATCATCACTTATTTTAATTAAATAAATTTCCACAATGTCGCGTTTTTAAAGCAAACTGAGCATCGAATGCCATTCCCATCGGGAGATCTCCCTTGATGTCTCGTGACGATTTTTACTTTTCATAATTGAGGTCGTGCGAAATTCTCTCATCCGTGTATGTGAACTCGACCGCACAAAGACGCCAACGACTGTGATGAAAAGCCATATTATTGCGAAGGTCGGAAAATGAAAAATTCAACTCGATTCGATTGACAAAAGTGTAACGATCTCTACACGGTGGCGCAAAAGCGCGATTCCGATCAGCCTTCGCGTAATGGCGAGTTCACATGTTACCGTTTTCGACAATTTTATTGAGCAACGCGGTATCCCTTCACATTCTTTTTTTATTCTTATTATTTGGCAATAGTTCTTTTTTGTTTATGAGGCGGTTGTGTGTACTTCGCGTTCACTACTCTGTCGTTTGTATGAGATGCTGAGTGCTGTATCTATTGAACAATGATGGAAGATCTCTGGCCTTAATGGCGCGATGGATATTCAAAGTGAAATATGTCGTCTTCACAAAGCAATTTTGTTTTTCGTGCTAAGCAATAAAGAATCTCTATTTGTTTATTGTTCATGCGTAAATGAAAGAAAGTTTAATTCAATCAAAATTCATAAAGTAACAAGCGGGGCTGTAGAGTTGAGTCCGGAAAAATGTGTTTTCCGGATTTGTGAAAATGTATATATTTATCCTTAGCTTTTATTCAATTGGCAGGCAAAAGCAAACTTCTACTTCAATTATAAATTTAGAGCTCTGATTTTTTCCACGAATCCACAGCCCTGGTACAAATGCAGAATCATCATACGAAATTCGTATTCGTAACTGCTCCGTACAGAAACGATCACGTGCCAATCACAACGATACAACGGTTACTAGCGATCATCGATCTTTCGATCTCTCTTCCTACACCAAACGGATACATCCTCGATTTTCAATCTCAACAAGGACCGGGGTCAGACTAGAGTCATCATCTCTGGCATGCAACAAACAGCCTGTCGCTCCTTCGCAACACAATAGCACAAGTTTATCAGAGTTTTCTCACAGGCGAAGTGTGCGCGCCCACGTGGGAACTCGTCTGGAGCAACAATCGAGCCGATATTACTCGCTCCGAACCGAGCATGATATAAAATACAGAATTATTCGGTTGCTGTACGTATTATATTATATGTGTGTTGTCGTTAGCGTGAAGCAATCCATATGAGGCAACGCATTGTCTTAGCGCTGTGGGTGTTGAGGCAATGCGGGGCGCGATAAACACCCAACTATCCCACATTTTATGAAATTGCTGTACGTATGTAAAAATCGACTTCGACCAGATAACAGAAGCGGCTTCTGCGAAATCGACTGCTTCGTTATTTTATTACATGCATGATCTTTCGCAAATTTAATCTGATTTTTTTACTCTGACGACACCGAGTTGTTGCATCGTTCGTATTGTCGTTTGTTTTCCGTAGGTTTCTAATCGTTTCCTAGTCGTTTACGCGGTTCGCTTTTACCAGAAATTGAATTATAGTCGAGAGGAAATGTCCGGATTGATTCGGCGGATGTAATAATTTTGTCGTCGGATCGGTAAGTCGCATGTGCTTTGATGTCCACGTGTGGAATAAATGGTTAATGGAGAAAGTTAGACCATGTGATTTTCCGTTTTTTTATTATCGGTTGAAATTGAGCGTTTTCCGTTCGCATTTGATTCGTTATATAATCTTATGTTTTATTCAATAGTTTATGATTTGGTTAAGTGCGATTGGTATGTAAATTATAGTTGTAGACACGTCTGATTACAAATCATTTTCATTCAAAGCAGTTCGATAAATTTGTGAGTTTGAAAATAAGCGATTAAATTTTTCACATACAAATCATATATAAAATTTGAGAAATCGATACTATTTAAATTAAAATTCAAAATAATAGTTTGACATGAAAAACCTTCAATTTTCCCAACCAACCTTCATTTTAAACGCATCGTACTCGCTTATGAACATGTCGAACATAGATCCAGATCATTAAATTCGCGTCGAGAATGCGATTTCAGCCTTCGAAGGAGGCAATTGCATTTTCGAGGTCTGTCCCATTGTGAGCCAGTTGTTATTTTTGTGGTTGTTGCTCTTCGCGTCGCCAACATTCACCCATTGCCACAGCCTGAAGGCCGTACTCCAGCTGCTTTTGCTTTTGCTTCGAATCTTTGTCGACGATCATGTAAATGAAGCTGACTTAAACTCATATTGGACACCCACTATAGACGTATTGTCTATATGTAAATGTTTGTCGTCTGTTCACTCAAGTCGCTTCTGGGAAGATAGGATAGTATTCGTTGAAATAGAAATTATTCTATGATATAATAATATGCCTTTAACATCTGAATTGATAAGTTTTGAATTGAATACAATGAATGGTTCATAATTGAATGAAATCATTCAGTTATCAAATACAAATATGTTTTTTTATTTACATTTAACTATATAATGAATAGTTTCGAATCATAAATAATATTGAAATTAGTAAATGAGATATCTTCTATTTTAGATTAAGAATTTTTTTTCAATATATTGGTTAATTGTTTGATAAGATTTTTTTCCTTAAACTAAGATTTGTCAAGTTAAACCGAATAAGAATTTCAAAATATCATTTATGTTTAAAAATATGATTTCACAAACAATTAGGATTTCATTGAAAATTTCACTGTGACAAATCAATACATAATAGAAAACTTGCGAATCCATCTCCTGGTGATTGCTATCGAGAAAATCGCACTTAGCACCGATTGACCTAATGGAAACTCGTCAGTTACGCAAGAAATAAACACGAAATATTTATTGAGTAACGGCAAAGCATTCAGAGGCATTAGCATTCGCATATTTAGCCTTTTTTCTCTTCCGTACCAGTTCGAATGGGCGAGTCTGCGACCGAGACGAACACGCCCAATAAAAAAACCATGATCATCAACTTGTAATATGCGGTCCCATTTTCTTCAATAGTCATAATTAATATCGAAGAATGGCCATCGTTTAATATTCATCAGTCGTATCGAAGAAATATTCTCTCGCAGCACTGATTGAATAATTTGTTCGATCTAAAATGCAATGAAATTTTACGAGTGCTTTATTTTTGTTACAGGCTGGGAACTAAAAGGATTGTACTGTTATAAGATTTTTAATATCAAACATTCATGGGAAAAAGCGGCCGAATTATGCAGAAGGTATTATAAATTAATGATTGAAAATATAACATTATTTTATCAATTTTCAATATAAAACTTTTTTTTATTGTAGATACGGAAGCGAACTGATGGTAGTGGAATCTTATATGGAAAACAATATGACTGCTCTTATGGCGAACGGTATAGGTCCTCATTATTGGCTCGGATTGGCTTCTGTAGACGATTTGAGAACCAATACGTTAGAATCGGCAGCTGGAGGACTAGTCTCTCAGTATGCAGGGTTCTGGGATTTAGAACAACCTAATCCTAAGGCTGGAGAATGCGTTGATGTCACTCTTATGGGTAATCAACAATCTTGGGAGCTTACCACTTGCGAATCTCTTCTTCCTTTCATGTGCAGAATGAACGCATGTCCAAACGGTTTGTATTATTGAATTATTCGAAAATATTCCTCTTAGATTATTTTCTGATAATCGTTTTGTTGTAGGTTCTTTCCATTGCTCAAATGGTAGATGCATTAATGCTGCTTTCAAGTGCGACAAACAAGACGATTGCGGAGATGCTTCTGATGAAATTGACTGTCCTGCTAATTGTCATTATTATATGGCGAGCAGCGGAGATGTCGTGGAAAGTCCTAGCTATCCTCATAAATATTTACCATTGAGTGATTGCAAATGGACATTAGAAGGACCTCAAGGACACAATATCGTCCTCCAGTTTCAAGATTTCGAAACTGAAAAAACTTTCGACACGGTTCAGATTTTAGTTGGTGGTCGTACTGAAGATAAATCAGTAAATTTGGCTACACTTTCCGGTAAACAGGAGTTGTCTAACAAGCTGTTCGTATCTGCCTCGAACTTCATGATAATTAAGTTCAGTACAGATGCATCGGTAGAACGAAAGGGATTCAGAGCTTCATGGAAAACTGAACCGTCTAGCTGTGGAGGAACCTTGAGAGCTACCCCACAAGGACAAGTATTGACATCTCCTGGATACCCAAATCATTACCCAGGTGGCCTCGAATGCCTGTATATTATTGAAGCTCAACCTGGAAGAATTGTCACTTTAGAAATTGATGACTTTGATCTCGGAATTGATAGAGATTATGTTTTGATTCGTGACGGCTCATCTCCTTCTAGTCCGATACTTGCTAGACTTACTGGCTCTGCTGATGATAATCAACGAGTAGTCATGTCTACCTCAAATAATTTGTACCTATATTTTAAGACTAGCTTAGGAGATTCGAAGAAAGGTTTTAACATCAAATATTCACAAGGATGTAAAGCTACAATAATCGCTGCCAATGGAACTTTAACTTCTCCAGCTTTCGGTCTCGCCAATTACCCTAGTAATCAGGAATGTATTTTTAAAATAAAGAATCCAAAACGAGGACCAATCTCATTGAAATTCGACGACTTTTCAATTCATAAATCTGACGTTGTTCAAGTATTCGATGGATCAAGCACTAGTGGTTTGAGATTGCACTCTGAAAATGGCTTTGTGACCAGACCTAAAATTACATTAACTGCTTCGAGTGGTGAAATGCTCATCAGATTTGTCACCGATGCTCTGCACAATGGAAAAGGATGGCAAGCAACATATTCAGCTGATTGTCCACAGTTGCAACCAGGAATTGGTGCATTGGCATCTAACAGAGATACTGCTTTTGGAACAGTCATAACTTTCTCGTGCCCGATGGGACAAGAATTCGCTACAGGAAAACCTAAAATTACTACAACTTGCTTACCCGGTGGAAATTGGTCAGTAACTTACATCCCCAAATGCCAAGAGGTTTATTGCGGCCCAGTTCCTCAAATAGATAATGGTTTCTCGACTGGTTCTACGAATGTAACTTATAGAGGAATAGCAAAATATCAATGTTATGCTGGTTTCGCTTTCTCGCCGGCCGTACCTGTCGCAGAAATATCTTGCTTGGCTGATGGAAGATGGGAAAAACAACCATCTTGCTTGGCTTCTCAATGCGAACCTTTACGTGACGTACCTCATGCGAACATATCAATTTTGAACGGTGGAGGAAGAAGCTATGGTACAATTGTAAGATACGAATGTGATCCAGGATATATCCGCACCGGTCGACCAGTACTTCTTTGCATGAGCAATGGAACGTGGTCTGGTGAAATTCCAACATGTTCAAGAGCAACTTGTCATAAATATCCAGAAATCAAGAATGGATTTGTAGTTGATTCCACGAGAACGTATTTATATGGAGATGAATTACGTGTTCAATGTTACAAGGGATATAAAATCATAGGATCCAGCATACTCAAATGCGGAGCAAATCAAGAATTTGAAGAACCTCCTAGATGCGAAGGTACTACATTATTATCATTAATATTCAGGTAGTAACTAATAAAATATTTAATATATTTATTTTGTGCAGATATTAACGAATGTTCGAGCAGCCAATGTGATATAGCATCTACTGAATGCAAAAACGTCCCTGGAGGCTTTTCTTGTACTTGCAAAGATGGATTTTTGCCTAGTTTAGAATGCAGGCCTGTTAGTGATTTAGGTTTGATTTCTGGTGGAATTCCTGACGACTCAGTTACTGTTTCGACATCTGAGTTAGGTTATTCTAAAGGAGTATGTGTTTTTTTTTATTGAATAGATTGGCATCATATAAAATTTTCTAATTTGATTTGAAATCCAACAGATGGTGAGATTGAACAACGGTGGTGGTTGGTGTGGAAGTAATATAGAACCTGGTACAAATTGGGTTTTATTGGATCTTAGAGCACCGATGATCATCAGAGGTTTCCGCACTATGAGCGTCATAAGGGCTGATGGAAGCATCGCATTCACATCTGCTATAAGAATTCAATACACCAATGATTTGACAGATGTGTTCAAAGATTACACAAATCCTGATGGAACTGCTGTTGAATTTCGTGTTTTGGAGCCAACATTGTCTGTTTTGAATTTGCCCATGCCAATCGAAGCTCGATATGTTAAATTTAAAATACAAGATTATATTGGTGCCCCATGTATGAAACTAGAAGTTATGGGGTGCACTAGATTGGAATGTCTCGATATAAACGAATGTGCCGTAAATAATGGTGGCTGTGATCAAAAATGCATTAATAGGTATGGATAAAATTAATTGTAAAGTTTGATATACTTATTAAAGTAAACTAATTACATATTTTATTTCAGTCCTGGAAACTTTTCTTGTGGATGCAACATTGGATACGAATTATATATGGGCAATGGAACAGCTGGATTCAATATAGAACCGAGTGAATCTGGAGAACGAGATGGAGATACTTTCCAAAGAAATAAATCATGTGTTCCAGTTATGTGTCCTATGCTTACTTCTCCCGAAAATGGAAAACTTCTTTCAACAAAGGATAAATACCATTTCGGAGATTTGGTGAAATTCCAATGTGATTTTGGATATGTAATGGCTGGATCATCATCACTCATGTGCACATCTTCTGGATCATGGAATGGTTCAGTTCCAGAATGTCAATGTAATAAATCATTTACATATTTAATGTGTAACATTAATACCAAAATCTATTTTACTAATTGTTCAATTTTATAGATGCTCGTTGTGTCACTTTGTCTGACGATCGCAAAGATGGATTACAAATTATTCGTGCTGATCCTGATAACGTTTTGGTGCCATTTAGAGAAAATGTAACAATCACATGCAAAACTCCTGGAAGATATTTGAGAAACACTGCATCATCTGGTTTCAGACAATGCGTTTATGACCCTAAGCCTGTAAATATTACAATTATTTCTTTCAATTTTAAATTCCTAACAGCATTTATGAAAAATTGTGTTATATTTGCAGGGACTTCCTGATTATTGGCTCTCAGGATCTCAACCGGGTTGTCCACGCAAAGAATGTGGTGCTCCTCAGCCAACTCCAGGAGCAGAATATGGTCAATTTCCAGATACAAAATACCAGAGTTCATTTTTCTTTGGATGCCAAAATACCTTTAAATTAGCTGGAGAAACTAGTAAACACGATAATGTTGTCAGGTAATTTACATTATAAGATACCTAGTTTTCAATAAATTATCAACACACAACACATCATAATATATTTTAAAAAATCTTTCCATAGATGTCAAGGAAACGGTATTTGGGATTTTGGAGATCTTCGTTGTGAAGGTCCAGTGTGTGAAGATCCTGGTCGTCCAGCTGATGGATTCCAAATTGCCAGAAGTTACGAACAAGGCTCAGAAGTTTTATTCGGATGTTCACGTCCAGGATACATCTTAATTAATCCAAGACCCATTACCTGTGTGCGATCTCCTGAATGCAAAGTCATCAAGCCTTTGGGTCTCGCATCTGGAAGAATTCCTGATTCAGCTATTAATGCTACATCCGAAAGGCCAAATTATGAAGCGAAAAATATAAGATTAAACTCTGTGACTGGTTGGTGTGGAAAACAAGAAGCCTTCACTTATGTCAGCATAGATTTAGGAAAAGTTTTTAGAGTGAAAGCCATTTTAGTCAAAGGAGTAGTAACTTCCGATATTGTTGGAAGACCAACTGAAATTCGCTTTTTCTATAAACAAGCAGAAAGTGAAAATTATGTTGTCTATTTCCCGAATTTCAATCTTACTATGAGGGATCCAGGAAATTATGGAGAACTCGCCATGATCACTCTTCCCAAATACATTCAAGCTAGATTTGTCATCTTAGGTATTGTGAGCTTTATGGATAACGCTTGTTTGAAAGTAGAATTGATGGGTTGTGAAGATGAACCGAATGTGGACTATCAACCTCTACTTGGTTATGATTATGGATATTCACCATGCGTTGGTAAGTTATTCAATAATAATTTTCATTGTTATTTTTGTAAAACATGAATTCAATTAAACTCTCAATTGTTTTCAGACAATGAACCACCTGTATTCCAAAACTGCCCTCAACAACCATTAGTAGTGCAAACAGATGCAAACGGAGGATTCCTACCTATTAATTTCACTGAACCAACAGCCATTGATAATTCTGGCTCAATTGCCAGATTAGAAGTAACTCCACAGCATTTCAGAACCCCTATTCAAATCTTCAATAATATGGTAGTTAAATACGTCGCATTTGATTACGACGGAAATGTAGCCATTTGTGAAGTCAATATCACAGTTCCTGATAATACACCACCTAAATTAAGCTGTCCACAAAGTTACGTTATTGAATTAATCGACAAACAAGATAGTTACGCTGTTAATTTCAATGAAACCCGAAAACGAATAAACACGACTGATGCATCAGGAGAAGTCTTCTTGAAATTCGTTCCAGACAGAGCTATCATTCCAATTCATGGATTTGAAAATGTCACCGTTATTGCTTCAGATAAATATGGAAACAAAGCTCAGTGCCACTTCCAGGTTAGATAGATTTTCCATTCCTATCTTTTCAAACAGCTTTAACGCTACTAATATGCATATTACTTTTTAGGTATCAGTTCAAGCAACTCAATGTGTTGACTGGGAATTATCAGCGCCTGCAAATGGAGCATTAAATTGCTTACCAGGTGATAAAGGAATTCAATGCATTGCAACATGCAATCCGGGTTATAGATTTACAGACGGTGAACCAGTTAAAACATTCTCTTGTGAGAAAAAACAATTATGGACTCCAACATCAGTCGTTCCCGATTGTGTTTCTGAAAGTGAATAAATTTCTTTTATATTAATACATCTTATATAATATTTATAGCATTTTCAACAATAATAATTTTTTTTTCAGATACTCAACAAGCTGCATATCAAGTTGTAGCAGGTGTGCAATATAGAGCCTTGGGTGCTGTATCTAATGCTTGCTTACCTCAATACAAAGATCTATTAGCTCAATATGATAACACATTGAATTCAAGACTCAGTGAAAGATGTTCAGCTATCAACATCAATATTAATGTGACCTTCGTTCGAGTCGTTCCAATTCTTATGGATGAGAATGTAGTCAAAATGGACTTCATCTTAGACATTGTGCCATTCATTAAACAACCACAATTATACGATCTGTGTGGCTCGACCCTTAAATTGATATTTGATCTGTCTGTACCATATGCTGGAGCTTTGATCGAACCTTTGTTGAATGTTTCGAGCATTGGAAATCAATGCCCACCTTTACGAGCAATTAGAAGTACGACAAATCGAGGATTTAGTTGTGGGACAGGAGAAGTTCTAAACATGGATACAAACGATGTTCCTAGATGCTGTAAGTTTATTTATATGAAAATGATTGAATCAAAAATATAAATATGTACCTATATCATTTCTAATTTTTCATTTCAGTGCATTGTCCTGCTGGTACTTTTGCTGGAGAAAAACAGAAAGCTTGTACAACATGCCCAAGAGGATTTTACCAAAATCAAGCTAGACAAGGCTCTTGCGTAAGATGTCCACAGGGTACTTTCACAAGAGAAGAAGGATCAAAGAGTGTTCAAGCTTGTATTCCTGTTTGTGGATATGGTACTTATTCCCCTACCGGTTTGGTGCCGTGTCTTGAATGTCCACGCAATAGCTACACTGGAGAACCTCCATCTGGCGGATTTAAAGATTGCCAAGCTTGTCCTGCTAATACTTTCACTTATCAACCCGCCGCACCTGGAAAAGATAGATGCAGAGCCAAATGTGCTTTGGGTACATATTCGTCTACAGGACTTGCTCCGTGTTCTCAATGCCCCAAGAACTTCTATCAAAATGTTGTTGGAGAAACCACTTGTAGTGAATGTCCATCGAATATGAAAACTCTTGCAATTGGATCAACGGGAATAGATGAGTGTGTAGCGGTAGAATGTTCAAGTGGAGCATGTCAACACGGTGGTTTATGTATACCGAAAGGACATGGAGTTCAGTGTTATTGTCCTGCTGGTTTCTCAGGTCGAAGATGCGAAATTGATATGGATGAATGCGCAAGTCAACCATGCTACAACGGCGGTACTTGCACCGACCTTCCTCAAGGATATAGATGCCAATGTCCACCTGGATATTCTGGAATAAACTGCCAAGAGGAAAAATCTGATTGCAGAAACGATACTTGCCCAGAGAGAGCCATGTGCAAAGATGAGCCTGGATATAATAATTATACTTGCTTATGCAGATCTGGCTACACCGGAATCGATTGTGATGTTACTGTAAGATTCACTATATTTTTAGAATATATGATTTTTTCTAAAATTGTTACAATTTTTTAAACATTGTTTCACAGATCGATCCTTGCAATGCTGATGGAAACCCATGTGTTAACGGTGCAACATGTATTGCTTTGCAACAAGGCCGATATAAATGCGAATGTTTACCGGGATGGGAAGGTCAAAAATGTGAAATAAACACGGATGATTGTGCTGAAAGACCGTGTCTCCTAGGTGCCAATTGTACAGATTTAGTAGCTGATTTCAGCTGTTCATGTCCTCCAGGATTCACAGGAAAACGTTGCCAAGAGAAAATAAATCTGTGCTCTCCGGATCCTTGCAAAAACGGCGTCTGTGTTGACAGACTATTCTCTCACACATGCATTTGTGATAGCGGATGGACTGGATCATCTTGTGAAGTCAATATAAATGACTGTGCTAGCATGCCTTGTGAAAATGGTGGACACTGCATCGATATGGTTAATGGATTTACGTGCAACTGTGAAGTAGGTTACACTGGAAAACGTTGCCAGCACACTGTTGATGATTGTGCTGCAGAGCCTTGCCAGAACGGGGCTACATGTATCGATCAGTTAGATGGATTCACTTGCAAATGTCGACCAGGGTTCGTTGGTCTCCAATGTGAAGCTGAAATCGATGAATGTCTAAGCGAACCTTGCAATCCAATCGGCACTGATCGCTGTGTTGATTTAGATAATAAATTCATGTGTATGTGCAGAGAAGGATATAGCGGAGAGTTTTGTGAGAATAATATTGATGATTGTGCAATCGATCCTTGCTTGAATGGTGGTGTATGCCAAGATGAAGTTGGAGGTTTCAAATGCGTTTGCCAACCAGGATGGGCAGGAGATAGATGTCAAAATGATATTGGGGCATGCAGCAATTTGCCTTGCCAAAACAATGCCAATTGCATTGATCTTTTCCAAGATTATTTCTGCGTGTAAGTTTTTTTAAATGCATATATGCTAGTAGGTACATCATAAAAATTTATTTTCAAATCCACGATTTTCATTTCAGATGTCCGAGTGGTACAGATGGAAAGCAATGCGAAACTGCTCCAGAGCGTTGTATTGGAAACCCTTGCATGCATAACGGAAAATGCCAAGACTTTGGATCGGGACTCAATTGCTCTTGCTCCAGTGATTATACAGGTGTCGGTTGCCAATATGAATATGATGCGTGCGAAGCAGGCGATTGCAAAAATGGTGCCACGTGTATTGATGAAGGACAAGGATATACCTGCTTATGCACACCAGGTTTCACGGGAAAGAATTGTGACAAAGATATCGTTGATTGTAAAGAAAACTCATGCCCACCTTCTGCTGTATGCATAGATCTTCCTGGAAGATTTTATTGTCAATGTCCATTCAATTTGACTGGAGATGATTGCAGAAAATGTTAGAAAACTTTATCTTCATCTTACTAATATTACTAGATTTGCAAAATAATTTATTTTTGTGCATTGTGATTTTACAGCTATCAGCGTAGATTACGACTTATACTTCAGTGATCCTCTCCGTTCTAGTGCCGCTCAAGTTGTTCCATTCTACACCGGTGAAACTCAAGGATTGACTATTGCCATGTGGGTTCAATTCACACAACAAGATGAAGGAGGAACCTTCTTTACAATGTATTCAGTGAGGTAATTGTGAAAATATAATGAAAAATATATTCACCGTTGATTATTTAATCCTAAACTCATTATAAATTTAGCTCTGCACATATTGCCAATGGTCGCCGTCCATCAGTGCAAGCTCATTCTAATGGAGTTCAAGTATCACTCTTCCCTGAATTGCAAGATGTTTATTTGAGCTTTGGAGAATATGCTACTATTAATGATGGACAATGGCATCACATTGCTTTAGTTTGGGATGGTGCCAACGGAGGAGAAATTGTACTAATAACAGAAGGCTTAATTTCCAGTAAAATCGAAGGCTATGGAAGTGGTAAAAAACTTCCACAACAGTAAGATTTTTTCAATCATTATAAGATAGTATACATTATAATATTTCAAATTAATATTGTAAAATAACTATTTCAGTGCTTGGGTTACTCTTGGTAAACCTCAATCAGACAATCCTAAAGCATACACTGAAGCCGGATTCCAAGGACACATGACCAAAGTTCAAGTTTGGAATCGTGCTTTGGATGTAACATCAGAGATTCAAAAACAAGTCAGAGACTGCCGAACTGAACCAGTATTATATGGAGGTCTAATTCTCACATGGGCCGGATACGAAGATACTATTGGTGGAGTTGAAAGAATTGTTCCATCACATTGTGGCCAACGAGTTTGTCCTAATGGATATTCTGGAAATAAATGCCAACAGCTTCAAGTTGACAAAGTAAATTAATATATTTTCTATAATTTCTATGCAAATGTGTTTTTCAATTGATCTTACTGATGAAATTGATTATTTTCAATAAAGGAACCACCTAAGGTAGAAAGGTGTCCGGGAGATTTATGGGTCATCACTAAAAATGGATCTGCTATTGTGAACTGGGACGAACCCCAATTCAGCGACAATGTAGGAATCGTGAAAATTGAAGAAAAATCTGGATATAGACCGGGACAAACGTTACTTTGGGGATCATACGATATATCATACGTAGCAGTAGATCAAGCTGGAAATGCTGCTAGCTGTACATTTAAAGTTACTGTATTATGTGAGTTTAAATCATTTTGTAATAAAAATATTATTTTGATGGAATGGATAGTACCTACTTACATTTTCATAAATATTAAATTTCAGCCGAATTTTGCCCGTCTCTTGCTGATCCAGTTGGAGGTTCACAATCTTGTCGCGACTGGGGAGCAGGTGGCCAATTCAAAGTCTGTGAAATATCTTGCAAGCCTGGATTAAGATTTTCTCAACAAGTACCACCATTTTATACATGCGGAGCAGAAGGTTTTTGGAGACCTACGATAGATCCCTCAATACCAATGTTATATCCAGCATGCTCGCGTAACTATTTATTTACTTACTATTTTCTATCTTATTATTTAATTGATTTCAAATATTATTTTCTTTTTAATTTAGCATCTACTCCAGCTCAAAGAGTTTTTAAAGTATCTATGCTTTTCCCAAGTTCCGTTCTTTGTAACGAAGCCGGTCAAGGTGTACTACGGCAAAGAGTAAGGAATGCTGTGAATCAATTGAATCGAGATTGGAACTTCTGCTCCTATTTCGTTGACGGTATTTTTTTCCCCATTAATTGATTCATTTTGTAATAAGTGAAAAATATCATATTTTTATATAATAAATAGGTACAAGGGAATGTAAAGAATTGGATATTAATGTGAAATGCGATCAAAGAGCCAGCAGAACTGCAAGACAAGTCACACAATCTCCTAATGAAAAAGATGGTGGAACATATGTATTAGATGCAATTTTACCAGTTGAAGAGTAAGATATAACAATATTTTTACTGAAGTACACACCTATATAAAACACTGAGCACATTTTTTTCAATAATCTTTCTGAAAAAGTCACTCTGACTGATTTCATATGTAGAAAATCTCAAATCACTTCATTTTTTTCATGTATTTTTGTTTATTGTATGCTTTTGATGTTTCTATGTTCTAATCACAATGAATGCACATTCACTTATCACATTATGCACATTTTGTATATTCTTCACCAAGAGTGTTTTTGTCTCATTATATGTACAGAAAAAGTATTAAAACTACAAAAGTCCATAAAATTATACACCTACCAAAGGAAAGATTTAAGATAAAAATACACATATTCCTACATACATTCCTATATCATATCATTTAGACATAAAAATAAGTAGATTTTGTAGTTACTCATTGTGCATGTGGTATTTCTATTCGTCTTTAGGAACAAGAAAGGTCGAGAAGGAAGACAAGCAAGTGATACCTATGGTATTCAAATCTCTTTCCCAGCTTCAAAGTAAGTAAATGAAAAATTTTGTATTAGTATTTTGAAACTTAAGGTTTTTATTGTTAAGTTTCAAATTTTGTAATAAATATATATTTTCAAATCAGTAGGAATCTTAAAATTTTACATTGCACACTATTTGTTGTGATAAAAAACTGCATGTGATTTATGTTTTGTAAAATAAAACTTCATTTTTTTTCTCTAAATTACTAACCATAATTATTTTGATCCTAAAATCATATTAAGTGTTATGAGATTTAAAATGAAACTAAAAAAAAAACATAAAATCTCAAATATAAACTGTGTTTTTAGTGATCCAGTTGTACATTCCGGAACAAATGAAAGATCAACAGTTCAACGACTATTAGAGAAATTGATACTCGAAGAAGATCAGTTCGATGTTAAAGATATTTTACCTAATGTAGTACCTGATCCATCATCCCTAGAACTAGTTTCTGATTACGCTTGCCCCTTAGGTCAAGTAGTAATGGCCCCCGATTGCGGTAAATAAATTACAATATGAATTAATCAAACATGCTTTACATTCAATCTTATTTGTTCTTTATAATATTCTAGTACCATGTTCTGTTGGTTCATTCTATAATGCCGAAAGTGGTAAATGTTCTATGTGCCCACTTGGAACATATCAATCAGAAGCTGGACAACTTCAATGTATTGCATGTCCTCAAATAGCCGGACAACCAGGAGTGACTAATGCTCCTGGAGCTCGTAGTGCAGCAGATTGCAAAGGTATATTTAAATTTGAATACATGATTTACTCATGTAAATCCTAATATAAAAATATTTTTTTGTTAATATAGAACGATGCCCGGCTGGTAAATATTATGATGGAGAGGCTGGATTGTGCCGACCATGTGGACATGGATCATTCCAACCTCACGAAGGAGCTTTCTCATGCCTGCCATGCCCACGTGGACAAACTACACGTAACCAAGAAGCAGTATCCGATCAAGAATGCAGAGATGAATGTCCACCGGGTATTTATATATTCACATTCATTAAAATTTAATATAGAATAAACATAGGCACACTTATATGTATTACTTTCAACACTCATATTCAATTAATATCAAGGAATGCAACTGGGTAGCAGCGGAGAATGTGAAGCTTGTCCCCGTGGAACTCTTCGTGCAACTGGTGCAAGAGCATTGTGTACTCCATGCCCAGCTGGAACAACAACTGCAGCAAGAGGAGCGTCTAGTCCTGATCAATGTACACTGCCAATTTGTAAACCAGGTAAACAATTCACTTCAAACTTAACATACCTAAATAGTAGATTTTCTAAAACATAAGATTAATATCATTTTCGAAAAATAAAGGTTCATATTTGAACGGCACACTAAATAGTTGTATTGCCTGCAAAAAAGGAAGTTATCAATCTGATTACCAACAGACTAGTTGTTTGCCATGCCCGCCTAATACGAGCACTAGAGGTCCTTCATCGGTAAGATTTAAATAATTAATTTCTATTTGTTTCTGTGATACTGGAATATTTTTACATATCTTTTGTCATATCAGATTTCTCAATCCGAGTGCACGAACCCATGTGAAATGGAAGGACCTGAAATGCATTGTGATACCAATGCATATTGCCTTCTGTTGCCGGAAACAGGAGAATTTAAATGCCAGTGTAAACCTGGTTACAATGGAACTGGAAAAGCTTGCACAGGTATTTTTTTTAATTCTACCAATAAATACCAATGAGTTCATTTATTCATAAAACATTAAATTTTAGATGTCTGTCTTGGATATTGTGAAAATGATGGTCAATGCATCAAAGATTTGAGAGGACAACCCACTTGTAGATGCATTGGCAGTTTCACAGGTCGACATTGTGCAGAAAAATCAGAATTCGCATACATCGCAGGTGGAATTGCTGGAGGTGTTATTTTCATTATATTTATAGTACTGCTTGTCTGGATGATTTGCGTCAGGTTAGTAACTTAAATACACTTTCACCCCTTCCTAATTCATGAAAAGAGTTTTGAAAATACATGTTATATTTTATTTGTCTTCAGATCTAATAAGAAGAAGGAACCCAAGAAAACAATGACTCCTGCAATCGACCAAAACGGTTCTCAAGTGAACTTCTATTATGGTGCCCACACACCATACGCTGAATCAATCGCTCCATCTCACCATTCAACATACGCTCATTATTATGATGATGAAGAAGACGGTTGGGAAATGCCTAACTTTTACAATGAAACATATATGAAAGACAGTTTACACAATGGTGTAAATGGCAAAATGAATAGTTTAGCTAGATCAAATGCCAGTATTTATGGAACAAAGGAAGACTTATATGACAGACTGAAACGACATGCATATCCTGGCAAAAAAGGTAATTAATTTGACAAAAGAAAATATCTACTTAAGAATTATATTTTCATAAATATGTATAATATTCGGCTTTTGTTTTTCAGATAAAAGCGATAGCGATAGTGAAGGACAGTGAAAATTTTTTTTTGAAAATCATTAAGGAACAATACATATAGAAAACTCATTCGAAGTTATAGAATACTCACATTCATCTACTCAACTTTAATTAGAATTTCATGTTTTGTGTAGTATTCTTTTGTAAAAACCAATTTACTCCGAATTCTTCATGAAAAATATTCAACACTACATTCATCTAACGGCTGATGAATATTTTTCGAGTCTTTTTTGAATTGCATTTTTATTTTCTTAATTTAAAAATACCAATTATACGAATATTTGATTCTGAGCCGACACACACAACTGAAACACAATATTTGTGTTATTATAATTAAAACAATGCTCAAAACATTAGTGTGTGAATTATGGGCACTGCCATACAAACATTTTAGATCAAATTAGGTCACAAAAATTAGGTACTTTGGCAACATTGCTCACAAATTATGCGTATGTTCATATGTAAAACATTTAGAATATTGTGAAATATCTAATCAACACATAATATGTATCTATGAGATACTTGTATGAAAGGTGAAGTTTTATCTTCAGCGGATGTAGAAGCAAACATCAAAAAGTTTTTTTCTAAATATACCAATTACATTTTTTGGTACCTACGTAATAATTTATCAGTGTTGATTTTCAATTGACATAAGCTCAATGTATTGCATACGAACATTGTCAACATTATTTGGCAAACCTCGCCTAAGTACCTTACATTTTATAGAATATTTTTTTATATAATTATTGACTCTAAGAACTAACCAATTATAATATTTTCTAGTTAACTTTAAGATATATATTTTTGTATATGTGAATTTTATCAACCAATTTAAATTACAATTCATAAGCTGTGCACCTGTAAATAACCCCTATAATGTATTTATATGGAGTTGAGTATTAAAATGAATTGTTTTGTACGTATTTTCAACAATATTTTGTTTAGTGTGATTTATATTTTTTTGCTGAATGTGCTCACCAATGAATTCAATTTGTAAATATTGTGAAGTCAATTATTATATAAATCATCATGATGACGATGAATGAATGGTTTTGTGGATGTTTTGTGAATGATTATTAATTAAGTAGTTTTGTACATTTTATGTTTATATATAATCATATTAAACAAACGAAATAATGTAAAATGCAGTGTAATATTATTATTTATTTTTGAACAATTTTAAATACACCGTTTATTTTATAATAGTTTTCTTGTTAACTGACTTTATAAATCAAATTAATTGTTTATGTATATGTATGTATGAAGAAATGATCAAAATTACAAGATTACTATAGATTTTACTTGATGAATTTTATTCAACAAATTTGAAATTCTATGAATGCATAACATGTTTGTTTTGTTAGTTAAAAAATGAAATTAGAAAATATGTTGAAGAACAGTTGGAAATAAACGAACTGATATATTTAATCAACGTTTTATTTAAAAAAATGCCTTCAAAAATATTGTTTCAATTAAATAATTTTCTTCATATCATATGAAAAAAAATCTTTGTTATTTTGAGTATTTTGCTTGAAATTCAGTCATATATTTTGCTAAAGTTTCAACATTAGCA
This sequence comes from Cheumatopsyche charites, assembly GCA_024721215.1. NCBI lineage: Eukaryota > Metazoa > Arthropoda > Insecta > Trichoptera > Hydropsychidae > Cheumatopsyche > Cheumatopsyche charites. The sequence continues at coordinate 6,862,853 of CM045576.1, read as the reverse complement.
ACTGATACAGCATTATATATGGATGCTCTTACACCACCAACACTCCTGAAAATCGATTTATTTTTTTTTTAGAAAATGCAAATAATATTCAACTATTCATAATGATGTTATACACACCTATGACCTTTTAGATGAATCATTCCCAATCTTTCAGCACCTTTCAAAAATAAATCTTCAAATTTACCTTCAGCACATTCACCTGCAATTCTAAAGGTCACATTCATCCGACTTCTAACATTTCGCTTAACCGTACTGATGAAAAATCCGTTTGAATTATCAATAATATTATAAAGTATTTCAGACTTTTTAATCGAATTTGCTTCCATCCCCCCTAAACCACCATTTTCTTTGATCCATTTGAACACTTCTAACATCACATAAATTCTGAAAATTTAAATATCTAGTGAAGATAATTGAATAATTAATTTTATTGCTTGCAGATAAAAATATATCTTACGCAAAACAGGGAGGAGTATTATATAAAGAATTTTCTTTTGCGTTTACAGAAAAATCTAATATTGCCGGTGTAATGGGTAATGCTGAACCCAATAAATCCTCTCTTACAATCACCAATGTAGCTCCTGCCGGTCCTATATTTTTTTGAGCTCCAGCATATATTATACCAAACTAAATTATTAAGAAAATCTATATGAAGGTATTTAATTATATTTTCAATGTTGTTGAAAATTTGAAGTTAAATAATCTCACCTTTGATATATCTAGCTTCCTTGTCATGATGTCAGAAGACATATCAGCTACCAATGGAACTCCTTTAACGTCTGGTATAAACGGAAATTCTATTCCTGAAATTTAATTAATGTAAATAAATATGAACATATCTTAACGATTATTTAAATAAACTAACAAATAAAGCGTTCAAATATTTACCATCAACAGTTTCATTATAGCATATGTGCACATATGATGCATTTGGATCAAGTTTCCATGTGTTAACATCAGGAATATCTTGGTACTTATCAGTTTTTGGAATCACCATATTTACTTTTCCATATTTTGTAGCTTCTTTAGCTGCTTTTGCAGACCAACTCCCTTGAATATATTTGTGCATCGTTTAAACAAACATTAAATTGCTTGATCAAAAAATTTGTTTGAAAAACAACATGATTTAATGATATCATAATAAAAACCTGTCACAACATAATCTGCTGTTCCAGTTCTAGACATTAAATTCAACGGAATCCCTGCGAACATTCCAGTTCCACCTCCTTGCAAAAACAATATTTTATAGTTATCAGGAACATTGCTGAAAATTTAAAAATTATTCATATTGAATTTAAGAAGAAACAGATTTTTCTTACTTATTGAATAGTAACATACAGCAAATCTTTCACCATTTGTTGACAACTATCATTGATATTTTTATAATCATTGGAACGATGGCTCATTTCCATTACACTTATTTGAGTATTACCATATTTGATCAATTCTTTCTGAACTTTCACCAAAACCTTGAAAAAAAAATTTATCTTATTCCCAAAATTTCATTGAATGACACAAAATCTATTTTCAGCACACTGAAATAAATAGATAATTGATCGTTCTTAAATCAATGAATTAATTAAATTGTTTAGGAAAACAATAATACATACATCGCTATTTAAAGGTCATACCTAGTAAATAAAATTATAATTTGGACGAAATTAGAAAATCGTAACACATTATCTGGGGTCAAAACCAAAACACTAGATAACGAGAAACAATTTAACTATTCGAGCTGCGTTAATTTATCACATGATTTGAGTTGATTTTTAATATTAAAAAATTACCTCTTCGGGAAGTTTGGCTGGACCAGCACCAAAATTAATCACAGACGCCATCCTTTTACGAATAAGTTTGCAGTCAAACTGTAATTGAACAAACCAGTGTGGAATCTCGTCTTCGATGCGAGATCGAGCCTTCGAAACCAGTTCTGAGAATATCAGTCGACGACTGGTCCAAAACAAAATTCTCAGAGAGATTATTTCGAACTACACTGAATTATTGCGCAAACGATGATGTTTGTACAGCGTTCTTATCGTTTGTACAAAAATAATTTCGATTATCAAATAACGTTTTAAATGTTACACGTAAGCATTTACATTTCTTGTGTAGAAACAGATGTTTTTAAATAATATTTTTGAGCCACTTTGTAAAATGATGTAGGTATCTATTTAATTGCCACTGACATTTTGGAAAGATTTACGAGAATTATAGCACATAAATGCACAAAAAAGGATTGTGTATTTTTATAGACTATAATGTTGTTGAGAGTTTATTCAATTTTATAAAAAAAAAATAAAGCAAATAAACCTCGGTATTATTATTTATTTGTATGTAGGTATTTATATTATATTTTATAGTAAATATTGAAAATGAAAATAAAGTTTTTCAAATAGGTACCCAATTAATATATTTGCATATTTCGCAAATAGCATATTTGGTTTGTTCTTTCATCACGAATCCGATTTTAATTTGATCAAATAATTAAACTATAAACGCTCTGCTCAACAATCAAATTTGAATCGTTATTTACGATTAGATAAGACTCAATAATCGATGCCAAATTAGTATTTTCTTTTTTGCACACATAGTTCAGTATGTGGTTCGAAATATAATTGATGACGAAATAAGCCAAAGGGGTCATGTTACATTTTCATCGAAATTGAGATAAGTGGGTAGAGAATTTGCTTTTATAAAAGTATGTTCATGAATTCGGTGCCAAAAGGATATAAACGATTTTGGAACCTGTGCCGATTATGAGATATATCATTAAATCACTTGTTCCCTTCCCAATACATGTAGGTATGTAGGTACCTACACGTTCAACGTTGATAGCATTTTTTTCGAAATCAATATCATGTGACTTGTTCCCCATGGCCTGTTTCGTCGTCAATTAAATTCTTAATTAATCAAATGGTCAATGGCTCGAATTTTGATTGCCTTTCTATTCAACTCACTGATAAGCGCATCTGTAATAAATATGAATTATGTTAACAATTATTGAACTTAGATGCTTTATTTAATTCAGAATCTAAATGAAATTGGTATTTTTTCACAATTGTAAAATTAAGTACTTAATGAAAAAAAAAAACATCGCTCTAACAAATTAATTAAGTAATAATCAACTTCGATTGTTGCTTATACTGTACTTAAATCAATTGCACATTCGAAATTACCGCTTCAGAAACAATGCAAAACGGTCACATTGTTCAAAAATCTTAACTATCAGTATCAGATTATAAATTATGTTCTACACTGAATACAAATTAATTTTAAATTTAATTTGAATAGGTAGATTGGTTAATTTTTTATTAATAAAACTGAAAATTGAACTAAAATAATGAAGTTCAAAGTTTATAAAAAATATCAGCCTATTTAATAACTTTTCATTAAATTTTGTGAAGCATAAGTCATATTTTTAGAGCAAATTGTGCAATTTACCCAAAACGAGACGTCACCGTTGACAGTTGACGTCTGTCAGCCGGAGAGGTTACGATGTCTGGTACGACGCTAGAATCAATTCGATATGAACGTGGAAAACTCAGTATCCTGGATCAGCTTGCTCTACCGGCTCATTCTCGCTACTTACCAGTTGCCGATGTTCAGGACGGATGGAAAGTCATTCATAAAATGCAGGTAGAGATCTTTCGATAACCTCAAAACTCCGATATAAATCTGTCAGTTGTTTGTGTTCTTATAGAATCATAATATTTTCAAACGGCTTCTCTTTTATGAGTTGAAAACTATACAACGACTTGATAAAAAATTTTTTAAACTATCATAGACCCAATAAAACGGGGAATTGAATAAAATTTTACCTAAATGATCCAAATCTAACCTAATTTTGTCATGTTTATATATTAGTATTGGGCTATTTGTTAACTTTTTCACTGTATCAGAATATTTAATGAGTTTAAAAAAAAATATTTGAATACAATGACACTTCCAAATAAAATTCGCCAAAATATAATATTATTATACATGTAAATATCAAATAAATTTTGCCTTGAGTTAGATTTAGTTATTCAATTATGAAGAATACCTATTACATTATATAAGATAATTTTCATGTTTGCTTATTATTCTATGTTGTAAATTATTTTGATGCTGCATTGTGATACAATGTATTTGTTACATGAACTTGATAAATTCCGAAGGTGAGAGGTGCACCCGCTATCGCCATTGTGGGCTGTCTATCCTTGGCTGTGGAACTAGTCAACGAAACTTTAAGTGATAAGAAAACTATGCGACAGGAGGTGAATATTTTAATTTTATCTTTATGACATTTTCTGTTTCATTCATTCACTTTATCATGTGGTTTTGTTTGTATTAAATTGTTTCGCACGTTTTTATTCATCAAATGATATATTGCAAAGATAATTTACTTACCTTTTGTTTTCATTTTTTCACAGATAGAGGGCAAATTAAATTATCTTGTTTCTGCCAGACCTACAGCTGTTAACATCAAACTAGCTGCTGATGATTTAATTGCTTTTTCAAATTCACTGAATGTGGATGAATCAATATCGGCTGAAGATATGAAAGAAAAGTTAGCATATATTTTATAACTTACTTTTAATACAGCCACCCCACATATATTACATAATTACTTCACGTAGATTTTTTTTCGATAGCGTGTGATATTCTTTGTACAAAACATATTGACATAATGACTCTCATTATGAGTGCAATTACTTGCACATAAACTTAAACTAAAATTTGTGGGGATACATGTACATACATACTTATGTATGTATATTTTAATTAAAAAATATTTCTACTATTTCAAGGTTCATCTTACGTATTGAAGAAATGTTACAAAAAGATATCAACGACAACAAAGCAATTGGTAATTTTGGAGCTGAAGCAATTTCAAAACAAACATCGGGTGAAAATGTAAGAATACTAACACATTGCAATACAGGATCATTAGCTACGGCAGGTTACGGTACTGCTCTTGGTGTTATTCGTGCGTTGCATTCTGCCAATAAAATAGGTCTTCAATTTTTTGATAAACATTTATGTCAATAATTTTTATTTGAAATTACAACTAATATTGTTTCAAATATAAAGTTTCCTAGAAAAATATTATAGGCTTATAATTTATGTTGAATATTTCCATAGATCATGTGTATTGCACTGAAACAAGACCATATAATCAGGGTGCGAGGTTGACAGCATATGAACTTGTCCATGAAAAAATTCCTTCAACTTTAATTGTAGACAGCATGGTTTCGGCATTGATGAAAGCCAGAAATATCACTGCCGTTATTGTTGGAGCCGATAGAGTATGTTAATTTATTTTAATTAATAATTGATTCTAGAATATACCTATAAGTTGATTTTTTTATTTGCATGATTCTGTATGCAGGTTTCCTACTAAAAGTTAAATAAATTCCATTTTGAGTTCAATTGAATCAAATCGTTTTAATATGATTGGGATAATTGTATACCTAAAACTGCTTGATTCAATTTTTGAAATATTAAACTCAAAATCAAAAATATTCAATTTGAAGTTGAAATGTACATACATATTTTGTCTAATATCACTAAATAAATCTTTATTGTGTATGAATCAGTTACTATATATAATCTTTTTATAATATTTATAGGTCGCTTCCAATGGTGATACAGCCAATAAAATCGGGACTTATCAGATCGCAGTCATAGCCAAGTATCACTCTGTACCTTTTTACGTAGCAGCTCCTCTTACATCTATAGATTTGTCAATTATTAGCGGAGACCATATAGTAATTGAAGAAAGACCTGAAAAAGAGATGACTCATATCGGTGAACATAGAATTGCTGCGAAAGGTGAATAACAGTGAAATTATTTTTATCGCTACATTTGTTATCCAACTGATTGATTTTAAATTTTTGAATTTAGGCATAAATTGTTGGAATCCATCCTTTGACATTACACCCGCCTCATTAATTACAGGAATTATAACTGAAAAAGGGGTTTTTGAACCTAATATTTTGAAAGAAACCGTTAGCCTTTTAAAGAAGACTGAATAAATATCAATTTTTTTATTGAATTGCAATATTGTTCGATGTCATTATATGACTCTAGTATGCATGTTATAGCTTAAAATATATTGTGAAATATTTTTATATGCAAAAATAATATTTTTTATTACAATCAAATTCTTTTAACAAAGAATCGTTTTTTTATTGATACGAAAATGATCTATCATGAATGTATCAACATAACGGCAAAACATAGGAGAGAATCGGTTGAACTTAAGAAAAAATAAACTATTATTATATTAACTTATACTGTAGGTATAATAAAATAATTTGTATTTTTCTTCATTTACTTATAACTTAATTATTTTTACCGCCAAAATTTGAATTAAAAGTACAATAAATAAATAAACGTTGGTAAACATGTTTGTGATTATTTTGTTTTGTTACCGAACACGAACAGCAAAATCGTAAGAAAAAGAAAATAAAGTATGACGACACAATTTTTGAAAAAATAAAAATAAATATTGAAATAATCCATTATATGAAGCGTTTTAAAGTCTTTAATTGATTATTATTGTTGTAGAGCATTAAAAATAAAACAAATATTTAGCACTATCGGAATGAAGAATAAAATTATTCGAACAGTTTTCGCTCGGAAGTATTAAAAATGCATAAAAAGATGCTAGTTGCATTATTTCAGCTACGAAAGGCAACCACAATTTCAATCCGCTCAAAACTCAAAACGACAAATACAATGCGGCGTTCGCACACGAGGGAAAATATGAGCCCGTCGCAAAATATTTTATTGCGGACGAATCGCGCGACAATTGTGCGTACCTATCGTGAAATATGTACGCCTACGTGTACGCCCATTAGACGCAACATAATAAATTAAAATTTTAATTTATGACAATTTTTAATAACAAATTGAAATTGAAAAGAAGTGAAATTCGGATCGATGAAGCGCGGTAAGTTTTCGCGCTCTGAACGAATCATTAACTGACAATATGAAGATAATGTGGAATACGATAAAAATGTGGAGATCCCGAAGAGGATCGCGGTTCGGCTCGAGTGTGAACGCGCCGTCGCGTTCAAAATGGAAGCGGCGGGGGAAGGGGCGGGAGAGGGGACGAAAGGGAGGGGATAGGGCGACTCGATTCCGATCTTTGTCAGTTGGTGCGCGTGTGCGTGCGCGAGCGGCTGTCGGGTGTCGCGATATGTCCCCGCTCCGTCAACAATAGCGGCGGCCGCGAGCGCAGAGCGGCCCCTGCCCTGCCTGCGCCCCTTCGATCCTCGCGACATCCGCTCGTATCGAACGGCGTCGACGTCGAGGATAGACGGCCGATGCGCTAACCGCCGTCGCCGTCGCCATCGCCAGTGGCCAGCGCTGGGTGCGCCGGACGCCGAACGCCATGCCGCGCGACCCCGGATACGTCATCTTCCTGCTGCTGCTGCTGCCCTACACCGAGAGCGGTGAGACTTCCCTAGCCGTACACATCGCCAACGATATCGCATACAATGGCGCCCCGTCCCGTCCCGCCTTCCCCTCGCCCCCTCGTCCCGCGCCCCGGGTGTTGCGCGCGCCCCACACCCCGCGAGGCCTTTGTCTCGCCGCACTAGAGCCCTTTCCATGTAAAGCTCTTTTCGAGTCTTTCGAAGACTCCGTTCGTCCACTAAACGCAGTCGAGATCTTCGATTCGCAGTAGGCTACGGTCCGGAGCGCCCAGAACCCAGCTGTCAAATTCGTATCGTCGAAGAGCCAGTCATAATGCGTCCGCCTCGGGCTGATTCGATTCGTTTGTTTTTTAAATTGATCGTTTCGATCGATCGCGCTTTATGTAGTTCTTAGCGATTTCTCGATTATAAATTCGAAAAAAATCGATATTTACGATTAAAAAATCGTACCTTTCCGTTTTGTATTTGCCATTTTTGTGATTCGACCAGTCTTATATTTCTGTTATAGATATAAACACTCATCGGACAAAAAAATATGTTTTTTAGTACAGCTAAATCCTATTTTCTACTTACATTAACATTAATCGGTCAACGTACAATTGTGGCGTTCGTAAAATGAAGAAAACTCTCGTTCGTTTGAATTAATTGAATAATAGAACCTCATACTGAGTTTTATATGAACGACCTTATTTCTAAAATGCAGTTTACTGAGAAGCAAAAATAAACATGCGCTTCTATAAGTTAAAATAACAATCTCAAATTGACTAATTATTATTTGAATTTTTGAATAACAATTGAATATTGTATTACGATCGTTAAATTTTCAATTAATTTTTTCATAAATATTCGTAAATTGTTAAATTATCCTCAGTAATCACTCAAAATTCAATGTTAAAGCTCGATTGACATTTTTATTCGTCCGTTAACATAAATTAAGGACACGTTACAATGTTGATTCACATAAAATTGAAGATTTTATTTGATTTATTTCCGTTACGTTACTTCCAGTTTTTGTTTATTTACGTAAACGAACAACAGATCGTGGGAACTGCGGACATTGTATAAAAGTTCATATTGAGTTAGTTATTCAATCTGGATTCTCGCCTATTACATATCTGGATTGCAAATATGGGCAATCTGAATCGTATCTATTGTGCGAGAGTTTAATTCTTATTCCTGTTTCCCACATAATACAGCACAATTCTATCTAACAATGAAAATATTCATCTTTGTTTGAAATTACTCATATCGATACAATAAATTTTAATAATCCTTGATTTTTCATTTCATTATCGATCGAAATCGTTCTTTGTTGCGAAATTGAGACTTGTTCTGTCTTGCACATTCATAATCTTCTGTCAAAACGTTTCTGTTCAGTGACGTCTTTGTACGTACATATGTTTCGATCCGACAACTTTCTCTGGTAAATTCATAAACAACAAATGTGCATACATTTATTTCTGCATATTCAACCTCATTTTTCTGTAACGGATCAGTTTTCATGTTCGAACCTTCGACTGGCGACGACCTACACGATAATGCAAATGTAACAGAAATTGCACAAATCATACTATCGATAGTCACAGAACTATGCTCTTAATTTTCTTTCAAATTACAAAATATTTATATTTTCTATGGAAAATTTTTAGTCAATTTTCACATTTTTTTCTGAATGTAACGTTTAGTGACGTTCACTAATGCGATTGTCGATGCCGTTATGTCGACTCAATTAGTCTCCAGTTCGTTCAAATGCGTTCCCATCAGACTTCGTACAATGTTTTGGTGCCGAATTCAACATTGTGTCCGTTCTGAAATCTTCAAATTCGTCGACTTCAACAAATTCGACCGATTTGACCCCGCGAAGATCGACGAAATACATCGTCGTTCATTTCTAGCTATCACAATTGGATTTGTCATGAATTACGTTTACGTATTGTGCCAATTTGTAAATGACGTAATTTTCTATAAAACTACTTCACCGTGAAGGTCGATTTGGCTGTGATAAATTCATAGAAAAAATACTAAACTGTAAATAAAAATATTAATTTATATCGCTTCTGTTGTTCGGCAGTTTTCGTTTCAATTAAATTTCATTGTTTGTATGATTTATGTGGTTTGAATTTGTAATTACATTTCAGATCTGCGTTTCCATCAAATAAATCGAAATGTAAAGACTTTTGTGAAATTGACATTTCTCCTTCACTATTGCCAGAACGCTACTAGATAAAGATCGAAATATTTTTCAGCCATTCGCGTGAAAACCGAACATACGTGATTATATAGTTTTTAATAACGACCAAACAATGGACAATATTGTGTGCGATAAACGTTTAGCGAAACAATGGCCTTTTGCCGTGTCGGCCATTATTATAACGTTATTATTACACCGAACCAACTACAACGCAAAAACTTACCACAGTGTTATTTTGAACCGACTCTACGTATTTAATTTTCAACACGATCCGATCTATGTATTGACCGACGATGATGAATACGACCGAAAGTGTCGTCGGCGCACGTCAAAAGAATAATCAGGGCGTTTGTTTATTAATCCATTGAACGAATCCGTTGAATGTCGAGGTCGATGCACCTGTTTTTGTCCTCTTGTCGCCAAATCGTGTATATGTTGTATTGTATCCACTTGTGTATGTATGTATTACATCGACCGTTTTCAGCGCGATGTTCGCGTATCTGAAAAACGTAATGGATATGTATGGAAAGATGATGCTCGATTTAGTAATGGTGTGAAGGATGTGTTTCTATGAGGAAAATGTTGGACGAGGAAATAAGGTTGGGTGTCCGATATTGTTGGTTCACGGTAGTCTGTTGTCCTTTTTTATCAAAATATGTCAGAGGATAGCTGTGATATTGACTAGTTTGCAAATAGGCAAATGGGTGATATTTGCCTGTGAAAATTGACAATTCATATAGAAATACTTACGTAGTTTATTTGTTTTGTACATACATACAATGATAAGTTTTTTAGGGTTTGATTTTGGATTCATTTACGTGTACATGTTTCACGTGATGAAGCAAAATAAGAAACGACGATAACGATTCTAAGAATATTCATCGCACATCTTTACATATTGACATATGATTATGATTTTATCAAGTTTATTATTTAGCGGCATATTATCACGGTTAAATACGATAATTTCACAGACCCACGGTTCGTCTTCGCTTCCATACCTTTCGCGCTGCATAGTTTCTGCGGTGTACGGGATGCAGAGGAGTTTGCTCGGAGATAGGCCGCAAACTGCTCCCGTAGAAATGTCACAAGTTACGACAACCCATATCCCACAATCCAGGGGAGGAAGGGTGTATCGCTGCACACTTGCGCATATAGGGTGGAAAGCTTTATCGTCGACCTGGTTGTTGTTGTTGCTGCTCCTGCTGGTTCTGTTGTCGTTGCCGATATGAATAAACTGAGATGTCGACGGGTGGGTTTTATCGGTTCACGTCTGTGTGCATTACAGTCTGCACAATATAAGGTTAGAATCTAGCATATTATGAAATTTGTTCTTTGGGGAAGATTTCTCTATGAAGGGTGTAGTAGCGACATTGCACATTGCAGCAATGTTTGAGAAATCTTGTTCGGACTATTCACAGGATTTCGATTTGCGCTGATGAACTAATCGCCAATAAAATGACGTAAAACGTCATTTAAAACATTCTCTAGAATATGATTGTTCGAATACAGTTCGATTGAGTAATGTTTAAGCCTGTCAAAATGTTTGCAGATCATACCGCACATTAGTGCAATACAGTTTGTAATTGCAATGTTAGATCATCGACTTTTATAACATTACGAGCAATGTTCATTCGCACATACTATGTGACATTAGATATTGCATAGTCTAAAAGTGACATTAGTATTGTTGTTCGGCGAAGTGGCTATTTTCGGTTCAGTTTAAAGCACAACAAGAAAGATGCAACGAATTTTCATCCCAAATGAGTCACTGTGTCTGATGCATTCGACGGATTAGAATCAGTCGTTGCATATGCGCTTAGCGTTCGGAATTAATTCCGTTTCTGTGTGTTTTGCAGAATTGAATTTCGACATTTGTGCACGTGTGTCCACGTGTTGTCGCGTGCCGCACATACATATGTATCGTCAAAACGTCATTCAGAGCGTATCGAGAAGTTTTCTCTCGGCCGCTCGAACAAAGAAATTTTTGTCGAACGTCGAATTTATGTACATATATGTATGTGTGGTGGAATATTTTCAGTTCTCTTCCATTATTATATTTTATGTATTGGAAAAAGAATGCAGCGACGCGTACACATGCGTATGACGTTTGCTTTTTGTTTCGATTCAATTTTTGTCAGCGAATTCGGTATGCGACCTACTTGTCCATCGAAGCAATTTTTTTTTTCATTTCGGTATAAATTGCGTTTGTTTTGCGACCTTCAGTCGTCAAATCTCGGCTAGAAATGCTGAACGTTTCGAAACTCTTAATTAAGTCATTAATGATTTCTCGCTCTACGTCTACGTTTCTTTTATTTTCTTTACGCTTAAAAAAATCACCTGCTAACGAAATTTGTCAAATATCATACGATTGCGTTGAAAACTTTCTATCGGAAAGTTCATCAAAATGAGATGTGTTCCGTGTAGATTTTTTTTCATCCCGTCTATATATCGTGTATGAATCCACCAAAAAATAACTACGGTATAAATTCTCCGGTCTATTTCCTTGTGCGTCCTCCATAAAATATTTATGGTTGATAGGTTCACTTCCGACACGTGCATAAAATACCTTGAAATTGATTCAAGCAAACGAAATAATTGGATGACGGACGTGTTTCGGCTTCGAATACTCTTTTCGTATTTTATCAAATTCAGTCTGAAACTTCCTCGATTCTTATTTAAATATTTACTAGTTAAATTTCGCTAGTAGATTTCTTCTTACGTCGAATCGTTCATTTGTAGCGATCATTGAAATTTTCAAATTGATTCCTCGAAACAACTACATAATAAATGACTCGATCGGTTCCTTGAACATCGTGATTCACCAACATTCGAACCGCTTATTACAACCCCGTCTTCGGGTAAACTAATTTTCAAACCAGCGCTTCCCCAACAACAACAACAGTACTCAAATTCGAACCTCATTTAAAACGTCGCAAATAAATAAATTTCTCCACTCACCGACCGTACAATTCCTCTCGACTAAGCGACGTCGGTTTTCCTCTCAATCGAATCGCAGTCATCTTTATATTTAGCGACATCACGAACGCACATGTACCGTTTAACATCTGCACCACACTACTATACACTCGGGGCTCTTTCTTCGGAAAAGGTTTTGTGCAACGTTTGCACTCGATTTATGGGTTTTCCGCGTTTTCAGCGCAGTTTTGTGTTCGCGTATTGACTGAAAGCTCTTGCATATGAAATGACGTTGTGCACAAGTTCAACGACCAAACGGCGTCATAGAACTCTCCGTTTACGACGGGTGCACTTCGCATAAAATGACATATGCACGACCGAACCTCTCTGTGCAGCTTTTATTCGTGTTTTTTTTTTGTTTTTCAGAGTATGTATTGAACGAAATTGGCTTTTGTAGGTTTGGATTTTGTCAGATGTTTCGTGTGAATGTAATTTTTGTTGTGTTATCTCGTTCGGTCGGTGATGGATTCGGTGTTATGTTGATTTATCTCTTTCATACAGGACGTGTTATGTGTTAAATAGCATAATAAATTGTAATTCACGATAAGTCGTTGCTCATTGTTCGTTGGTGTGTAGAATTTGATGGTGAACATAGGAATGGATTTAATGAATCATAGGAACTATCTATATTATAAATACGCTAACGATGCTTAAAATTTTCAGACTCGACTCGGGAATCGAACCCGCGCCTGCAGATTATTTTAAATCGCATTTGCTGAGCCTTAACGATTCTTTTTGCACTTCGATGTGTAGTTCGTTTATCGACACTTTCAGGCTGATTTCTATGACGTTTGTCTGTATAAGAGTATAGGTATTTGTATCAATCTATGTAAATAATTGGATTCGTAATTGTTCAAATGTAATTTTAATTTTTCAATCTAACAATTATATTCCCAAATACAATAATTTTTCAATCGCTCGCGGATTTTTATCACGTTATCAACCCGCACGTATTCCCCTCCCCGCATCCGCACTTACACACGAATCCCCTCCGCTTATTGCGGAAATAAGCGACCGTAATGACCGGAAGTCGTCACGGTTCGCGGTGTCGGTTCGACGACAATGCACCGCGGCCCACCTAACCTAACCCACCCACCATCTGTGTCCACTTTCAGCCGCAATATACACCATACCTACACTGACTTTCCACCTAAACTGAAATACCAATTTTCACATTTTCCGCACATATATGTCGTCAGTTGACCGAACGATCGTTCGACCGTTTCGAACGGTTCGGCGGTAATCGATTGATCGACTCGAGCGAGAGGCAGAGGCGGTTCCCGCATGTTGCCGATGTTCCCGACGATTGATCGGATCCCTGAAATGCAATAATCACGCTCAAGTCCCTCGTCCGCTCGTTAATCACAACTGCGATTTAGAGCCGATGTCCTATGTATATAATGTGTGTATGAATCGCGGAAACTATGCGTATGGAAAGATCGGGCCGCGCTTAGAGCAGATTAGTCGATGAGTCTAATCCGTCGCTAATGGGTTTCAGTCTTCTGGCATTCTGTTTGTTATCCGTTCGAAAGTCTCGAATCTTTGTTTTTATTAAGGGCCTCTTGATCAGTATCGGTGCCGCGATTCGCCTTTTTTTAATAATGCGTTCGGTGGCTCGGTTCCGATGTTCATGTTGTGGAAAAACTACAGCACACCGCTTAGTTAATCTTCCGGGAAAAATCGGATTTGGTCAATCTTGTGGGGCGTTAAATCGCAATTTTTAAAATATATTTTCGCATACATGATAAAATTCTCGATTATGTAATAAAATTCTCAGGTTTTTATCGCGTATTGTTTCTCGGATAATTAAACGAAGTATGTGTGCGTTTTTTCGATTTGTTTGACCTTTACTTGAACTTATTGTTAACGAAGACGATAGAACGACCGATGCAAAAGTCGAAAAGAACACTCGTCGGAGTGCCGCGTCGAATATAAATTCGTCAAAATCGGAATCTAATTGTAAGTTCTTAGAAACGTTTGATTTTTTCAAATTGTACATCCATTGTCGCTTTTCATTGCCCAAATCTGGCATTCGATCCATTGTTGTGTCGCGCACACTTTTTGAATAATAATCGTAAGCTCGCATTGATATGCTAAAACATAGCTTCATTTGCATTGTAAACAAAAAGTGCAATCATACTTGTGCACGCGCTTTTCCTCGACAGATTATCTGATTTTTTTCCCTTCTGTGATCTTTTCTTGAATCATTTTTTTTTCGAGTACGCACAATACGATGCTCACTCAAACAGAAAATTTCGCAAATTGCGCATATGTTCACGTAAAATTGGACTTTTGTATGTTTCTGGTGCTGGGGGCTATTAATTAAAATGAATTCCCTCAGGGATTGTGCGACATTAGCGAACTTTACGCAAACGGATATTCGTTTCATATTTGCATTGTTGTTGTACCTTTGTTAGCGTTTTGCGAAAGAGTTTTTTTTTCCGCACACGTGAAATATTTGTGCTGTATTGTATATGTGCGAATTTTTTTTCCGACAGTATGACACGCGCCGTTTTTAATTCCTCCGCTTTAAAGCCGGATTCATTTTTGTTAAACTCGAACGGAAATTAAGCGCTATAAAAATTTTACTTAATTCACGCTCACGGTCGAGACTTTCGTGAACATTCAAACACACACAATGTACACGAACCATTAAGATGCGGTGCTCCAACGAGATATAATTGAAGCGTTAATTGGAAATTGAAAATGTGCAGCGTCATAACCGTTTATGTCCACAATGTCAAAGCTGTCGTCATACGCTGATGCGGTTTACGGCGAAACTGGTCTACGCTCTCGTATAACACGACCCACATTATTCCGCGCTGTGGAGATGATGATGGTGGATATTTTCGTTACGTTTCTAACTTCACGCAAAATCGGTCGAACACTTTCTCCGGTCAAATGTAACGGTCCATCGTGTCTGATTTGACTCCTAGTTTCGCATTCATGTATCCGCAACGGTGTACACAGTTCGGAGGATATGAATTATTTCGGGTAACCCACGGTCAATGTGGAGCCGAACGTTACGCACTTGATCAAATAAATATTACTACCCTTTTACGTTGGCAGTGTATAAATTTTATTGTGTGCTTATACCGGAGAGTTACGGTTTGTTTACCGGTACACATTCTTCCGTATTCCCCTGCTTTTTCGGCTCGTTCAGTTTTCCCATATGGAAAAAATAACTTGAAACCTTCGTATATACTTGAATGTTTTTCGCTCGTGCAAATAATGATTCATTTCTCGCAGTAAATTATCTACGATAAGAAAATTTGTTTTTTCTTCATTTCAATGTGATTGCCGAGCATCGGATTGATATTGCAAGCTTTTACGGTACATGCATACGCTGAATATGTTAATCGTATGAAAACATGTAATTTCCAGAAATTTGCATCCCTTTGAGTGCCGAAATGCAGATTCTACATACATCGCTCAACACCACATAAATTCATTTCAAAACTGCATCCGATCCGAATACGACTCGACAGAAACACATATCGAAACCATCCTTTTCTCCACATCGCATTAACACCGATCAATTTCCCCGACAACGAAAAAACAGCAACAGCAGGCAGTAACAGTCGATTCAGCCGAAGACCCTCTCTCGAATTCCACGTTCGAGGATCGCTGGTCTCCACAGCGTACTACGTATTTATATGGAGCTGGAAGGAACCCTTTATTGCCGGTGCAGGGCTGTGCAACCCCGCAATTTTCGCGTGTTGTGTTTAATTAATGCGCACGGGCTAATCCTTGCTCACTCTATCCTTTCTTTATATATTGCGAGCTTATTTATACGTGTGTGGGGTCTCTATTAATTATTCATTCGTACGGGAAAAATACTCTCGTGTGCGTTTGGAAATTTTTAATCTAACCCCCTCTAGGTCGCTATATCCTAGGAATAAATCGTTTGTCGTAAAAGCTCTCGTCGAAACGCATCCGTCGTAAATTTCAATCCGCTCGATTATTGAGTATTGATTGTTTTTTTTTATAGGCGCTATGAATGTAAATTGTGCGTTTTTGCGAGAGCGCTTTCTTTGTGTATGAGAAACTCGGATAATGTCCGTCTTGAAATTTATCTACGGAACTGATCATTTTTTCGTCGTTGCGCAATGCCGTTGCACAATTTTTTTCTCTCTCTGTGTAGCAAATGCTAAAAAATTGCGATGGAGCGTCGCTCTGATTTCGTTTAAGTGTTGTGTTTGAAACATCGCTGAAAATGAGATTTCGTATCGCTAGATTTGATGCATGAAATGCGATGTTTTTATATTGGTTTCAAAAAATGCTCTTAAGAATTTAGTTTTTTCTTCTTTGGTCGGACCTCCCCTTGAAAATTTTCCGTGTGCGCCACTGAGCGAGCACAATACGTGAAAAGCAAATAGCACCCGTTGCAGTTGGCTTTTCTTGATGTTTATTATCGCCAATTTTCTCTCTCTTCTACGTTTATATTCTTGCTTTTCAAATTTTCTGCCGATTTGCATTGTTCTCGTTTAGCCACTTTGAACGAGAACCTCAATATTTACGTTCGCTCCGCTTGGTTCAAACGAAAAATACACAATATTTAATGGGTCACGCGATTATCCAGCCTTATATACTCCTTCAGTTTTCGCACAGCTTCGAGAATAAAAATGATACGTATTTTTTTGTTTTATTCAAGTCGCTGCTGTGTTTACTCTTATGCGCTACTCTATTCAAGTGAAATTCGTTTTATTAAATAATTAGAAGTCTAGCTGGCTCATTATGTGTTGCCGGCTGTAAATTAAATCTGCAAGCTTTTAATGGAAACTAACTTCCGCCGCACCCGGCTTAAAAACGTCTAAAAGGAGGTGGCCATTTGAATTTCAAATAAAATAGCTCCGAACACACTCGATTTATCTCGAAACAAGCAAAGGATCCACCCGTTAAATAAATACACACATAAACCTACGTATATCCGAAATCGTAACTTTAGAAACTCGACCAAAAATCTGCACCCTCGATTTAATCTTAACGAATTTCAACGTCCGAAAATACGAAACTCAGTTACATATCGTTGTTGTCTAGAACAGAAAACAGCATCGCTGTAACAACAACGGTGCAAAGAGTTTCTCTCGTTCGTAACGAAACACGATTCGATAGATTACTTTCCCTGGTGACTTGTGATAAACGTAGGCGCTTAGCGAAGACCTTTTCATTTATTAGATTATATACACACATGTGTATAGAATGTGTACGAGAAGGGATTTCATTACGCGTTAAAATACCGCATCATACGCTTTTAATTTAATCACACTCACATGGCTACATGTGGGGGAGGTGGGGATCTGTTGTGTAAACGGTGCTTTAATTACAATAATAATGCTTTTATGTAGCGTTCGTACACGTTTTATTTCGCTCATATTATTATTATCGTATTATAATGTACGTATATATTGTGAGGTTGACGCTCGTTTTTACTTCGCCCCCTTTATATTTGTTGTATAAAAAAAATGTGCGCTCCGCTTTTCCTACGTACAAGTGCATTCTTTTGTAAGCGGAGAGGTCGTCCTCGTTTTTCCTTCCATATTTCACTACTGTGAGGGTTTTTTGTATATTTTTTTGTACGTGGCGCAATCATAGCGCGTGCATCCTCTGGATGCCATATTTTTCAGCTAAATTGCACAGCGTCGTATGACATATCCTAGCCGGAAACTTGCACAACAGAATTAAAGCGATATGGCTTGTTGTTTGGCGGTAATTAGAAAATTCACTCGCAATTTTCTTTGTCTTCGATAAGGTGTTTTGTTTGACGTTATCAAATCGAATGATTAATAAATCAAATCAATTTTAAATTTCAATTATTTTCTACACGTTCCGACCGTTCGTTCTGGAATATTAATCTCGTGCAATTTAAGTACACTCGAATAAAGCGAAACACCCCTTTTATCGTTAGTTCGAATCATACACATGAACGTAATAATGGAAAATGAAACTTAGCAAGTGAGATTATTGAGTTAAAACTTCTAAGCCGTTGTCGACCCAGCGAACGGCCAATGGCCGCGTCTAGGACGTCAATAGTTTGCGCGCGCGAGGTCATCGCTTCCCCTCCGAACGGACGTTCTTCACTCACATGCAAATGGAAAGAGGAAAATATTTATGAAATTATTCATTGTATTCGCGAATCTTCTTTGTCGCCAGAATCACCGAACCCATCCGTTCGAATTAGCGATTTTTCGTCAGATCGCTCCGTACGTTCATTCGGCATTCGTGACCGTAAATCGCTTCTTCCTTAATCTGACGAATGTGTCGAAAATTAAATTTGGTGTATGGGCATAGTCTCATCGAACTATCGTCAACTTCGTTTTCATTGTTTCGAAATGGATTTGTCGAGGATCATAAACCGTTCATTTAATTAGTCCCCGTAGAGAGCTTAATTCAGTACTCGAACGCTCATGCACAAAACTGAAAATTTAACACAAAACTGGCGAGTCATTAAAAAAATAACCGTTCGTGCAACGACTGCGCGGATTTCATTGAATCCGACTCGATAGTAAAAACCTTCGTTTTTATCCGACATCCTCGACGCGTTTCCTTTCGTTTCTTGCAATAATCACAACAATGATGATGATGATGATGCGCGTGTGACCATTGTTCCATTCGTCCGGGCACTTCGCTTGATTAATCGACGTGCAATTATGCAACTGAGCGAAGCTCTCGATATCGATAATTGAAAGACGCGCTATTTTCTCGTCGAACTCATATTTCAGATGATGCTGTTCGCAGTTTTCAATTGTGTCGTTCTTTGCGTGTGGTCGTCGGTAGTTATCTTCGAGCAGTTCTCGTCGTCGTCGTCATCGTTGCTCAATCCGACGTCACGGTCTGTCCACTTTTCGATTGGAGGTTTCGTTCGTGGAAAAATAGTACGTTTTGATGTGTATTTCATTATACGGTCGTTTCGCTCTTTCGTAGTTGCATGAAAATTGTTGCCTTAGCGAGTTTTTGTAATATTGTCATTCAACGGTTTGATTCAATTACGATCACTTGAAGTATGGCTCACAGATCGATCTTGAAATCGTTTTTAGGTCGATAGAGTTTTTATATTGTTTCATTGATTGCAAGATCAATTTCCTCAAAGAAAACTTAACCTACCGCTGCGTTTCATCAATTATCCCGTACCTTTGAATATTACAAAAGGAATCACTTAAAAGTTGGAAAGTTAATCAAACAATTCCTTTCGGTATCCCATCGTCTCGTCTATACTTCTCGGAGTGTTTTATGTATAAATAGATGGACATTTTTAAAATTGCGAAGGTTGGCAACCTCCGACTCCCATCAAGAATGTATAGCACACACGTAGTTTTAACAGCATTTCGTACTAGCAAATATCCTGTGACTCATTTCAGGTTTGCACGTGTCACCATGGGGACGAAACATCACCGGTAATTCCGATGTTTCATTTCACCCTCGAGCGCATGAACTTTATGCACTTAAAAAAATCATTAGTTCTTATCAATTCACCGGTAAATAATTAATTCTCATTTTGTATACATACTCCTGACGTATTGATATTAGCATTGAATGTAATTTCCATTGAGAAAACTGTAACGACGCTTGCTTTGTATAATATATTCCCAGCATTATTGCATAACACAACCGTACATCTAGAAGAAAAGGTAGCTTTGTGTCAGACTCGCTTGTAATTCAAATTGGATTACAACGCATACACCACCCTCTCAGACGCCATTACTACGGAGATTTTATTAATTCGGTCCTCTCGAACACCGGGAGAGAAAGCAACCCTTAAAGGATAAGCACTCAAATATGTACAACTGTTTTGCCACCCTAACTCAATCCACCCACCCTTACGATGACTACCTCTGTTACACCTTTTCATTAAGCGACCGCATTTATAAAACGATATTTCCTCATTCATACACGTATAAGTTGTAGCGAATCATTCGTTTGTTACATACGGATTGTGTGGTATGACATGCTTTTCCTACTCGTGTGGAACCTCAGTTCTCTTCGAATCAATTTCGTATAAAACTACATATATACGCTGAATTTCGCAAATGAAAAATTACTATAATGAAATGTGTAAACCGTTGCGTTATTTGATATTAAATTAAACGCGTTTTTTCGCGCTTTGATTGCTGGCATTTTTCGATCAGATACGTGAGTTTCGTTTGATTTTATAATTGGGAAAGATGTTCCATTTAATTTTAATTAATCGTTTCCATGATATTCATTTTTGGCACGGAGTGTTTTTCAATGACCAATTTTAACCACTTGCACAAATTTTCATGCCGTATTTTGATTCAGCATAATTCAATTTGAAACCTATTGTTTATTTTTCCAATCAATATTGAACGAGTTCAAACATTTTCATCCCAAACGAAATGACGAATTCGCCTAATTGAACTAATTGAATAAACACACACACACACCACATCTCGTTTAATTAACCACCGCTTTCGCATTAATATCATACATACGAATATGCGACATAAATTACCACCCGATAGAACAAAGTTGTCCGAATCGATCGGTTCGAATCGAATCGACCACGTATCGGTTCGGAAGGCTTTTTCACCACTCGTATGCAATATGAATGCTCTTAACGAGAGCTTAACGGGCCGCTAAACTTTCGCCGAAGCTTTTAACGGCGGAGAGAGCTTTCGCCGTTGAACAGCTGCCAAGCGGCGATTTTTAAGTGCGATTGTGTCACCTGGCTGACGCATAAAAGTGCTCCGCGGCGCTAAACTGTCTCCAGATTGCGTTCGTTTACGTTTCGTAATTGGACTGATTTAATTGAATTGTTTCTAGTGCATGATGGTAAACAATACTTGTGCCAAACGAGTGATTCATACATGGATTATGTTATCAGAAAATTTGTATCATTCTTGTGTGGCGAAATGACTTCATCTATTGTGTTAAAATCTTAGTTAATTTTTACAAATTTTTGCGCTTCTAACCGTTTATTTTTCAATGCTTTGCGGTTTGTCTGCATTTCTTTTCTTTTCTGATAAAGCGTTTTGTTTTCCACGTACTGTAATCAGCGATCCACAAGCTGCGGCTATTTTCTCAGAAACTGCAGTACTCATCGACTAGCGATTAGATATAAACGTACATCTATATCAAAACGAAACATTTTATTCTTCGTAATAAAAAAAAACTTATACATTTAAGGTTTTAACATTTCGTATGAAATACTAGAACATTAAACTCAACATAATTCATCCACACTTCAGAATTTCATTGAAATTACGAGTAAAAAGATATATTTTTACAGACTGTAATGCTGTGAACGTACACACGCCTCCGAAGTGTAATATGAATAGCCCTACTTGTGAATTCCTCGTCGGTTTTCGCGTCCTTAATTTCCATATCCTCCGGTGAGATGCTTTCAATTCTGTGTGGGCGTACACATCTCTACTTCTTCTACGGCGTTGCACATTTTCACTCTTGTCTATTTAATTCGCATTTTCCTTTACACAACTTCTACACGAAGGAACGAACAAAATGACTGCAGTGCGAGAGCATCTTTTGCAGCTTTTCAAAAAAATATAATTACTCATTTAATTATTAGATTGTAAGAAGACCTTTCGTGCATCATCGTGTAATAAATATTTAAGTTTTTTAATAGTATCGCATTATAAACAGCCATTGCGCCAATCTTATCTATTCGGTATAGGTATCTGTTTACATGTCCTACTATTTACTTAACATATTCATGTTACGATATTCGGGTATGCTTACACTGATCGTGAGTCATATTTTTCGACATTGCATCGATAATATCAGACTGAATTATTATCAAAAGACGTTCTATTTGAATAAAGAAATATCACATTAATTGAATTTATTTTTACATTTAAGCGTACATTCCCACGCTATGTAACGATATTCTACGTATTTTACCGAAATAAAGTAATTATGTCATCTCGAGCGACCGTAGAAATGCATATTTTCCGGTTTGCAGCTAGGTGTAACACTGCGACTGTGCACACTTTGTCATTAGCGCTAGGGGTTTGACCTGAATCTCTCTCCGGTCGACCACTTTCGAGCTTTCGCTACCGTAAAAATATTCATACATATAAAACTGTTCGCCGAAACATATCTAACGATAGTTTTATCTCTGCGGACTCCATCCGAAGACCTTCGACGCAAATCCGTTCAGTCACCGTCGAAAAGTTTTTTCGTCCATGGAAACGTCGCCGATATCGTAAATCGACAGGTTATGTACGGGGTTAGCATTCAGTATACAGTTCGTCTCGCGTGTCCGCGTTTAATACACATCTCGAAATTCGATATATATTGTAATAATCTCGGTTTCGGCTTTTCGCAGGCGATAACTTCGATCCGCGAATTAATCCAATTTCGCGAGGCTCGCATTAGTCGAAGCAATTTGCGCGCAGACCGCGAAAATCATCGAAATAACTTTGTCTCGTTCGCCGTTTGCACAATATTAGCTTAGATTCAATCAAATTATCGAACGCATTCCTAAATTCGCACCCTTTCCGACTTCAACATTCACCCGATTTCAAATATTCCAATTAAATCAAATCACCATCGACAGTCGGATGGCGCTAATTAGCGAGATTTCAATTCGCCACGGACACCGTCAACCAGAAATCCATTGTCGTGTGTGCGTTTGTTCTGCTGCCCCGCTGACCCGGTTCGGAAGGTCGAACTTCGTCCTTCCTCCGAATAAAGCACACATTTATACGCAAATATCGTATACCTGCACTGTGTAACAACGGCCTGTGTTTGTATTCGATAAATAAAGCGGCTCGCGTTACGTTCGGGATGCGTTTTTTGGACGCGTGTGTGTCGCGGAAATCGATCCGGAGGAAGTTCGATTGTTCGGTTTTCGGTAGGATGTTTTGCTTCGATGTGTGTTTCAGTCGTATGTGTTATCGATCCGTTGCGAGTGTTAATGCTGTGTTGAATTAGTTTTTCTTGTTGTTAATGCGATGTGTCGATTTTAGGGGTTGATTTGGTTGTGATTTTTTTTCTTTGATAGCTGGTCCTTGAAAAAATCTAGAATTTATGTCATATGGAACTTCCAAAAATCTATATTTTATCATAAATAACATTGTTGTATAGGGAAAATCAGTTAGTAATTCATATTTAATTCCATTTTATTACATCCTAAAGCGATAAAATATATTTAACATTTCACATTTGTGTTTTTCGTAGAACGGCACTATGTTTTCGTTAAATTTTATTCGATATTTTCCTTTGTTCGTTAATTCGGCGTAACGAGCATAAGGAAAAAAGCCTTCGCATCGAACTGATTTGCGATAGTGAAAACTTATTCATCGAAATTCCAAGTAATTCTATACGAAAACGTTTCACATTTTGATTATAACACAACTTTAATCACTTTCACCTTATATTCACGTCACGTGAAAAATACATGCCTATGCGAATTATCTTTTTCGAACGAGACATCTGTTGTCTGTCAAAATATTGGATTGACCAGTCACCGTGACGCTCTCGTCTTCGCTACTTCACTCTCGATACCGTTTTTACTATGTACGGAATTCGTGTTTTCTATATGTAAGTACTTACTTACTTGGCGTATTTCGAGCCGTAGATAGCTACGATATTTTTTAACCCTCGTAAGGAAGTCGTTACACAGCAATTACCCATCTCATTGTCTCCGCTCAATGAGGTGAAAAGATATATTTTTCTCTCTCATGTTTGCGCTGTGCACACTTCAACGTTCGATTTCTTTGAAGTCTGTGTGGTCAGGCTCTAGTACCTACGTTCGTTTTCAGCTGCCGAAGCAGATCAAAGACTTCCTCTATACCGCTCGCGACAAATACAAGAAAAATAAACACACCATCAATATTCTGAAAACGGATATTTTCAAACTGATCGATGTAACATATTTATTATTTATTTAATTCAATCCGCTCATTGTGCAACTATGATCGGCAGATTCGACAGTGCCAAATTCATAATTCACAGTGTAAACAGCGACTTCGGGCCACGAAAGCTTCGGCGAGCAGCAGCAAACGACGCAGCCCCTTCAGCGTTCGGTAGCCCCGCAACGCCATGTTTATTGAGATATTTTAGGTCAGTGGGTCACAGGGGGTTGGGACAGGTTCACTCTCTCGAACGAACCCCCTAACCAACACAAACCACCCCCTCGAACATAGTTCTTTTACACGTCGAGCTTTTTATCTGCGGAGCAGCAACCGACCTCTCGCGTTGTATTTTCAGGGGATTTTTACTCCGATCGATCAGGGATCGGAACGAAGAAAGCGTCAATTAGTTCCCGCGTGTGTAGGTCGTCGGGCAGATGTTCCTCGGGTGAAGAGTCCACCTCTTCGTAATTACGTAAAGTGCTTTCAGTCATTTCGGCTCGGACGTTGTCGATTTTGCCGCCGTCGAAACTTTGAGCCTTTCACACTCGACGGTGTGTGTTTGTTGTTCGTGTGTTTGATGCTACTCGATTTTGGTTCGGTGTATGTATCTTGAGTACATTCGTTCACTAATAGTTCGTATATCAATATTAATGTCATATGAGAGATACACATAAGCTAGTGTATGTTGCAGAATTTTGAGAAAACCGTATTCAAAATTGATTCAATGATTCAAGAAACATTGGAAAATTTTCAAATGATCTTATGTTGATACAGATCCTGAAACCAAACATATTCAGAGACTTTCTGCACTCAACTCCAATGATTTTTTTTTTATTAATTTATACTTGACTTCTATGATCCTCATATTCTCCTCATAATTGATTATAATTTCTTAACTATATCTATTTCAATACAATAAGATTTTTCGCTGTTGTGTTTAGAAACGACAACGGTCGCCTTTTCGCTGGCATATTGTTTGTATTACACGAGGGCCACAACTACTGGTTTAGTCGAGGTGCTGCTGTAATGCAATTAACAGCATTAATTCGATCAAGCCCGAGATGTTGACGGACTTGTACGAGACTAGCCTTCGCAAAGCTCATCGTGCCGAACCCTCGGATTTTATTTTATTCCCGTTAATACGTATATTTTCATCTCTCCGACTCGGGATTTATTACCGAAGGAAACACGACACGAAATTAATTCAGGATCCGTAACGAGACATCAGCCATTTTTTCTGCTCACATTTAAGGAGATCTCGTTACTGAATCATCCTCGTTATTGTTCTTCGAAGAGTGAATTTAATTGATGAATGTAATTTATTCGTCATTGTATTTTTTTTCGTCTCGCAATTTGTCTTTGTTTCCGATAAGTGTCTAACTGAAAATAATTGTTTTATTCGTCTAATAAAACAAAAATTATGTACTCATTATTAGATTTTGATACAATTAACTCTATCATTGAATTCACTTGAATTTTTTTTGACATAAATTGAATTTATTTTGCATGGAAAATAATATTGTACAATTAATATCTCAAAAATGCGTCATTCCGTATAAAGATGCTGAAATCAACCGTGAAACGATCGCAAATTCGAAGCTGTTTCGAACACGCGCACAGATGATCGGAAGATTCGATCTCGTCCGATACACCAATATTATTTTCTCATCCGTATCTCCAGCACGTTTATTTATTTAAACGCGGGAACAAATGTACCAGAAAACTGCACGAACGCAGATTCCTCGACAAGGAAAGAAATAGACTAACCGGATCCCGTATCGCACCCCGACCAGGACAGCGGCGAGACTCTTCCAACACACGAAACCGAGCGGTTAGAAAGGGTGGAATAATCTATTCCGACCTATACGTTATGCTTATATCGAAGCACCTAGCGTGTATCGTATCTGTTCTCTAGTTGCTGCACACCGCTCCGCTTTCGCTGATGTGTATCAGTCTGTGGAGGAGCAGGATATTGCCGCCCACGCGTCCCTCCTGTCCGTTCGCGGTTGTTCCATGTCTCCCAATACCCCCTGCGAAACGTGTGCTCTCGTTTCCTTCCATCTTTGAGGATTGTCTTCTGCGCTCGACTCGCCGTATATTGTGTCGTTTACATTTTGCTGTTTGCGATCGCTCTTCGAAATAAACTGTGTTCTCGGCGCTGTGTGAGGTGAAATGTTCGAATTCGACATTTGATTTGAGGAGCAATTTACATTATGCGTGAATATTGCAGTTTCGTAAACGTTTGTCGTTGCAGCCAACGTTATTATTCGAAATTCATATTTAATTCGACGGTTCGATGCGCGAACATGAAAAGTTGGCTGCAATGATGAATGTTTGCATATTGCTTATGCAATTGTTACAAATGTCCATTTGTAAACTCCGCAGTATGTGCATACGTTTGTTCTTTCGTTGAGAAAGTTTGGTGTTTTGTCAAATTATTTTGTTCAAGAATTATGGCTCTAAATTGTATTTTTGGTCGAAATCCTTTTTAATTTTCAGAAGAGAGACTTCGTTCTACAAAGTATGAAATTTCTGGGTCATTCGTTCCTTTGTTTTATTCGCGCCGTTTTATTTTCTCTCTCTCGTTTTATAGTATCTAAATCGGATCTAAACGGTCGCCATTATGAACAGTAGCACAATTTCGATTTTTTTCCTTTCAATGTCGAAGAACTCCAGTTTTCTCTGAATTTTCCGAATTTCAAACGACTACTTAAATATTCGAGCTTATTTATTTACAAACTAGCTTGATAAACCTTTCAATTTAACCATTTAATCTAATTATGTTGAGTCCTCGGTTGTGCACTGGGAGATTTTTATCACATTGTATTAGCATTATGATTTTGGCACAAATTTTAAATTATATGAATTCTCAACAATTTCATTTTGCATCTGAAAAAAAAAACTATCAAATGTTATGAATTATTTGTTTAAATAAGTTTTTACTTATATGAGCTTTTCTTTTCAGTTACAAGACGGAAACTGAATGAGTATATCTCACATTATGAGCCTTTACGATATGAGCCTCAACCTATACGTGATGCACATGCACGTGCCAAACGTTCTACAGAACCTCAACATGTGCATGTGCACTTTAGAGCTCATGGCCAGCGCTTCCACTTACGCCTCAAAAGAGATTTGTCTTCCTTCAGCAATAATCTCAAGGTATATTTTTCTCAGTAACTTTTTCATATTAGTATAAATTCCTATAGCAAATTTAACTTTTTTTCCTAACTATTTTTCAATATCTAAGGTAATGGGTTCAAAAGGAGAAACACATGATGTAGACACATCACACATATATCACGGAGAGTTACTAGGTAAATTAAAGCTTAAATATTACGAAAAATTATAATTAAAGCTAATCATTTTAAATAAATATTCATATTAGGTGATAGAAGCAGCACTGTATTCGGCTCTATCACGGATGGGGTCTTCGAGGGGAAGATAATGTCACGTCATGGTTCCTACTATGTAGAAAAGTCAAAACATTATTTTCCACATGACCATAATGACACATTTCACTCTGTTATATACAAAGAACAAGATGTTAACGATCCATATGCACATCTTAGAGAGGGTAAATTAAATAAATTTTATAGTTATAATAAATTCATAAAAATTTTATGTGAATTTACCATATTATATTTACAATTTAGGTCATGTTGGGGGATGTGGCATTAATGATGATGTAATTCAATGGATGGAAAAAATACAAAATTCTGCAGTTGAAGATGAAGCTGAAAAACACAGTGATAATCAAGAACATTCTTCACACCGTGCCAACAATATAAGAAATGATATTCCCAGGTGGAAATCGAGCTTACATGAACATCCAAATAGGTATTTTCTAATCTTCTATTTTGCTATATTTATTTCTATTTGCCTGATCATTGTTTTTCATGTGTTGTTATATTTTCAGTTATTTTGATTCATCAAATTTAGGAGATGATCATGGTAGATTTAAATATTCCCGTGAAGCCAATGAATATTATCATCATAGTAGTAGTCGTCAGAAACGTGGTACTCGACCCAAAGAAGAACATAAAAATACTTGTTCATTGTACATACAAACTGACCCTCTCATATGGAAACATATTAGAGAGGGCTTCCCTGATGTAAATTATTATAATTTTCGTTCATTATAAGTTATTTTTGTAATCAAATATTAAACATTATTTATCTTTTTCAAATATAGCATCGTGATATTCATAAAAAAAAAGACATCGATGAGAAAACCAGAGAAGAGATATTATCATTGATAGCTCATCATGTAACTGCTGTAAATTATATTTATCGTGATACTAAATTCGATGGACGAGTAGAACATCGAAACATTAAATTTGAAGTTCAAAGGATAAAGGTAAAAATGTAGTTATTTTTTCATTATGTTTCATTGAAATGCACCCAGGTTGAAAATAATTCGAATCATTTTCAGATTGATGATGATTCTGCATGCAACTCTCATCATTTTGCCGGTGACCTCAACCAATTTTGTTTAGAAAATATTGATGTGTCCAATTTCTTAAACTTACATTCATTAGGTAACCATGAAGATTTTTGTTTAGCTTATGTATTTACCTATCGAGACTTCACTGGTGGCACTCTTGGTAAAATATTATAACCTTCTATTTATATTATATTGTGTAAACATATCATTAAATATTTCTTTTATAGGCTTAGCTTGGGTCGCATCAGCTAGTGGTGCGTCTGGAGGAATTTGTGAGAAGTACAAAACTTACACTGAAACAGTTGGTGGAATGTACCAAAGTACTAAGAGATCATTGAACACAGGAATTATCACCTTTGTTAATTACAACAGTAGAGTACCTCCCAAAGTCAGTCAATTGACTTTAGCTCATGAAATCGGTCACAATTTTGGATCACCTGTAATTATGCATTTTTTTTTTCTTCATATATCCATGACAAAATGAAAGGCATTCTAATATTTTCTTTTATTAGCATGATTATCCAAATGAATGCCGACCTGGTGGTTTAAATGGAAACTATATTATGTTCGCATCAGCAACTAGTGGAGATCGTCCCAACAATAGTAAATTTTCTTCTTGTTCAGTCGGTAACATATCAAACGTTTTGGATGCGATGGTTGACAATAAAAAGAGAAATTGTTTCACTGCAAGTGAAGGTGCTTTCTGCGGAAATAAAATTGTAGAAGCTGGTGAAGAATGTGACTGTGGTTAGAATCTTTTATAACATTATATTTGATATCAGATTATAATCTGTTCTGTAAAATGATCTCAAATTGTTTAGGGTATGATGATGATGAGTGTACAGAAAAATGTTGTTATCCAAGATTACTTAGTGAAATTGATAAATTGAAAAATGAAACAGCTAAGGGTTGCCAAAGAAAATATGACACCCAGTGCAGGTAAATGTGGTTTTATTTATCATTAATTTGATTCGGTAAAATTTTGTACATTGTGCAAATAATTATTTTTCATTTTACCAGTCCATCTCAAGGACAGTGCTGTTCAGGATCTTGTCATTTTGTATCGGCTTCTGAAAGAGTTGTTTGTCGTACAGCAAGCGAATGTGCTTTATCTTCCACTTGTGACGGGCGTAGTGCGGAATGTCCTAATCCTAAGCCAATGGCAGATAAAACAAGATGCAATAATGGTTATTTTTCATCAAATTTTGCAATATCAACTATTCAAATAGTGCTAATAGAAATAAATTACTTTTCCAGGTACTCAATTATGTATTAATGGTGAATGCTCTGGGTCTATATGCTTAGAATGGAACATGACAGAGTGCTTCCTTACATCAAATATAATTCCCAATATAAACAAAAGAAAATTATGTGAACTTGCTTGTCAAAATGGAAGTGATGTGTCCACTTGTAGAAGCACTAGTGAATTTGCTTCGTCTGTAAATCTTCCACCTGGAGGCATCAGCTTGCGTCCTGGATCTCCTTGTGACAATTTCCAAGTTTGTCAATATGATTTGCTTTATACACTGTTAAATCACAGTATCTATTTATCATTCATGAAAATAATTTATCTATCTAGGGATATTGTGATGTATTCCTCAAGTGCCGAGCTGTTGATGCAGAAGGTCCTCTAGTAAGACTGAAAAATCTTCTGCTCAACAGACAGACTCTTCAATCTGTTGCTCAATGGGTGACAGAACATTGGTGGGCAGTACTGCTCTTGGGAGTAGCTTTTGTTGTATGCATGGGCCTTTTTATAAAATGCTGTGCAGTTCATACACCTAGTAATAATCCCAAACAACCACCAGCCAGGTGACTTACAAAATGATTCTACATATAAATATGTATGTATTTTTTGCAATTATACAATTGGAATGTTTACATTGTTATAGGAGGTTGTCTGAAACTCTTCGTAGGCCAATGAATACTTTAAGAAGAATGAGACGAGGACATTACGGACCAGCTGGTCCTGCTCCTCCCCCATCATCTAGAGATCCTCGTGGTTCAAGGCCACCTCAAGGTTCAAGACAACCTCAAGGTGCATCTCGAAGATCACAAAATCCTCACAGAGGTTATCAAGAAGGTCGAGGTCATTATCAACGGCCTAAGGGTCTGTTTCAATATTTCAGAATATTTAAAATCTTTGTAATAATAATGTAATATTTCATATTTGTGTAAAAATTTAAGTCATATAAACTCATTTTACTGAATCTGTTATATTGTTAGTTTCATATTCTTAAAGTGTTGTTTTTTTTATCTTTCAGCATCAGCACCTCTATCAAGTAGTGCAAGAGGTAATAGTGGTGGCCGAGGAGAATTATATGCCGGTGCATATTCAGGCCCACCTACTTCTTATGAAATGCGTTCCAATAAAGTCTGACAGTGCTGTCCGCAGCACGATTCGCAGTCGTATTTGCTGCGGTCATATCAAGGAGCACCTGTTATCATTCACCAGCCACCAGAGCGATGCCAGGCAACCTCTTTTTCATCGAACGATTATCAAAGTCGACAGTTTCAATATGATGATGAATATTTATCAGATAGATATTATTCTAGAGAAAATCAGCAGAATTACAATGCATACATGAGAATGAATGGGTGTAGAGAAGGAGTTATATCTCAGAGAAGAGTTCAAAACAATTCTTCCAATATGAATTCTGACAATATCAGCAGTGCGTCTAATAATCAAAATAATATCCAAATCAATTCAGGTAGAGAAGAAATGCTTTATCAGCTAAGCGAAGAGTCCATTCACTGGCAGTTTCCGAAAATAATAGTAGGATATCAACCGATGAGACCATTTCCTAGTGGTGTTCACGGGCTTATGCTTCAACCTACCATGGTTTATCAGGCTGAAAATATGATATATCATTTGAGAAATGAGGATTTAACTAAACCCGTAGTGCCTCAGCAAACGTGTGCTGAAAATGTCTTTAATACATCATGTACAAGTAGTAAAGGAATGCATGAGGTGGGTGAAGAATTTACGAATTCAAAAAATGATATTTTTGAGTCGAAAAGTGAGAAATTTACAACTGATTCAAAGTTGTCTTCTCATGATGTAAAATCGGGATTTCTTTCCAAAAGTTTAGAACTCTTGAAAGAACATAGTATGTCTAGTGATTTTGCTGAAAATTCAGATGAAGAAATAATCAAACCTCAACTGAAAATGTTGATTGTAAAAACAGTTGCATCTCAAACTAATATCACTCTACAATCTCCAGATTCTCTAAGTGTCAAAAAGTCATATGATAGTAATTCTGCCAAAGCATCTTCAACTGATTTATCTTCCATTTCCACGAAGCATTTATCTGAAACTGTCATTTAATATATATTTTTAAATATAATTTGTACAATTGTCTAAGGTGAAAGTATTAATTCGAAATATAAAATCAAATATTGCTCAAAATAATTTTCATGGTGGTGAAAAAAAGTGCTTTTATCAAACTATCAACTGAAAATTGTTACGTCAAAGGATTTAAATTTTCACTCCTGATTGATATGCATACAAAATAGAACAAAGAGTAAAATTATTATTTTATCTTCTGAAATATATTTTTAGTTACTCGTTAGGTTCTACAAATACCTAGTAGTTAGATTTCTGTAAAATTTGTTTAAAATATTTATAAAAATACCCATTCCTTCTTTTTCCATGTATTTGTAAAATACTTCGAATATTGCTTCGAATATTTATTTCAAAGTCAAATCTGAATCTAATCGATTTGGCAATTGGAACAAAACTGATAAACAGTTGCATAACTTGAATATGAAGCATTTGTTTGTTTGATCTCTTTTGTATTACAATTATTACTTAATAATTTGATGTATCTCGTTTGAGAATCTTTATTTTTTGTTTTTGATATGAAATTGAGTACACTGCTTATTTTTTAAGACTGTAATTAATTTTTATGTTTTCGATAATTTAATTACTATAAAATACAGTGTTAAAATTTTTCAAAAAAATATCAAATGATACAATACTCTTTTTTTTCCTATAATGTGAATATTCACTAATTGTGTGCTTCGAGTATTGGTTTGATAGTTAACATGAAATGTACCTCAATGTTTTTTTTATCCTTTTTGTATATTACTTGTTTATGCCATTCAATATTTAATGCTGGAAATGTATTGTATATTTCAATAGTTTCATTTCAATATGATTTACGAGTTTTTCAAAGACATTATAAACATGCCATTTTATTTTTAAGCATTGTGAATAATCTAATTATAAACCATACATATATCTACATGACACTGAGATAAATATCAAATTTTATAATTAACATGTGTATTTATTATTACAAATATATATCGCATACCAAAAGTTGTATATTTAAATAATCGAAATCAGAATTGTTTCGACTATTAAAATTCATCGCTTATTCAGCATCAGTTATATATATATAAATAATTCCATTGTGTTACTGGACATGTCCACTTTATACAATCAAAGAGTGTATTTAACGAATTTCCATATGCATGAATTATACACCGTGATTAAAGGATGAATAATATTTTTCAGAAGTGTTTATCTTAAAAATTAAATCAAGAGACTTCTTTCTATATATACATGTATATTTATTGACTGTCCGATATTTTTAATGTTACTGATCTAATTATGAATGAAACTGCGACTGCTGAATGTGAACATATGTACATAAAAGAGTAACCGATTTTTTTATATAAAACGTCATATTAAATGTACCTTAGATACTCTAAATTATTTTTAAAAGTAGACTTTGTAAGGAAATATTATCATTTATGTTGTTTCATCGCTACTAGACAATAAGCAGTTTCTCTACAAAATTATTATTTTACGGGAAAAAATGTTTTGAAAAAGTATATTTATGAGGTTAATACTCCTAAAAACTCTTATGTTATTGTTCTATAATGCATTTAGAGATAAGATTTGTCCCCGATTGAGATAGTCTTCCCAATTTATGACATCAAATATTTTGGCATTTAGAAGAGCTGTGATCTAGCATAGTTGATAATATTTCCTGTTTTAAAATGACCAATTGGTGTTGTATGGATTCAAAAGGAGGACTTCCGATTAAATAGAAAAACAAATTTATTAAACCACTGTTCCCTTCTTGGCCGTCACCACACATTTTTAAGCTCTTGATTTCTCAAAATGTATGATTTATATAAATGTGAATATTTTAATTATATGTTGATAAAACTAATCAATGTGATTTAAAATGTAAAAAAATACAAATAAATTTTACATTTAATTGACTTAAAAATTTTTATTTCTCTCCTGTATAGTACATTTATATTAAAAATATGGAAATGATATTTCTACTTGTAATACATATTGTTACTAATTATAGTTTTTCATACAGAATACTAAGTATTGAATAAATATGAAAAATGTATTTCGATTATACAGTTACTTAATATTACTTTTAATATATTTTTCATAATCGTAATTATCAATATAAAACCTTGAAAAACAATATACTTAAAAATGTGTTTTAATCACTACTATTATATAAATGAAATATAGAAAAAAAAATGTATATAATAATTAAAATATGATGCCTGAAACGGCCAAGGGGTACAAGTGACATTTTTGGCGAAATTGAGTTATGTACAGGAATCGCTTCTATGTAAGCTCATTTATTTGGTGGCAAAAGGATATAAACGAATTCGGAACGTGTGCCAAGATATATCAAATCACTCGACTTTCTCCTAATACATGTAGAAACATGTTTAATTTTAAGCGCCCTTTTCTCGAAATCACCGCGAAGTCACTTGTACCCTTGGCTTTTTCAGTCATCATATAATATAAATGCTTTTAGAATCTAATAAATAATTTAAACATGTTACAAGATATGTTAAGCTATATAAAAAATTGATTGGAGAAATAAAATAGAAAAAAAAAACAAGATTAGAGTGAAAACTAAACACTGGATTTAAAGTACACCAAAATAATCATATAATAAAACATTAAAGCATCTATGATTTCAACAATCAGATAAGAATAATAATATTTATAAGGAAAGCTTAATTTTTCTTATAAAATATTTAGTGCAAAAGTAAACATTACAATATTATATTTTTGTACTTAAGGATGAGTCATAGCTTGTTCTTGTTTATAAACGGTGTTGTAAGCATTTCGAATCAAAGCGTAAGGAAAACAAGACTCCAACAGATCCATTGTGAGGAAAGGTGATTCCTGAACAATCAAATCCAAAAGTAAATAGACTGATTCACGATTCTTAATAGCCTCCTTATCAGCTTCTTGTCCAAGTCTGAGTAATGATGAAGAAGTCAACGCCAAGAACTCTTTCATCCTGTCCTCAATATCTCCTTGACCACATATTGTGAATAGAGCACCGAATATGTTATTGA
Organism: Cheumatopsyche charites; assembly: GCA_024721215.1. Taxonomy (NCBI): domain Eukaryota; kingdom Metazoa; phylum Arthropoda; class Insecta; order Trichoptera; family Hydropsychidae; genus Cheumatopsyche; species Cheumatopsyche charites. Next base: position 6,827,620 of record CM045576.1, on the reverse strand, counting down.
TTGCTAATGCCATGCAATGACTATTATTGGCATGTCCTTCAAGCGAAGCTTTAAAAAATGAGCTGTCATTCCTTGCTAAACGAGGGATGGAGACGGCAACAAACACCATTAGCAAACATACTATCAGATGCTCGTCTTCATAATCGGGTTTATGTTCTCTTAAAGCATTAGCCAGAGTGGGATCTACTTTACATGGTAAACCCGCAGCTGAAGACATTTCAGATATGACCCACATCGGATCTCCACTTGGCAAATGGTGCTGAAAATCTTTGATGGAACTTATCAAAAATGGGATTCTCTGTTCCAATACATCCAAAAGTGCATCTTGAGCTATTTCTCTAAAACTCAATATAACACCGACTATTGTCATTCTCTGCAAGACGTTATCAACATATTGTAATCGTTTAAATTGCTCTTTCATCACTTCGGGCTTATCAAAGCTTGTTCTTAACATTTGTAACACTTCTTTATTGCTAATTACGTGTTTCTTCAATTCCAGAACTTGACTTGTGATGTGTTTGATCAGAGTTTCGTTTAAATGCTTCATACCATATGGTCCAATTAATTCAGCAAGAGCACGCAGTTCATTTAAATCTGAAAATTCTTCTGCATTAAACGGTAACATTCCTTCAGCAGTAAGACTGACAAAAGCCTTTTGATTCATAGAGAAGCATATGTTGCCAGCGCTCACGCGACGTAATAGAATCTCTGAATACCAAGTTGTGTATAAGAAAGTAATTGTTTTTTCACCATGGCTATCAACGCTTTGGGTTTGTTGTAACAGAGCATTGTTAAAAACTCGGGTTATATCGATATGAACATAATTCTCGACTGTTTGAAGAACATTCATATATGCGCGAACACTCACTAATAATTCTGTGGGTTTTGCAATTTCACTTGTATCTTGATTGAACATAACCATGACCACTAAGGCTTTTGAAAATCTATTTTCTAGATGCTGGTGTAGATATTCTCTGGGTGCGAATGTGTATTCCCAAACGTTCACCGTTGTACAATAATTTATAGCGAAACAGAGTTCAGTCAAAGCCATGTGTAGTTTGTCCATTGTGGTCAAATCTTCCCGAGTCTTTCTATAACTTTCTGAACCTGGTTTCATAACTTCAATAGCATTTTTCTTATTCTTATCTTTTTTCTTACGATTCACGAGCTGGGCAATAGTTTGAGCACAATGTTTAGGCAAAAGTTTGTCACTCATTTTACATTGTTCGTCACATATTGTCGTAATGATGTTCTTCGCTTCTTTTGCCATTTCTTCCAAAAACATATTGACGACTGATAAACTACGTTCTCTTATGTGATGTCTTTCTTCGGGGCATAATTCATGCGTACAATTTTGGAAATGGCTACAAATCAATGGAAAAGCGATAATGTAACGATTCTGTGCAGGGAATTCTAGACACATATGAAATTGGTCATCAAATATTTTACTGTAAAAACAGAATATCGACAAATCAGAAGTCTCCACCATTATTTCATCTAGATTGTCGACCATTTTTGTGTGAAAGACCATCTTATCAATAAGCTGTGCCATCTCGCGATTATCGGCTAATATGAGAGAAGTCCTGGCTATGCTAGTGTAAGCTTGGAGTCTGAACCAATCAAGACGGAAAGCTCTAAAGTCGAACATTTCATTATCTTCAACTTGTTTCACACTGAGGCTTGCAGCTGTGTTGCAAAGTGAAGATAATATGAAACTTTCATCTTCGGGTAAACTTTGTAAACTTTGCATGAAAATATTTAAAGCAATTGCATCAAAACCAGATAAATACTGAATGTAATAACGCTGCATTACTTGACTGTATTTCCGAACTAAAGCTCGTAGTTCTTCCATGTGAAATAGCAATTCAGGCAATTGTCTGTCAACTAAATCTTCAGTGGATTTGCCTTTAGTTTTTTGCTGAGGAGGATTATCATTGTGCCTCAATAGCCAAAATACTTCATCTCTGGCATAACACAAGCCGATAAATATCAATAATGCTTTAGGACCCAATAAACCAGGTTGATCAGTTAAAATAAGACCCAATTCTTTCAAAGCTGTACGTAAAAATTTTCTGCGTTCTCTATGTTTGTATCCAGCTTTCTGCACTGCATGATTATAACAGTCTTTCACCTCAGAAATTCTTTTGCCAAAACCTTTTATTCCATCGAAAAATCCTTGTATATAAGAATGAATGTAAATAACTTCATCACGAAATAATGCAACAACCCAGCATGATTCCAAAGCACCAACCCACATTTTATTTGCTTGCTCCTGCTGAAGCATTTGATGGCATAACATGAAACCAAATATAATCCAACGTTCCATTGATTCAAGAGACAAATATTCACATGACATTGTATTTGTTTCTGCAGCTTTCAGGATTTGACTAGGATTTCCAACCAAGCTTAATTTTTGATCAGATCTCCAATTTTCAGCGGTTAAATTTCTTCCTGGAAACACGTGATATAGGGAAATTAACGCATTGATGAGAAGTTTTTGATGAATGATGAATTCTTCAGATAGTTTTTTCATCGGCACATCATATTCCATGATGAGTTGTCCTAATCTGGGGAAACTTGGATCGCTCTGATTGTGCACCATTTCGTGAGCAGCGTTGAAGAGTCCAAGAACAGGTTTGCGGTCTTCAACTCGGGATAGCAAAATCATTAAGGAAACATATGTTGTCACCAAATCCAAATAATTCTTAGTCAGTTCAAAATTCAAAGTGATATCGAGATGTACTTGACAAGCATCCATAGAAGTCAGCAGTTCACAGACATTATCCTTAAAATCCAAAAGATCTACAAATGTATAATAATAGAGTGAGAGCGATTTGATAATTTCATTTTTTATATTGGTAATCGCTTGAAGTCCTTTGATGTCGATGTTCGGAAACCGTCTGATGATAAACTTAATGGAAGACTCTAGAGTTTTGTCTGAGAGAAAAGCTGGCTTTGACTTGGGATCTCCGCATGCTTTTTTGATATTGTATATTCGAGTGAGCATCCCAATGCCACGATCATTCAGGATGACCAGCTTTTCGGCCAGCTTCTGCTGAGCCGGATTCATTGGGCGCGCCATCGTCGACATAGTGTTAGATCATCTGGAATAAAATTTCACAGGGTAATAATTTAAACATTCATTTAAAAATGCCAATTTGTGAAGAAATTCCTTCAAAAACACAGAGGACGCTATGACATACTTTTACCAATTTTTCAACCAAATATAAAGCATAGTAATATATTTTAACAAGTGATATCATTCTCAAAAAATGTGAGATTTATAATATTATGAAAATTTCACTAATAATTTATTTGTTTAACATAATAAATGTCACTCGATATAACCTAACTTAACTCATCGAATGTTGTGCTGTTGATATAACCAGTGCCTTTTCGAATGACATGAAAATTGAAATATTTTTCAATGCGTCGATTAAAATTACACCCATTTCATATTAATCGCGAGGGTAACAGAGTAAAACGGATGCACTCGATCATTCAATTAGATCGAACGGACACGTACCGCTGTACAGTAGCACAATACATGCAAAAGATTTGAAACTTATGGCACGACGCGGTGATTTCGCGATTCAATCGAAGAAACACGTCAGTTAAAGTTAAAAGTTAAAAAATTTTCTTCAGTTAAAGAATGAATGAATGCGTGTAAGAGGAGCGTCACTCTGTGTTCGCGACTTAAATAATACATTTACCGATAGTCTGAGAGACGATTCGTTCTTCAAAGCTTAAAGATGTCAGTCCGACGAAAGAAGCTTAACTATCACAACTTTCTGATGAAGAAGCTGAAGGCTGAAGGAACGAAGGCGGCACCGCGGCCCCGCCTGTCGCTTGTCAACGCCGCCTACTCATAATTTTACTATAAGATTCTATAGTAAAATTTAGTACACGCTATTACCGCTCTTATTATTATTGAAAATAAGATATATTTTTATATACAATTTTAAATAATTTTCTTTTGTATATAACTTTTTATCTTATTTATATTTATTGTAAGGATGTGAATAGCGTTAATATTTTAATAAGCATTGAAGTGGATTTTAACAATTGACGATACTCGTCGATTTTACTTTTCGTCCATTGATTTGTAACGAAAATTAATAAAATTTTGCATTATTTTCGATTGATACTCTGAGAGATTGAGATCTCCTATTAGTTTTTCACTGATAACTCCTTTTCAAAAAATCGTATTTTCAGAAATATAGTATCAAAGTAAACTCAATCAAATTCCGAATGTATCGATACTCTTTTCTTAAAATATGATTTTTCCAAAAAGAAGTTAGAAACGAAAAACAAAAGAGGGAATCATGTCTTCCAGATGGATCAATTCACCCCATATTCCGTTTATAGATATTGAAATTGGGAAAAAATAGGTGTATGTCGTACATTAGCTCTCATGGCCAATACTGTCACTTGGAATCGGCGCGTTCGGCATCGTACTCGTATAAATTCGCATCTGTCAATAAGTCTGATCTGATCGAATCTACAGCTTCAAAATGCCGCGAATTATGATAAAAGGAGGCGTTTGGCGCAACACAGAAGTAAACATCCTGTTTTTTTCTTTTTTCCATTTAAAAATCTTTTTATTATCGATCGGCGATCGCTAACCTCTCTTACGCACGGCGTTCAAATTTTCACTAAACTCACCCGATTTCTCATTTCATAATTGAAAACTGTGACATATGCATGTTTAATGGCCTAAATCACCAATAGCTGTTGATTGAAATAAATCTGAACCATTAAAAAAAGCAAAAAAAAAGAATTGAAAAACATAATGAGACATTGCACTTTAGGAGTGATTCTTTAAATTGATTTAAACTTTCCTTTCTGCGTTTCACTTTATCATTGCAATCATTTAGTCTATAAATTTAACCTGCCGCTGCTATAAAAATTGTATGTACATACTTCTAAAACGCTTAAGTTAACCAACTATATAATTTTCGTTTTATGTAAATAAAATAGTCAGTTAATCAATCTCAATAATAACACAGTCGGTCCTTCCAACTATGATCTGTAAAAAGTCCACCGAACAGAGATTGATATAAATACTATAGTATGTCTGTTTTTGTCCTGTGGATATTTTGATAATTCATATTTGAAGGACTGACTATATTGGTTTATTTTTTAAATAGTCTCACTTATGCAATTTTACTTGTTATTTACTTTGTGTTTGTTGCTTCTAGGATGAGATATTGAAAGCAGCAGTGATGAAATATGGAAAAAACCAGTGGTCTCGTATCGCTTCACTGCTCCATCGCAAGTCTGCCAAACAGTGCAAGGCTCGGTGGTATGAATGGCTCGATCCCAGCATCAAGAAGACGGAGTGGTCCAGAGAAGAAGATGAGAAACTGCTGCATCTGGCTAAACTTATGCCAACTCAATGGAGAACCATTGCACCAATCATTGGGAGAACAGCTGCTCAATGTCTTGAGAGATATGAATATCTTCTGTATGAAACATTTTGTTTATAAAGGTTCTGCATAGTATATTTGTTATTTATGTTTATTTTGTTTTTAAGTGATCAAGCTCAGAAGAAAGAAGAAGGTGACGATATGAATGACGATCCTCGCAAATTGAAGCCTGGTGAGATTGATCCTAATCCAGAAACTAAACCCGCTCGACCGGATCCTAAAGATATGGATGAAGATGGTAAAATATTCTTGTGTATACAAAATTGTGTTATTTTTATTTATGTTAATTAATGTATCTATGATATTTTAGAACTGGAAATGCTATCTGAAGCACGAGCTAGATTAGCTAATACTCAAGGTAAAAAAGCTAAACGTAAAGCTCGTGAAAAACAATTAGAAGAAGCCAGAAGATTGGCTGCTCTTCAAAAACGACGAGAATTGAGTGCTGCTGGTATATTCGTATCTATGAGGTATACTTAAAATTCTATCTTGAAATATTTTGTTTTGATAAACTATTCAACTTGATACTATTTTAAAGACATAAGAGAAAAAGAGGAATCAACTACAATGCAGAAATTCCATTTGAAAAGAGACCAGCTCTTGGATTTTATGACACATCAAATGAAATTGTGGATCCAATGGCACCAGATTTTGCTAGATTACGACAACAGCAGTTGGATGGTGAACTCAAATCAGAAAAAGAAGAGGTGTTTTATTGCCTTTTATATTTTTATTAAAATGTTGATTTCATTGTTAGGTAAATTAAATTTATGAATTATTTAAATAGAAAGAGCGTAGGAAAGATAAGCAGAAGCTGAAACAGCGCAAAGAAAATGACATTCCAGAATCTATGTTGTCCGGTGAACAACCTGCCAGGAAAAGAAGTAAACTTGTTTTGCCAGAGCCGCAAATATCTGATCAGGTGATTTAATCATTATCTTCTTCATGTTTATGTTACCATTTAAGTACTCATATCAGTATCTGCACACGCTATAGATTTCAGTTTGTACATAACTGTCAAATTCCGTTTGACGAATGAAATGAAATGAAACTTTAAATTGCATTTTTGTTGGATTGATTCGATTTTTCATCATTTATTGCATTTAAAAAGTCATTTATAATATTTTTCCCATAATATTTTGTAAACTAAATGAGTAATATCTCGAATATCAAGCGATGAATTATTTCTGAAGAGGTATTATAGTTTTGGAAACACTCAGTTTCATGCGTTTGTGAAAAAAAAAAGATTATTATACACAAATATCGACCATAAATTAAATTCATAAGTAGAAACATCATATTCTATTAAGATTTTTGACGCATGGTAACCGAAAACAACGCTAGAGTGTGCTATTGCTGTAGTGAATATGCTAGTATGTTCATACACTCGCAGAGTGGACACTCGTACTGTAACATCTATAAAGTAATCGAATAAAAATATCAATGATCCTCAATAGGAACTTCAACAAGTGGTCAAATTGGGACGAGCCAGTGAAGTCGCTAGAGAAGTGGCTGCTGAAAGTGCTGGCGGAGATAATGCTGTAACAGACAGTTTATTGGCTGACTATGCTATTACTCCTCAACATGCTACAGCAGCAAGAACTCCTGCACCACAAATTGATAGGTATCTATATAGAATATATTTATAAACATAAACTCATATTTCACGAAATTGAAATATCTACATATTTATCTATTGCTAGGGTATTACAAGAAGCTCAAAATATGATGGCTTTGACTCATGTCGATACTCCCCTCAAAGGTGGTTTGAACACTCCACTACATAATCCAGATTTTGGCGGTTCTCTTCCACAAACACAAACGATTGCAACACCGAACACAGTTCTCGCAACTCCATTCAGGTAAACAAAAGTGCTTTGAAACTACAGGTGATTATCGATGTAATATTTACGCTAATGATATTGTTTAATTAGATCGGTAAGAAGTGAAATTTCTACACCGGGTAGTTTTGGAACACCTGCTAGTCAAAATCAAGGTGGAACTGGGTATACACCGGGTTTACGAGATAAGTTGAATATTAATCCAGAAGAACGATTGGCAGTCGGTGATACTCCGCAACAAGTGCATCATTATCAAAAACAAGTATAGTTTGATAATATTTTATATTTATAATAATAATTTATTCAGTTAAATTGGACATTTGAAACATTAATTGAAAAATTGTATCTTCACAGCTGAAAGCATCATTAAGAGCAGGGTTATCTTCTTTGCCAGCGCCACGTAATGATTATGAAATTGTTGTACCTGACAGTGAATCTGAAGAAAATATTGATGAAACTCAAACAAATGGAATCGAAGATCAAGCAGATATAGATCGTAGACGTGAAAAAGAATTAGAGGAAGAAAGTAAGAACATGTCTATTATTTTATTAAATCACCTTTACTAAGGTATTATGTACTTTAATATTTGTGTACTTATTTTTTTAATATTAAGGAGCTGCTGCTTTTGCATTACGTTCACAAGTAGTTCAAAGGTCTTTACCTAGACCTGCAGAAATAAACACTTCAGTATTACGATCTAGAGCAGACAGCGGTCCATTGACAGATTTACAAAAAGCAGAAGAGTTAATAAAAAAAGAAATGATAACAATGTTACATTATGATGCTTTGAAAAATCCTTTATCTGGTACATATGATAAATGAATTATGTTTATTTAAACTGACCATTTAGAATAAGTTCAAAAGTGAAATTATTTTTTCAGAAACTGATAAAAAGCGTCAAACAACACAACAAGCATCACATTTAGCCTATTTGGAACAGTATCCATATGAAGATTTTCCACCAGAACAACTTCGGGAAGCTGAAAGTCTTTTGAAAAAAGAAATGGAAACTGTCAAACAAGGAATGGCTCATGGGGAACTTAGTATTGAGGCTTATTCTCAAGTATGGGAGGAATGTTTATCACAGGTTCTATTTTTACCAAGTCAAAATAGATACACAAGAGCAAACTTAGCCAGTAAAAAGGATCGTTTGGAATCTGCCGAAAAACGACTAGAACAAAATCGTAATCACATGGCCAAAGAAGCTAAAAGATGCTCTAAAATGGAAAAAAAATTAAGAGTTCTCACTGGAGGATATCAAAACCGTACACAGACTTTGATTAAACAATTCCAAGAACTCAACGATCAACATGAACAGGCTCATCTAGAACTGAGTACGTTCAAATTTTTAGCTGAGCAAGAAAAAGCTGCCATACCCAGAAGAATCGAGGTATACTATTATTTGTATATGAAATAAATATTATTGAAGATGTTAAATTGATACAAAATATTTTTCTTGCTTTAGTCATTGACCGAAGATGTTGCCAGGCAAACAGAACGTGAGAAACAATTGCAAAAACGTTACGCCGAATTACAAACTGAATTGGAAATTTACAAAAAGAAATAATTTAGTAGAATAGTTTTGCATATTATAGTTATTTATATATTTTTCTTCTTATCCGCAATCAACTTATTGATTTGACTTTGTATGTATCTACAAAAAACAAAAAAAATAATAAACACAAATTATACCCATTATACAAAACATTAATTTATTTTTATGATTTTATTTATACACTCAATCTATACTTTTTTCAGAAATTAGCCAAATTTCAAGTGACGATTATTTAATCTAATTTCAACTAAGGCAATAAATATAGTAAATATTATATTTGTCAACAAAATTAACAATTCATTTATAATTATATCACAATTTATAATATCACATGATACATTCTTTCATTCACTATCACTGCTTATTCTTAATTTCACTCGTTTATTTTCATTTTTTACTGGTGAGATTTGTACAGAAATCATTGTATCATGATTATCGGCATGAATGATTCTCTTGAATTTTCTTTGTTTCCTCTTTTTAAGCAACGATTCAGCTAATTCCAATTCAGTTGGTTCATTTGCCTGAGTTAAACCAATATCATTTCCCACACAAAATGAATCCTTTTAATAAAAATCTTGTTACTTTGATATTCAATATTTCAAAAATGAAGTGTACATCTTAATATATAAAGCTCAAACTGTGTATGTATGTATGTATGAAGCACAAAAACTCCAAAACCAATTAATGGATCTTCACCAAATGTCACACAATCATACTGTAAAATTTGTGAAAAACCAAAAAATAATCCAGTCTTCAATATAATGTTTTGATCTCATTTTATCTTGAGAAGAAAATAAACAAAAACACATAATTCATTATCATTAAGTAATACGAAAAAAGCATTTGACTAATAACATACTTTTGCTAAATAAATTCAAAAATTTATTTGACCAATATGGTATTTTCGTAAATTTATTTAAAAATTAAATCGAATATAGATAGATAAAATGTGTGAGATTGATTCTTGAGTCACCTTGCTTTTTACATGGGCAATTATACGTAGGATGCTCCAGAGTGGAATCGCAAACAAATTGTTCATATTCATAACAAATAGGAAAACATAAAATGTTGAATACAAACATGCATTTAATATACCTAATTAGGTATTTTAGAAAAAAAATACTTATATCAAACCTAAATGCTTTTTTCTAATTAAATTCAACTACATACATACATACAACCTTATGAGCCAGTGCATTTAATATATAAATAATAAATAACTTACCAACTCATAAGATGTATCTTGAACAGGAATTTGAGAAAATACATCTATATTTTCTTCTGACAATTTGGGTATTTTGAATTTTCCAACATTCATAGGACTCCTGTTGAATTAAATGTGCACACATATGTATAGAATAAGCATTACATTAAAAAAAAAATACAAATTGTTTATTATAATGCTCACTTCACTGATTGTAAATATTTTGAATTAATATCAACAGATTCATCCACATCATAAATTTCATCACAGATGAAACTTCCTAAAGTAGTATCTGAACCACTAGCATCCTCACTAGAACCTCCTTCATAAGAGTCTTCTGATAATATTGCTTCATAATCGATAAACTCACAAACTTCTCGTTTCTGAAAAAAGATTAAAATTACATTGATTTTCCTATTAAGATTTAACAAAACAAAATAACTCACTTTTTTCACTTTGATTTTTTTATTTTTACTAAAAATTTTGCCATCTTTATTATCTTTATCACGTTTTGGTAACGTTTCTACAAAATCATCATCAGAATCTATGTGTTCAATAAAGCCACAGTGAGAAATTTTTTTTGATCTACTCATTTGATATTTTTTTAAACTAGTTAAATTAAGTGAACTTGTAATAGATACATTTAGTCTATTGAAATGATTACTTTCAGATAATGCATTTGGAATATGTTTAAAATTAGCAATATGATCATCAGAATCATGTTCATTGATTTTTGGTGAAATATTTTCTTTCATAATATAATCCGAACAGTTTGTGGAATCTGAATTAAATGTACATGAAGCTTGTGCAGTATTAGCCTGTTTTTTCAGCAAAGTAATGTTTTTGAGTGAGCAATTTTCAATTTTTGGAAATTTGTGGAAGAATGGAGAGCTTTCTTCTTCGGAACTTAATCGTCTTTTTTCACTTGTCAAATTGCAATTTTGATCTGATACATCATTTTGGATAACAGCAAAGTCATTATCTATACAAACATCACTTTTAGGTGCAATGTTATTTTTGTAGAAACATTCTACTTCATCACTGTCAGATTCTTCAGAACTAGCAGGAATGATTATATTTGGTTTGTTTAGTTGATTTGAAATGCTTTGATTCATAATTGACTTTTTTACCAATGGAATATCAGGTTTAAAAGCTTGAGAACACAAAATGATCGAATTATCACTATCGTTACTTTCTTCATTGTTTATATTTTTTGTGTTGATGCAAATGTTATTTGAAATTTTTTGACCAGATTTATTTTCTAATATTGATTCAGTGGATCGTCCATTTGATGTTGTATTTCCAGAAGATATATAATCAATTGCTTGAGATATTGAAAAGAAAGTGGATTCTTTATTAACGATAGTCGATTTATTAAAAGATTTTGTAAGATTATTTTCAACAATATCACTTTGACTTTGATTGGCCAAATTTGATTTTTTGTTTACTTGTGATGAAATTATAGGTGAAACAACATTTTCAAACAATTGGTTCGAATCATTATTATGATTATAAGTTGGAGAATCTATATTTAACTCTAGTTCATTCCTAAATTCATTGCTGGAAGTATCGAAATATATATCTTCAATATCATTCAATCCGAAAAATTCCAAGCCACTTTTCCTATTATTCTCGGTGTTCAAAAAATTCTTTCTGTCACTATGTTTGACTGAAGTTTTACTCTCAAGTTCTTTATTTTTTTCTGAAATATCTTGATCATTATTAGATACTGAATAAGAATTATCAAAGATTCCATCTATATCATCTATTCCGAAAAATCCTAACCCACTTTTACTTTCATTATATACTAAACTTTCTTTTTCTGCACAGTTTTTTCCATTATTTTCTTCGTTTAATAATAAAACAGAATCTTCAAATATGCCTTCAATGTCAATCAAATCATGATTTGTTTTATTTGCATTATTTTCACTCATACATAATTCAGGACTATAATGGTTGTAACTATTGTTATCATCATTGAAATCAGGATATAGATGATTATTTTCTAAATTGATGGTTGTGTTATTTGCAGTATTTGTCATTGAATCTAATTTAGATTTCAAATCAACCCATGATATAGAACATATACTATAAATACAAGAAATATCAGGAAGGCAATAATCGGCCAATACTATTTTTGGCAAAATTGAGTCAATTTTTGGAACACTTATTGATGAAAATTTGCTTTTCGTATTTTTATGACATTGTGAACCATCAAGCTCTAATTCTATCATAAGATCAACTAGCAAATTCGATACATTTTCCAATTCTAAATGAGAATTGATAGATTCTGGTGAATCAGTGTCAATTCCACATTCATTCAATATTTCTTCTAATTTTGAAGAAAATACAGCCTCTTCTACATTATTGGCTTTTGCGATGTTTCGAAACATTTTTCTTATATCACCAGCGCCTTTAGATAGTTTTACTTGTTTTTTCATAGTGACACTTTTGGTTACTGTTTCTGTTATATTTTTGGATTTAGTTGATTGCGATAAATGAAAAAAATCTGAAATAAAACCAACAATGCATTAATAGAAACACATAATATTTATTTGCAATACAGGCTTGATCAATATTTACGGTGAAAAGTTCAATTATGAACAAAGTATTATGGCATAAAATAGCATAAAATTTGGCATGTTGACACAATAAATGAAGAAACTTATTCGCTAACTTTGTAATATTTTTCATCATACATAGTTTAACAAATATGTATTTTAAAAAGCTCTAATAATGTTTAAAATGTATAATAACATCCTTAAAATGAACAATAATTACACAGATAATTTATTATAATTAAACACAATAAGCAGGGCCCTAAAATTCAACTTTAATTGATGTACCTTTTAGAAGTAAGGAGTCTATCATTTATTTTTTGGGAATTCCGCATTGACACCTATGGATCATATTTATGTACCTAACTTTTATTTCCAGTTTCGATTTTGGCTATGAAGCCCACATGTGTATTGAGAAATTTGGATGCGCAACAGACATGGCAAATATGGTCTTATTGTTAGTTTTTTAGTTCTAGAAAACGACTGGCAAGTCATAACTTGTTAAAAATAGTTATAATTATCTTAATGGATTAGACTAGTAAATACAATACTTGAAAAATATGTATCCTGAGCAGTTGCTGAGATAAAAAATCATTTATCGTATATTTTGATCAAACCTTGTATGTATAATTTTTCCTGAATATTTTGAGACCTTATAATTTAACATAAATAAATATTAACCTGGTTTCAAAGGACCAACAGGAACATTGAATCTTTTAGCATCAGCAAATTTTAATAATTCACTGAAAATACAACTATCAATTGAATGGCTTATTGAAGATGTGTATTGCAAACTTCTTTGATATTCAACCCTTTTCGACAAAATATCATTTGGAAAAGTATCAGACTTGTGAATATAATCTAAATAGAGAAATAAATGGAAAAAATATTTAGAAAGTAGTAAATTTTTATTAAATGTTAATGAAGTAATAAAAGAACCTTTTGTTTCATTCCAAATTTCGGTACTGTTAACAAAAAAATTAGAGAAATTATAGTGACCTAAAGCAACAAATTCGTTTTCCGAAAGAAAAGCTGGTCTTAAATTGATACTATTGTTGCTGCTCAGTTTTATTAACATATCTTTTAATTTTGATTGAACCTAAAATATTAAAAAGAATTTATGAAAAAATACATTGAAAAACAAATTTATTTTTATGTTATCAAATTACCTTAGTCGACTTTGACTTATCTTCAGAGTTTTTTTTGGGGACTGTTATAAACATTTTTTGACATTCTGGTTTGAAGTTCAACGGAATCATTCTGGGACTGTTTTTGAACAAACCTTCTTGTAATTGTTTACTATTTAGAATTTTTTTATTCAAATTATCTCTTTCATACATGCAGTCTCGCAACGTCTACGAAATTTTGAAATCTCAATAAAATTGAAAAACTTGAAATTAATGTTTACATATGAAAACATAAGTTATTTCTGACTTGATGTTCTTTGCCTTCTGTAACCAATATTACTACATGTCCACTTCTTTCTCTCCCAGTTCTTCCACATCTTTGAACATAAAAAAAAAAAAAAACATAAAACACAAAATGAAAAATAATCTTAAAATATATACAATAAATACCTCTGAACTAATCTCACTGGCGATTTATTTGAAATATCAAAACAAACAATTAAATCAACATTTCCTATATCCAACCCTTCTTCTCCAACACAAGTTGAAACCAAAACATTACATGCACCTTCTCTAAAGTTTTTCATTACTTTTAATTGTTGTTTTTGAGAAAATACCTTGATGTCTTTACCGTTACCTGATTTTTTTATAAAACAATATTTATGACATTATACGAATTATTCTAAAACATAGATTACTAAATATTACCTGAACCAGGACCTTGCCCAATGAATATATGCGGTTTTATCAATGGTCTACATTGAAGAAGTAAACAGTGAACCAAATTAACGCTTTCTCTATATTCACAGAACACTAAAAAAAAAAAAAAAAAACAATAAAAAAAAATTAAAATGTAAGTATGAATCAGATAAATATATGAAATCTAACCAATAGCTTTAGTATTTTGACCTTTATACTTAGCATTATTAAAATGTTCAGAGATTATCCTTTTTAAATGGTCAAATTTGGGATGGCCATATAATATATTGTCTTTGATCTAAAAGTAAGTTTGTAAACGTTCAAAGGATTCCTTAATAAATTTTTGTGTAATATTTGACTCACCTCAGGATAACTTCCATCAGGGAATGTATTAAGATCAAGAGTCATGGGATTTACACCCAAATCATCTCTCAATCTTTCCAAAAAAGAAACAAGTCGATCATCCTTGGAAACCCAAGTTTTGTCAGGATGTTCATCGAAAAAATTCAGAAAGACACGAGCTCCATGACGTGTTAATAATTCTAAGGCATGATATAAAGTTATCACCATAGTAAAATCTAGCATTATTTGGCCATGTTGAGGATTTCTAGTTTTAAAAATTAAAAACAATATCTAAGATCCATAAACGATTACTCTTTACTACAAACTGAACATAAATGAATTACCTTTGAGTTCTTTCTCTCCCTTGATATTCTTTAAACAACATGATAACTCTTCCTTTAGAAAGGGCACCTATGTTTCCAGTCAAAACTTTAAATTGAACTAATCGTCGAGTGTATTGATCTAAAATCTTTTTTTTTTACATGTACATATTTTACATAATGAATCATCAAAAAATAGCAGATGTAATATAATTCAATACCAAACCTCAAGAAATTGAGCTCGAATTGTACCGAGTTCCATTCCTAGTGGTACAACAATAGTTTGAATTTTTCTGGAAAAACTATAAGCTGCGACGTCTATGCATTCTTCAGATCGCAGCTCAAGATGTGATATGTTTAAATTTTTGACTACCTGTTGAGACAATTAATAACATCAGAATCAGCATTAATCCAAGTATTCACAAATCTTGACACAATTACATGCACAACGTCTTCAACTTTGCTTCCGGGAGTTGCTGATAAAGCCAATACTCTATATAGATGATGTTTTTTAAGAGTCAAATATTCGATTATTTGACAAAACGCATAACGGCCCTTGGATTTGTGAGCCTCGTCGATGACCAGACAACGAACAAGCTCACTTGGACAGTTACCTGATTCCAAATCATTCTGAACAACTTGAGGTGTGGCAAATATTACCCGCTTTTTGAGCCAAGCTGTTTTTCTATTCACCACTGACATAGTACCTAAAATTGAATGAGTTTATAAATTTGATAATTCTATACTGTTGATAAAAATTTAGTAATTTCAAATAAACCGGTCATTTCTATTGTGTCATCTGGAGGAATAGCCATAATATTATAACAAGCATCGATTTGTTGAGCGACCAAAGGTCTCGTGGGAGCTACAAATATAATCTTTCCCATAGGATACCATCTATAGAAATTATACATGATAACTGCAGCTATAAAAGTTTTCCCTAATCCAGTAGGTAAACTAACCTGTAAAGAAATAAAATATTAAAATTTATTTACATTTATTATTAAGATTAATCATGATTATAATTTACTCACTAAAGTGTTTTTATACAAAGCTGCTTTGATTATATTGTACTGATAATCTCTAACCGGGTAATTTGTTGGATATATCCATGTGTTTCCATTTAGCTTATCAAAACCGTCAAACTCTTCATCGCAACACAGAGCACTGAAATATATGATTTGATTGTATATTATTGCAAATTATCTTAAATAATGAGTTGAATATTCAATCAATTGAGGTTATGATATTAATGGATTGCAAACAGCGGATAAGAGGCTATTTGAGTCAAAAACCAAACCTTATATCCAAATCTGCTGTAAGGGCTTCTATATCAAATGATTCTTCCATAGTTCACTTTCTGATTCGATTGAGTAAACAGAAATTAAACTTTAACATTTTTGACATTTGTCGAATTTAACCGGTTGTTTAATTTGGATATACAAAGATGTGTTTGGTAATGACCAGATTTGCACAAATATTGTTCTCAAATGTATAATATTTTCGTGACTACACAAATTTCTATATAAAAATTGTTTTTCGTTAAATTTTTATCTAAAAATATATCTATTTACATTTATTTATTTTTTGTAGATAAATAAGTATTAAAAAAAAAAAAAACAAAAATTACTCATCATTTTAATATGTGTAGTACATTACTTATATTTTTTGAAACGTAGGCGGAGCTGAATTGCCAACTAATTTCAATTTAGGTACCTCTATTATTTTTGAAAATAATTTCGAACAGACCGTTGACATTTCAATTTAGCAATTTGAATAAATTATAGGCACACCCAGGTACCTACACTACCAGGATCATGAATCCCCATATTCCTTCACCTATAAATTGATAAAGGTTAAATAGTGCGTATGGTCATACAGTACATTCATCGAGTCGTTGACAGTTGTCAGTTGTCAGTTGACAGTAATGACGAACGCAAATAGGGTCGGGGAGTGAGTTTCGGCAGAAACAAAGAAGTCCATGAGCTGGTGGCGCGCGTTCGGCGAAGAGGGACCAGGAGCAGGAGCAGGAGTCGCGTCTCTGCCTCTGTCGTTCCCTTTGTCTCTACCCTCGCAGGAGTCGCTTGTGGAGTTCGTGCAGTACTTCGTGCCGGAAGCGCCACCTTCTCTGCCCCACTTCGACGATTTCCACGCGCTGCTGCTCAAGACCTTCCTGATCATCCTCGGCGTCACGCTTCTCCTCATATTTGTCTCGTGGAAGCTCTACGGCAAGAAGATCTCTGAACGTTTCATGAAACCCGGTCAGTCTCGATTCGTCTTCTTATCTTTGCCTCGTTTGTTTACCCGAATTATTGTATATCGTGTATCGACTCAATATTCTTTATCTCACATTCAATAATTTCAATATGAAAAACAATATTCTCCATCTCCAAATCAATAATTGAATCTATCGTATTCAACTTTCCCCACGATCGTTCACTGACAAATATGTGTCAATAAATGGGCCAAAATTGGGCTAGATAAGTTTTTTTTATTATAAACTTTTTTTCACAAAATTAAATCTTCTATCATATTGGGATGAAATTTAACCGAAATGAGATAATGATTCTGGTAAAATAAATAAAATATTGTTTGTATTTCAAATTCGATTGTGAAATTTTTAATTCAAAATATAAATTATTGTACTTCAAATGACAAATGTTAATCTTGAAGTGAAAAACTTGTAATGTCTTTAATATTATATTAATATTTTATATTTCAGCGACATCTAAAGCTATTCAAGAGTTGAAAGAAAGTGTTTCTCGGTTGAAGTTGCCAAAAGAGCATACTCCACGTATCTAAAATAATATTGAAAAATGGCTGAGAAAATTAAGAAATTTTTCTCAAAGAAAAAGGCCGATCTCAAATTCAAATCAGCAGGGCCAGGACGGAAATTGAACGATGAATCTTCATCCTCGTCAAAATCGGGCGGAAATTCCAGCTCTTACAAACCGGTACCCAGGAAAGATCTGTCAGAAGAGAGCCGTCTAGCTGCCCAAGCCGCTCTGATGAGGATCAACGAAAAAAAAAGGGATACTCCAATGTTTAACACTTCAATATCTGCAATAAAGGTATTGATAATGAAATTTTATATTATTATAGTATCATTAATGCGTTTTTTATGGAAATATGAAAATAATATTTTATCTAGGCGCAGGCTAAAAAAGAACTTGAAATGGAAAGAAATAAGCAAAAACCTGAAAATGAATCTGAACCTAAAAGTCCACCTGAGATGGAAGTTTCTTTCAAAACATCTAATTTAGCTGTTTCTGGGGTTTATTTCAAGTAAATATATTGATTGATCATTTAAATCTCATTATATGGAGGGGTTACATTAGGCATGAATATTGCAGTTTCATGAACATTTGGCAATTAAATTAACATTATTATTCAATATTTATATGTATTTATATTCAATTCAATCGTTCAATGTGTAAACATGATACATATAATGTTGGTTACATTGACAGATGTCTGCATAGCGCATATGCAACTGCAACATTCATGTATTATGTAAACTCTACAATACACCAAATACTATTACTAAACAATCACCTCTTATTTTTAAGATGTTTTTATGACAATGAAGTTTTACCGAAAGAAGAATGGAAGATGAAAATCCGAAAGATACTCTATGAACAACTTGAAAGTGGAGAAATTGCGGATTATTTGATTGCATGTTGTATTATCAGATCGTGTAATAAAGGCCGAGAAAAGGTTTGTGATTTAATCATTTTTTATACGGTTCAACTTTATTTACTCAATTTCTCATATACTTTTAAATAGATTGATGCATGTATTGAAGTATTGCGTAAATATCTTGAAAATATTATTGCCAATCCCGATGAAGAAAAATATCAAAAAATAAGAATGTCAAATAGGTATATCTAAATTTGATTAGTTTTATAGTAAATGCGAATTTTTGACAACCCATTTCAATTTCAGAGTATTTTGTGAAAAGGTTCAAGGAGTGGAAGGATCTTTAGAATTACTCAAAGGAGCTGGTTTTAGAGAGCAAACGATTCCTAATTCTGATACAAGCAAAGAAGAAAAATTCTTAGTGTTTGATAAAAATAATATTGAATCTACAGAAACATTAGCAGTAATGAGTTTATTTCTATAATATCACTTATTTTTCGATTCCATCTAAAATTTTATGAAATTAATATAGCTTATTGTTGATGCTTTACATACTACTGAGCCCATCACATTAGAGCTAGATAGGAATCTTCAGGTTCTATCACCTTCTCAGGCTGCGGGTAGAATGGATTTACCACCAGATTTTTATGCAATATCTCCCGAAGAAATCAAAAGAGAACATCAACTAAGGTATTTGTTTTTTAAGTAAAATGGTAAGCAATATGTTTCTTATTGACATATTTCATCATTATCACAGAACCGAAGCTATGGAAAAGAGTCTCATGCTGCGTACTAAAGCTATGCGGGAAAAAGATGAGATGAGAGAATTCAGAAAATATAGGTATACAGTTTTGAGAATACGTTTCCCAGATGGAATATTGTTGCAGGTTTGCAAATATATATCGAAATTATTAACAAACCTAGTAATAAAGTAATATAGTGATGTTTGTTTTAGGGTACTTTCTCTGTATATGAAAAACTTTCAGAAGTATATTCATTCGTTAGTGAAAATCTCGAGCATGAAGGCTTGCCATTTGTGTTAATTTCACCTGGAGGAAACAAATTGTCTCAAGAAGAAGATTCCAATAAAACCTTAATTGATTTACGGTTAGTACCAGCAATAATGCTAACTTTCGCATGGGATTCGAGTATTGCAGAAGAAATTGAAAAATCTGAACATCGTGATGTTTACTTAAAACCTGAAGTTTTGATCCTTATGCCTCAGGCTTGATTATGATACATTTTATTGAATATTCCAAACATTCACATGTTTTGTTAATATGTAAATTCTAATATTTTTTTCACCATTGTGCTATTTATTACATATTTGTGTACTATATTATTTAAATTTATATTTTATCAAATTTATAATGAACTTTTAACTTTCACTTTGTGTATCACAATATTTCTTGCTTTATTATATTATTAATACTGTTAATTCATATTTTCACGCTTTTGATATAAACATATATTGAATATATATTCAAATAGACAAAATATTTTCAATTTATAATGTGTTGATTCTATATTCAATAGTTCCATTAAAATCTAGTAAAAACAAGTGTCACATTTCAATATATGAGTAGGTACATAAATAATTTCTTCTAAATTTTATATTTTTCAAATGTAATAGGTGAGTAGATTCTGTATTCATCTAATGAAGAATAATGGAAGTAAACTTGATGAAATACATAAATGACGACTGAAAAGGCCAAGGGGTATGACTTTGCGGTGATTTCAAGGAAAGCAGGTTCAAAGTTGACCACGTACCTACATGTATTAGGGGTTCGGATGATTTGATGATATGTCTCAGCACACACTCCGAATTCGTTCATATCATTTTGCCACCAAATAAATGAGTGTATATATAACCGCTTCCTCTGCATAACTCAATTTTGATAAAAAAATCACTTGTACCCTTGGCCTTTTCGATCGTCAAATGTTCTTGTACATATGCATAATTTAAATATTTATACTAAAAATGATGCAATTTTTCAGTCATTAAATTATAGAATGTCAATCATGGTATATATGATTATTTTTATCACAATATAATCACATTTATTTTTGATAGAAAAATGACATTTCTAGGGAAGAAGTAGTTTATTTAAAAAAATATGTTTTGCACATACCTACTTCATAATTACAATTACAAGCTGGAATAGAACTTTCTGATGAACTAATTGTAAAATAAAAATCAATTACACAGTTCTAATAGGATCATTGTTACCAGTTGGTACGGATAAATTTGGAGTATTTTCAATCGTCAGGGATTTAGTGCAATCGCTAGTTTTATAAATGCCAACTAATCTATTTGCCAATTCAAACATGTTGTAACGAAGTGAAATGATTATAAATTGAGCATTTTTTGTCCTATCCTATAATAAATATTTCAATGAATAAATTTTATAACTAAAATAAGATAAATTCGTTAAAAATTAGATACCTTTATGTAATTTGCGACAATTGAAACATTTTTAAAATCTAGAGCAGCATCAATTTCATCCATCACATACAAAGGAGTTGGCTTATAATAATGTAAAGCAAAAACCAAGGATAATGAACTTAGTGTTTTTTCACCGCCAGATAAATTTGATATAGCTTTCCAAGATTTACCAGGTGGACGTACACTGAATAAAGGATTAATATAAAATATTTATTTAATTTAAAGCATATAGATAGATTGATTGAGCTTAAATAATCTCACCTGAATGTGACCCCTTCTGCGAATGGATCTAATGAATCAGCCAAATCTAATTCTGCGTCTCCACCTAATGTTATCATTCTGTACATTTCTTTCAGCTTTCCAGTAATTATGTTGAAACCAGTCATGAATTCGGTATGACGTTTTTTACGTAGTTGATCGTGAAGTGTTCTCATTTCGTTACGTTTGTTTGTTATTTCGTCAAGTTCATTCACCCGCTGCAAATAAAGTTCTTCTTTCGCTTTGTAGTCCTGAAAGAAATATAATGTTTCATAAATTGACACAAAAGCATTTAAGGTTACACCTGAATTTATAAATCAAAAATAAGTCGAATAATAACCAGAATAGCTTGAAGATTTGGTTTTTGATCGCCGAGTCGGTCTTCCTGAACATTCACAATACTTTGCAATTCTTCAACCTTGAAGTTTTGAAGTTCTTCTGGAGTATGTTGGACAAGTGGTGCAGGCGGTTCATGTCCTGGTATATCCACAGATTCCAGCGCTAAAGAAGATAACTGAAAAGCAATATATATATATATGTATATACGTACATTAAAATTTATTACATTTACGTATATGCATTTAAAATAAAAATATACCTGTTTTTTCCAAGAAGGAATTTTTGATTTCAGTTCATCAACAACTTTATCAACTTTGGAAATACTAGTGACGATTTCCAGTCTATCACTTTTTAATTTGTTTTCTTTTGTAGATAATTTTGAAATTTCTTCCTTCAAATCACCAAATTCAGTATCTCTTTCAGAAAGTTGTTCTTCTATCTATTTCGAAAAAAAAAATAACATATTAGTCAATTTTGTGAAAAAGAAAAAAAAACGATCTACGAATTTATATGTTGCATTTACTTCTTCTAAACTAGTTTTTATTTCAGCCCCTTCTAAGGACACTTTCTTCTTTTCTTCTTTGATTTCAGCAAGTTTTTCAGTGAGATCTTCTATCTCCTTTTCCATTCTATCAATTTTATCCTTGGATTTCAAAACATTTCTACAAAGAATAAATTCCATGAATAATGAAAAAAGAAGCAATAAAATGAAAAAAGAGCTGAAACCTTTCACTTGTCTTGATAGCAACGTTCAATCTAGTAATTTCTTTTTGTACTTTATCAATTTTTTTTTCCAAGTCATCAATATTGCTTTGTAAAGTTTTATATCTTCCACTTCCAACTTGGACAATTTTTTCATGGATTTCGTTAACTAATTTTTCCACCTAAAAAATTTACATGGAATAAGAGGGAAATTTCAAAAATAAGCCTTAAATGATTGATACCTTTTCAGCATCTAAGTTAGCCTTTTCAGAAAGTAATTCTAAATGCTTTGTTTTCTTTTCCAACACAGCTTTTTGTTTGGGATCGACCGCACATGATTTAACTTTCTCAGTTTGCTCCTTAATTTGAATCTGAAAACCAATTGATATCAATGAAAATGACAAATAACATTTTGAAAGGAATGAAAAAAATATAGATCAAGTATACATGTTATAGAATAAAAAAAAAGAGCAAACCTTCAGAGCAGGAATACATTCTTCTAAACTTTTAGCTTCAATCGACAATTTATCTTTTTGCAACTTAAGTTCGGCACATTCTCTAGTGAGTGAGGATATATTTTGTTCTAGTTCAGGAAGCCGGTCTTGAATGTCTTTTAATCTTAAAATAAATAAATTCATTAGGAATCAGTTAATAATCAATATATTAATAATCAAATAATTAAAAATAATATGAATTACTTGTTTTCATTAGTAATAAGTTCTTGTTCTTGTTGCTTTATGATGTTTGGATCGACACTATCATCAACTTTGACACTGGTACCGATTTTACCACGTATAACAGTTTTTCCACCTCCACTAATAGTACCTAAATACAACAAAATATGGAAACAACATTACAAAATTCCAAAATAAAGAATTAAAAGAAATTCGCTATAATATTTTACCGGCTGTTTCAAACACTTCTCCACCGAGAGTGACAACTCGATGACGTTTTCCTTGATAACAAATTCTCGAGGCTTGGTCTACATCTTTAGCAACCAAAGTATCATGAAGTGCAAAGTAGAAAACAGGCTTTATTCTTTCATCAGTTATTCGAACTAAATCAAATAGACGTGGAACATTTTCAGGACTAAAAGATATAATATGACATAGTAAAATATAATGAATACATACGGATTAATGTAGTTTTTGAATAAAATACGTAGTGACAATTGGATAAAAATGAAATTATAAACTTACTAAGATGTCTTTGAACTAAAATATTGTCTTAAATATTCCTGTTTATCAGCAGCGATGAAATTGGCCCTTCCATAATCTTTAGCTTTTAAAAATTCGATACATTTTTGAGCAGTTTCAGCAGTATCGACAACTATATGATCTAGTGAAGAACAACACGTTGAAATGGCTATATCATATTTTTCATCAATTGCACCAAGATCTCCCTAAAAAAAAATTTTTTTTATAGTTTGATACAATATGTATGTGATAAATCAGTGATTCTTAACCGGTGCACCGTGAAAAAATTGATAATGGCATGTAATTTTTTTCGAAAAAATGCATTGATATGATGAATCTTATTATAAGTGATTAAGTCTATGTGTTTCTTTGAAAAAATATCGCACACGTATTGAAAAAAACATGTGAAGTGATTGCGTCAAACCGGGGACGACTGTACTCATGATTGAAATATGTGTGTTTATTAAACTCACCAATCTACCAAATACTCCAGGTAAAACCCCTGCTTTCTTTTGATTCATTAAGGATTCTAATATGATCCCTCTATGTTTATTTGCACTAAATGCATTTTTGGATTCTTCCACTTGGTTTCTTAAATATCTCACTTTATTGATTAAAGTCGATTCTTCAGCTTTCAATTTGGAAAATGTATTTTTTGCATTGATGAGTGCAGTGTCTTTTTTGGGCAAAGTTTTATTAATTTCGATAAGTTTCCTTAAAAATATTAAAATTTTTAAATAAAAAAAAAGCAGTAAAAAGATATCCAGTAATTATGAAGTCATACGATTTCTGCTCTTGAATGTTCATACTAGAATCCTCTAAAGATTTTTTAAATTCATTGAGTTTTTGCTTTTCATTCTCTTCACTGCTAACGTATCTTTTTAATTCAGATTCAGCTAACTGAAAATCTTTTTTGGCTGCATCTCTTACTTTTGTCAATTCAATCAACTTAGATTGTTCTTTATCTTTGTGCTCTTGAAGTCCTTTAGTTTCTGAGCTGAAAATTATAATAAAATTAGAATATGTTGTATAAAATACAAATCATAAAAAGGTAGTAAAAAATTAATAACAAAAACCTCATAGTTTTCATGAATTCTTTCAGTTCTTCTTCTTGTTCTATTTTACTAGATTTGTGTCTTTCGATCAACTTTTCACAATCATCTATATCTCTTTTACTTCTATCGGGAACCTGTTGAAATTCAAACCATTATACTTATGAAAATAATATAAAATATATTTTTTTATATACCTGCTCATAACTAGTAAGTTTTCCTTTTTCTTGTTCAAGGACCCCTTCAATGTTTTTCTTTCTTTTTGATAACTCTGTGTTATTAGTTTGTAAAGCGACATCCCTTGACTTAGTTTTTCTGAAAGTTTCGTTCAATTCTTCTTTGCGCTTCTCCAAGTTTTCATATTTTCTGAAGAGAGGAATATTTTTTATGATTTTTTTTCTTATGATTCATATTGAATAAATTGTTAACAATTATAATTTACTTGTTTTTCTCAGAAATAATTTTGTTCTTTCCATTTTTTTCATTTTGCAATTCAGACATATTTTCATCAAGTTCTTTCAATGATTCTTGAAACTTAACTTTATCTTCAAGGGTTTTCTGAATTTTTTCATTTGTGGAATGTCTTTAAAATAATGCAAATAATATTATTTTAAGTCAAAAAATAATATATATATATATATATAATAAAAAAAAATATTACACATATTTTTGAAGTAGAGTATTTTTTGCACGAGTGAAATTATTCAATACATTTAACTGATCAACAGCTTCTTTCATAGGAGCTTCAAGTTTGTTTTTTTCGGTTTCGACTAATCTTACTCTATTCAACTTTTCTTTACGAGCATCTGATAATTCTTCAACTCGAATTGATAGTTTTTCAATAGGTTCCTGTTAGAAAAATAGCATTTTGAGCAACTATCAACTTATAATGTTGTAAAATGTGATGAGATCATTTGAAAATGAAATGTGAACTAAATAAAACAAAGTAAATTTCGAATTTATAGTAAAATAATACCTTGAATCTTGAAGAGCCAATTATATCTTCCAAATATTCTAACATACCAGTTTCGTGTTCATTTTGTCCCTTTGTTTTCATCATTGCGATTTGTTCGACTTCACCCTAAAAAGAAAATCGTCGATTAATATAAAGCACTCAACCCATTGAATATATCAACGCATGTCTGGATAGAGAAAATTTTTAGAATTAGATACTTATCTTTGACTACTTGCCGATATACAATTAAAAAATCAGGTCTACTTTGATTTGAAAAGTTTCGGCAACGAAAAAATAACTGATCAAAATTCAACATATGTGAATGTGAACACAAACATATTATGCTTTATTTAAAAAAAGACTTCAGCACTTCATATTTCATAATGTATTTTTATGCAATTTTCATAAAAAAAATATTATTAAAAAATAATTCAGTGCTTAATGTGTAATTTTTTTTGGACATTAACTGGTTACGAATTTCGACAATCAATTTAAAATGTATCAAGCTCGCGTGAATTCGACTTTGAGAAGTAGGATAAAGACAAATAATTTGCTATTGTCACATTCAATTTCAAAAATAGCTGAAATTGAATTATTTTTAAAAATAATAATTTAAATTTTTCTAGTGAAAATAAAACAAACTTTGCTCGATAAACGTGTCGGGTGATGTTTTATGTGCCCATTGCAAAATGCTGTATATGTATGGAAGTTGTCGAAAATTTAATTGGATAGTTGTTTTGTCACAGTTTGGAGCGTTACACCAGACACACACAGATAAAATAGTGCTATTATATAGTTAGATTATTATATTATTTCAAGAATTTATTGAAAATTAATAATAACCTGAAGAATTAAAAATCGATTATGATCCAAATCGATTCCGTGAAATTTTAAAACTTTAGCGACTTCTTTAAACTGAACTCGTTTACCATTCAATGTATAATAAGAAGAATTATCTTTAGAGGCAGTTCGAGCTATGACTATTTCTGAATCCGGCACTACTTCGTATTTATTCTCATCGTCCTGAAAAAAATACAAAATTAATATAAATTAAAATAGAAATGCATAAAAAATGAAAATTGTAAATAATTACAGAATCATCGACGATTCGAACAAAATGAACTGCAACACTAGCTTCGGTAATGTTCGGAAACTTGTTCGAGGAGTGAATCAGCACTGAAATCTTTTTAGACCTTATCTTCGCAGCTCTGTATCCAAACACGAAGAGCATAGAATCGATGACGTTGCTCTTTCCGCTGCCGTTGGGACCGATGATTGCGGTGAAACTCTAAAAATATTAGCGATTTGAAGATAAGTCATTCGATAGTCGATGCAATAATTTATTTGATCGGTGAACCCGACGAGTAAATTTCACTCGGTGATTAAAATATCGATCTAAAAATGACTAGTCGAATTAGGATAAAGCTGCATATGCTTTGTCACAGATGTGAGCTGTACCGAACCCAACTAACAATATAGACCTAAACGACTGTACGGCCACCTCTTTCTGAGGAGGATAGCTGTATCTTAGTATAGGTGAGTCTCGTTCGTCAGGATTGGTACGGTTAGCTTCCGTAAAGGTGTGAACTCGTCTTAACTATTAAAATTGTGCAAATGTAGAAATAAATGAAAAATATAATAGCATTCTTTTAAAATGTGAATAGGATGAAATTAGCTTGAATTAGTTTTCATTTGCTGTACCTTTATTAGGACTGGTCTGTTCACAATTTGATTAGACTAACTGGAAAATTAGAATCGGTTCTACCGGATTTTAAAGTTCATATTCGAGGACTGGCCGTAAAATACCTTGTGAAAGGGTCCGAGCACTTGGGTGCCGGCATAGCTCTTGAAGTTGTGGTTGACTATCTTGGTGATGATGAGACGGGGGCCGGTGGCTTCGGTGGTGAGGGCGGGTTTGGGCGCCGGGGGCACGTAGATGTCGCCGACCCGGATGCCGCCCTCTTCGTCGTCCAACACCTGCTCGAAATCGTCCCGCTCTTCGTCTACCCTCCGAGGGTTCGAAGGACCCGCGATCGCCACTTCGTCGACTTCCATCGAAACTGTCAAATTTCAAAACCGCAACTGACGTCTGACATTCTCTATAATACGAATCGAAGCTAGCGAACGCGACCGCCAACGAACTTCGGCGTTGCCAACTTTCCAAATATTGTAACATTTCAAAGTTGCAAGATAGATTTTTTCGAAATTTGTTTTGGTAGATATGTAGGGAAGTAAAGTGAAATTTGATCTTCATTTTGATTTTTCGCCTCTAATTTCCTTTTGGAAAATCATAGGTATTGTGTCTAAATAAATTTAATTTCAAATTTATTGGCGCATTATTTTTAAATCCGACATTAAACAAAAAGGTTAAAAAGGAATTAAATATATCTACCAACCCCTAAATTGATAGATAAGCTATTATGTTCAATTTTAATAATTCTATTTTTTTATTAAATATTTGTAAGAATTGAAAATGCATTTTTTAATATTTTTTAAACAAACTTTTTATTTAAAAAAAAATCTTAATACACACACATTACCTACTTAGATGCCTATATAAACGATAAACGACTTACGATTGAGAAAATAATGGCCGCCAATAGCGTCCGCTGAGGCTGCGTAATGAAAATTTGTTGCTTTTCAAAAAAAAATTCTAGAAATAAGCTCCGTATTGCACCGTTTTCGTCGTCGCCGACCGCCGCGAGCTCGGCCTCGCCGCCGAATCGTACGGAGTCGCGCGCGAATTGCACGATCGTCGTTATCCCGCGAAGCGCGAAACCGTCGAACGACCGCGATCCGGGCCGTTTTCGACGCGAGAGCGAGAACCGCGTCGATTTGACGATCGGAAAGGTCGCGAACGGTCGAAACGATCGGGCGCGAGGCCGCGATCGTCCGAACGGGGGTCGAAGGTGTGGAGCGTCCTTAGGAGCGGCGGCGCTCGCGGCCCGTCGTTCGGCGCGCGGCCGTCGTCGGCGGCGTGTTGCGTGCCGTAGCCGCCGGACGCTCGCTCGACGCGCAGGTCGACGCCCCGTCTCCCGTTCTTCGCCGTCGGAGCGCCGGAGCATCGGAGCATCGGAGCCCGGAGCAGCGGAGCTTCGGAGCACCGGACGAACGCGCCCGCCGTCCCCGTCGGCCCTCGCCTTCGCCATCGAGGGCGGAGCGCTTCAGGTTCGTTCCTCGTTTCTCGTTCTTCGCTCTTCCGTTCGCATGTGCACGCGACGCATTATGCGTTTTGCGCATTACGCGCGCACGTCTCCGATCTGATAGAGCGCGCTTCCGGCGACGCGCGTCCGAAGGTCGGACGCTTCCGCTCTCGTCCCGACTTCCGACCTTCGGATCCTCGTTCTCGAGCGCGCGACCTACGCCGCGTTCGAGAACGCGAGGGCCGGAGCGCCCGACGACGTCGACTCGAGCCTCCTCCGAATTTTGAATCCGAGTCGTTTTCGGATCAGATTCTTTCCTCGCGACTTCGACTCCGAGAGGCGATCTTTCGATCGTCAGACCGTCGGTCCACTTCTCTCTCGAAGAATTCGCCCGTCGCCGACGACCGACGCTCCGGTTCTTCAAACTCATGTACGGGGGCCCGTCGTTTCGATAACGACATCTGACCGCAGCAGAAAAGAAACTTTAGTCGAACTGACGCATCGCAGTCCTTCGAAACGTCAGCCCTCAAAACTGTACGCATCGAAACATTTCACGTTATATTGTTTCTATTGTCTTTCAATATCTATAGAGCGTTTATCGATTCATCGTTTCAAAACTAGAGGCTCGTCCGTACGGTTCATCTTTCGTATTGCTTTAGAGAGTTTTACATTTTTACTTAATTTTTAAAATTGCATAGGTGTCTTTGTTCATTTTTCACTAAACGATAGACATATCTATTCATGTAACAATAATTATATCGATTTGAGATTGTTTCGTTGATTCATATATGAATTGCCTACATCTCATATCAATCATCCTATCTCATTTTACTTTTATACTGTAAAATTTGCCTCAAAATTTCAATACCATTATTTTTCTACCTGTTACTTTTGCTGAACGCCGAAATCGACAAATATATGCTGACACTCTAAATATTAAACACTTGTTTTTTTTTAAATAGCCTATGTAGATATTGTTTCTTAAAATTTCATTTTTTCTCATTAGTTTCGTTGACATCAATAAAATACTAATCATATTTGATTCGTAAACAAAAAAAATTTTCAACGTCCACTCTTGTGTGTCGTATTAGTCATGTCTAACAAAATAATGGGGATTCGGAGCGATCGCCTTTTCAAATCTTTCATGGAACGACGATCGCTCGAGATTCTTATAAAATGATGCTCTTTCAACTTTCAAATGTACGTTTTATTTTATTTTTAGCGCATATTGTAAATAGTCGCTGTATATACAAAGATGAGCTTAGGTGGAAAGATGGCCAACAAAGGCGGCACAAAAAATGCCGGCCATCAGACACAGTCGAAGCACAACCACGTGCACAAAAATTCAGATAAATCCCAGGTATTGAATTGTCGATTGATTTTGTCTTGTTTTTGATATTGTATGTGTGTAACGTTCGGTTTCTTCATATGAATAGCGTGCCAATCGTGCGGCGGCCGACGCAGGAGGAGGAGAAGATATGAATAATATGCAGTACGCTGTCGATTTCCTGATGGAAATGACTTGCCGGTCGGAGGAAGAAGTTTGCTCTGCCCTTCATGACTGTGATAATGACATGACAAAAGCATCCAATATGCTTTTAGAACAAACAGATCAAGTACAAGTAATATTATTTTATACATATCACAAATGTTATAAAATTTAATCAAAATATTGATGCTATTTTTCAATTCTTAGGGCCAATGGCAAACCAACGAAAAGAAAAAGAAAAAAGCTAGTAACGCAGCTAACACGAGTTCTAGTGGACCCGGTATAGAACGAGACAGTGAAGAGTGGCAAACTGGCTCCGATAAAAACGGTACTGTAATGCAAAGTAACGCTCCTGGATCGGGTAACCATACTGCTCCCCGAGAACATCGACCTCCTAGAGGAAGATCTTCAAATAGACCCTGTATGTTTTCATTGAAACAATAAACTTAACTTTTTATGATGTATTTGTAATTTGTTTTAATTTGTTTTCTTTAGATCGCGGTAGAGGTGGAGATAACCATGTTGGTGACGATGGCGAGATTGTAAATAGAGGCGGTGGTGCGAGACGGGGACCGATGGGACGCGGTGGAGGTAGAGGAGGTGGAAGAGGTTCCAGTCGGGGCGGACGAGGTTCTCGTCCACCTCGTACTCCCCGTCACACTCAACCCGAGCCCTGTTGGGACAATCCAACTAATTCTGGCCAACAGGATGCACAAATGGGTATTTATTTTGGCCTCTGCTTGTCCGTGCTTATCTTATCTGTACTGTGTAGATAATTCTTTTATATTTGCTTGAAGATGGATGGGGTGATACTTTTCCATCTCCTGAAGATTGGGATAATGAAGAATGGTCTGGATCTTTGGCAGATACTAAAGTTTTTACTCCTTCTTCTATCAACAACTCTGATACTTCACCTGCCGTTAGTTGTGTTGATCACGGTTCATCACAAATCATCTCCATTTCTGACCAATCGACTATTCACAACACATCTATAAATAGTTTACAGGTAAATGTCACCTTTTTCATGAAATTAATTAATCTTATTTTCGATTTTGATTTTATTAATTTATCAGGAAACATCTGATTATATGAAGCCAAACAACAGTGCAGTTTTGAATTCAGAGACTAGTTCTCCATCGTTACCACCATCGTTGCCTCAAGATCCTGCTATATATGCGTATACTAATTCGAGTCATTTGCCTAAGGTTATATTTTGTCAAAATTTTAATTATTTCAACATAAATTGAGGTTTGAAATGTCACATTTTCTTTATAGGCTCAAAGTCCAGTTTCGCTGAATGTGTCTGGTACTCTTTCAGCTGCACAATCTCAATATCTGTCTCAATTAACTCAAAAATCAGAAGTGATGAAGCAAGAAAGAGTTATGCTCAATTCTCAAGGTAATTATAATGATAGTCAGTTGGATTTTTTTTTTCATTCAATTAATAATTATGTTTACATTTGATAGTATACAATCCAAATTATGGAGTTTATGGTGCAACAGACGTCTCGAATCAAAGAAAACCTGTCCAAAGAGCAAGAGTTCCACCTCCGTCTAAGGTATGCATTTTTTGTTCTCAATTGACCATTTCATAACAGTATAGTTACCATAATGATATTCAAATACACTTGTAGATTCCCTCAAGTGCTGTTGAAATGCCTGGTGAATTAGGAAGTTCGTCCATTTCCACGCTTGATGTTCAGTTTGGAGCATTAGACCTTGGTTCTGAAACAATCCCGTTTCTCTCAGAAAATGTGTCTAATATTTCTAACTCTGTATCCAGTGATAAATACAATGTTGTTAGTATTATAATTTTTTTGATTTCCTTAGATGTTTTTTATATATATTTATAGATAAAGAAATTTCGTAATTTCAGCCTAACGCTATGGACCATAACCTTTCTGACAGTGGTAGTGGAAACTCTATTCAACAAAATGTGTCGATGGATTCCCATCAATCCAGCGGTTCTACTACTTTAACTAATGATGTGTCAGCATATTCAACAAATACTTCCAGAACAACTCAAATGGTACATTATTTTACTTCTTACATTATTATTGCTGTCTTCTCTCTGAATTTATAAGATACGAACACTGTAGAAATTTTGATATTTCACTTGTGAAAATATTTTCCTTTTTTTTTTTCATGTAGGTATACAAATTTATTGCAAATGATTAGTAAAATTAGCTATATAAATATGTTGTGGTGTTTAAGGTGAACCTGTAATTAGAGGGTCATCTAATAATTCTTATAACAAACTGATAATATGTACAAGTCAGAATTTAGCATCAATACTTTTAAATGAAAAAAGATTAGCTCGAATTCATATGTTGAATAATTACTGTTATATATTTTATATAACTGTTCACTATCGCACTATATAATAACACTATTCTGTGTGTGTGTCCGGTGTAACGCTTCAAAACTGTGACAAAACCACTATCCGATAAAATCTTCGACAACTTCCATAAATATTCGGCAATTCGGGATAGGCAGTGATATCAGAAAAAATCGCTCAAGAAAAAATACATACGTTTTGTTTTCACAAAAAAAATTAAGAATTTTTTAAAATAATTCGATTTCAACCATTTTTGAAATTGCATGCCACTATAACGAATTTACGCAAACTCAAATGAATATCGAATTGAACCTTGAAATTCGTAACCCTTTAACGTCCGTGAAAAAAATAACACCGAATATTTTTTTTTTTTATAATATTTTTTATGAAAATTGGGTAAAAGTACATTATGAAATATGACATGCGGAAGTTTTTTTCAAATGAAAAATAATACGATTGTGTTCACATTCACATGCGTATTTTGAATTTTGATGAGTGTTTTTTTCTTTACCGAAACTTTTCAAAATAAATTGAGCCTGATCTTTTAATTGCATGTCAGCAATTAGTCAGAGATAACTATAAAAAAATAAAACTTCTCTAACCACACATGCGTTGATATATTCAACACGTCGATCGCTAGTAAAACTATAATTATGAAAACAACAGTTAGGTATATACCTAAAACAGAACATTACTTATAAACTAGAAAAATCCATTTTTATTTCATTATTTTGTTTATTATGGAGATATTGTATTTTTAAATTCTGATACTAGTAATATTTCATTATAGTTAACAGACTCGTTGTCTGCTACTGTATCGGAACAAAATTCAACAAATTCTGGAGCACATTATGGAACAGGTGTTTCCCGTGCTGCTTCAAATGCTTCAGCATCACATGTCCCTCAACTCACGACTGTAGCAGGTTTATAAATTAAACTTTTTTTTTTAAATAATGAATGTAACAATATCTGATAATATTGACTTAAAATTTATTTGTTATGTACTCAATCAGGATTAGAAAGCCAACTGACGGGAAAATCTTCAGGTGTATCAGATTTGTCCAATCAACAATCAACATATTCGACATATCCTGGACAAGCAACACCCTATGGTGTTGCTCCACAGTCGAAACAATCATACCATCCAACACATCCGGGTTATCCAACAAACCCTTATTCACAGGTAATTGTTTATCAAAAAAAATATATATTCATAACATGACGGTAATACAAGCCATATCAATATCTTTTACATTCAATTGATTGAACTAGTGAAATTAATATTGCTAATTTGAATGTATTATATTGAAAATAAGATTGTGATAAGCCGTTGTTAATAATTTATTTTGGTGTAGGTCAATTCCAGCGGTACATCGTTTACAGCTGCATCTAGCATTGCTTCTGCAAATGCTTATGTGCCTACAAACCCCTTGAATCAATATGTTTCACTTACACAGCCTCTCAACACATACCAGGTAATTATATATATTTGAGATTTGGTGAATCCTTAAAATTGATAACTGCGTTTATTAACATTGGGTTGTGTGAAATCAATTTAGCTTAACAAAATTTAAGATTTTTGTTTAAATTTTCACTAATATTCTGCAATTCGACTTAAGAATTATGCTTTGTTTTTATTTTATTGCTTATAAGTAAATAACACAAATTCTATTTTATTAATATTCAGCTTTATTTCCCTTTTAGAGTTTTATGATAAAAATTTTAGGTTAAAGAAAAAAATATACTTTAAAAAACCAAGTTTACATTGTCACATACTAAAGTTTTTGCCAAATTCACAATAAGATTATTGAAAAATTATTATTTGAAGTAAAAATTTATTGCTAAATCTGTTTTAATGTAATATTGTAGAATTCTTCATCGGTATCTGTATATGGAAACAGCCTCTACACTGCATCTAACGTTCCATATAATAGTTATCAGACTTTACAAAATAGTTCTAATAAAATCTCATCTAATGTCAAAGATTCACAGGTATTTTATATTGATATTTTCGCATTTTAATTTCATTAATTGTTTTGTTGTGTATGAAAAACATTTATATATTTATATTTCATTTGATAATTGTGTCATTAAACATTTTAAGCATTTTTAATTGCTTATCAATTTGTATTTTTTTTTTTTACTCAAAAAATATTTCTACCCATCAATTCGTTCGATAAGTGATCCAAGCTAAAAAAGAGTCACATCTCAACCTATATAACAATTTATGCCTATATCTTAACCTTGTCTTTCAGCTATTTTAAATCAAAAATGTTTAATTTTTATGTAAATATTTTTAAGTGCTTGCCATTTGAATTCATTTTGATTTTACTATCACAATTAATTATGTAAACAGCTTATCGAACAGAGCACATATGACGCATGTATGAATTGTTTGTATTTTCCTTATATACCTACGTGTATTTTAATTTTTCATTAGCTATTAAGATGACTGATGAAGTTAATGAATTTACTATATTTTTTCATCTCAATGTAATTTTTATCAATTCATCTCAATTCATTATGTTTAAAAGCAAATATTTTTCATATACTTGTCTTATTTTTTTTTGTACATTTTGAAAATCTCAAAATTTAATGTCATTTAGATTTGAAACTTAGACATTTTTTTTTTTTTTTTAGTATGATAATGCTGTGACAACGGGAAGCAATAGTTTAACAAACACTCCCGCTCAGTCTACACAATCATCATCAAAAATGTCAACGGCTTCTGGTATTTCAATCTCATTAAAATATTCTTGAAATTATGATTATCATAATATAACATGAGATTATTTTGTTTTCACAGGAAAATCAAGTGTCTCATCATCTACATCTGTAATGAATAGTGGTTCATCAGGGGCTAGTCATGTTGGAACTGCTGTCATGGGACAATATATTATGGGACAACCATATTATCCGCAACAACCTGTTACTGCATACACGTACACGCATGAGGAATTACAATTAATGCAACAAAGAATACCTCATTTAACTGTACATTTTCAATAATATCTAAGCAATTGTTTTTGAATTTTAATTTGAAACAATATTTTATTTTCAGCCTGGCTATTATGAAGTGAACTACGGTGCGGGTGGTGGTGGTGCTGGCACGGCCACAAGAGACACTCCCCTAGCTTCATTTGCATCTCTGGGAGCAGGTGGTGAGGCAAGATTTGGACGAGGAGAAGCTCCTTCACCTCAAGCAGTTGCCGGTGCTGGTCCAGGAGCCAGTGGTGCACAACCACCTCAAGCCAGTATCCCTTCATACGCTTATTACTATAGTGGCGGTATGTTGCCTGCAGGATCCTTTCAGGCTTACGGCACACAGCCATTGTATCCAGTTAGTGTTTTTAATTTAACTTTTTCTTCTATTTTACATTTTGTTTTAAATAATTTGTATTATATCAGATTGCAACAGCCGGTAGTTCAGGATCATCAAGCTATGGTGGGAGCAAAAATGTGGTAGGTGGTGCTGGTGCATACGTTGGTGGAAGTGGTGGAGTTACTGGTGCTTATGGTGCACCAGCACCAACCGCAGCACCGCCACCACAGGCCTATGAGACTGTCCAACAGCAACAACCAACACAACAGCTTAATTCTCATCAGCCAGACTACAAAACAGGTAAATTTTCTATTAAATCAAAGTCTAGATATCCAGCTGAATTAAATTCCATTTATATGAGAGCCACAATTGCATAGAATTTTGTTTAGGTGATTTGATATTTGAAAATATTTGTTTAGGTGGTGGTTATTCAGCTTCACAGCAAACAGGCGGAGTAAAGCAAGGTGTTAGTAATTCCAATGCTGCTGCAAATGATCTCAGTAATTCTATGTACGGAGGGAAGAGTCACGTATCGCTCACTAAAGTTAACGTATGTCAATTTGGATTTATTTGTTTCTCATTTTTGTTTTATGTCGTTAATGATTGTTGCATTTAACAGAGCTATGATAAGCCATATCATAGTGCTACTCCACCTCCACCATTTGGATTAGGAACTGCAGCAGGAGTTGGTGCTGGTGGATATGCAGGCCCACAACTTTATATTCAACACGCAGCTATGGCTCCTCCACCACAACAGCATCAGGTAAATTGATAAAATATTGGCCTCTGTACTCAACACATTTATTATTGACACCATAACTTCTGGGACATTTTTGAATAATTTTAAAAGAAGCCATTTCATAAGCAACATCACCAATTTCGATGAAAATTCATAGATATGTATATGAATATATACATGAAATTGTCGTTTTGACGGAAAGCGCATTACTCAATATTTTTTGAGAAATATTATGTTGAAATTCTGTGAAATGTCATCTAGCAGCAGTCACGCGGCCGAGCGCGGTGAATGTGGCATATATACAATGAAATACGCATGGTGTACCAATTCTCTCCATTCTTGAATCGATGTGCAGCGTACTAAATATTTCATATATATGTATGCCTCGTTTACCATGCGTGTGTCGTTCGAATGCTGCACAATTCCATTTCATACAAATTCAAAAAGATGTTCCTCAAAAGTTATTGATTAGTGTACTTTTCATCAAAACAACTATTTGGTGTGTATATTCATACTACCCACTGAATTTTCATCAAAATCGGTGATGTCCTTTATGAAATAGCCTCTTCTTAGATATGTATTATTTTATCATTTAGTTTAGAATAATCTGTACATTTTAATTTTTCGTTTACATTTGGTCTTCCAATTACAGTTGATCCTTTTAATATGTGTTCTGATAGTACACAAATTTTTAATATACGATTTGTAAGATAAACTTGTTTTTCACAACTCAAAATGGGACTGTTTGCGAAATACATTTTCTCTGATCTTATTTTATTATAGAAAACAAAAACTCTGGATTCATTTTTATTACTTAATAGCTTCTGTCACCCGGCGTTGCTCGAGGCAATTTAGATTTTAAGCCGATTGCGATCTGTGGTATATCATTTCCCGTTCCCAATTCAATTTGTTCCTGCTAAAATTTTGGCGAAAGAATCAGCCGTTTTGAGGTCTAACAAGAATTAAATTGCGTTGCGTATGTAGGCTGTGCATAATATTGGCTATTTCTAAGCCTTCTCCCATGAAATTTCAATATATGAGAAAAAAAAATCTTCTTTAAAATTAAAATGTAATAATGTTAAAACTTTTCTTTCTATATATGCAGACAATAATTCCTGAAAGTTACATAGCAAAAGGATCACCCGTTTAGAATTCTTAGTAAATCCTGTCGATGAAAATTCACACGTTTCTTTTTTTTCAACATGGGCAAAAATTAAAATATCTGCTGATTGATAATCTTCCTAATCTGAAAGATCTAATTGTAGCCATTTGTCATTATACGTCAAAGTCTACCATTGCTAACAATAGAAAATACTGTATAGGTTTTGAATTTTCTGGAATGAGGAGATTAAGTATCCCCAGCCTCCCCTACCTTCAGAAAATCACTTTGATTATTATCTGATGATTCAGTGTAAAGCTGAAAATTTTACAAGAGGATTCAATTCCTTTTGCACCACATAAAATATTTTTTTTTATATAGAAAAAAAATTTTTCACAATTCCAATTAACCGAGTACTTATCTTACTAAACTTAGTGAGTACATATGTATATTAAAAACTAACAAATGTGTCCTGACGAAAACATCATACAGTCACCATAATACAACATCGTTTATTTCATGGTATTTGTTGAGTTTGAGCAACGTTGCTGATTTTTTAAATACAATTCACTAGGACGCAGAACTATCAGTGTATTAACCGCTTCAACTGTATATCCTATTATAAACTGTCAAAATCTACACATAAAGCTAAAGACAGACTGGCATATGGCATATGTACGTATATTTCTGTCTTAGTCACTTGGGTGAATTTTTGACAGTTCATAGTTGGAAAACTGTCTTATATATTTTCTGCACTTCTTGAATATAATGATTTAACCATTTGAGTGCTGACCGTTTGTTTTTAATACTTAAAAGGAGCGCCATAGCGCTCCTCAGCACATTAATGGTTAATGTGTGCATGTAAAAACCAAAATAATGGTGAATTTCATTTGCTCGCCTGTTTCTTGATTCAATTCGGTAATTAGATATAATCATCATATATACCTCATGCTTGCCACATTTGTAGAGTGTGTGCACCAGATCACAATTTGGTATGAGTTTTGTTTGAATCATGATAGCGAAATGTCGAGTCTGATTTTGATAAAAATAAATGGTCTAAAAATTATCAGCTTTATACTCACATTTTACAATTATATGTAGATGAATTCTATGCATGAGTGATGATATTTAGAGTTCCAAATAACAATGATTGATTTTTTTCTTATATATACATATTCATGTAATTTTTATTTTTTAGTTGCTTTTTATGAGCCATAGAGTCGTTAAAAAATGCATTTTTTTTTTTTACAACAAATAATACATAATATAATTCACTAACCTTAACTGAAATTTAGCACGTATTTTTTTTGGGCTCGGTACCGAGTTTGTTGACTCGCCTGCACAGCTATCAAATTCAATAAAAAAAAAGTACTAGCTAATTTATGGTTTAGTAAAGGTTAATGAAAGTATTGCCCGTAAACTATTTAAATCTCTGGTTTGGGTCCAACATGAAGTAATTAAGAACAAATGCTATTTACCTGTGATTATTTGAAAAATAAAACAATGTGCATAAATTTGTTGAACCACAATCTGTGCTGTATTTTTCTCATGTGAAGTCATTCGCTGATAATGAAAATGGTTCGTAATTTGTGTCTTCGTAAATCAAAATCTTGTATGTATCATGCAGTAAAAGAGCATGTACATATTAATGAACCTATGCTAAAATATTTCACATGTTGATAATCAAATTTATTACCCTAACCTGTATTTAAATTATTTTTAGTTATTAATCACCGTTAGGTTTATGCATGTTAATTATTAGTTTTATTTTCAATCATATTCATATATTTTAACATGTAAAAAATCAAATTGAAGTGTGCAATCACTATCTGCACTGTTTTCTCTTGATTCCTTAGTATTTTATTCCATTTGAATCAATTAAGTAGTTTAACATAACAAAAAAAAAATGTAATCATTTGATACTCTTATTATAAATACACTGTAAAAAGAAAATCTCAATAGCGGCCCAAATTTGTTTTATTTTTCAGACAACTCGAAATTCAAAGTACCAATGGGCATTTTCAGTATTATATGAATTCAGCTCGGATAGGGTTGCTCGCGATTAGAGCGAGAGTGGGGGCGAATTTCGTATAACTAGCAACAAAATTCAATTTTAGACAAACAGAAATTCCAGTGTGAAACATTTTTAAGATTACTTTTTGCAGTGTATATTCACTTCTCACATTTGTCAAATTTACAATTAATACCTAATATTACAAGAAAAGAAGTTGAAATAGAAATAGTGTTGAATTCTAATTATATACCTACTATAAATACTTTTTTTTAACAACTTAAGAATATTCTACACTTGTTTTATTGCAAATAACTTACACCTTTGGCGTGATG
This sequence comes from Cheumatopsyche charites, assembly GCA_024721215.1. Lineage (NCBI taxonomy): Eukaryota > Metazoa > Arthropoda > Insecta > Trichoptera > Hydropsychidae > Cheumatopsyche > Cheumatopsyche charites. The sequence goes on along the minus strand of CM045576.1, from coordinate 6,787,481 downwards.
TGCACATTCACGCATTAAATAGTTTGTGAACAAAAATTGCGTGTATATTCTCAATATTGGTATATATTTTTTTCTTTACACATGCATGATTTTATTTTAAATGGTATTGTATTTTGTAGATGGATGGGCGAGTGAACAATAGTCATAGACGGGTAAGTTGATATTTTACTTGTGATTCCCAATATATTCTCAATGAAAATTATTTTGGTGCTACAGATAACATATATTTCCATCTGAAATAATTTGATCACTGAATATTTTTTTATGCTTATATTTTGGTTTTGGTAGTATCACAAGTAAAAATAAAATAACTAGTTTTACAGAACTTGTTGAAATGTGATCAATTTGAAGGATTTTATTTGCCTTGAGAATAATCTATTTTTTTAAGTCAAAGTTGACCCCTTGATAATTTATTCGAAATATGGAATAATGAGGATTGTTAATTAGTAAATCTAAACCTATTTTACATCCCCAGTCTACATTTATTTTGTGTAATTGGGGAGTCCACTAAATAAAGAATTGAATAAATTTGCATTATTGGATTTCTTATGATTGATAAAAACTAGCTTACGCCTTTTTTTCATTAGTAAACAATTCAACTGTTTTTTTCCTCTTTTAAAAAACTTATTCATTAGCGTTTTTTGATGACATTAAATTGAGCTTTTTTTTTCATATTCATTTCCAGTTTTGTAAAAAAATATAATTTAGTGATTTTTTCTTTCTTTTATAATTTTCATATGTATGCATAATTATCCTCAAATATTTGAATGCAAAAGATTAGTTATTTGCATGACTTTTTTTAAATAGAGATGAGCTTTATCGCTTTAAACTATTTTTTATTTGGGATACAACTCCAAACTACAATATTGCATTTTAAACTATAGAAACTTTTATAGTTCCTATATGTTCTCATATTTTATAGTTATTCCATGTAATTATTTTTCTTCAACACAACTATAAGTATTTCATTATTCTTTGACATAATGTTTTGTGACTTTCAAAATAGGCTTTTAGGCTTTAAATTTCTCAATTAAATCAAAAATAATTTATATCTCCATTTCCTAATGAATTTTTCAAACACAACGGTTGTAATTAATTCACTTTTATTTCAAACAGTAAATATCTTTTTCAGGACAATGGCACTAACAATAATAGGGGTGGCACCTCTAGCCAGAGCAAACAAGGCGGTGGAGCTAAACAGGGCTACTCAACTTCGTATTGGGCTCCCAATTAAGGAGAGTTCAATTATCAAGACAAAAGTACACACAGCCGCACCAAAATATTACTATTCACACCCATACACATGCTCGTCCTTGCTCTCGTTACTCTTAAATAAATTGGATTCAAAGAAGATGGTGCTTGTTCAAATGAGAAATAAAAGGAGTGCATCAATATAAAGCTTTTTACATATATGCATTATAGAAATGACAATATGTGGTGAAGAGAGAAATATATTCAAAAAAATTGCTGGTGGAGTTTCGAAATCTGTGATTTATTATTATTTAATCCACTTGGCACTGTATTATAAATGAAAAAAAGTATAAATGCGTTTCCATCAGGAGAATCGATATTTCCTTTTTTTTCGATGTTGAGTCACATTTTTAACATCTCTTAAAATTATCGTAAATCATTTGAGGTTTTCGAAATGTGTTTATTTTTTACAAAAAAAAGAAAATTCTACCTATAAATGTTGGTGTGACATATTATCAATATAGAATAAAAATATATACCTACTGTTGGATAAAAAAAAAAATATCTGATCCCATCTGACAATGATATTGATCTCTTCTGAGATGTATATGATGTTGATATATCATAGTGGATATATTTCGAAAATTATAAATAATTTGCATTTAACGTGTCCACATATTTTACTTTTAATGTATATACACGAGTACATATTGATTCTTTTAAGTAATCTTATGAGGATATTTTAGATATCTTTCATTATTGTGAAATCAAATGAAAAGTTGTTGATTTGTCGGACATTTGATCACTTTTCCGTTTTATTTTTTTAATATATGAGTGAAATTAATCAGTATTAGCATCATTTGAATCAACTCTTAATGATTAATTTATAAAATACATTCAGATGGTTAGATTTTTATTGTGTTATATCAACATAGTACAAGTTGTAAATTGTGATTTAAAATATTTGTTTATACAATTTACTCATTTTACGCTATTTAAAATATTATTTTTTCTTGATAACAGTGAATCAGCATAATGATTATTTTCTTTTTGTTTTACTTAAGCAGTATTGATTCTTTTTCGTTAATTACATACTTTATTTTCAAAATCACTTAGCGAATGAAGAAGTAAATATTCTTACTATTACTCTGGAAAATTGTTTAGTGATATATGACAAGTTTAACATTTATTTTATTCTTAAAATATCATAATTTTAATAAAGGAAAAAAATATAACTTGTAACATGTGAGAAATACTAATTATTTTTCTCAGTTTTTTTTTTACTGTATAATTTTATAAGTATCCAATCCTGCCTAAATTGAATATGTAAAATTAGGTTGTGCCACTGAGTGTATCCTTTGTATTATCTTTTTTAATATTTTTAGAATGTATGATCTGATGATGATCTTGAGTAAATGGTTAACATTGAAATATAAAATTTATAATTGATTTTTTTCTTTTAATCGAGTAACCTAATAATTGATTCAAATCTATGTAAATGTTCAATTCGAACACGCAATCAAATGAAAATTTTAAGTTAAAGTGATTTAATTTGAAGATCTACAAAGCGCAACTTATCTACCTATCTGGACTTGAGAATCTAATAGAAACTTCTTGAATGTACTGGTTGGTATCATATACTTTGTTTTTGGATAATCACATTTTTTTTATAATTTCGGATGTTGAAAGAATCATCCAACAATTTGTCAGTTTTGGAATAAACTGTTTGATTTTTTGCTCTATGCTTTTTCAAAATGTATATTATGTAGTCAATTAATATGAAAATAGGAATTTGCCTTAAACATAAAAGTAAAAAAGAAAGTTTAAGATATTATCTAATATTTTCAACACATTTCAAGTAGTTAAAGACCTTTGACAATATTTCGAAACTGGTTGTATAGTTTTTTTTCAACTATTTGTTATTTTGAAGCAAGTTAAATGCAAGTTGCTTATGAAAAACAATAATTGCGCATTCTCTCAAAAAAAAAAAAAATATATATATATATATATATATATTTGGATATCTTTCCTAAATTGAAATGTGCTCTTATGTTTGTTACACACTTTTGTAATGTAGATTAAAAATATTTTACATTTAATACTATATGAAAAATGAAACTATAAAAGGTGACGATATAAGACCTGAAATGACATTTTTAAGGTTCATTCTAAAATACATATAGACACATAATTGTACTTAGAAAAAAAAATTGCTCATATGTTTAAAAATTAAATTTGTCATTTTTCTTATCGAATGTTTGATAGTTTTTATTTTATGTGTAAAAACATTATACAAAAAATATTTGTCGTATAAATGTGAACTCAATAGAAAAATTGGTTTTACTTATATAGAAAAAACGATTCAACTCTATCAGATGACTGATTCGTAAGTAAGATTTATCACGATTCCAATGCTTTTAATATGGAGGGTGTTTGCGTGTGAAAAGTATGTTTTAAGGTGTCAGAAACAACTGAAAAAACGTTTTATTTAATTATTATTGAATATTTTACTGCTAGAATTTAACCTAAGAATAATTTTCTGTACCTTTCTTATGTATAAATGAAAATAACTCCTTTGTTTCTATACAGGGAAATGTATCGGAGATGAAACCACTCTTTTAGGGCTTGAAATATCTCTGAATCGTTTATTAGTGTGGTTACTGTACCAATATGTATTTTGTATTTAGTTTTGGTTTTGTAACTACGATTATAACAATTTATTTAGATTAAATTTTAACTAATAAACTTCTGATATATAATTTCACAAGTAATGTTATTTTTATTCAAATCCACAAAAATCCAGAATTGTTTATATCCCATGAAATAATACTTCAGCATGAGCATGTGTGGTAATATTCCTGAAATTAATTTGAGACATACATTCACATAGTAATAGAGTTTTGAAAATAGGAGAAATCAAAACGAAATCAATTTAACATCCATTTATTTAGTTTTTATATAAAATAATTTTTCAAAACATACATAAAAATATTATAAAATGCTCAATAAAAAATATCTTTTAGCTTGCATAAAAATATATTACATGATACAAAAATAACAGAAGGAATGACTTTTATATCAATTTGATCACAAATATTAACTTATAGAGATATATAAATATATTTATTAAATAACAAAAATAATACAAAACACAACCGCCACATCAAGAAAATTACTATTCCAACCAAGTTGCGAAAGAATTTTTTTAAATCTTTTTAGTAATTTCTCAATTCTGTAAATGATTCTTTATGTTTATAGCCAATAGACTGAAACAAATAAAATTAAAATTGGTTTTATTAGTCATCCAGTCATTTTGAAGATAAAATATGTCAATAATATCAATTGTATTTTGGAAGATGGAACAATTTACGATTATGTCATGTCAATGGCAGTTATACTCTCGGTGCATCACAGTTTTGGTATGTTCATGCATATCACACTTAATTTTCATTACAAATTCAATTTGTTTACAAAAAATATACATAATCATTTTTTTATTAAAGTTTAAAATCATGCACAATTACGATATAGGTATTTCAGGCACAAGTGAAAACTAAACATTGATTGCTACAAAATATTTACTACAGAATACAAAGACAATATTTTTTCTAAGCATGGTTAAATATCTACACTATGAAAACAATTTTAATAGGAATAATTAGGTAGTAGGTAGTTAGTTTCACAAAAAATATATATGTATTTCACTCTACTAAATCTATAGATCACATCTCTAATACATTTTTGTTATCAAATAATGGTAAATCTAGCTATACAGACTGAAAACAAATCGTTTTGGATTATGCTGGCTACTTTAAAATGCATTATATTTTAAACAGATACAAGAAATATCTAATGAAGCGGTATATGATATTATTTAGAGGCAAAAAAGAAAAAAAAATCAATAGCTCGTAGTTATAAATATTTCAGCAATTACATGCCAGTCAGTTTGGAAAGAATGTCGATAATGTTTTTAGATGGTAAATAATAAAAGATTTTATAATTTTTCAAAACTAGGTACATACATATGAATGTATGACATGAAAAAGCATAAAAATATCTAATCATGCTTCTAAAACAGGTAAAAGACAATTTAACAACCCAATAATTGTCAGAATAGGTAATTAAATTCATGAGTTTGTTAGTTTGGCACTTCAGCAATAATATACTGATTGTGAGTATGTTAATTTAAACTATTATATTTTCGTGTAATATATTCTAATATAAATATTTTGAATATTATGGAACACATTATTTTCTAATATCATCAACAATAATCAACATACATATACCTATCACACGAACTTTCATACAAACATCTTTTTTAAAAAACAATTATAAAGATTTTAGTTATTTATGCATTATATTTTAACATTTATGATCTAGGTATATTTCTAAGTTTTCATGGGGTTTAAATATTATTCAATATCAGTGAATCAAAACACACAAATATTACTTCAACAAGTCAAAAACCACAAAAGTATTGTGTTAATAAAATATCTCAGTATAGAATGTTATTTCTAAAATATGAATAAAAAAAATAAACTACAAAAAAAATAGTTTATAAACTTTCAAGTGAGGATAAATGATCATCATGAATATGAATATATTAATTTTAAATTAACCCTTTAGCAATGGATCGTCGCTTTTACGATGATTGAATTGATTATGAAAATAGCAGGCTGTCACAGAAGCAACGCTCATTAATACCATTTTACGCAGCATATGACATAAAATTTTTGACAAATATAATTTAATATTTGACGTGTATACTATCATTTTAATAGCCAGTAGGTATATTTCTTGATAGCCAAAAGAAAATTAACATGTCTTTATAATTTCGAATTCCTGATAATTAAAATCATACTGTGGGAAAATGCAATTTTTCCCCACACCCCTCATTTTTTTATAATAACTCACGAAATTTTGCCCAAAGCCAAAGGGTTAACATTCATTGGAATATATAAATATTAGCCAGTCATATTCTAAAATATATGATTTGGAATATGCATTTGCATATACATATATTTTAATATTTTGTTCATAAAAGTAATAGTATTAAATTTATTTTCCATAAGGTATCAAACGATCATTGATAACTTAGCACCAATTTCGGCTAGCAATAAAGATGCATCATTAATCCTTCAAATGAAAAATAAAAAACATATTTCTATATATTTGTATCAAAATATATAATCTAAACTACTTTTTTTTTATCAAAATATATTTTTAACTACTAACTTAAGTTTTGAGAAATTAAGGAATGTTAGATAATTTTTCAGTAAAAAAATACAAATTCGATTTAATCTTTTACTTGAAAGTATCCGAAGTTCAACCGCAGCTGCTCCAGGAATACGAATGTCAATATTGTGTGAGGTGCCAGCCTCACAAATGCTGGAACATATCCTTTGAAAAAACTCAGCGGACCTTCCTTGGCTGTGCTTACGATCAAAGCTTTCACACCTCGAACATCATTGTTCCCGGCATTCATCGCTCTAGTTTTCAAAACATCCATGGGTTGAGTCATTGTGGTGGCGATTGCACCCTGTTTTGTGATAAACAATATTAATTATTTTCACAAATTTAAGTGATATGTGTCCATAATTATGACGGTGACGTAAATAAATAACATGAAAAAGTAAACTAATTATTTTTAATTGGTTCGAATTGCTATAATTTAATTGTTAAACGAAAGAAAAGTGAATTTTACCACTGTCATAATTATACACATATATGATCCACAAAAACTTACGGCCAGTAAACTTGAGATTACGTGAAGGGCAACATTATCTTCGAAATATGGAGTTTTGATGAGAAATCCTTTAATTTGATCATAGCATGATAATTGACCGACGGTCATCAATACTGCTCTTCCAACAGCCATACTAGCGCCGGACCATAAACGAATGACACCTTCTTCTCGGAAAACCCGATATAATCCGTCTATTGCATGCTTGTAACTAATAAATCGTTACATTTGTATTTATATTTAGACAATACATCGAAATATTGCTTAATGGTAAAATTGGAATTATGTTTAATAGATACACATTGCCATTTGATTAAATATACATTTATGATATGGTTTTTTGATACAGGTCATTAATTTCAAGTTCAATTGTTCAATTGCAATATTTCAGAAAACAAATTGAACTTGAAATTGAAAAATGTGAAACATGAAGTAAAAAATCTGTAATAAGGAATGGTAAGGTGAAAATAATAAATTTATCAGTAAACAAGGAACAAAATAAATTAGGTAACAAAAATTGTGAAAACAAAATCTAGTTTTCGATTAGTAGCATACATAATTAGAACAAATTGTGTTGTTAAAAACATCAAACGCTAGAAATGGTTCAATTGTGATAATTTACCTTAATCGTTTTGTTTTAGGCAATGTCTTTTGTCAATACCTCCAATTTTACTAATCATTTTATTTTTTTCGATTCTTTAAATAACCCTGTGCATAGATCAAAAAATGAATAATTACTTTCGTCGTTGTTCTGGTGGTAATTTTACATCATTTTGCATGCGAACATTCACCAAATCTGCAGGAGTTCCTACAAAACCTCCGGCAGCTCCACCTAAAGCAGCAAGCAACACAGATGATTGAACAGACAACGGAGCTCCACCCTGTACAGAATTATTGCAACATCAAAATAGATATATACCTATATGTATAGTGAAAAAACACAAAAAGTTAAAACTATTTATACATTTTTCGATATCATCTTTTGTTTGGTGACGTCATATATTCCGAACCGAACCATTGAATAGGACAACTGCCTTAAAAGAGATGCAGATATTCCATTATAGAAAGCCAGCACACCTGAAAAAATAATATTATAAAGTATACACATTTTAAATATATTAATATTACATTGGTAATTCTTAATTCCTTATATAATATATAATATATAGGTACCTTGAGTTTTGACTATGTTCATTGTTAAAGTTCCTAATGATACTTTTTTTCCTTGTTGTGTTTGTAGCTGAACTTTTAATAGATCTAATGGATGAGTACAGCATGCAGCACCGGCTGATGCTACTCCTCCAAAATACCATCTAGATATTTTTCGGGAATCCATAATTTATTTAGGACTAAATTTATAATATAAATCTGTAAATGATGTTAAATACAAATTCATTACACACATATACTTTTCTTCAAGTGTACACAATGTTCATGCAATTATAATAATAATAGCAATGAGTCAAATGATAAAAAAAAAGTTTATCATTAATCTCAGTTCAAATTTTTATGTATCTTTAAATATTAAAGTTTTGCAGAATTTAATGAATTTCATTTAGAATTATTTTCACTTGTAATAGTATGCGAAATACTAAGAAAAAAAAAGAAACATGACTTATATCATTCCCATAATTATTGGCACATATGTACCTACTTTATTATCGGTATAGTGTAAACTGACAGATAATAAAAATGATAAGGCACTTTAAAACAAATAATGATCGTTCATTATATTTTATGTTAATTCATACACATTTTCTAAGCATGGCTAACTTTCAATAAATATTTTATTAAGGAATAAAACATAATATTAATCAAAGTTTCTATGTTTCTCTAGGTAAATGATGATATTGTGACTAACAATGAGTTTATAATTAGAAACGATTCATTGAATGTTATGTGACTTTATAAAAGTGTCTAATTACAATTTTAAATGAAATCATGAATTCGCGGAATTTAACACAAAATACAGTATAGGTGGGTACTCTTAATGTCTCAAACTAATGTGTGTTGTTCAATTCAAGAGTATTGATTTATACATAGCTTCAATACAATTATTTTATAACTCTGGTGAAAACAAACTTTTTATAGTTGTAAGTTACAAGCTCTGAGTAGTTTTAATGAGAATCGAATAAAAATCAAACTCGATTCTTTTAAGTGATCGGAGTGAATAAAACAGAGTTAGGGTCAAATTCACAAGTGAGGCAACTTGAATAAAGAGCTGTCCCTTTATTCTAATTGAAGTAATGGCTACTCCGAGTGAGTGTGAACTTGCTCAAACTCAAAAAGATGATAACTATAGATGCCTGTTATTCAGAGAAAAAACAGTGAAATAGACATGAAAATAAAAGAATTACACATTAAATTTAAAAAATTGTAAGGAAGAAAAAAACATCGAAACAAAAGTAAAATATTGAACAATTCAAATATGAGTATGAATGAGCGAAACGCGAAAAACGACGAAAACCGTTCGAATTGATAGTCAGAAAATAGCAAAAGGATAATATGATGTAAAATACCGACACAAACGGTTGTAGAGAGGAAGACATACGATATTCGTGTGAGAAACGAGCTAGTGGCCATCGCGAGCTCTCGAACGAGCGCTCAAGGTCGAACGAGCGAGCGAGCGGGACGGAAATAGCGCTCTATCGACCAATCGACCAAACGCGCGAGTTTCGCCGGACCGGAAGTCAGCTTTTCCGCGTTCGTGTTCAGCGATAGGACGCCAAGAAAAATTCATTCAATATTAATCGAAACAAACGTATGAAGCTTACTTAAGTGTAGAAAATAGATTTTTGAATTTGTGCAGGGGCGCGCGACCGGCACGCGCCGCCTTCGCTGTCAGCTTTGACACTCGCTGTCAAAGTGACGTTTTAGCGCGACCGCTTGCCGTTTCGGCGCCGCTTTCGAAAACGTGTTCATTCAATTAGCGCTCTATTGATAATAGTACTTAAAGCATATTTTAGTAAACTTAAAAATAAATCATAAAATATTATCTTTTACGATAATTTGTTCTTTATTTTTATTTATCATATGAGTTGAAATTGTTCAAATATGTTTTACAATATGACACTGAAGTAATAATTTCCATTTCATTCAATAAGAAGTTGTTCGGGTAGGCCACATAAGAAACTGAGTTAATTCAATTATCATTCCATTATCAATTATATTTAAAGTCTATTTTCATATCGGATATAATTTTGAATCAAAATTTTAAATTTGATATTGGAATTTGTTCTTTATTATTATTTTGCATATGAGCTAAAATTATTTGCAAATAATTTGCATAGTGACACCCAAGTTTGTTGCCATTTGATTTGACACGAGGTTCGTTGGAGCGCGAGGTCAGGTCTTCGGGGCCTCTTTAAGCTTTGACTTTCTGTAAATTTCGTCGACTCATCAGATTTTACACGTGATTCGCTCAAGTGAGACGATTTCTTGTTTATTTTATCGCGTTTAGATGTAAGGCTGAAGATATTTGTAAAGTTGCCGCGTAAGGTGTTTTTCTCGAATCGTATGAGAATTGCGCTAATTCATTTGAAAAGTTTGCACAGATAGTTAGCGTTGCTCGGTTTGCATATTGATTGTGAGAGCACAGATATGTTATTTTTGAAAAATCATATTTGCTTTTTTTTTTCATAAAATATAGATACGTGATTATAACAGTGGTCTAACAATAAGTTAAAAATAAAATGGGTTTATAGTTTATTTTGGTTTATATCATCGTGAAAAAATATATATTTCCCATGTCAATTTCATTACTTTCCATTACAAATCAAATAACTTCTATTTTAACATCTGAACATCTTTTATCATTTTTCGCCAACACTTGTCCCTCTGCTAGAAAGGTGTTTGTGCCCTTTTTTTTTAGAGATTTCAAGTGTTTTTACCAACAATTAATAAAGAACATTTCCTCTTAATGTTTGTTACATTCATTTAATTCGAAATGAAAAATATTTTGACTTACAATTAAGATAAAAATTATTCCTCCAATTATTTGAAATTATTATATGGAAAATCTGTATTTCAAACTGAAAATTTTGTAGGAATGATAGAATTATTTAATTGCATTGTTTTTACACTCAATGGCACACCAAATAAAGTCAAATACAAAACATTAATTGACTTGAAATGAAAGAATCACAACTTATGTTAGACCATTGGTATGCACATGTAATACTGTTTTTATTGGAGCTTTTCTTTAAAACGATTTCATTCGATATAATTTAGAATTAGAAAAAAATCAGACATGATTATTTTTGCAGAATGGCCCACAATGTATTATCTACATTGGAATTGGATAAAGAGCCACTGGATGGCAAAATTATTTTGATAAATGAAAATTCTGGGAATGAAGCAAATTTTTTCTTCAGCTGTTTCATGAGCAAACAAATCAAAGAAGGTGGAGGAATCTGTCTCGTCAATGTTCAAAATGACTTCAATCACTTCTACAACACTGGATTAAAAATGGGATACAATTTGAAGAAACTGAAAGACGTCGGTAGTATTCGTGATATCAATGTCTTGCAAATAATCAGCGACAGATTAATATTCAATAGCGAAGATGAAAAATATATGGATTTAACTAATGATGACTCTACAAATTGTCTGTATAATATAATTGAAAATACGATAAAAACTTTACAAAAAACTCACAAATCTATTTGCATAATCATTGATGATATTACAAATTTTCTAAATTTTAATTTTTCAATAAATGATGTTAACAAATTTGTACAAAAATGTAAAAATCTTACGACAAACAAAGACTGCAGTTTGGTAATTGGCCTACACACAATATCGTCGAACGATATCAGTCACACAATGTCCAAATTACTCTATTACATCTCTGATATTGTATGCGAAGTATCACCTTTGAGTACGGGAAGGAGTCTCGATGTTTCAGGTTCATTTAGGATTATCCATCCATGGAACGATGGAGATTTGTTAAGTTTGGATAAAAGCACTTCTATGAATTATTATTTGTTCAAACTGTTCGATAGAGGTGTGAAAGTATTTGCACCTGGTTCTAGATAATTAAGTATATTTGATGTGTGACATTTCAAATATTATTTTCCTATGCTGATTCATTTAATTCCAAATATAACTTATAGAATAATATTTGTTTTTAATTTTTTCAATAAAAATTATATAATTATTTTTAATAATGAGATTTTTATTCAAATGAAGATTCTCTTTTCATTAAATTTTATAAAACAAATAAATATTCCTCTAAACAAATGAAAACACCCCCAAATAAATAAATACACTTAACAAATGAATGCCATCTAAAATAAATAAAAACAAACAAATGCTATGTAAAATAAATGAACGACATCTAATTGAAGATGAGTATAGAGATTTAATCTATCCCCTCTCATTCCTGAAAAAACCAAAAGCGATACATTATTTTCTATTGTCAGTAGTGATAGACTATGATGTAAATGACTACAATGTGATTTTTCGGATTTGAACGATATCAATTAGCAGACGAAGTTATAAAATAGTTAGAAAGTTTCGTTCGGGGCCATATTTAATTAAGATTAACAAATCTCTCTCTCTCTGGCTTACTCGCTCGCACACTAAAAATTGAATATGTTGCTTCTCTTTCGACGTCTCCGACTAATGTTTCAGCCTTTACTTCTCTCTTTTCTTTTAGTTTATCAGAAAACGAAGAAATTATTTAAAACGGGGTTTATATCAAGTAAATCTAATCTAATTCCGAATGTTTGGGCACTACCTAACATTTTCAAAATTTAGTTAGAGGTAAAAAACAAAAGAATGGGTGGAACAAGACTCCCTTATCTACCTACCAAAGTAAAAATTTTCACTGTTTAAGTTTATGGTTGTATATCATCATGTTAATTACAATATGTACGAATAATCATTTGACAGCTGTCAAGTCATATCGTTCCTGTAAACACTAAAAAATCTTTATTTTATTAACTATATACTTAATTATCGATTCCCAAAAATGTCGCAACTCCATAATTACACCACTGATCAGATCAGGAGCATTCTTCGTGAGATAGTCAAATCGATAGCCGAACCAGAGAATTTCATGAAGCTGAACGAAGCCAAAGAGGCAGCGGGGAACGAAATGCTGAAGATGATGCAGATCATATTCCCCATGGTGGTCCAGATAGAGATGGAGGTCATCAAAAAGCATGGCTTCCCCTCTGGAAGAGAGGGGATGGTTCAATTCACTCAAATAGTCAGAGAGATGGAACGGGTTGATTCGGAGATAGCACGGTTGCACGGTGATATCAGAAGCCACTTCTTGCCTCCAGTGTCTATAACTTCTGCATTCGATAATTCGCTTTAATTTTTATTATTAAGGAATATACAGCTCATTACGGATTAACACCAAACTGTTATTTTGAAATGAATGTAACCATATTAACTTGAAAAATGCAAAACCAAATTTAGATTCGATTCATTTTTTTTTTCTTAAACCACAACTCAAAATTAACTTGAGCGTCACATTCAACATATATACAGACAAATTGAGATAAATGTATAGATGATGCATAAATACTTTAGAACCAATGAACGAATCTTGACCAAATTTGGCATGTTCTACTTTGAAAGCCGGGAAACGTCAAGAATCAATCCTTTTTTTCAAAACTCAGGTTCGAGTTTCCTTCAAACAAAAAACATTCAAATTTCATCATTACAAACGCCCAAGCAACGCTGGGTGCTAAACATTGGTGTATTATAAAAGATAGTATGTATCTACTTGTTTGAGAATTATCATAATTTAATATTAATTGAACTTATTTTATATTATTTTATTTTTGATCTTTTGAAGAAAAATATACATAGATAAGTATTTTCTTAATGAAATAAATATAACTGATTTTGTTGAAAAAATTGTGATTTCACAAATTTTTGAAATGTTTAGGTGTGAAATAAAAGTCGATATATTTTTACACATTAAATTTATATTATACCAAGTTTCTGTCATATAAATGTATGTATATTATATTATAATCAATAATACATTAATAAAATAAGAAATTGTATAATAATACAATAAAATAATTTATGCCACACCAAAATTTCTTATCATTTATACGATGTTCTCCATAGATTACTGAAAATTTACAAATTAATATCAATAAAAAAATATATTATATTTACAAAAAACTACATTTCATATATCTATCATAAGTATGTTATGTCTACATATACTTCACATACATATCCACTTTTAGTTGTGAATAGTTGAGAGTTTCTATAGTGGTTTGGGATATTTCAAGCACACTAGTTTTATTTTTCATCAACTTTCAATAATTATTATGACATAAAATAATAAAAGTTACTCATTATCATGTAAAGTATGCATACATGTATTATTGAAATAAATTTCTAATAGAAAACATAAAAAATATGTTAAAAAAAAAATAATTCAGAAGACAGAAAAAGAAGTCAAACGCAATCTGAAATAGATCATTGATGAAATAATAGTCTCTCGGAAAGCATATGTAAAAATAAAATCAATTCACAATTCAAAATTTAAAAAAAATCTGCTAAGATTCATACAATTTATATACTAATGAAAACTTTAAGCACTTTTTTATAATTTGGAAACTGTAAATAGATATGTTCAACACATATGAAAAAAAAAATGCAAATGTTACAAAAGGAGAATTGTAACACTTGATCAGATATTAGCAGTTTTGTTTAATTTACTATTTTCATCATAACAAAAATTAGAAAATCACAACCATTTTCACTAAAAGGCACTTTCCAAATGTAATATTAGCTGTTTTACAATTCTTATCCAAATTGAAAATAATACATGTATGACTTATATTTGAAAATGAGCTGGTAAAAATAAACCCAAATACTTCACAATAAGATTTCTGAAAAATTACTCACGGCGATCCATTTTTCTATTATGCGATTACATCAGTCTTCAAAATTCTAACGATTTTTCAATTTCAATAATCAGATGAAACGCTTAGCTCTACAAACTTTTTCATGCATTATATGAAATGATAGTTATAGAAAATGAATCAATACCTGGTTTAACAACGAATTTTCGACACAGGCACTTATCCGATTTTGCACATTATTTGGTTAATAAGCAAAATAAAGCACTATTTACAACATACAAATTAGAAAATGATCATAAAATTGTATCATTATTAAAATTATCAGTAATTTAAGTTAAATGCAGTTACTATAATATTTAACATTTTATATACGTGAAAATCAACAAATTCTTGTAACAAACTATTATACATAGTTTTATTCATTCTCAGTTTAGTTCGGTATTGCAAAAAATATTATCTACCTATTAACCCCACAAATTAATTTTGATTAAAGTTATTACAATATATATTACATGAAAGAATCGTGTTATATTAATGAATGCAGATTGGAAAAAAGTTTTTCATTTTGAGTGATAGATGGAAAACTTTTACTAAAAAATACATTATTTCATATTTCAGTTAATTTTTATAAGATAGGCTTATGAATAATTTATTGCTATGCTAAAAAATTACAAAATTACCTGCATGCTTTGACAGAAGCTCATTAAATCCATAAAAAAGCTAAAATTTTGGTAAAAAAAGAGGAAAATTTATAAAAAAACACATGAAACTCGAGTAAATATATTATTTAAATTTTATATTGAATAAAATTAGATCTATATATGTATAATGATCAGAAGTATTTACAGGCACTCTGAAAAATGCATATATACCTACATACAAAATTGAATTTCTTAAGCGACGGAGAGAACTAGAAAGCTTGTAAAGGATGGTACTTAAGGCACTCAAAATGATGTTATGTGTTGATGAATCAAAATCAAAATTATTCTTAAACTTTATGAATACAAATAAATGTAATTTTCACTTATGCTTAAATCATCACTCTGAAAGCTATTGAAATAATGTAAAAAATGTTAAATACAATAAAATATACAATTAGGTTTGTTTCTCTATAAAAAATTATATATTAAATAACTTACATGTAATAATACTAAATAGAATTTAATAGATAAATTAATTTCAATTCATGAAAACAAAATATATAAGAAGATAAGCTAATTGAATGACAATTTTAATTAAATTTACTCAATACAAGATAATAAAATAAAATAATATACAGTTTATAATATTAGCCCATGTTTGTAAATAATCATAAATGTGACTAAAATTTGAGAAAAACGAATATTTCACTGTGAATATTTGAAAATGGAATATATATATTCAGAGTTCGAAAAATGATAATCGAAATATAAAAGACCTTAATCAATTGACATTTAGCTAGATCAAAAACATCAAAGATTTTTCATTATCCACTAAAAATATTGATATTCAGTAAAATTTCAATAATATATCATTGTATAAGATCTAATATACACATTTTCGTTTTAAATATTTCAACACATAAAATAATGCAAAAAACACGACTCCTTTATTAGTTCAAAAAAATAAACTAAAAATAAAATTATCAATGAATATCTAGAATATTGAAAATATCAATGTGGAATTTCATCATCCTGAAATTATCCATTAAATTCAAAAACCATTATCATCTTGAGCAAAGATATATTTTTATAAAATAAACACGATAAATAAATTTGCTTCACCGATGCGAAAATAAAAAAAAAAAAAATTATTTTTATGCTAACATAGAAAAGAAACTAACAAGAATTTTATTTTTTTTGTTGGAATTGAACAGAATATAAAATTGATGATGATGATGATCGTGGTTGATTGATAAGATCTTGAAAATGAAGATTGACTTTTAGCTATTTACAAATTTAAAACTACATGAAAAACTGCTACATAAATAAAATTTTAAAATCAGCGATTTGATAAAGTGAATATGTAAATAAATATTTTCTGTATAAATGATTAAGGTTTTGAGAACAAATTACAATCAATACTTTCAGTGTTCAAAAATTCTTGAAAAATGACTTGGTAACGTTTTTAGCATATAAAATATCTTTGATTTGTCTTAGAATACACTATATTCAAAGTCACACAAACAAGTAATATATCAAATTGGTTATGATAAAAATGGATTGGGTGTGTTAGAATGTTGTTGAGATGATGCTGGAGCCCAAGGAGATGCGGAAATTGGAGCCCACGGATCTTGTTGAGCGGAACCCATTGCTAAACTCGGCTGCTGCTTAATCTCGTTCATGGTCAGCTTCGGCTGATATTAGAAAATAGTACAATAATATAAAATATTGAAAGTAAAACTCAAAAAGGAAATACCTGAGCTTGAGCTTGAAACAAATTCGGTCTAGTTGGTGGTGTATCTGAAGAAAACGGATTTACTGCTGAATTTGACATATGAAGTCCAGTACTTGCTCCGAATATATCGTTTCCGGGAACATTTACGGGTTTGATTAAATTATCTAAATTGACTAGGGCACTATTTTCACCGAGGAACGATTGAGGTGTTTTCTTAGCAGGCAAAACGGGCCCATTTGCATTTGTTCCCGACAAATTATCTCCCAATAAGGACAAATCGAATGGATCTGGTGACATTGTGGTGCCGTTTGAATTGCTATTGTTATTATTTGTACTTCCATTAGTTTTTTGCATGCGTGATCTATTAGATATGATGTCGAATTCTTCCAAATCAGAAGATGGACTCGGTAAAATATTTAGTGGAGGGGATTGACTGGCAGTCTGAAAATTATAAAAAATTATGTAGTATTTGGTGAAATTGGTCAACTGTTTAACTTCACCGATTTACTTGTGATAAAGGCAACCAGGGATCACGAGGATTAGTAGGTGGTGGAGCAGTTACTGTAGCAGCTGATGCAGCACGAGGGGCCCATGGATCTACCAAAGGTGGACTCACGGCGCCCGAAGATATAGTGCTACTGCTCCAAGGATCTGCCGATGGCTAAAAATATTCAATATTTTAAGTCAATAGTGTAAAGTTTCAATTATTAATGAACTTGATGTGTTTATTAAAAACAAAAAAGTGACTACTTGAGAACAGTGTTAACTAAAATATAAACATTATATCATATTTAAACGCATTAGGGTATACAAAATCTAACACACATTTTGATGAAAACATAGTTTGTTAGGAGTTGCGTAGGGATGACATAAAATATATTTGGGTAAAATGCGTTATATATTATTTATCTAAAATAAAAAAAACATTAAGTGCAATACGAAAACACAGACTACAACATACTTATGTATGGATAGGTTTCATTTGTCGAATCTATTAATTGAATTTTTAATTTGAAGTGTTTGATAACTTATGACATTATAAAATACAAAATGGACAAATATGAATGAAAATAAAACACAATTTTGCAGTGAAAATTTGATTCTGCAAGGAATACAAAAAAAAAAAACAAACAAAAATAAAGATATTTTCCCTTACCGAAGGATTGTAACAGAAATTAAATCCGATATCCAAGGACTGTATTGAAGTAAAAATATATTTTTTTAAATAAATGTAAATAATAAAATATTCTTATTTCGCAAAATATGAAAATGCATATATTACTTATTGTTAGTAGAATTATAATCATGTTCAAGAGATAATTGAAATAATAAATTAATATTAAACTAAAAACACGCTGAGAAAAGAGAAACACTTTGGTTATATGGAATAAACATTAACAATAAAGAATAAATTGATAATTTTCCTTTTTAATGTTTAATTGACAAACCTGAGGTCTTTGAGGAGGGGTTGGTGGAGTGCCCCAAGGATCTGAAGCAGCAGATGCTGCTGCTGAGATTACAGGATTCCCAAGATTTACATCTAATAAATCAAGTAAATGGCTTTGTTGAGGTGCATCATCGGTGCTCTTTTCACCAACTGAACCTCTGAATAGAAAAAAAAAATATGAAAAGTATGAATGCATAGAATGTAAGTTTTTAAAATATATAATAATATACTTGAAATCTTGCTCGCTTTGGCTCAATGCAAGTTGTAAGCGAACATAATCGGATCTGCGACGCCGTTCATCACGTTCTGCTTCTTCGCGACTCATCGCTAGAGCAAGTTGAAGCTGTAGATCTTCTTCACCAGCAGTTTGAGGTCTCGCAGTTTCAAGTTCACCAAGATTGCTACTACTCTCTCGACTACTTCCCATCTGTATTTTGATATTTTGTTAATAGAGATAAATTGAATGGATTAAATAAAAATAAAAAGAAAAAATTACAGTCGGAAAAGCTGGACTTGATGGAGTGTCCAGAGTACCGTCGCTCCCGAAAGCACTCGTTGATTGAGCAAATCGTTCTTTAGCTTTCAAAGCACGTGCTCTTTCATTCTTCAATCTTTCATCGTCTTGTAATAAGTTGGACAGTTGCTTGGCTTTTTCACGAACGTGTAATCCTAAAAAACAAATATGAAATAATAAACAAAAAACAGTGAAATGCTTTTTATATATATTCGCATATACATACATGTATTTTTATAATACAAACCTTGATCTTTTCCTTCTTCCAAATGTTGGAAATCTTTGAGGGTTTCTATTGCAAATATGTTTTCTTTACATTGTAATGCAACCTTTTCGGTGCCAGTTTTGATAAGATATTCCATCAGTACAAGAGCTTTAAAAACATGTCGCCAATTTTTTCCATGATCATTCAATCTCTTCCAAATCATATGCATAATTTCAGTAAATGCCATCACATTGTAAGTGAGGTCTGCTATTTCAGCCATCAGCGTGCTGGAGGGACCCCACGGGTCATTTGAAGTTGCTTCTCGAACCTTAATCTATATGACAAATAGTATTTAATTAATATGAATATGGAATTTATTGACATTATAGAAAAAATATTAACCTGAGCATCAGAATAGTTATGGGCCAAATTTTTTATATTTCTGCGCAGTCCGGCTACATTCACCTGCATGTCGTCTTTAGAATTACGTGGCATCTAAAAAATATTCATAATCAGGTTATTTAACGATATTTCATCCCAATAATTCTAACAGAAACAAAATATTCATCTTAAATGTTTTCATAGTTGAAACTATCATGCAACTGTTATACATGCAAGACATATGAAAAATTGCTGCATTATTCAATTAAGTAATATATTTGCGATTTCATATGGTTTTCATTTTCTAAATAAAGGATAACAACTTTAAAATATATACGAGCAGTTAATTACTTACTTTGATTTAGTGGATCAATTAAGGAAGATTAATAAAAAAAAAATCCAATGACTTGTTACAGCGTCTGTTGAAAGAATAAAAACATTTCAAAAGCTTGGTTATATTTAAAAGTTACACCAAAAATGTAGCTAACACTTTTGTTTTCCAATAAATATAATATTTATTCACACAAAATTCAAACAGTATGATCACTGAACTAATGTTTGACATTAATGAAAAACAGATTTCCTATTGTTATAAAAATAATATGGCAGTATTATAGACTGTGAATATTTTAATTAAATTATTTCAAAATAACACAAAAACAAATACTTAGGAAAAACAAACGATCAAACAATATTAGAAATGTTAACTGGATGAAAGAAAACAGCATAAAAAAATGTATAGTATAAATGAAACAATAGAATAATCAGATGATTCTTGACTGGGCACGAAAGTATTGTGTTAAAAAAAAATACTGATAAGAAATACCACCGATATAGATAAATTGTTTTATCAAGATCAAGTATTTGATAAAATAATATTTACATACGTGCACCGCCAAAATTTTCAACTATATATTTGTAGAGGTAAATATTAGAAATCTAATTGTAAGACAATTCAATGTTTGATTCTAGACTGAAATGATTTGAAAATCTTCAAAAGGTGTTTACATACTGGTGAAAAATTCACATAATATGAATTTATATGGTTTCTCGGTTTTGTATGCTTTGTGAGGTGAAAAAGATTAAAGAAGACATACAAAATTTTCCGATGTGCAAAATTACACAATATGTACGTTGCGCTATTATATATGTGTATCGAATCAATTAGAATATCTTCAAAATAATAATTGCAAATCAAATTCAACTTTCAGACTGATGAATGTCTTTTGAATGAGAAAATTTTGATGCTTATATGCTTCATATGATTGTAAAATTTAGAGATGATAATTTCACTTTTTTAGCCCTCGAATTTTTTAACTATACTGATTTTCTGAAATATGTAGCTTATTATAAATGGAAGTTATTAGAGCTAGACAAACTTGGTGCATCTCATATCATAGGCGATCAGTATAGTTGAACAACTCGAGGGTCAAAAAAGTGAAAAAATTTGCCTTAAAGAATGTAAATGATGAAAATTATTTATCATGTGTTTGTGTATGACATTTCTTTGTTGTGAAAAATCTGAATCTGACGCCAAAAGCCAAATCCAGACAAACTTATTTATATCGGAACAACAAAGCCGATGTGAGAAACGAACAATTTACTCGTACACCGTTGACTTTCAATTTCTATGACTCACTTTGCATAAAAGCTCTAATTTGTTAAAAACGAAAACTGAAACCGAATTAGAAATTCAGCAAAGTGGTTTACTTTTCGTCGAAACGTATGACGAAGCGAATCCAAAGTGATTCAGCACTCTTCATCGTCGCCTAGCTTATACTGAGACGACGAAGATGAAGAAAGAAACCTCCGCAGTTGAACTTTTCCCAATATTTAAGGCGATCGATTTCAATAGTAAAACTGATCGTTGAAATCGAAAGTTTTCGGCGGATATTAAAGATTTATCGAAATATTTCAAAAGTTCGCAAATCTCCGATAAACGGACGCGTTTAGAAAAATGAGAATACTTTGGAATACTGAGGAAATTCGAAGACCTAGCGAGTGACAAATTTCGTAATGAGACTCTAAATATCTTCACATAAGAATCGAACGCTATTAATCTCATTTTCAGTCTAACGATCGGAGTCGTTTTGAGGAATAAGAAGTGGGTGAAGGACGGACTGACCTGCTGCCGAACGAGGAGCGAAGAGTCGAGAAGCGCGTCGCTCTCGAGTGCGTTCTTTAGAAGAAGACGCGAACGGTTCGGAGTCAGGTATCGGAAGTGAAAAACGAGAACGTGGAGACGAGGAGACGAGGAGACGAGGTCAGGCCGAGAAACGCAAGTCGGCTCGCGACGATGACAGACGGCGTTCGCCGATCAGCGCACCCGCGACGCTAGCGCCACTACGCGAAACGAACGGTACTACTTCTATCGTCGATTCGATCGCTAAGCCGGCTCCACACTTCCAATTCTAATTCTAAAATTAAACCGAATCGAAAATATTATTTCTATTCGACAGCGAAATTTTGCAAAATTTATTTTTAATCTAGGTAGGTACTATACATTACGAAATAAATTAATAAAAAAACCGGTAAGCATTTGAAAATTTTATTTTGCACATTTGTGATGCTACCAAAAAAGCGCAAAGTTAATGAAAATACGAATAATGTTGCTGGTAATGACAATTCACAATATTTACACATATTTATCAAACTCTACACGTAGGTGTAGTAAACATGTATTTTCGTGCAAATGTATACGTGCACGTACTCTGTCCGTTTGCGTATGCGTATGCGTATATGTTGCTTATTCATCACGTCGCGTCACCTTCGTTTTCTTTGAATTTGCACTCATTTGTAATTGAATAAAAACATGTTAATTCCGACGAGTCAATCTACTCTCTTCAGTTCCACCACACCCAATTAATATTCTAATCATCCATTCGTTTTCAGATATCTCACGTTGAAATATCAATTAGAATCGGTCTCTTCACCTCTGGTTTGAAAATAAAACGACTTTAAACTACCCGCGGTCCCTTCAAATATGAGCTGTCAAAACAACCGTGGGCAGAGACAGAAATACTACAATACATACATGCGTCTCTTTCCCTCAATTTACTATTTTTCAACTAATGTGCTTCTGCATTTAAATGCAAAAAACAAAAAAGTACAATACCTACAATGAATTGGGATTAATAAATTAAAATAGTGGCATTCATATAACGTATTGGTGGGATGTTTCAAGTACACAAGTCATGCCAGAATTTAAATCGGTTGGTAGCAGTGTAAAATTTAACGAATCACAATGTTGCTCAAAGTGAAATGTCATTTGCGCGGTCAATTTAAACGTCGAACGCAACCGCCTGCCTACAGTTCATTTTTAAGTTTATGACAGTTTTTCAATACTTCGTCTGAACTATAAACCGAGATTCGTTTCACAATCAGTTACGCATTAAAATTTATCTCAAACTATTGTCAACAGAGAATTGCTCGAACACGTGCATTTACTGAATAGAAACACTGGTAAGTGCTTTTCTGTTTTATGCGTACCCGTGCTCTAATTTAGTCCAACTCCCATTCCTACTCAACAAAAGTCCTAATCTGACAAATAAACTTTATTTTTGAACGAAAAATGTAACCTAACCCATATTTCAACGTATATATTGACATATTTGTATGTGTGCGATTGCAGCGGTGATCTAATAAAAACTATATAAGCTCACATTGTGAAGATGAGCTCATCGTTCTTTCGCCTATACACCCTGGCCTTTGTTCGTAATGGATCCTCGATTCTATTAGGAATGAAGAAACGAGGTTTTGGTCAGGGCAAGTGGAATGGCTTTGGAGGGAAATTAGAAAAGGGAGAGACACCTCTACAAGCAGCAGTCAGGGAACTCCAAGAGGAAAGCGGAATATTGGCAGATATTTCTCAAATTAAGCACATAGGCAGGCTGGAGTTTGAGTTTGAGGCCCAACCAGAGAAAATGCAGGTCGAAGTGTTCTCTGTAGATTTGGAGAACTGTTTAGGAACATTGTGTGAGTCAGATGAAATGGTTCCAAAATGGTTCTTTTTGGACGAGTTGCCATTTGATAATATGTGGCCAGATGATAGGTTTTGGTTTCCATATATGCTTAAAAACAAGTTATTTTTCGGAAATTTCTTGTATAGAGGGTTTGATCATATTGTTAAGTATGAACTGAGAGAATCTAATTTAGATGAGTTAGCTAGTGGATATTAACACATGGATATTGCTGACTTGTTTTTGATTTTTTTTCTATAACAGTATTTACTTTGTGTCTGATAAGTTTTTTTTTAATAAAACTTATAAATAATATTGTTTTTGTGAAATTATTTATTACATCATTCTTTTTAGGAAAAACAAATTATATAGTTGAACACTAAACAAAAGAAAACAACATAAATGAATTAATACAATTATTTTATGAAACGTAATTTTCGTACATTCAAATGAAAAAATAAAGATTAACATTAAAAAAAATTAAAATGAAACAATTGTTATTTGATTTTATGTACAGATTCTGCATCATCCATCAACAGGGTACGTGCCAAATTACGAGCTAGAGCTAATCTTAAGAGTTCTACTTTTTCATCAGATTCTATACTCGAAGTACGTTCTTCAACACAATGCATTAATTCATATGTATCATCTGCAGAAAATATCACTTCAGAGCATTCTAGCAGAGGAATAGCATCCATTAACAATGTTGACCAAAAACTGTAAATGTAAATGACAAATCAATTTAATGCCATATTTGTTTCTGAAAAGAGGTAATTTATGAATTCTCACTAATTTGGTGTAATTTTGGAAGCTAGCAATGATATGAGAAGTGCACCGGCTTCTTTGAAACTACTGTTTTTGTAAATACGATGGAATTCAGAATATTTTGCTGAAAATAAAAAAAAAATGTAAATAAAATCATTAAGTTGATTAAATATAAAATGAAATACACACATATATATTTATATTTACCTAAAAACACAAGTCTATCACTGATCATCATATCGGTCCCAAGAGTTCCCAAAAAGTCGGGATCAGAGAGTTTTCCTGTTTCTGCATATTGTCTCAAAGCAATGTCTGCAAGTTTCGAAGCCAACGGACCAGCACGAGCTCGTAAAGCCCAGCTGAGAGCTGCTCCATCTCTGCCATGCTTGGCCATAACTATTGCTTGCCGTTGACAAATGGATTCAGCTATGATTAAAAAAAAATCAGATTCAATGAACAAATTAATTGAAGTTCTCTAAAACTAGTTTATGTACAATACATACCAATCAAATTAAGATTATACTTTTTGGCTTCATGTAACATTTTTAGAATTCGATATTCAGATCCAAGAGGAAGACTAGACAGCAGAAGAGCTGCTCGATGAATACCTTCGCCTTTAGAATCATCATCTTGAAAATTTTCAGGACACTGTGCAAGA
Source organism: Cheumatopsyche charites (assembly GCA_024721215.1). Lineage (NCBI taxonomy): Eukaryota > Metazoa > Arthropoda > Insecta > Trichoptera > Hydropsychidae > Cheumatopsyche > Cheumatopsyche charites. The sequence continues at coordinate 6,762,398 of CM045576.1, read as the reverse complement.
TATGAAAATCCTACTGGCCACAATGAATGATGACTCCCTAATAAGCTTCCGTAATCTAATACCAAAGAGTCTCGAAGTTGATTAGTTATGCTGAATCATATAAATTTTGTTTATGAAATATATCAAAATATAATATAAAAATATAAATATTTTTTTACTGACTCAAACTGATTATCATCAAGTATTTTAAGTTTTCCACAATGAACTAAAAGATCAGTTAAATGAGTAGCAAGCCATCCATTATCGGAAATTTGCTGAATACTGTGTAGAACCTAAGTGACAGATAATTTATTATAAATAATTCAATAAATAGATTAAAACGAATTAAAAAATATTAAGCATACTTGTTGAATATCATCTTCCATTAAAGAGAGAAGAATTTTGTCCAATTGAGTAGATAACACTGAGGCACCATTTGCAGGACGCACTGAAGCACATTCTCTAGCAACTCGACCTAAATCACCTTTTCTAGAACCAGGTGCAACATACAACATCCATGCACCAAACAGTTCCCACCAACTCGTATAATTCATTCGTGCAATTTCCATTGCATTCTTTTGTCCACACACAATCTAAAATGATAAAATATCAATTAAAAGTTCAAAAAGAAACCAATAAAATATAAATCTTCAAATTTTTACTTTCATAATATGCTCTAAATGCGGTTCTGATCGGAAAGTTTCTGAATCTATTTTTGATTCACACACTACTTGCCAATGCTTCCAGTTGACTTTGAATTCATTCATTGAAAGTGCATTATTCAATGACTAAAATGAGAAATTAAAAATATAAAACAAACAGGAAAATCTTTGAATAGAATCACAAAAATACTCACATCATACATAGGCATGCTTCTCAATATGTTTTCAGCTATTGTAAACTGATGGGTATTACAATTAGTATGGAGCCTAAGAAGAGCACGAGCTATATCGATCCGACCTTGCATAACCATACCAGTTACTGTATTCCAATATTCAGGATTTTCTTCAGCCCCAACCTCGCACTCTTCCAATATTTGAGACGCTGCTTGCTCATGATTAGGGAAGTGTATTCTAACCCACTCCAAGAGTTGAGGCATAATTATATCTCCTGGCATGTTATCTATGTACAATATTTCACAAGTATGCCAAATACATTCAGCGCAATAGAATATATTAACATATGACGATAGAAGATCTTTTTCTTCTTTATCTTCAGTTTCATTAATACTTTCATGTAAGTTTTCTAAACAAGCTCTCATTATGGCTCTGTACTGACGAGATATTTTTAATAAATCGGGTCGGCAATCTCCATACGATGGTTTCTCAGCTAAACGTTGTAATGAGAGAAAGGTTCCGTTGGCCTCATTGACTAATTTTCTGATTATAGGGTTAAAGAGAGTTATTTGGGGACGTATCATGTGTAATTGTGGATTTATAGGTGATGAAGGTATCTTGGTTGAGGAAGATGCTGGAGCCGGAAATACAGTAAAAGAGTTGACTCCGGACCATGCTACTCCTACGTAGCCATTTTTTGATTGAAGTAAATTATCAGGTATTGACTGAAATGGAATGTTTATAAAAGGTTAGGTTATTTTTATGGAATCGTGGTTTTCGATAAAATTCAGAAATAAATATGATGTGGAATGTTGATATATTATAGTTTTTGTGATTTGTTATCGATATTTACAAATATTGGAGGTTCTTCGTAATTGAAATCCATTGTAATTAACACAGTAATCAGATCACACTTGGCGTTAGGTGGTTCAAACAGTTAAACTGTCAATCGTTCATTCATAACACTCGAATCGATGAAAAATTATAAAGATAGCTCTTCACATATTATATGATGGGTGTTAAATTTTTAATCTTATTGTCATTTATCTGATAATTTGATAATTTTTTTAATTAATTTTGATATGTTTAATGAATATAAGTAGGTATTATATGTATTTTTTCATAATTTATATAAGTAAGAAAAATTTCAATTTTTAAGGCTACAAAAAATATAATATTCTTCAGCAATATCTTCAAAAAAAGAAACGTTACTGAACGTGTCTCTTACGAATTTGGCCATAATACAAACAATAACTTTCACACCATGCTAAAGGACGATTTTTTGTAAAAATATTTCGGAGTTCCTATTTAGATTTTTAAATTTTGTTTGCACTTTGGTAATTTTGGAAGTGCATAGTTTAACACGGTTTATTTGAACTACATATATAATGAATATCGCGAAATGAAAAGTGTTACATTTTTTACACAGTTTTTGCTGGTCCCTATCCACCGTGTAAAACGAGAGTTGGGTGTATTTGTAAATTGAAATATTTCAAATTGATATTTCCCATTAATTTTTCATGTTTAGGGTCATATATTATTATATAATCAACTTATTACAGTTAAATGAAATAATGTAATAATTTTACATGAAGTTATTATAATACGATAGCTTGTTATATATAATATAAAATAGAGATGAAAAAGTTGATAAATGAAAAACAAATATCATGTTTGTATATATTTTTTATAAATAGTTTACAAATTGATAATTTATAATACAAGAAATATGTAGCAGGATGAATAAACAATAAAGCTAAAAAAAACTTTTGACATATGCATAGGATACTTAAATTAAATTAAATTAATAAAAAATACTAAATATATTTCCCTTTTGTTTTTTAGAAATTGCCAAAATATAAAATTTATATAAAAAAATTAAATAGGTACATACATAATAAATTCATTTCTTTATATTGGTTATCAAATTAATCGGTGATTTGTAAAACACTAAAAATGCACTTTGTGTTTGTAATTTTGACTAGAATGTCAAATAGACATTTTAGTGAGATTTATCGAAAAACGATTATATTTTATTACATTTAAATTGCTATTTTTCATTGATTGTAGCATATAAAAATATGAATAATTCTTCTATATCAAGTAAGAAATCAAGCAGGAGGTATAAATATCACGTGTATTTGTAAAGATAAATAATAAATAAGCCCAGTACTCTTATGACTAAATTATTACGTAGTTACAAATGCTCTAATTATAAATAAATCTCAAGTACATGGTAAAAATCTCATTGTTTATGTGAAATAGAGATAGAATATATTTTGAGTAAATTATAATAAGGAATCGGCACATGGCTGATTACAATATTATATATTTTATAAAATGTTACATGAATGCTATCCAAACATTAGAAGTAATGTAATTTAATTTTAATGTGGAGGTGTGAAAATCAAAATATAATGGATAGGTATATTTTAGTTTTTTCATACCAAAAAGGGTAGCAGATGAATTCCTCACTAATGTGAAAATATTTATCAAATATTACAATTATACGATTTAATGATGAATCTATCATTTTAAAAAAGTACAAAAATGTATAATAAATATCAAAGACAAATTACTATGTTTTTACTTTCATAAAGGCTTTGGGCAGTGATACAGTTTCTTCATCGAATATTTGTTTCAAATACAATATATGAGTTTGAGGAAAAAATATTTGAAGATAAGTTTCTTTCATTTCAATCAATATGTTAAAGATACAATATGATAATTTAAACCTTAAAGAAAATATTGCTTCTGAATTCACATCGGCAAAAATTAATTACATTTCAGTTTTTACAAGCATTGGTGTTGAATTATTTATATAAAAATGCTTTTTCTATACTCAATATTAATTTCCTAAAACAGTAACATGCCATGCATTGCTTACTAGTAATTGTCCTCTCAATACACATCAATTATATCAACGTCTAAAAAATGCTTAATCAACAATCGTGACCATTAGAATATTAGCCTACACATAGACACAAATATAATAATGAGTATATTTATATACTACATTCCATAACAATTATGATTTTAGATCATAAGAAATAAAATCATTCCACTTTTCATTAAGATAATAAAATGAATTAAAATATCAAGAAACAAATTTCAAATAAGCTAGACAAATGATGAGAAACATTTCTATAGACCACAATTTGACAAAATTGAGGAACACAAACATTATATTCTTAAAATCAAATAATGAAACATAGCTAGTTCATTTCATAAATTTTAAAGCAAATGCAATAATATGGAACATCATTGTGATGCACTTATGTTATAATTATGTTTACTCGAATCTTAATAGTTTAATACTCCCAATGAGTCGCTTGTTCGATGGTTCTGTCTCCAAGTTTGAAATTTCCATTTTTGGTTGCAGCTAAATATTCTCCAGTGACGGCTTTGATGGCAATCCTCGTTGGTTCGCGCAATTCTAAATGGAATCCAGCTGGATTATCAGCATCACACGTTACACCTTCACCGTCGACATGCCAATATTTCCCATTTTGTCCTAAGAACAGATTTTAATCAATAAAAAAAATAAAAAAGAAACCAGTGTCGAATTTAAAATAACAAACCTTTAAAGTAAACAATTCCTTTTGGTCCCCTTTCTACCTGAATAGTTTCATAAGTAGCCTTATTACATTCGAGCTTAGGACTGGAAGAAGACTTGAATCCGACGAATCCTTGTTCGCACTTCAAAACCAAAATTGGCCTAGAATAAAAAAAAATTACAATCCAGAATAATTTCATAACAACAACAACAGATGCCAAGTGCAACATACCTATTGATCAAATAGAAGTAATATTTACAGTTCTCGTCGACTGTATCGGCATTCGCGTAGAGATGACCAGAGCGTTTTGTGGTGATGTATTTACCATTATTAGCGCGGAACGACACCGAACCATCGCCTTGCCATTCCAAATCGAACAGAGCATTGGAAGACCTGAAATCGAATCGAAAGAGTTAGAACACGGAACAAAAATTGCAACAGGAATCTTGAGCAATAGCCTTTTTGAGTAATTTTACTTCAATTCTGCTTAGTAGCTTCAATAATAATTATCACCAATTTTTATCTAAACTACTAAGCTGAAACAATGTAGCATGAAAAAGTGATCGCTCAGATCCCTGAATATTATGAACATACTTCTTGTCTCCAGAAGCCTGGATTCCACCTCCAGTTTCCAGTGTCCAGTAGCGATCTTGCATCGTGCGCACGTACCAACGGCGAGTACACCAATCGAACTCCAATTGGAAGGTCTCATGATCGGAAATCTCATCCTGGTTTGCGGTGACATCGACTCCTGAAAATTTTCAGATTTATGACGTTGAATTTTCGTGAAGTGATGGACGATAAAAATGGGCGGATCGGTCGATGTTTGCCGGTCGCGCTCTGTTTCTCGCAAATAATGAGAGATGATCTTCACTATCCCGATGGTGTGTCGAGAGATCAGCTCGGATATTAGCCTCCATGCTAAGCCAGCTGAGACCATCTTCACAAAAATCTAATTTTTATTGCGATTTCGAGCCTCGGCTACCGCACGAATTAGACGACCGACAAAGCTAATTACCGCTTTTGTAATTAGATTTGAATTCGATAATTGCACGACTATCAGATGTAATGTAACGCAAATATCATTATTTTTTTCAGATTCTATAAATAGTTTCAATAATGATTAAAGTTAATTAAAATTTATATTTAGGATCATTATTTCAATTGTTAGAAATTTATCAACCAGATATAGCTGTTAATTTTATAAAAAAAATCTAACTAATAAGCTGCTACTTAATTTGAAGAACGTATTTATTGATATTAAATAAACTCTCAGCTTACTTTGATAAATGTAATTATGCAAAAGTTCAAAGAAAAGCTGCAAGTATCAAAATAAATATTTATCGACTTCAGATTTTTTTTTGGCACTTGACTTGAAAGTACCTACTTGCAGTTCACCTACTTGATCGAAAAAAAACTTTCATTGTAAGCCAGTAAAAGTGCGAAATAGCAGAAAAACTATGACGAACTTGACGCCATTGTATTTTTTTTTTAATATTATATTAACATAAACAAGCGAGAGCACAATGCGAGCTGGCGAATAATAGGAAATTCTACACGTCGAATGCCACGGAGGCCAAGTCCAAGAGCAAGAGCAATACGCTTCGCCGACGATGCTCCATATCCGAGGTCGTTGTTCCGTTTTAGAAGAAAGGAGTTTACATATTTGGCGAACGCCGCGCCGTAATTCGAAAGATTCTCATCTGACCGAATCCAATCGATTCGTACGAAATTCCATTTCGAAAACCGCTCTCCGTATCGCACAATGTTTGGAGTAAAAATGAGCTTTAAAATTCGGCATCGCCGAATTATGAGCGTCCGAAACAATTCGCGTGGTTGCGTGTGATGCACAATGCATTGTTGCTAGACGAGCGTTCTTTTAGCAACACGAGCGCAATGAAGAGCGGATAATTAAGCGTCGATTGAAGAGCGCGGGTCGTCGACCGCATTCGAAATGATTTTTTTTATCGATATTTTGCAGTTTAACTGTACAATCGACGAGTCGAACGACGGATCTTTCTGTTTTTAACGGATTTTTCTCAACGCTTCCGCTAGACGGGGCACAATGAACGAGCACGATCCATCGATGCATATGAGAACGCGCTTCGAACACTCTCCGCGGTTACAGCATCGATGCGAACTTGGAAATTATACGATATAAACGTGATTTACTTTTTATTGTTAGATTTAAATTCAAGGATCTGAAGCGATCACCTTCACGAGTTGGTTTGCTCAGTTTTATGTCCAAGAAGGTTTGATAAGAATCATATAGGATTCTTATTAAAATTACTTGGAACGCGGAGCGATGCTGAAGCAGAGGAGCTTGAAAATACGATTGCTTCAGATCACATTCAGATATATAAGACTTGTGTACCTGGTTACTAGTACTGACGAAACTTAGTAAAAATATAGTATGATTATACATAGATATGAATAATGTTGAATCGAGAAATCACCTATACTAAATTTTGATTTTAGATTTCTCATGAACAGTCGAGAGTTGTTAATTTTTTCAGTTCAAATTCGTATTAGCTGATTTTCATCAAAATCAGTTACAAAAATACACAGGATCTCCTTGTAAGTAGTAATGCGCAACAAAACAATGAAAATCGTTCGATCGATTTGAAAAGCGACAGGCGACACAGAATAGGAAAAAGCAGAGTAGAAACGAAGCATCTGGCCGTCGTCGTCTTCCAAGAACTTTCCAATGGTTGAGTTAGCCTTAGAAATTCGTATAGCCGCTGTCATCGTCGCTAGTTATCTGTCGTCAATCACAGAATCGATTTCGGAAGAAACAAAAACGCCCGCGGGTTCTGGACCAGAAACAGAAACGCCCAATTTAGGCGTCCGAATCGCGAATGCCGATGATCGAAGACTTCGAAGATCGTAGACAAAGAAAGCAATCTCGAAGCAGCCTTCGGATTCGCAGACGCTTCGAAAATATAATAAGAGGAGATGACTAATTCAGACTGCGTTCCTCGCGCGTTCGTCGAGAATAACTTTTATTGTACATCATATAGGCGTGAATTTAAATTGGATTTTAATATGCTTCGATGATCGTTATTGCGGAGAGGATATCGAAATGCGACGGATGAATCGAAACGATGTCGGCATCCGGTTTTTTGCTGAAATTCGCATCGCGCACAAGCAACCCACCGAAGTCCGGAGTCGATTAAGCAATTTCGATCGAACGCGACTGATAAAGGAGCGCTTCAATCATATAAATATTACATTTATGAACGATTCGAAATCAATTCGACTATTATACATTAGATTTACATTTCTCAACTGCGCATATTCCTTCATGTCAACTCAGTATCTGCTTAAATATTCAACTCTCGACATCGCCATTAAACCTCAGCCATCCCAGATAAGCAGTCGTAGTAAGTCGATATTAAATCACAACGAGTAGAAACGGACCAAGCAGCCGAAAGCCAGATCGGATTACCAGACGGAAGCCGTACCGCACGAGCCTCGTGCGCGACGGAGACCAGAACCTCCTCGATCAAAGCGACACACACACGCATCGGTGTGACATAAAAGCATAAGGTAACGAACCGCATACATACCCTGTTTGACGGAGACGTATCTGGAGTTGAGGGCCGCGATGAACGAGGCTTGCGGAAGCGAGTCCTCGAGGGAGAACAGTTCGTCTTTGGTGACCGTTTGAGAACGAGTTTTGAGCACGGCCTTCGAGCCGATCGGAGACAGATATGCGCCTCCGGCGTCTCGCAGGGCCAACTGTAAAAGGTATGCGAAAGAAGATTGTGTTAAAATTGCGAACGAGGACCGTTTCGGATAGGGGTTGTCGTTTTTTGTTCGTCTGAGGATGGAATGCGTTTCGGTGGCTGGTTGTTTTTTGGGCGTTTTGATGGGAGCGGATTTTGGATGTTGTGGGCTGGGATAGTCATTTCGAGATGCTTCGATTCACATCTAATTACATTGGAGTTGGATTTTTTGGTCGCTTGGAGTGGATTTCAGATAAGTTGAACTTAAATGATTATAGGATTGGGTTGTTTTTGAGTTCAAAATTGATGTGGATCGAAGTATCCGTAATTGGTTTAGATCATTTTCGAGTTGATGTTATAAGGGTTGATATTTGAAAGTTTAAGGTAGCTAGATAAATGTTGGAATTCGAGCGAAATTACACTTTAATATGTTACATGACTTTGATAAATTGCAAATTAAATGAAGTTTTAGAGCAACATAAAACATTTTTCAAATACATATCTACTATAAATCGAGAAAGAATGAATTCAATGACATTGTATTTTATTGCAAAATCTCAACTATTCTCGAGTACGAGAACAAAAAGCGACAATTCAAAGTTATATGATACTACATTGTAAATTCTAGAGATCCATTTACCGCATTTTTCAAAGAACCGTTCGAATGAAACTGATCAATACTCGAAGGAATTCGCAAGGGAAAAAGCTCACCTGTCCCGAGTGATATTCGGCGCTGAACAAGCATTCGCTGCCGCATCGTTCGGCCAATTTTCCACCACTCGTCAGATATTTATTATTACAGGTGTGGAGTGCGTATTTGCCACCTTCGTCTTGGCGAAATTCGAGGGTGAATAGTGTGTCTTCGCCCCATGGCACGTTTGCATCAACGTGAATCTCGTCTAAGGATTCGGACAAGTGGGCGAAGCGTTTGCGTCCCACGGATCTCAGGTTCACCTGAAAATTATACGAAAATTCTCATGTTATTATAAATAAGCTCTTATATTATTCGTTGACTTAAAAAGATCTGCGTTTTAGATTCGTTTCAGTAAAATCTAGGCTCATCTTCCGTTGAAATTTTTAGAATGTTGCGAATCAGCCGAGCGATGCACAATTAAATCTTAAATTCAAATGTGTATCTAAATACATATTTTAATAGTTAATTAGTGTTCTCGCCTAACAAATATATATAAACACGCTAGACAGATTATAAAACATTTTCACGATTTATTGTCGGATGAAATTGGGTTTACGGTGATTATACGAAGAGAAATTCGTTTAAGTAGCATAACACAAATAAACGAGCTCTCATCGAAGACACCCGAACGCATAGTTAACGTTTCATCTCAAGCCATTCGAATTGCAAATTCGCAATTATGAATTTTCGAAACTTGAATGCGTCCGAACTAAAACACGAACCGATTTCGAAAAATAAAATAAAGCAAATAACCTGTGGACGAGCTGCAAGATGCACATGCCAGAACTCAGCTTCTCCAGGAGCTTTAGCTGTGCAAGTCAACTTATCCGAACTCGATCCTAAGAAGTAACCTCGTGTGACATTTCGAAGTGCCCAGCGGCCAGTTCCATCTTCAGCGACACTGAAAAACGATCAAATCGATAAATATACGATTTCCAATGAAGCGCTATAACTATTTTCTGAGGAATGGAGGTGAAAAAAAACGAAATTTCGATATATGGAACGCGAACGATGGGAAACTCCGAGCGAAAGATGCTCAGTCATCTTGAAAAGTAGGCTTTAGCATAGTAGCGACGACAAAAACTTCTCAATTGATGCCTAATGTGTTCGACTTAAAATATTATAATACGTACTTACACCGATGTCCGGTCTTTTCAATGCGAGTACGTATTATATTATACGTACCGTTTTTCGAAGTGAGAGTGAATCGTTTAGTGCGACTAGAAAAAACGTAATGAAATTTTCTTTCCATACACCTGCATTCGTTAGAGAAATGAAATTATAACGTATCAAAATATGAATTGTTTAAAAACTACATATTAAATTTCACTTTTGAAAAAAATTAGTAACATATTTTTTTCGAATTCTAATCGTTTTAGTATCAAACGATTCGAATTTTCACACCGTCTTCATTTCTAAGCTGTCAATAAAACGATAACGACTTATTTGGCTCCGAAATACTGTACTAACAAGAAAACTTTCCAACGAACTCATTGTGAAAAGAGTTCACACGATTTTCACTGTTTCCCATCGAACTGACAGAATAATTGAAACATTACAACACCACAAATTTCGGAGCCACCCATCAGAATTTTACCACCTTCAATTTTACGACAACGATGGCATTCCGAGAATCCGTCATAAATATGATTATGCATTATTCAATAACACAACGTTATAGTCCATTTTTTTAACAGACAGCCACATTGAAATAACAGCACGCTGTGCGACGAATAGTAATATGAATATTGCAGTCGAAACTCCTCACACAAATCGATATTTGAATTAAAAATCCCATAAAACATTCATGTGACGAAATTAAGCCCCTTCATATCGAAAGCCAGGCGCGTGCATTCAAATTAAAAAGTGATAAGGCTGACCCTCGTACAGTGTCCTCCGGATGCACATTACGTTCTATGCAAATTCTACATATAAGATTAAACACGGCTTTAACGCAAACAATGACGGTACATAAATTATGAGATGCGAACACGAAAATTTATGATTAATGAGAGAGGATAATGTGGGAGAGTTTGTATTGTGTAGGTACGCATACGAAAAGTTAGTTACCTTCGTGTGATGTGAGAAAAATGTTTCTTATTTTTAGTGAGTATTCAATTGTGCAATTTGTTGAAATTGTGATGATTTTGCGCAATTTTAATTCGCCGAAATTGCGGAATAACAGTGCTAGCATATTACGAAGTGTTTGGTGCGCTGTTAATTATCAATCATCTCGCGAACAATTAATTATACATATTATGAAAATGAAATAAACATATTTTTTTTATTATTTGTACAAAATTTCAGATTGATCACGATTAAAAATATAATTTTTATTATTTTTGAGTGAAACTTAGTACTTGGGTCTGTGACGAGCTTACCTATAAGGACCTTATTATTAAAGTTAAGGGGTAAGAGAAAAATAATAATTATTATGAAATATGAAATATAAGTATTTCGTATGGGTGGTACAATGTAATACGGAAGCAAGAAGGATTTAAGCAAGGAAAGTATTCAAAAACAAAGAAATTTTAATAGCAATTTTATCAGATTTTAAATGAAAGGTTAAGTGTTGAATTTACGAGGTGCATTTTGGGGGTAAATCGTGCGATTTATATTCCAAAATCGACTGTTTTCTCGGGCATGCGCAAACACTTTATAAAAAGGGGGAAACCCGACGTTTTGGCAGGTTACCCCGAGGGGTTCAAAATTACCAGAGGGTGCCCTGTCCCCCGCATGGGGCACTAAATGGGTTGCTACCTTTTGTACCTGGCGCAAAGCTCGCCCCTCACCCACTCTATAACAATAATTATTCCTAGGTTCGCTAGACGAGCGCTTTTCGAAACGTGTTTGCGAATACATATGCATATTTTTCAGATTCTAACGAGATTCTCATTAGTTGCTGAAGGCGCCAAAGTCGATGAACACTTGAATATTATGAGAATCTTGTAAAATGAAAATGCTAATGTACGATCATATTAGATTCGATGTGAAGTTGCATTGCGATGTTTTCGATTAAGCTCAATGATTACTTCGATATTGCGATATTAATGAAATTTATGAATCGTACGTGAAAAAATCTCAAGCTGCAGATATCCATATGATTGATATCGATTCAATCGTAACACGTCCGACGAAGAATATTACCATTAATCACAAAACTGTAAAACGCGTATTAACAGTACGATCTGAGTTATTTCTCTTATTTTCATTTAGAGACGAGTTTCGCAGAACGGATATAAGCTAGCACTCACAATACATCATACGGCGAACTATTCAAAGCGAAATAACCGCAATATGCTAGAGTACATAGTACATATATTTATTCTCCCTTTCGTTTCTGACGTTACAAGTGCATTCGAAATGGGGGGTTGAAAATGTCGAACGCGAACACTCCCTCGCAGACAGAACGAGGGTTGAACTGCGAAGGGACGACCTAGAATCGGGGGTTGACGAAGAGAGACCTTCGCTACAACCTTGACTAAATTATGATGATCTGATAAAATAGTTCGAAAACCCGATGTGACGATAGAGCAATGCTTTTTTTGACGCGAGCATAAATCAAAGCGTAATCCGGAGACAAATGGGACGATGATGTGGAACGATTCAATCTCGCTGGAATGTTATTTCGAGGGGTTTAAAATAGCGGAAATTTACATGGAGGGCTAGAGGAAGAGGGAACGGAATTGAAAGTACGCAGTCCTCAAGTTAGAGAGGGGTGACATTGAAATAGACGAATTCAAGGACGCGTCATCTTAGTTTAGTTAGAGCGTTTCTATGGATCAATAATGAAGCGGAACGTTTCGGATGCGATACGATCGAACAATGAACGAGAGGTGCAGCCGGTCAATTGTAGATCGTTCAATGTGTCATAGATCATTGAATATCTTCTGATGTAATGATTCGATCGAGTTTTTATAAAAAAAAAAATTTACCTGATTTGAAATTTGCTTCCTGGTTCTTTATCGTCGCTTTCGCAGGTGACGTTGCCGAACGAATCCACGGCCAGATACTTGTCCAGATGAGAACGCAAGTAAATTATGCCTGGAACAAAATTGCGCGTGTTAATTACGACTCGTTTTGATCTGTGCGATCTCAGTGTTCAACGTGTAAATAATTGAATGAAAACGAAACGGAGTGAGTTTCGTGACAGCGTCCTTAAGGACGTTCTGCACCGGCGATAAATTAAATTAATGTTCACGCGTACACACGCAATTCCAGCACATGAAACTGGCTCGAGAGCATCGCATTTAAATGTACCAGAGATGATTTATGTAAACGTTTAACATCGCATCGTCGCGAAAATACGAAATCGAAGAAACGCACCGTTCCCGAAGCGCAAAATTTCAAACTCTTACTCGAAATAAAAAGTACATTGCGGCCGGAGAAAACATCCGATACGTTTCTAGGTGTGAATCGTTAGTGCTTTTTCTGCGAATTATAATAAAGCCACGAGCGATGCGCGAAGAAATCGATCGATCGAAAGGTATGCGTTTCGCGAGCAACAGTTTTCCATTGTTGATAAGAAAAAAACACCCAGTGAAATTGTCAGACGCGACTTTTACATATATGCGAAACTTTCATCGTAATTGAATCGAGCGTTACGATTGTATGTAAAATACAAAGGTTCGTTTCTTTTGCTATTTTCACTGAAAAGCATAGGTTCACATGACGATTCTTAGTGCAGTATGTAGGCGCTCGAGATGTGCAACGTTTTGGAATCAAAAGTTGTAAAGAGACGCGTATTTGTGAAATACTCTCGAGGAGCATTTTCCAAGATTGATGAGTCACAAATTACTTTTGTCATACATCAAGGGATGATAAATGAAAAAAGGAATCTTTCATAATGCAATCTAGGCAATGTCTTTTTTACCGAATGGAAGCTCGTTTATCATACACGACACACGATAACCATGTATGCAGTCAAACTTCAACATATTTTTTTAGTAAAACGAATCAACACACAACAGTTGCTGCACACGTGTTTTAGCTTTTTTATTTATCTTGAATTTTAGCAAATCGAACAGCAAACAAATATACTGACTGTCTCCCGCATTGGACGCCGGCTCCAGAGTCCATATTTGCTTCTTCTTCAGCGAAGTGCCATTGGCGTTGATCTTGAAGCCGAACGTTTCAGCTGTCAAATAACGGTATCTAGCATTGATCAGACCGATGGTCCACCATCCTCTTTGTTGGTTTTGTGTGATGATGTCTCCCGAGCAGTTGCTCGCCGGCGAGCCTCCGTTCTGATGACCGTTGTGGCCGTTCATCTTATTTCTTGTTGCCTGTGAAATAAAACAAATCGAATTTTATTATATTATCAAATATGCATAATCATATCAGACAGAATTCCATATAATTGGGGGGCAAAAATGTGTGAATTTTGGCTTTTAAGAAGACCGTGTGTATCTTAGGTCACTGATTTTTATGAAATTCGGAGTGTTGTATGAGTACGTACATAAATAATGGTGAATTATGAAAATGCAGCTTTCAACGGCTCACGAGAAATCGTGAGTTAAAGCTTAGTACACTGCTTTAATACAGCACTAGTGAGCGCTTTAAAACGTAATATCCTATGTACTAAACGTTGAATGCAATTTCTAGTGAACAGTTGAGAGTTGCACTTTTGTTCAGTTCACCATTATTCATATATGTAATTATACTACATTTCATCAAAATCAGTTGACAAATTAACAAAGTTTTCTCCCAATTCAAAAATGAATAGAATTTCGGTTCAGTTGGTCACCTACGTACTAGCAATGCTAGTGACAGTGAAATCATTTACATACAAGTCGAGATAGATTCACTTTCGTTAGATTCCTAAAAAAATAAACAAACAACGAGTCATACTCGATCATTTTTTTGTCATTATTTATGAATGCCACGATTGAACACAACAAATTACGATTTATCTCTCAGCTGATATCGGTCAGATGATGTTGGCTCAACTAGTTTGACTGGTGAAGATTTTTTTATTCGAGACGCGAGAGTCAGCCTCGTTATGCTGACACAATAATATAAACATTGCGGTTTATCGGTTCGATGTCGAATTTCATAGCGAAACCTCTTCGATCTCATGGTGAAAATTCGAAAAAAGTAGAGCGTCATGTCAGGATTCTAGATCTCTGAAATATTCCGTTCGTCGATGCGAGTAGACGTCTAATTAAAACGTTCGACATTCAAATTTAGATCAAGTGTCATAATTTATATTTGAACAATTTGTTTAATCATCACTCGTTGAATTTAGATAACGTCATTCGGAGAGAAATTAAACTTGAAAACGGGTTATGTATGTGCATTAGATAGAGAAACTCGTTTTTTTTTTCCTGAGACAAGTAATTGACGTTCGGTGTACATTTTTTTAATTCATGATTAAACAAATGTTTGTAAACAAAAAGTTAAAACCGAGATTGTGGACGAGGGCACTCTCGTGACCATAAACTCATTGATTATGCACACGAGTCAACGGACTTTGGCTTCGGCGAGACGAGTTCAATACCGAACAATTATAACGTATGTAGCACGTGCTTAACATGCACAATATGTTGCGATTATTGCGAATTTTCAACAATATAGATCGACAATAAAGGTGTGTGAAGTAATGAATGTTCACATCGAATGAAATAATTAAAACGTATCGAGCGTAGCACTCAATGAAAATTAAGTTACGACGTTAATATATTCGAAGACTTGTCAAGATTGATGTTTGATATTAATAATGAATATGATGAACGATGATAAAACATAACCGAATTTGCATACGTGGGGCATTTTTCATCGATTGTTTGCATGCGTCCGAGCGCAAAAACGTTCCCAGGCCACGTTTCTCATACAACCTGTGAGATTGCTATTGCATTTTTAGTATACACTGTCTTAAAACTGAAATGTAATAGCGATTTGACCTCAGGTGTACGAAATGTAGTGAAAATTCCATGACCTCACGTAGTCGATTTTCCGCATGAATCTTCGAGATTGAATCACGCCGTCGAGCTGCACGATTGTTGCAAATCACTAACGAAATTGTCAACGGCGTCTATTCTATTGAATGAATAAAGATTTACACGATTTGAAAATACCTGACGAACTGCAGGTATTCGTGTTCGAATGAATAAGTCCATTAGCTATTTTGTCGTGGGGCTAAATGTTATCTTAAAATTTCGAGAGCCCTAAAAGCTCTCCATCGTCTGCTGTAAGAATTTGTACAAAAATCGGCACGGAAAAAATATGACTGGTTAACTGTAAATATAACAGTTGAATCTATAACAAAATTGATTATTTCACTAAGGAAGCAATATCCGTAGATGAAAGAAAACATGAAAATCGTATCGATCAAAATGAATCGTATAAATGCATTTGGGTTTTGATGAATATTCACTGACAACGGAAAAGCCTCAAATTCGGAATACTTATTATCGTCATCATTGGGCCATTGGCGTGAGCGTAACTATTACATTTCACATTTACGTTTGCCTTTCAACATAACAATTTTTCTTCGGTTCTCACGCTCGTGAAATCTTCCAACAAATTGTCTATAATTCCGACGTAACGACGTAATGGCTTTCGAACAAAAACCGAGATATCCAACAATGAATAAAAATATAATAAAACGACAAAAACAAGTACTGCGAAGCAACTGTCATACTATTGGGTTAGAGTCACTGTAGCGAATAACTTTTTTTTTACTATGTTTAGTATTCAGACGATGACTTTTCTGTTATGGACACTCGTCTGACTTGTATAGCCAATCGATTTAATCCACGTGCAAAACGTCTTCATGTATTTCCGATTGGAAAAGTCTAGTTCATTATACAATTGATATTGCGGAAATAAAGAGGAACGTTCATGGAATTCTTCACAAAGTTTAAATTCATTGTTTTTTTTGTAATTTATCCGCTAGATAAGTTGAATAAATATGAATCATGCCGAATTGTGATTACTATAAATGTCGATTTCGCTAAGTACAAAGATAATTATAATTACCCATGTGTTATATCCGCTTTGTCATATATTTATATCATAAATATAATTTTTTATATTAATGTCTTTGAATTTAAATGAAACTGATAACAGCCAAACAATAAGTTCAACATTATTTCAACTTTAAATTAGCACAAATGTACGAATAATAACAAAAAACGTCCACTTACGACGATTCCAAAAAAAAAAAAATCACAGTAACTATCGATTCAATAATAACTGAAATTTAAAAGTACACCATTATCTATCAACGATCGTATAATTTGAATCGATCCAAAAATTGGGTTAAATTAACATCGGCACGATTACACCGTGGATTCACCATATAGCATACGGTACGTACCAAATGACTTAATGATTTTTTCTTTCGCCATATATAAACACAAATGAGCGTCGGATTAAGTGCAAAATTGCCACGTTGGACGATGACAAAGTGCATAAGCTTTTTTTTCAACATTTTTCGGACACCAAACAAGAAACCGCGACGGATCGCAGTGTTATATCTGCGCAAAGTAGGTAACGAGCACTTTCACAGAAAAATAACGAACGTACTTATTACGGAGAGAGAAAAAAAGTGGACAAATCTAGTCAGAATCATCGCCTCGAGTCGATCGATATTTCGAATGTGTAATTTTGAAATTTCTATCGGTTTAATGATAAATTAGACGTATTTAATTCGTGTGTGTTGTGCGGATCGTGTTTTATATCAATCGATGCGGGAGACATGCCGACACACATTTATGTATGTATGTAAAGGTTATAAAAGCAAATGTCACATTTTTCGCAAAGCTGCATATGGTCGTTTAAAATTGCATATGGAGTGTATCGCATAAATATCGCGAAGTGGATTTATGTGCGATATTTATTACATTTTATGATCGATTATTATCGAAAGGAACTTCGACAGGATATAATGGTAGGTTTGCGGTAACTACACATGGCTTCCTGTTAGTAAACGTTTTATCGAAACAAAGTGTTATAATTCTGCGTTTAACTTGTTGCAGAAAAATTGTTATTTTTTGTCAATGAAATCATTTCGCTGATTTAGTTTTGATTTAACTCGAAATTAAAAGTGTTAACAGGTGCGATCAAAACTTTCGTCGATTAGATCTCAATTCTATCCAACAAGATACAAGTTTTAACTTTTTGTTACGAAGAATATTTAATGTAACTCAATCTGAGTAATGATTCTTTGAATGTAAAGCATTCTGAATTTTAAGTAGATATATGACTGCTAAAAATATGATTTCATAATTGGATACGAATTCATTAAATTATCATACGATTACCATTACGATTTCACTGTAACATATAAAAAAAAACAGTTGCAGATTCTATCAATTCGAATGATAGACAGGAAATAGACAAAATTGCATTGTGAACGACCGAATTGACATTTGGGTTACGCTCTCGTCGAACAATACGCCCAAATAAAAAACCGCAGATACGAACGAGCCAAAAACCGCCGAACGCGAATCTAACGGAAGACTGTAACTTCTAGGAATCCGCCAGAAGATTGCACTGGTAATAAAATGAAACCGAAGTTATCCTCAAGTCGAGTTATGGATTTATACGCCAACTTGATACCGTTTCGATAGATAAATAAGCGGTCGAGGATGACATTTTTGCGCAGACCGTTGCCGTCGACCATCGCGTTCTGATTCAAGTCACCGACGAGTTTTATTCGTAAATCGTGTCATTATCGGGAATGATTTTGCATTTTCAACATTGCCGGTGAACATAAAAGCCAGACTCGAATGGGGAGAGTTTGTACGATCGATAGTACACAGCGTGCGGTTCAGACAAAGCGTTCACGAAAAGACTCTCTATTCTCGCAAGTTTCCAATTTTAGACTTTTTTTTCGGGTAGAACCAAAGTGGAGATAAAAGGGATATTTTCACATCCGGGAAAATAGGTGCCGAAATTATCTAAACGCGCATAAAAGCTGTCAAGGATAGTGCGATTCGTGTTCGAAAGATAGTATATACATATGATGACTGAAAAGGCCAAGGAGCACAATTGGCTTTGCGGCGATTTCGAGAAAAGAGCGCTCAAAGTTGAACATGTACCTACATGTATTAGAAGAAAGTCGAGTGATTTGATGATATATGTATCTCGGTACACGTTCCAAATTCGTTTATATCCTTTTGCCACCAAATATGAGCGCACATAGAAGCGATTTCTGTACATAACTAAATTTCATCAAAAATGTCATTCGTACCCCTTGGCCTTTTCGGTCGTCATATGTGATGTTTGTGACAAATTTTAAATATATTGCTCATATCGAAATTTGTCCATTTAAATTAAATTATCTGCGATATGTATGTATGAGTATTATCTTTGAGCATTTCCTGTCAATTTGTTATCGAAGCATATTAACGAAAATGTGAAGGGAACTAAAGTGAAATGCTAAGCCATACGAGAACGTCAATACATATTTTTAATGACACGATAAATCGCCGCCATAAATAAAGTGCAAGTCGTTAGCGTTAATATGAAATTACTAACGTAATGTGCATATGTCGGTTTGTGCAAAATGCAAACGGGTAATAGTGCGTATACAAAATCGATAGAAATCGAAAAATACGAACGTTAATAACACACACCTCGAGTTCAGCGACTTGAGAAATGCAATCTAGAGATGCAAAGAACAGGTTCTGGATTAAAAAGGTATTCTCTTCGTACTTGCACATTGTGAAATTATTCAATTATATTCGCAGGAGATAGTCTATTAAAATAGAACCGAGTCGCAATAAAACAGATTTATGTACAAATTTCATACGTGTGTTATGAAAAAGCGAATTGGAAGAAATTTTCAAAAAAATATATTTTCACTTTCAGAAATACACTTGTTTATTTATACATTTTCTTGATGCGTAGTAGATCGTATGTAATATATTTACATGAAAACTTTTGATAGATTTGAATCGAAAATAACACGGATGATAGATTGGTTTGCCGATTTTAATAAGACGTTTCGAAAATATCTTCAGTCTGTCGCGTACCTGAAAATCCCAGGGTTAAAATCGTGAAACATGCAGCACACGAAGACATGAAATTGGATAAAAATGACGATCACGTCTTCGGTTCCACGTGAAGATTCCGGATAAAGATCTGCCCGTCGATTATTATTACAATGTATTACACGTGTGCGTGCACGATGTCCATTGTTCGTAACGAATCAATCGTAAAGATGATAAATGAAAAAAATCATGATTACCATCTTCAACTCCATTCGTTAGAGTATAGTTTGATCGACAGATCTAAAGGATTTCGATTTTCATCGCGTCAAATTTGAAGATCTATTACTGTCGTCGCTTTAATAGATCAAGGGCAACGTTTCGATTAAGGAATATTGAAATTTGCGAATTATCCAGTGGATGTTTGGAAGACTTCCAGACTGACGAGTTTTATGTGCATATTTTTAACGTGTCTGACAAAAAAATGAAGGTGCAGTTTTATTTTCGAGTAAAACCAAAAGCAGATGTTTTTAAATATAAATTCGTTGTCTATATTCTGCAGCACATGTAAGAAATGCACTAATGAGTCATCGTGAAGTTCAACTTCATCGAAACAACCCCAGGGTGACTAAGTATGAAAATTAGCAGAATATTTTAAACTTTGTACGAAGGTAAATCAATATGACTGAAAAAAATGCCATTCTGAATCATTTTTAAGAATTTGAAAAGCTCACTATTCGCAATTAACATTTAAGAATGTTTGATGTCTCAAATGCAATAAAAAGTGTATTAAGCTACAAAAACTACAAACGAATTTGCGTCATTTTTCACACATTATTAAAGTTTATCTCTCATTATATTACTCATTTTGATTATCTGGAATAATGTAATTTTATTAAGACATGATCGTAATAATAAATTTTTATAAAAGATATTGTCATATATAGTGAGATAAATGCACTTTCATCATTTTCCTTTTATTATTCTTATCAAGGTATGAAAAAATACATAATGATAATTTACTGAAATTTGTTATAGTACCGGGGAATGTTTCATTGCTACGAAATACATTATAGATAATCTCTAAGCACCATCATTTACCATATGACGGAGCGCATAAAAAAACATATAATTTCGTACATGCAACTGATCTATAGATTGATCAAAACGAAAACTCTACCATTAGGTAAAAAGCTGAAAATGGTTGATTAAACTTCTCGTATTACATATTATATTACAACGATGCAAACGAATGAAGATGTTACAACACTAATATCAACAAACAAAAAATAAATTTCAATTAAATACAAGATATGTATAATAAACATGTATGTTTGCATATTATTAGAATTGAACAAGACTAGACAGTGAATACATACAATTATCAAGTTAATATTCTGACTCGCATAAATTGCACCTGCAAATTAAAGTGCATGTAAATATATTATTATTATTATATATTTATATAGAAATGTAATGTAATAATGGCAAACTAACCAGCTCGAGAGATACTTAAAAACTCATTAGTATTGCACAATTTGAAAAACGAGTCTTATAAACAAAAACCCTCAACAAATATCAGACGTTCGATAATGTAAAAAAATAACACTAAAACATCCATAGCGACAAATTGGATGAAAAAAGCAACATAAGATTAATCGCATGATCTTTCATACCGAACTGAAACGGAATCGTCTGAAAAATCGCTAATTTCATGCAATTTAGCATGTCGTATATAAAAAATCGTTCGAGCAAACAAACCGAATTTTAACGACCGCGTCAAACGAAAGCCGACTAATCCGATTAACGCATCGTTGCCGATGATAAAAACGATAAAATCTAGGGAAAAAAGCATCTTGCGATTATTTTCGACGACTTTCTACGACGAAAACGAGACGATATTAGCTCCAATTATTGTCGTCGTAAAGCGACATACGACATACGAAGTGCGATCGAGACACGTTTATAACAACAATTGGAACAACAATTCGCCAATTGTTCGCGGAACGATTTGAGGCCAATCAGAACGCGTTAAACTAATTAACGATTCCCTCGAAGAGAGCACGCGATCACAACTTTTAGCAGATAACGGAAAATTAGCAACGGAGATCGTTCACCGTGCCGAAGATGGTGAAAAAACTATGTAATAATATACACTTCGTACAATACCCGAGAGCAGAGTCGGATTGGATTTTGGGCAATTTGAAAAGTTCGTTCGTAACGAATCTTCATGATCAGTTGAATATGAAACGATGACAGAATTGGTAATTTATCATTTTTTTACAGAACTTTTAAAATTCACACTGATCGTTATTGAATATAAGTGGTTACAGATTCACATTTCAAAAATCTATATTATTATAGATTTTTCGACGTTCTATTGACAGTTATAATTAGATTTGACTGCAGTTTTGTGACTCTTGAGTGATTTCGTTAGTCTCGACTCTGCAAACATGACACAAAATAGTCAAGAGGAAAGATTGCGTGAAATTCGGAAACGTGAAAATTTTCGCTGAGAGAGCAAGCTCTTGATTCGTCTGAGTTGACTCATTAACATTTTAAGTGGCAAGAAGAGAGTTCTTCAACTGTAACAAGTATAGGAAATAGAGACGATTCAATAAAATATACCTGTTCTGGGAATGAGTGAAATCGTGCAGATACATATTGACTTTGATCTCATACTTGATAAGATTACTGAATAATGCAACTATAAAATCTGCAATTGCATACGAATGAACATCTGCTACATTTTCCGTTTCCGATGAAAAATCATAATATTGATTCTGATAAAACTATAATGTTCTAATCAAATTGATATTTTTTGCCAGCCCTTACACTATAGAAAGATCGTAAGGACGCTTTAAACTGGTTTCCATGGATTTATCACATACAACTTCACGATGAAACGTGAGTGGGCGTAAGGGAATAAAGCCCTATTGTGTGTGATACGAAATCCCAGGATACAAAGAGCACCTAGTTTCGGTCGTTATACAAATATTATAACGTACGTCGGCATTTACATAACACCACCTTTCCACCGGGTCGTTACGAAAATATAGGGGAGAGCAAAAAATTGTTTTCTCGCGAAAAAATGCGTCCAGTCGCCTCCTACGCCGATTTGTGCGAATGAATAATGCAAAGAGATTATTGAAAAAAAGTCGTATGTGACTTTAGAAAAACAGGAATCTGAGAAAAGCGGTGAAAAGTGTAACTCATCAACGCAACATTGTATTCTGAACAGACGTAACGGACTAGTGAAAGATAGCGGTGTCTTAATACGTTCGACGTGTTTTAGTTTACATTATAATTTCGCTTTATTGGGAATTTTGAAAGTTTTTATCTGAGACGTTTTAGAATAGAATTCAAAAGGAGGAAATGGCCAAGGATTGAATGATATTTTTTGTGACGAGACTTTCCGAGTCTTTTTTAATCCAGGTGAGTGACTCAGAATGCAAACAAAGAACGGATGTTGCTGATGGCTTAGCACGGGTACTATATTGTGAAGGTTGTGAATTGAAACCCGAATAAAGTTTCTTCGACGGGGTAACAATAATAAATAAATGTATTTTCCTATTTTACGCGAGCCATTGTCCTAATTTGATTCAAATTATTTCCAAATTCGATAGAAAAAATCGATTGATCTCAATTTTCGATCTTTATATGTATCGACAGATTTGTTGTGCAATTGTGTCAAGAGTCAAATAGAAAAGATTAAAAAAAAAATTAGTGAAATGATGTTGTGCGTCACGGATTATGTATTATGTGTTTTCGTGAAAAATAAGAAAAATGTCGAAAGAAAATCACCTGCGCATTCCGCGAACCGATTAATGGTCAACTCATACATTACGCTCATAAAGCAGGCGAAAAAAGTAAACGGACATGTCGCACGAGAGGAAAAAAAAACTAATTTATGAGAAACGTTACTTTCGAGATGTGCGAGTATCTTGTTTATGAATCTGTTATTGAAACGAGGGTACGATATATCAAGTTGATCGGAACAAATATGGAATGAGCGTGGAAGTGACTTAGGCCGGAGCAATGTTTACCGAAGCTCGTACGACATTACGTTTTCGCGTAAAGCTAATCGAAACCAGAAGTCGATTCGAAGTCGACATTCTGCAATAATCAGAATGCATCTTGGAGAAAAACCGATTTCCATTCGAGCTGAAAAGCGTCAGGAAAAGTCGACCACCGTCAACACTATAAAATCGACTTTCGTGGTGATCGTGAGCACTATTTGCGTTTATGGCGTATTTTATGGGCACTGAAACGAATTAATGGATTTAACACGTATTTTATTTTCGGTACATCGAATGAACACAAGACATAAGCGAGAATGTACATACAATCTAAACGTTGTGTACGAGCGGTAACCGAGCACTTGAAACGTGCAGTAAAAGAAGGGAAGAGATTTGTTTATTGACAGACGTAAACTCGCCCATAAAAGAGCTTACGCTATTTTTGTACAAATGAGAAACGAATTTCACTTTGAAAATCATAATGAATTTCAAAACAAAATGCCACGATTTCTTTGTCAACACCAAATGCAACTTTCATTGAATTCATTCAAGAAAATTTTCAGTATTTAAGAATCTTCATATCTTCAAATTACTTATACAGATTAATAAGATCTTCGAATACAATTTTTAACACATTAAACGATTTAATTAATAAATTAAGCACAACCTGAAAACGAAACACCCTTAATTGCGCAAACCTGAAACAAAAGCGATCAGAACGAGGTCAAGTGCCAACCCTGCACGTGCGCGAGGAATATACAGAAATGCCTTTGATATAAAATAAGGTTCTACTATAGACTAGCGATTCTAAAACTCTTCACACTCGCCACCCCTAAACAATCATTTCCAGACATTTTAAATGGCTTTTCATTAACAAATCTGTCAACATACACAGAAAATTATGAAGAGTTATTTGATTTATATCGAGTCGAAATTGGGTTTGGGGGAAGTTTGGGACGATTGAAAGTGAAAAATAGGAAAATACGATTTTAATTCAATTAGAAGCCTTAGTTTGAGAAGCGGTGTAATAGACGTAGAGGGCGTGTACCGGTGGCGACGAACCCAGCCTCCGACACACTCGATCGATCCTCTCCCGGACCGGCATGGCTTCGTATAATATAAACAACGAAACGTGCGAAAATTTACAAAACAGTAAAACCGGACATGGAAACACTCAAACGACACAAAATCGATCGAAACGAAGCCCAAACACTCGAATGGACGCTACGAAAATTCAGCTGAAAAAAGTACGACACGCAATCGGACCTGTCAAAAATTCACTGGTTCAGATCGATATATTGTGATGCGAGTGTTTGCCGGTAGATTTTATAATTTGAATCGTATTTGCGGTTATTTAAGTCGCCGTTGCGAAAAGAAAAGAGCAATTTAAATTTTGAATTGTTAGATTCTTTTTTTTTTCATTTCATGAATATTGCAAAAATTCAATGTCATTCACTGATTTTATGTGTTTAAATAATGTTCATATTTTCAGGAATCTGGAACTAACATCGATTCGAATTAATTTGCAGATCTGCAAAATATTCAAAGTAGGCTCAATAAAAATCGTGTATGATTTTTTTAGCTTTGAAGCTTGAAAAGACAATGGCTACAAATACCTACTTTCAGCTGTAGATAGTTAAGAAGGAAGAAAAAAATGAATTTAACGATTCCAAGTCTAACGGTGACTATCCTCTCGCTATCACGACTTAAATCGCCACAATTTATATTCGAAGTGCAAAAACACCCTGAACACATTAGTATCAGATGGGGTAAGTGCAGCTCATGGGGCAAATTCATCAGAAATCAACAATGATAGTGAAACGAGAAACATAAACATACTACATGAATTTTTAAGATACTAACGATAGCCGCACTTGTCCCGCTAGAACCGCATTTACCCCTACAGATATTTTTTCAGATTTTTAATTCTTCTAGCTTACCGCGCAGAATGCAGCCGTGACGATGCGCTCAGGGGCACAGAGGGGGGAGGGATTCTCTTGCGAGGGGGAGGGGCGGCGACACTAGAACGCGTTCGGGAGACGAACGTGCGAACGTAGCGCGTACTAACGCGTGCGACAGTCCGCGGCGTACTGAACGGTGGTCGCGAGAGCCGGCCGCGCAACGACCCGCTACTCGCGAGGGAACGGGGCGGGGAGAGGAAGGGGGAGCGAGGGGCGGTGGGGCGGTGGAGAGGAGAGGGGACGGGGGAGTCGCGCTTTTCGAATCGCAGTGGTGCCAATGTGGCGATTTTCGTTGCGATTTTGACAGATCGGTTTCGCTGATTTTGTTTGATTTTTTCAGTTTCAGTCTTTTGTTTTTTTTTTTTTTTTATTTATAAAAATGTAGAATTTTGATATTGAATTAAAACATAATAAGTGTGAAATAATATGATAACATTGACTTTCAATTTATTATGGACAACTTATTTTCTTTTTTTTAATGTCATGAATTATGTGAAAATTTACAGTCAGCATAATACAAGACTGAATTTCAATTAAATATTGAATTGAAAATAAATTTTGATACTAAAATTACAATTCCGGGACGTTATTTCATATTATAACAGTAAGATAATAAAGTTTTTTTTCATTACACATTTATTGCTGTCAAAAATATTTAAAAGAAATAGAAAAACTGTCGGGAAATAATACCTATACGTGCATTTTATTTTCAGCCCTTAATCGAATATGACATTCACTAGACTTTCGTTTTAGGGAAAGTACAACTTTCTCTTCGTGCATGTTCAATATGTATATTTTTATGAAATCAAGCAAATATTTCTGTACAGTTCTAAAATATTCAAAATCGAGTAGCATTCAACTGATATTTTTATCATCTATTTTCGCGCAATATGAATAAATAAACCGAGCTGTGGGCAGTGATAAAACATTTGCTGAAACGTGCATGAAAGAAAAATGTTCATACGTGAACATGCAGAAAGAATTCAGCGTTCAGCTTATTTGTCGGTATCTATTGCATGCATTATGTGCTTTCATTATGTGATGCTCTGGAACGTTAGTAGGCTGTTTGCGACGAGCTCGTAAAACCTTCCGTTTCCGTTTTCAGATATTTTTTCAGCATTTTCAAAAATTATTTAGAATCTTCTTTTTTTGATTACCACCATAGTCATATATCAAAAAATCTATTTATTATACCAATATTTTGGCTCGAACTTAAGTCAGATCGGAGATTTTTTTTATTAATTTGAGAATCATTTTTATCCGGTTGGAATTAAAGTTAAGTTAGAATAGGATAGAATAATGGTGAGCTTAAATAGGATATTACAGGATAAAATTGGTACAGAGGTTCTGCCAGAATCGAAATGGAAAATCGCTTTCTCATGATGATCAATGTGTTTTTTTTTTTTGAAAATCAGTGATTTACAATTCAATATTTGCAATTAATATTTCTTATGGTGAACAGATTTATGAATTCGACATGTCGTGCAAATATGTCAATCATTCACTTATTGCTATGTTGCGTTTCTTCAAAGAGAATTCTATGCATATACATACATAATGGGAAATGATATTTTCATTAAAATTTTAATCTAATTAATCAAAGCGGAAGATATTGCAAATATTTTGTTAATTAGATTCCGCGCTTATTGAAATTCTTCGAAAATTGGAATCACACGAAACACATCTCAATTACAATCAATGATAGTGCACTCGATAATTTCGACATGATATTTTTAATATAAACATTTCGTGTCGAAAGTATGTCATTTTTACTAATTCTCATACGGAAATGTACCGATTAATAACTACTATAACAAAATCAATTGAAAACATATTACTGTACACATCACGCAACGTATTGATAGCATACACGTTATTTCAGAATATTGTTTTATACATACAAAAAAATATATATTTTCAACATGAGTACTTATCTAAATTTAAACACACACAACCCTCCACATTTCAACAGTAAACTCATCAGACATTTCTTGACACTGTCAAAAAAATTGGGGTTGAACACACATGTTACACTTAACGAAAGACGAATAAACATCCACGTATCGATACCGTACAAAAATAACTAAAATTTAGTTACATGCAACTCTCGCGGGGAAACCGTTATAGTTTCATTTCATTATTATGTATGAGATAATTGTACATGAAAATGCACATCACGAAACGGTGAATATTACGAATGCCAACCGAATAATCTCATTGAGGAAAATTTCTCATGAAATTTTCCGCAAACTTTAACCAGATTGAAATCATAATATACACACATAAATATGTATCGTATGACGTGTCAAATAAATATAAAATTTTAACACCCATTCTCTTTGGAAACATTTTGAATATATTCACATGTGTCAATAAATCATACTTTGTTTCTTTCAAATTTTCACTATTATAAGAACGCCAAATCGTTAACACGTTCACATATCGATTCACGTTGATGCGTGAATGTGCACAGATGCAATTTGCACACTTTTTCGACACAGTGTATAGAAAGTACACTTCTTCATATGCCAACAATAGCGGAACGCTAACATGGGCATGTTTTTTTTTCCCGCCCATAGACGTCTGGTTCAATAGAAAACTCGGTGCGAAAACGCACATGCTGCGCATAGCATTTTCCTTTCAAGACGCCTGATCTGATATCCACAGAGGATTTCAAAAAATTTTTGCAAACTAAATCGCACCATTTACAATCTATCACTTCCTGATAAGATCAAACTGTGTCTTTTTTCATTTGAATTTTGCTGTGTCATCTCGATGGCTTGCATAAGCAGCAAGATCAACTATAAGATTTTTTTTAAACAATTGTTTAAAGAAATGTTATCACATAATAAATTACTTTATAAATGTTTAATTATAATATACAATATATAACGACTGAAAAGGCCAAGAGGTACAAATGAATTCGCGGTGATTCAAAGTTGACCATTTACCTACATATATGTATTGGGAGGAGGTCGAGTGATTCAATGATGTATCTTGGTACACGTTCCAAGTTCGTTTATATCCTTTTGCCATCAAATATATGAGCGTATATTGAAGCGATTCCTGTACATAGTCCGATTTTAGCATAAATATCACTTGTATTAATGAAAATATTGTATATTATACAATATTTTCATTTTTTTAATATTTCTCAATCTCTTAATTTTCAGAAAATCTTGTTGAACTGTTTTTCTCGTTTAAGTTGATGATATCCAAAATATTATTATTCCCATCAAGCCTAAGCAGATTTCTGAATCACATATCTACAAGACTGGCTCATTAGACATCCGTGGACTACCTGAATACATATTGCACTTATCAAGATCGAGATGAAATCTTCTCTACGAGTTTCGTACGCGTTTTGAGAGCGAGAAATGCATATAAGATTTAATTTATTTTGAAAGTTCGTCACATGTAGGTGACGATCGTTTCGCTCGTGCTGCTCACATTTACGGAAGACGACATTTGAGTTTGCGCTTTTAATTAGGCATTAGGTGGAATAACGTTTTAGCGCGTTACTTACCAATTATTCGAAGCGACAAGGTGTATCGCAAGTGCAAGTACAGCTACGGGGCAATCATTATTATCTACGCCAAATGTAAGCGATATTGTTGCGCTTCTCAAACTATACATCTATCGATCGTTACACAATACTATATTTGTTTTGCATTAGCATTTATCGTCCAATTATACTAACTTCAACTTGAAATAAACGATATCTCATTTTGAGATGAATGAGATGTCTGAATTTTGGTTTTATATAATCTTCACAAATCACAACTGAAGTGTAAATTAGTGTAATTGGAAATGCAACCAAAAAGTTAATTCGAACAAATATATGAATACAAGAACAGATTAGGAAGATTATAATATATAAGATAAGATAGTAGCTACTCGTTTAGTGTAATTCATCGAATAGATTGTAACGGAAAAATTAATCCAAAAATATCCATAGCAGATCACTTTACGTTGGTACTTTATCAATGAAAAAAGAAAATATATTTATTAAAATTCAGAATCACACTTTTGCATGATTTATAAAAAAATCGATTTCGTATCAAATCGCTTACAATTAGTGCCAATTGTCTTATTAAAAATTTCTAATAAAAAAATCAGAATTTTCATCGGTGACACAACACAATCACCACATCTAATCGATCATCTTATCGCATTAATTCGGCAGAGATTCGCTAAAATTAATTCGCTTACAATGTTTCAGCGAAATTTCGACATGATCAAGCCTTAATGATGATTTAACGATCGCACGCCGATGACAAATTGCCCGACGAGCAAACGAGTCAATTAACTTTTCACTTGATAGATGTTAACTTTTTTACACGAATCGCCGTTCATCGCCAATTTATTCGATTTATCTCTTGTATGCGATCTGATGTTCGTGCGAATTAACAGACGTTATCGTTCGGAGGCTGCAACTGCGAAAGATGGATCTTCAATTCGATCTAATTGATAATTCGATTGTATCTATATGTGGCATTAGTTTAATACGTATGAAAGTTCATTAAGATGATCGATCGTATGAAATTTTCTATATATACATTTTTTTCTAAGAAATATTTTATTGAGCTACTGGTTGAATTCAATAAATTGCATTTGTGCGTTTAATTTATCGGAATGATCGTTTTTCCGAATAGTTGCGAGTTTCGTATCATTTGTGCAATCTTGTTAATTGATTGGGCCGGTTTTCTTTGATCGCTGAACCGAAGTGAATATTCTCGTCTTGAACTCATAATAAAGTCACACAATTCATAAATATTGTATAAAGTGCATCATAAATACAAAATACTGAATGAAATATTTATACACAGAATAGAGGTGCAAATAAAATATTTTAAGTTTCTCGTAAAGTGGTTTTTATGTTCACATAAATTTCAAAGTATTTGAAATATTAAATTGTTTCATTTTTAAACGAAAAAATATTAGATAGAATTAAATTGAGAAATTTAGTAATAAATATATAAATATTTATATGTGAATGAATTATATTCGAATAATTGAGCAGATTAAAGCTCGAATCGTTATAAATTATTATCAATCATTAACTCTTCATATCGAGCGATGATTGAGCTTAATATCTGTTCATTAATAAAAGATACATTAAAAAACACGTTTATTTTTTCATTGAACCAAGTGTAAGCACATTTTAGTGTTAAAATAATACGTTATACAAAATAATAAATTTAGAATATACCTAGTACCTATCTATTACAGGGAAAAAAAATTAAAATTCAAATTAGCAATTTCGAAATAAAACTTTGTTAGAGATATTGGGAAATGTTTATATGGACAAGAATGATTCTGATTCAATTACGATCTAACTAAAGTAATAAAAACTAAAACAAACGTCATTCGAAAAGTCATCGAATGAAACCTTACACATAAACAAGAGGAAAAACGAACAGTATCGCATTTCAGGGGTGTCGAATTGTTTAACCCATATTGGTGAGCGCACTCGTGTCCACGGTACGTTGCGTTCGAGAGTTCGATTACTTTTCGGTTGGTTTTGAGGTGCGGATTTAGCCTAGCAATAATATCCATGTCCGTGCAGACATTTTTCGGTCGAGCTGGCATATGGTCGGCGGCCAAGAAGCCGCTCTGTAAAAAAGCAATAAATTTTCAAAGAGACGGGAGCAACGCACGGCTGCCGCGCCGCTCGCTGAACACGCTCGAGATGGACAACAAACGGTGTTAAGATCGATACTGCCTTTGTTTTGTCTCAAGAGGTGTTAAATGTGTCAATCTGCTTTATCTTGGATTGCATAATCCTCCTTCTGTCCGATGGGGCGTTTACAAGGGCCGATTTCGCTGAGGGACTCAGTTGCCAGTGACTAGGTCGACTAGTGACTGATCGACTAATAATATTGCCTTTGTTTTGTCTCAAGAGGTGTTGTATGTGTCAATCTGATTTATCTTGGATTGCATAATCCTCCTAATGTCGTTTACATGGGCCAATTTCGCTGAGAGACTCAGTTGCCAGTGACTAGGTCGCCGGTGACAAGGTCACACGTGACTAAATCAACCCTTGTAAATCACACCATACGATTCCAAACAAAATTATTTTATATGAAAATCGAATTATGGGACTAGTCACTTGGAAAATTCATCGGAAAACGGACAGATATTTTTGGTTGTACATATCGTTTATCCGCAGATGTAATATTTTTTTATCGATTCAAACATAAGTTTAAATAATGCATTTTTTTCTTTTGACACTTTTCTACAAATTAACGTTGCTCTTATGCTTTATAAAAGAGAGTGACAATACCATGAGAAGGTTTAAAGTGTAACTCATTTCTTGCAGTGAGTAATGATTATGATTATGGATGAATGGAAATTTTGATACAGTTTATCCATTGATCCACGTTATGAATTGATTGGAATTTTTCTCTGAAAATGTATTTTATTTTATAATGATAATAAAAGTTGATCGCGTGAAATTGGCAAATTTCACATAAATGATTTGTTATATCTGAACGATAATGAAAAGTAACCGTGAACAGTAATAAATTTATATTTTTTATTACTCGAATATGAAACTAGCTTATTATAAAAAAAATGATTTAAATCAGCGAAGATAATCACGATTGTAAAAATAATCATGATGAACATTGCAATATTGAATATATATGTATGTATGTATGTATAATAATGCGAATGTGAATGCACTGAAAGCTTTTACATGCTGATGAATTCATTGTCGATGGAAAGCTCGAGTGATACGGAGCGATCGTAATTAAAAAATATAATCACAAATAATGTGTTTTTTATCGATCGAAATCTCTTCGTTTTGCTTCGTAATAATGGAGGATCAGTTAGAATTTTAATATGGTGCTTGCATAAAAGGCAACGATATCAATCTCGCAAAGCAGCTGAATCATTTCGTGGATGTCGAGATGTGCAAACGAGCTGAGCATGACGATTAAATTTACTCTAATTGCATTTATTTACAAGATACTTTTACGTATCTCGGATTTCTGAAACGTGAGATTGCCAACAAATTTTTTAAGGGTTTGCTGCGCAGATCTCATCCGAGCGTTAAACTCTCTCACTGAATTTATTCTAACTACAAATAAGTGTTCATATTCAAAAGGAAAATCAATATCACAATTAAAATGTTAAATAATTTAAATATAAAAGTTGTAAATATACCTACCTATTAGTTTGTGTTTGGGATCTTTTATCTCGTATATTGACGTATAGTTCTTTTACCATTAGATTTAGTCTCTGGCTGAACTCGACCATTTGTAGACAAAATTGTTTGAGTATTTATACTTAGGTGTAATTAATACGCTGTTATAACCAGTTGAAACTATTTTTGAAATGAAATATGGTGAACATGCGAGGGTTAACTGCGTTTCGAAATTTACAACATCAATCATCTCGAATTCGTCAATAATTTGCAGGTGCAATTCTTACTCGACAATGAATCTTGTCGAGATGAATACAACTGTATTTTCTTCCATTGTCGAACGTCATTAAAAACTCATCGATAATAAATAATTAGGTTTCACCAAATGCAATCTGTGCAACGAAAACTTTATAGAAAACGGTGAATGAAAGTTTAGAGATTTCTCAATTCGATTGAGTTGATTTATTGCCGCTTATTAGTTTGTATTCTTCAAAGAACGTTCAATAATTCATGTGTCGTTAATTAATTGTTATAAAATTTGTATATCGCCTTTAATCTTCGGTGAGTTGTTAAGCGGAATGGAAAACATGAATAATAGATTGTGTTTAAAACAGTATTTGGTTTTTTGTTCTGAAATTTAATGCTCTCGAATATGAGTCTGTAGAATGTAGATTATTCATAATTCAAATATTTTGGAATGAATATTCTTGATTTTTCTTCTCGAAAATGAAAATTTGTATTTACATATGAGTTCGATCTTTATCATCATAAAATATGTATTGATTCAAAATATTCATGAAAGTTTTTTTAACGTCAATTAGAAATCAATCACATTCTCTTTAATTTACTTTAATGATATTAAAAATAAGGAAAAAATGTGATTTTCGAAAAACGAACAATAAACAAAACAAAGAATATTTTTATAACTTTGTATTAATCAAATTTGCACTTTTTTATTTCTTGTTAGCACTTTGTTGAACGGTTTTTAGAGAAAAAAAGTTCGTGATTGTTCTAACAGCACAATGAATCGTTAAAGCAACAATGATAGTAGTTTCGGAAGTTATATTGTCACTCATTCATTGTATTCAGAGAAAAAGCATCAAAAATTAATTGAAAATATTCCAAATTCAATTTTCTGCTGAATTTGAACTAACGGATTTTCGAAAAATATCATGAAGAAAGTCTATTGATATTTCAAAGATTATAGAAAAGATAAATTCAATCGAAAATCTCATATCGTATTCAATTGCAATCAATAAGTCGATTGCAATTTACATGCATTTGACACTTAGATTAAAATTATCGTCTGTAATTACAGCTTAGAGCCAAATAAACCAATAAACAATCCGATATAATTATTTCAAAACGGACATGAAGGGATCCCGTTAAATCCGATAGAAAGGCACTTTCATGTGAAAATCAATTTATTTCCGAACGCCTATTATTATTAGCGTTTTCTTATATTAATTAACAATTATACTTTTAACGCTTTGGAGCTCAATTTATTCATCGGTGTACGTGTATTTTTATCAAATTTACATAACAAATATTTCATGTATGTGTGCGTCGGTAACTGGAGCGCGAAACCGAGATGATATTACATTATCGTGCGGATTTTTCCAAAATTAATTGGTAACCACTCATTACCGATAGTTAAATGCTTCGAAAGAGGAATCACTCTTCTTGTTGCTTTTGAAAAACTCAACGATTCATGAAATTAATCCGACATAATTAGAGTGCACGTTTTTGCGAATTACCATAGGGTTTATTTTTATAGCACTTCTTTCAGTATTTTTTAAGATTTTAGATTATCCATTTCAAATCTTATTTGCGACAACTGGAGTCAAAGTAATCTAGCGGGAAGAGGTATATAAGGTGGACCCATATGTATTGACGTATACAACTATTCATTTTTATTAAGCAATTTTGTGTATCATATGTATATTAGAGATGAATTTGAACTGTTTTATATTCGTTATTTTAATCGTCCATTTGATCTAATATTGTTGCAAAAAAGTTTTCCATTCAAATTGCTTTATTTTCTATTATTTTTTAATTGTTATTCTTTCATCTGATATAAAATCGGAATAATTTGTATATTTAAATCAGCAAATTAATAACAACTCCTACGATAAAATTAAATTCATCGTGCAATTTCTCAATTTGAATAATAAATTGATTTCACTCGAAAATCGCACATGTAAAACATACTATCCGATCTCGAAATCGATCATCATGCTTCGTCGCGATTATCATAACGCCAGATATAGGATGATTGAGGACCAAACGTGTGCAAATTGATGAAGCAGATGGATGAAGATGTGGCCGATGGTGGTACCGTATCGTTTTAGCCTACTTACTTTGCCGCCACAATATTCGTACGGGTGAGCACGCTTTACGCTTTATCAAAAATGCTTCTGACTCCTGGAGCACGACGAAATTCGGTGCTACTTCACGTGACAAGATGATTTCTCCACTTAATAAGTGGGACGTGTTTGTCGTCCAATGAACACGGTTGATTTTTACACGTGTATTTCAGATTTGAATTGTTGAAAATCTTTGTAATTAATTGATTTTGATAAATATTTTAGAGCTGAATGTAGAATAAGAGTTTTGAGTAGGAATTATATTGCAGGAAGCTATGAAATTTAATCTAGACAAGATAAGCTGATGAATGAAAATTTATTGATATTTGGTTAATTGTAAGTAATGATTTTAAAATTTCATTTCGTTTTGTATTTTCATGATAAATGTATGTATTTTTTTTTCACTCCAAGCTGAATTATTTCAGTTTCATGAATATTATTTTGAAATTTGAATTAAATGTTTTATGTACGTGCCACAATTAAAATCATTCTAATACGATTTGATTCATTTTTTTAAATATTCAACTTCACGTAGACAATTTATATACCACATTGAAACTATTTAATTGATAATTATTAAAATTATTAGAACATTATTACTATTAACTATTATTTTATAAACTTTATTATTATTAACTAATTATTAAAATAAATTTATTTTGAAAATTTGTCTTTTTGAAATAATAGTTTCTACATATAGACTGAAATTAAATTTAGTTTACTTTCACTGGATTTGTTTTTAAATAAGATTTTCCAAAAGGGAGTTATAAACAAAACACAAAAAGGGTATCAAGTCTCCCTATGTTGCCCTACTTTTTTTTGTGATGCGGATTGATTATTTTGGTATAAGGCTGTGTATAGCAGTGTTGAGGCCAACCGTTAAATCGCGTTAGCTGTCAAAAAACCTAGTGCGGTTATCCAATTTTGATTGATATATAAAAAAATAAATAAAAATGTGCAGTATTTTGCTGCCTTTTGGCAGAAATATTCTCAATCAAATAGTTTGCAGAACACGAACGAATGTAATTCGTCGATCATTTTCATTCCAAAGCAGCATATCACCAGAAAAACTATATCCTAACAGTGTACAAAAACTTGTCACTGTTAATACTGTAATTTAATTTAATTTCCTATTTCTTTATCTCATTTGAGCTTAATTTAATATTAGAACATGTTTAGATACCTGATCAAAAACGTGAAGATGATTTCACTGGATATATTCCCATCGAAAAATTAGATATAACCTATTCTTGTAGCTCTGGTCCCGGAGGACAAAATATCAATAAAGTTCACACAAAAGTAGATTTGAGATTTAAAGTGAGCGAGGCAAATTGGTTAAGTGAATCTCTTCGTGAAAAACTATTGAAAAAGGTTATATTGTTCTTATTTTATATGTTAAATTAATATAAGTATTCATGTATATTTTCGAAATACTTGTGACCTTTTCTTATGAATGTAGATTCATTTATTTTTGATTTTTATTTTTAGCATCCTAATAAGGTTAATAAAGAAGGGTTTTTCATTATCAAATCAGAATTGACTAGATCACAACAGTTGAACTTGGCAGATTGTATGCGAAAGTTACGTGACATATTTCGAGATCTAGCCGATCCACCCGAACCCAGTCGATATTCTGTAGAAAAGAGAAGAAGAAGGTAAAAATGATTTTTTTTAGCATGTTTATGTGTATATTTTTTATTTTTATTTATTTTAAATATATTTTTAGTATGGAAAAGGCTGCTAGGGAACGTTTACGAGTGAAAAGACACCAATCGCAATTGAGAGCCATGGGTCAACCACCAACTATTAATGACTTATGATATTTTCAATAAGCACTTGTTCTAAGAACAGTGTGATTATTCTTCATTGTATTTGTAGTATTACATTTTTTTGTAATTTTTAATTTTTTAACCCAAAATGTAATACGATAATATACTAGTAATACATATTTCATTTGACTTTTATTTCAATTGAAAATTCATTATTTTCATTAAATTGTAAATAAATCTTAGTTCATTTTCACTGTCAAAGACTACCCTTCTTCACATTGTAGTGCAACTTATGGTTGCTATGGAAACAGTTTCTAAACATATGGTAATCATATTTTAGCTGAAATGTCGTACAGAGATTTAAGAAGTAAAATTAGTTAATTTAGTGCAAATATGTAGATGTTCATTAAAATTTAATAAAATATATATTTTTAAGATTTCGTAGAGCACTTAAGAGCTCTCGATTACCCAGAAAATGTGTCGCTAGAGAGTTTTCGCCGTTCTAATTTTCCATTAGTTGCTAGTCTATTATCATGGCTAGTGGAACGTTTTGATCCTGAAGCAACACTTGATGGTGGTATTAATACTGTAGAAGAAAGGATTTCTATTATTCGTTCAGCTGTTCAGTTTATGGTAGTTTTTTTTTTTTAATTTGATGTATTTTTGTCTGTTCATTAAAATAACTTAAAGATGATTTAGGGCCAATCTTTTCGCTTGTTTAACCCTCATGTCAGTTAACCACACTAACTCCCCAAGATATCTATTGATAATGAAACACATTGAGTTTGTCTTGCTTTAATAGCTTCTGAGTGTAATAGAACTACTACTTATCTCTGCGATTTAGTGTAGTTAACTAACATGAAGGTTACAGAAATGACCCCCAGAGATGTGTACCTAAATGATATAATTTGAATATGTTTTCACTACAATGCATATAATATTATATTATTATGACTGCAATATTGTGGAATATATATTTTTTGACATCTATACAGATTTTGAAAAATTAATATTTCACTTATTGTTAACTGATTTTGGCATACCTTCCTACCTAGGTATTGTACAAAATATTAACTTTAAAGAATTTTCGTTTTTTTAGGTAAATGATATCATTTGAGGTTTCAGTACTTAATTTTTATTTTGCAAAATTATTTTTGAAGTGCAGCAATTTATATGATGCCCATTTCAGGCTACTAAAGCAAATCTTAAATTAAATGCTAAAAAACTATACGGAGCAGATGGATATGCCGTTAGAGAATTATTAAAGATCACTACTGTGCTATATGAAGCATTAAATATTGCTAAAGCAGATAACGAAGAAGCAGAAGATGCAGAAGATCCTAGTTATCTATTTGATGTTTCATCCAAGGTTTGATAAGTCAACAAGAATATGTTTCACCTATCTACTATTTAAGTATTCAACTATGAAAATTTATAGATCAATGAATTGAAACATGCGAGGAAGTTAGCATCAGAAATTACATCTAATGGTGCTATGATTTTCGATTTGTTAAGTAAAGAAGTTGATTTTAAGGTAAAATTTAAAATTAATAATAATTGAATTATTTGTTAGGAAATTTTATTGCTTTTTCAATGATTTAGGAAATCAGAGAACAATCGATAAGTAGACCTTTAGATATGACTATTGTTGATGGAGCCGTCGAACGTGCTGTGTCTGCACTAGAAAGAGATTTGGCAAATGTTCGTGAGCAAATAGATAATGTAGCTGCTAGTGAAGCATCTTTGGATAGCAAAATTGAAAAAAAGAAAGCTGAACTTGAACGTAGTGAAAAACGACTTCAAGCCATGCAAAAAATAAAGTATATAATCTGCTATTTAACTTTTATTAAATAAAGAACAACAATATGTATATGTGTAATATTTAACTTTTTGTAGACCTGCTTATCAAGCCGAATTCAAATCTCTAGAAACTGAATTGGAAAAATTATATGATGATTATGTTCTTAAATTGCGTTGTATTGAAGCTTTAAAACAACAACTGAGTGCTTTAGAAGCTGCTGAAGCAGAGGTTAATATTATATCATTTGTTTCGTTAACTTGATATGGAAATATATGTTTCAGAAATTGTTTTTACAATTTATTTTTGTAGGTTGCTGAAGAAAGAAGGAATGCAGCTAAAAAACTTATTCAAAAATATGAAGCTGAGGATATTTTGGTTAATATGAGTGATACAGGTCTAGATTTTTCATTTATTTTTTCCTCAAAATTATTTTTCTTTAGACTAAGTTTATATATGATCATTTCAGATGATTTTCAATACGATGAAAGTCCTAGAAAAGAGGTAGAAAAACGTCCAACGACTAGACCTAGAACAAGACTCCGAGTTCGAACTGCTGGTATATTTATATAGGTACCTATTTATTGTAATACATTTAAGAATATTGAATAAATATATTTTTTAATAAATATCAGCTGGAAATGCTAGAGGTGAGCAACCTAAAGTATTTGGAAGTATGATGGGTAATAAAGATGATG
Source organism: Cheumatopsyche charites (assembly GCA_024721215.1). Classification (NCBI taxonomy): domain Eukaryota; kingdom Metazoa; phylum Arthropoda; class Insecta; order Trichoptera; family Hydropsychidae; genus Cheumatopsyche; species Cheumatopsyche charites. Next base: position 6,722,906 of record CM045576.1, on the reverse strand, counting down.
AATTTTCTATTGATGACTCCCTCGGTGATGATGATGATTTATTAGGAGAAAATTTAGATGAAGAGGATTTGAAAGCATTGGATATGGGTATGGATTTTATTACATAGTTCACTAATCAAGGATGAAAATATATTTTTATTTGTAGGTGAATCAGATGATCTGGGATCCTTAGGGAGTTCAGATGAAAGTGAATTGATAATGGGTGGGAATAACGTTAATGCGAATGGCAATATTAGCAGATCTGGAATGGGTATCAAGAGTCAAGGAGCTATGGGTTCCAATCATTCTTTGAATAAGAGGGCTCCGTCTGCTAAGCCAAATGGTGGTCTCCAAGATATACTTAGCGATGATGATTTTTAAAAATCTGTTAATGAAAAACTAATAAAACTGATTTCTTAAAATTTTATTGGTATTTTCTTATAAGAAAAATATATGTAAAGACTATTATTTTAATTGAATAAAATATACAATTTACAATTATATAATACATGATTTTTTACATTGTAACAGCTATTAAAAATATTTACTCACAATCAGTTGTAATAGTTTTCAACTATAATATAATTTCATAATATTTAATGATCTTATATGCTAAAAAATTTTAAATACAAATGGCTTTTGAATAATTAGTATAACAAGTGATATATCTAAAAATCATACCAATATCAATATTATATGTAGTTATAATAATTACCCGAAGATTAATTTTCTGAAATTTATCTGTAAGGCTTAAATTGATTTATAACTTTAAATTTTATGCTTATGTAGGTACTCGATAAATTCTTTCGGCGATAATATGTATAATATTTTCGACATCATAATAATTCACAATTCTCATGTAACAAAATATAACAACTTTTACACAAATAAGATATTCGCAGTGAAAATGTTCAATCCTAAAATATTATAATATCATACACAAATCTAAATTAAATATTATACAACAAAATCGATAAACTCAATATTTATTAATATGGCTTCCGCTACTGTTCGAATCGAACCCATCTCTTCCTGATCTAGAAGAAGTATGAACTGAATGATTTTGACGATTTTCATCACAAGCGTTGATGAACTGTTCAGCTATCGTCCTGCCAAATAATAAATCAAATATTAATTGAAAATCATTGAAAACAACATACATATACTTATTAGAATCGAATCGATTTACCTATCGAGTCCCGTGTATGTTCTGATTACGTCCGCTTCTGAGACGGGTTTTGATTTCTTTTTTGACTTCTTCACCTTTTGGTCTCCATGCCTAGAAGATCTTTCTTCCGTATGATTCTTCTGGCGATAGATTCTTTCCAGCGACCGTGTTAATTGGTTGCTTCTTCTGCGTTCCTGATTGCTCGGCGATGATGAGCTAGCGTAGCGTTTGCGCTTAACACGAACCTGTGAAATTTGTAGATTAAGATCGGTACGTTTATAAAAAAGTATTTCAAAGACATCACATTGAATTGAGTAGGGATTTGGAGCAATAATTCATCGTATACGATTCTTATCATAACTACTGGCAGCGAAGAATGGAGTCGAATCAAAGTAACTTGAAAATGTGATTGCTTCAGATTTTTGGTTAATTTCATAAGATTGTAAAACGAATTGAACGTGAAATTTACGCATTCAGATAAGTGCTGCATAAAAATCTTTTGATATTGTTTCGTTTTGTCTTGTGCAATTAGTTCTAATCTCGTTCTCATGAACTTGTTACGACAACATTGCATCAGTTATGAATTATGTTATCTGTGCATTTTCCATTTTTAATATGGTTTGAGCAACGCTTTGCGTTTGAAAGGAAATTTTACTTATATTTAGGGCTAGTTTTTCAATCGGTAGTTAACATAATAGTTCAACCAGAAATTCTATCCTATTATTGAGTAGGTATGCTAGAATCGGATAATATGTATTTTGTAAAATAGACTATTTTCTATAGAATCGAAAGCTATAACTGATGATTAAACAAACGATTGAAAGACTAGCACTTAAACGAACAAATCGTTCAATTAAATCTTCTATTCTGCAAAGAGCATACAACGGGTTTAGTGATAATTATATTCGAGTGACCGAACTATTTGTCTTTCGAAATCATTCTATATTCAGTCTGCGAAGACTAACGGCTCAAGATGAGCAGAAAATCTTCGCAATCGACGATAAATTGTCAAAGTCGCTTTGGTATTCAGGCGACGCGACAGTGCATCCTCAGCGTTCTAGAAAAGCCTCAGATGACTATTTCACAATGTAGAGAAAATGTCTCTGTTTTCTGTACACAGGTAAAAGTCGAATGGAACCTTTGTGATTCAAATGTGCAAGAGAACCGTTCAGCCCTGGACAAGTGAAAAAATGACACCTTTTTCAATTACATACCTACTAAAGGCTAGAATATTTTTTAATTAAGTATTGATATTTCAGTTGCTTAATATTTTTTAGGACATGTTTGTGTCCAACAATACAAAGATGAAAGATTGTGGTTAAATGAGAATCAAGTATGATGAATTTAATAAATCTGATTGTAATTACCATATCGTTTGCTGAATATGGTGCGTACACTGGGGGGTAAAGCATGTGAGGGGGCGGAGGCGCCATGGGGCGCGTCAGGGGGCGCGCATGGGGGCCCGCTGGAACCATAGGAAGGGTGGCGTAGCCCAATCTCGATGTAGATACTGGAACTAATGGCACTGGAACGGGTCTCGTTAGCTGAAAAAAGAAAAAAATACATTATTAACTATTGAAATATCGTATGCATTATATTGTAGTTAAGTAGCGGATGGAGTAATTAATTTTAGTCTGTTGAATGATTAAACGTTTTTGTACAGAAAAAAAGACAATTTTAACAAATCTGTTTGAAAAAATGTGGGAAATCTACTGCGTATGTGTGGGAAAATTTGCTAGCATAGCTGTCACCATATTATTGTTATAAAAATTTCAGACATTTTTTATAAATATTATTAAAAGAATAATGAAACATATTATTAAATAAAATTTTCTGATTTATATTTTTAAATAGATTAATATCATTAATACGAATTGAGCTTTTGCTTACAATGTACACTTTAAATTTTCGATTCAGCAAAATGAAATCGATCTAAACTGAAAAATCTATAAATAAATCATTCGAAAACATCCATAATCGACACGCAACGAAATCCTCACGTCTGATCGCAAAACCAACAGCACAACACAATCGCACACGACGATTGCACAAGCTCAATAAAAATCTCATTTATTTTCGAAACAGTGAAATCGTCCCGATCTATATCGATCATCGATCCCGATTCGGACACGATGCCATTTCGAACGATGCAAAAACAATCACTTTCGTTTCACCTTTTGCGAAGCGATCCACGCACGTGCCGCGTACACATCATGAGCCATTACGAGCCGGGCTAATGATCCGCGATCGAGCGTGACTCGCGATCTATAGATCGGAAAAAAAGGCGCGAATGGAAATTCGAATCGAATTTCTAAACGAATTTTCACAACGAATTTCGTTTGCGCGCGATTCGATTCGTCTTCTCCGAAAGTGGTGTAAGGTCGATCGAGGAAAAAGTGCGATTTTGTTATCTTACTTGTTATAATGATACTAAATGACGATCGAAAAGGCCAAGGGTACAAGAGATATTTTTGCCGAAATTGAGTTATGCACAGGAATCGCTCATATAATTGGTGGCAAAAGGATATAAACGAATCCGGAACGTGTGCCGAGATATATCATCAAATCAGTGGATCTCCTCCTAATACATGTAGGTCAACTTTAAAATCACCACAAAGTCACTTGTACCCCTTGGCATTTTCAGTCATCAAATAGAGTCATGTCGTCGATATTAACCATTCAGCGTCTATAAGTTCATTCAACTAATTAAAACGTGAACATCGAAGTCGATCTGCTCATGTTCATCATCATCGTTGGTTCGATGATCGAGGGAAATGTATTGAACTCGTTCGGTCTGATAACTATGGATGTGGAGTAAGAGAAACACGTGAGTCATGTGTGCGAAGTGAATGATGATGGAAAAAAAGCCGTCGATGAGGTGAACGACTCTCCTTTCAGAGAAACGAAAATGTGCTTGGGTCGATCGACTGTGAATAGCGCAAATCGGATGTGAAATTGTTTATATCGATCTATGCTCGAGCGGTCTTTGCACTTTGAAGCCATTATTATAAACATTAATTAATGTAAATCCTAAAATATAATTATAGAGATACGATTTAATTATTCGATGAATCATTAAAATTTTAATAACGGTGCGTAAAAGGGCAATCCATAAAAATTAAACGTGCACTTTCGCGAACCCATTAAAAATAAAGACCGACATTAACATTCGACGATTTGCCTATAAAGGCTGTTTATTCGCACTGTGGTGTCATTGTTTCCGTTTCTCACGAGTTCACACGTGTCAATTGGTGTCGATATTAAGTTTTCGTACAAGTGGGTGGATGGAAGAACACGCTTCACAGTTTGAGAATCCTCCTCTCGTAGTATACGAACCGTGTAGATAGATAAAGATGTGCAGATAAAGCTTCGAATTAAAACGGATTGCTCATAATAATTCGTTACGTACGCTCGTTATGCTATTTCTTGCGTCGTTTCCTTTCAAAGGTTTTTAGATTGTGTCGAACAATAAGAAAAAAATATGGGTATTAATCGTAGATATTTTCTATTATATGAATATTCAGAAGTAGTGAAGATTTTCATATTAATCATAAATTAATGTTGTGAAAATTGAGTTCAATTAACCTGAACTACGCTTGCATAGTTCATTGCACTTATATCAATTCTAAAAAATAGGTATTGGATGGATATAACGATGGGAAAATAAAAGAAGAACATTATCCTAACTTATCTAAAACTTAACCCACCCAGTTGTGCCGTTGATCAAACTATATCTAATAGGTACCCTAAATATTTTATTGATTTTTAATTTGACCTGAAATAACATATGATATTTTGTATTTCCGCTATCGTTTTACAATTTGCGAATAATGAGATTTTCTTGTCACGTACGCTTGAGCATTATGAACGATTCTCTCTAATCATCAATCAAACGTAATAATACATTGTTTCATTTCTTCTATCATTCATTGTTGCCTATTAGGAATTTAGGTTAATAGTTATTTAATTGTAGGCGTGTATTTATAATATTCACAATTCGAACGTAAAATGAGATGTGCATTAAAGTTTAAGCACGTAGTACGCTCGATTAAGGAAATTTCATTTAATTACCAATTTTTTTAACTATTAGTTATCTAGCTCAGAGTCAATAGTAAGTAGTTCATCGACTTTGCAATAGAGCACAGTGCGACACGATAAAAACTCGATCTTCTCCTATAACAACTTTGTTGAATCTATCACTAATCGACACAGCTGCAAGTACGAGCGGATTGAACAAATCGAATAACAAACTAAACTAGACCGAACAATTATTTTGGGACACAAAACGGGTGTTTTAACGCCGACCTAAATATGAACAACGGATTTCGCCTACGATTGAAAAAGCCATAATTTTCAACAATCAAAAGCGTGCTTATTGTGTGTGTCGAACGCATCAAAGTGAAAAGTCAACACACAGAGACGATTCACTTTACGGTTCACACGTCTCGACGAATTCAATTTTTCCTCAGAAAAGAACAAAATATCCAATTTAATGCGATTTAGCATAGTTCGACGTCGATCGAATCGAACTATCCGTACTTCCGCAGTTTTAACATTCAAGCAAAACGTCGACGATTCGAAACGCACGAATCGCACCCGATAATGTACGATTCGTATTTTTTATTCGAATTCCGATCTAGAATAAATAAATCGAATGAAATGCGGCAATGTGAAAAAATAGCGCGGTTCGAATCACGGTTTCAGCCGTGTTTTATTCGATGTAAAAAACATATACGCTTTTGTGCTTGCGACAATGCACATGTACAAAATTCAGGGTAAGTTGTGCACGAAGCGATTTGGATTTTAATTTTCGGATCGATCGATCGAAACGGTAAAATAAATTGTAGCCCTTTGAAGAGTCGATTTTTGATTTCATCAAATGTCGCTTTTGAATTATAAGCCTGTAGGTATAAAGTTATGTTTATTCGCGTGTCTGTAATTTGATTACTGCGAGTTGCAGCATTTACATTTGGCATTTACAAATGTGACATTTCACATGAACGCATACCATACGTAATTTATGAATCGTTTATAAGATAAAATATAAATCTGTTACAAATGCTGTTTATCTCCAATGATAACGACTTTAAATCCATTCTAATCAGAGCAACTTAATAAATCACAAGTGTCACTATGCATGTTTTTCTTAATTGTTCGATATATAAAAATGTCAAATTATTACATTTTTAAATGAAATCAACCATTCCACATCTTAGGTAAACTAGTTAGGAAGGCCTAGTTGGGTACCAAAAACACTAAATGAAACTGCGAACGCCATATTTCATTTAAAGGTCAATTATCTGGGAGGCACACGAAATTCAAATAACGCAAGGATCCGCATCATTAGACTATTATATTCATATCATTTCAATAACCCAATTTACTTAGAAACGTTAATCAAGTCCTAGTACACACCGCCATAACGAAACGTGTCCATCATCAACGATAACAATCTCGATCCAATCAAACCACCCTAAAAGCGAGCAACACCGCAAGACAAGTAACGCGCCACAATCTAACAGCTTTCGAATCGTTTCGAGCATATTGGATACACAGAAACGTTTATCCCGTCCACTTATATGATTGCATTCCGACAACGAGTGGTGTTTCTTCACCAACCTGCAGTGAGGGGCTCCAGTTCCTGCTTGCACGATCACGACGCTCGCCGAACATGGCAGCAATTTGACCTTTAACCGTTCTTGCGTCTATGTTTTGTCTTATCCGAGCCGTTGTAGTGTGTGGTGAACGGACTTTGCCGATGGTATAATTATAATGGCCGTTCGAAGTATGCGCGGTTGCGTCTTAACGAGTGGTCCTTGCGATCATCACCGTAGATTGCTTGAGGTTTCAGTGTAGTAGCCATGTTTTAGCAAATTAATCTGGCTTGCTTAAATTAACCATAATTCGGTTAAAATTCATATATCTAGTTGATGTTATTGTGGTAAAAAGAGGAAAGTCAACTTTCAGTGAACTATGTAGTTCTTCTATCATGGGTTTTAGTTTCTATTTGATTTGTACTTACACTAATGGCTCACACACATTCTAAAATTTAAATGACATGTAAAACTTTCCGAATAAATGAAAATCACATATCACATAAAAATAACAAGGAACACGAAAACAAACAGATTAAACTCCTTATCCATCAAATCGATTGCAATCTGACGTGATCAAAGAAGCGGATATCATTCTTCATCCATCATCCATAATGACATAACGAATCTAAGCTATTACAATCGTCATGTGGATAATATAGCCACTGCAGTCGCGCTTTCCACACTACATATTTTCACGCTCTTCATTGTCGATGACCTGTTACGCAGCGTTGCTAGTTTCGAAACTGCAAATCGATCTGAAGGATTCGACTTGCGAATTCGAATCGCGGTATCTGCATTGTGGTGCGATTTCACGCGAATTTCCATCGTTGATCCGTGATTTACGCTTAAATTATGTGCATTGTTCGTTCGTTCAGGGATTACTTTTAGTTTTATAGATCGAGATATTTCATTTTAATTAATGAAATCGTGGAGAATTCTCAAAATACAAGAGTAATTATTGACGAGAATGTGAGCAATTCGATAGTGATTAAGTTGGACAATGCATAATAGTATATTTATTGAATTTTCAGATTCGTGTTGTGTCGTTCAGTTTTTGTGAAAATAATGTCGTTTTTGTTGATTGAGCTGAAACAATATGCGACCTGTTTCACACTAAATTATTAAATCATTTCGATTTTTCTTTTAATGATATTTTTCAACGTTATTTGATTGATATTTTAATACACATGTTTTATTGAATATAAATCTTTTTGAAAAAAAAATCTAACTAAATTAAATTGTTTTAACTATTTGAGTTTCTTTCCAACCGTGCGTTGAACTCTCCTATGCGCACGTAACTACTGAAGCTAAAATTCATTGAGCTTTTCTCAAAATAAAAAAAAACTTCAATTGAGTGAAAACTGCTCTTTTACATAAAAATACATAATACAATGAGACAATTTTAATTACAATGAAGCAGAAAAACACGCTGAAAACACGAATGAAATAATAAATGATTCAATCAGATGCTCTCGTTGAATTAAGCCGATCACGTACTCGCAGTGAGAAAACACAGACGAAAACTTTCTATCGTTCATAAATTTATAAAGTCGGAAAATTTACATGTATTATTGTATGTAAATTGCAATTCGATGCAAATCACTGCACTTTTGAGAGATTTCTTCGGAGAATCGACGAAACGCGCTCCACTTACTCCGCACATTAGAACTTTTTCGTACGACAATTTCGCCGAACGAAAAAAGTTCTTTTGCCGGGTGTCTCGTAACGAAGGCAATTTTTTCGATACTATGAATATTGCGGTCGGCGATTTAAAATAACTCAAAAATGGAAGGTCGCTATTTCGATACAAAATAAAAAATCCGTTTGCGAACTAGACTAATCGCGGCAAAACGACCGTTTTGTATTGCCAAGTCGTTATTCAAAACGCTGCGGAAGTGGATCGTTTTCTTATACTTCATAAATATATTTTTTTATTTTAACCAGCGATATTGTTTGAAAGCAACGAATCACGTTTACATCGCTGATTAGTTGTTTTGTTTGCTACTGTGAATTTACATACAAATGAAATTGTTGTTTCGACGGATAAAGTAACATTTATAGCCGTGTCATCGTATCTTATTGTATCGTGGAAAAAATAACAGATTTTTATATAATAATCGAAATCGGTCCGAAAAGAAATATCATGCTTGATTCAATCGAGACGTGAGATAAGTAATGGATTTCTATTCGAAACGTAAATTTCGATTCTTGTCGTGCGTGTTTGTTACGATTATAGAAAAAAAAATCATATGTGGTATGTGCTGCGTCATTGAACACTATCGCACTATCAATCACCAATGGAGCTTTTGGCGGAAATAATGATCGTTTTTTATGCCATTTTGTTTCAAAAATGACGCGTGACTAGTTTGGCTATTGAATGATTAAAACAAATCGTAAAAAAGTTTGACTAGACTCGACTTTAAATCACTAGAAACAAACAAGAGTTTTGTATCGTGTAAATCGCCAATTTGTCATTTACCTATAGACATTCGTTCTATTTTTTACGCAGTTTCCATCAATTAGAGATATAAGCAATTAAAACAAACCAGTTTTAGATTCTAATAATGAGGTAGAGTATTCATTAAATTTTACATATTACAAGTTTTTGTTTGTGTAGTGACACTAGAATGCATTATAAAATGAAACGTACAGGTGAAATATTACAGTAATACATAAGAAGGCATATTGTGCAAATTGAATTGCGGTCGGTATTATTATCGTAAAAGTTAGCGACATGAAAAAAAGGCGGCTCAGTTTCGTAACCATTTTTAAACAAAAATCGTAATTGCCAAAAAAACGGTACATTACTATGATTTCATATGCAAGAATGCAGATGATTTTGTAGAAAGAGAAAAAAAAGCTTTTGACCTTTATAATGTCACGAAGAAGAACGCGTTTACTTTTCGCGGTAAAAAAAATCTTGAAGCTTTTCAAACAAAACAAAGTTTGAGTCGAAAAAATAGCGAAAAAGTGTCATCAAATGGCTTTTTATTTTTTTCGGTAGTTTTTATGAATCAAGATTGTTCGGTTTTTCTTTTACGATCATTATGCGACAACAGTTATGCGATTTTGAAGGACAACTATCTTCGTGTCTCTCGAAAAGTTGATGTAATCAAATATTATATATAATAATCTATTGATCTGTATACTATTATAATGCATATAATCTGCGACATTTGAAGTACGAATATGACGTTGAAACAACGCAGGGATATACGAGTGAATGTATTTTTTTTGTTCATACGTTTATATTTTTATTGCTCTTTGCAAAAGAATCAAATGATTTATGATGACGTGTTATTTTGAAAACACCTGTGCGTTGAAGTCTTGCGAAATGACCTCCTGGGTCTAATTTTTATTTGGATGAATGCTTATATGTATTTTTACGGCGATCGGTGAGAAGATAACGCGTAAATACTCCTATCTTGTTTTGATAGTCAGATTGTTGCGATAAATTTATTATTCGACCGATTTGTAGATCGGTCGCAATATAATTTTTCTTTCAAGGTGAAACTCGACGAAAAATTCAAAGAATCTACGATTATTATATTTTAACCTCGCAATCACTTTTTTTTATACAAAAATTTATAACGTACTTAAAATTACTCACAAGATTAATTATTTTAATATTATACTTATTACCTATTGTAATTATACATCAGTGTGAATACATGCAACATGGATATTATAAATATTTTCATTACATACTGAAAATTTAATCTGATTTTATAAAGACTGCATATAATTAAGCATAAGCTGTCGAATATATAATTGTTTTATTATGAATCATGAAAATAATATTAAACGGGCTTTATTCAAAATTTGTAACTACATTTAATTTCGACGTTACACAAGAGGCTGTTTACTCAGTTAAACACACATTTTACAAGATTATATCAAGAAGCTTCAACCAATGCGTCATCACACTAAAATCAAAACAATCAAACAAAACAGCAGAATCAGATCCCATATCGACAAACCGAAAAACAACAAAAGCGACCGAAAAAAGCCATCTCGAAACAATAGGAGCCGGAAGATGCATCTCGAGACGACGCGTTTTCCCGCGATCGCATAATACGAAGCCTCCATACATTATTCATAAGCGTTTTTCATTCAGACCCAACGTTCGCCCTCTCAATTTCTCTGTTTCGAAGCCTCCTGGCCGTTTTAGAGGTCCACGTCCCACTTGGCGAAAGGTCGAGACCATTCATCAGTGGTAGTCATCATCTATGGGTGTGGTCGCTTGCACTTTTGCGCAAATGTCGGCTGGATGTTCTTTTTTTTTTTTGGATTTTGTGAAACTTGTGCCGTTCCGATATACGCACGCGTTTGGCAATGGCGGTGTGTCGTTTTTGTTCTCGAAAATTGGAAAAAAATAAAAATGCGAGTGAAACCGTACGCGATATGTCAGATAAAGCCGTTTGGAAACGATGTGAGAAAAAATAACGCGTTCGAGTTTTGTCTCTATTGCCGACGCGATGATCCAATGATACTTTCTTTTTTTTTGGGAAACGATTATAATATTCGTGCTCATGTTTGCATATGAATCTTAAAAATATTCAAATCGGAATAATAAACATTTTTTTCCCATGTATTAAGAGATTTTGTTGACAATATTTAGATTTTTATCTTATACTTTACTACTCGAATGTCTCTACATTCATTCCATATACGTTTATATAAAAATTTGAATAAAAAAATCGAAATATTTATATGAAAGCATCGGTTTCGCATCGGCGATATAAATCTCGAGTGCGTGTCGATAAAATTCGCATTTGATTTCGACCATTCACTTTTGTCGCACTGAAAACCCACTTCCGGAGAGTTTCGCAAAACGCAACGATTTTATAAATTTATACCGCCTAGTTTGCAATTGCTCGAGAGTAATTAAATTTCAAGAAAACGCTTACATATTATGGATAAACTCGAAATGCGCGCCAAATCGACCGTTCGACCGACAGAATCGATTTTCATAATTTGATTTTTAAGGCCGCAACGAGATCAATTATGTGCAATTTTCGTCGGCCTTCCATTCCGTCTTCATTGTTGGCTGGTTCGAAAAAAATCTCACCAGGAATTGTCTACGAGTTTTAAATCATAATAAACACTCGATTGATATTCATTGATTCAAATCCGTATGAAATTAATGCGCATTTCTATCGAGTTTCGAAACGTATTGGGAAAAAATCGAAACAAGATCAAAATTGCATATAGTTGACCCATTTTTTTTTCTATAGACTCAAATATACAATGGAAACGATTTAGACTGTGCATAACATATTAGGATATTTTTATTCGATCACGAAAAAATCTTATACGGCCAGTGAAGGTAATCGAGCGTTTCGAAACAATGTCGGGCGCTATTTATTATTATGTCTCACCGTAAAATTCATACATAATTATTAAGTATCGTATAACCATGGGTCGAGGGAAGCTAAAAGTCTCATGGAATGTTCTAACGAGCGCCATAAAGTAAAATTTTCACCGGTCCCGAGTCGAGAGGAAAGCCTGCCTGTCAAGAAGATCGTCAATCGTTTAATATGGACAAATCAAGTTCGTAACCTGTTCGTTTACTTTCTCGACGGGCAAACAACTGTCCTAGTGGCACATACAGATGCTTGTGAATTGCCATTGGCATCTAAAACGTGGAAATAAACAATAACCAGCCTATTCTGTCTTGTTTGATTCGTAAAAGGGAGAAATCGCACAGATCAAACTAGGGTTTTCAATTCGAATATTCGATTAGTTTTTCATATGATTCTATATTTTTTGAATACAATAGTAATATGAGAGTAGATTTATGGATTCATTTCAAAATAATTCGAAAATTGGGAGCTTTGGATTGAATGAAATGCGAAATAAAAGTGAGCATAGTGTCAGCGGCTAATCGATTTTGTATGGTAATTTTTAGGTACAATGCGAATTCGGTTAAATTGAAGATGAGAGGTCGGAAGAATCAAACAATTTCGCATTTGTCAGTTTACGCTTTCTATGCTCGATTTTTCATTCTGATTTCTTACACAAAACTGTTTGAAGATACAATGAAACTCAGCGAATTAAAAATTTCATGCTAAATTGTCTTTATAAGTAAAATACGTACAAAAAGAGTGCCACAATGCATACGAGTAATTCAGATCGCAAGAATTTAATGATCTCACGCCTTATCTATGCTACGTACATTTTCGACAAACGATTCAAAACAATGTTTTATTCATTCGCGAAAGAAAATTTTATGGAAATAAAAACATTTTTCCTTATCGATAATAAAAACACTCAATAAATTATACTTTTTTTTCAGTTACATATGCAAATTTGATAATACGCACACGCGAGCTTAACAGCGCGTGAAATTGCACACGAATTCGATTAGAGTTGCTTTCGGAAAATTGAAAACGTCCCACTTCGAAACACTCCGAACAGACAGTGCCCAAAGCCATAAACACAACCGAATTTGTACCAAAAAAAGGACAACACTCGGAAGAATAAGAGCAAATCGCACTGCGAGATACGAATTCGATCGACCGCCGAAAAAGACATATGGCGTACGGAAAAGAAGAAAGTGGTTTCGATGGAATCTTTTGTGCGCGGACGATTTATAATGGCCACTCTTAAATAGTGGAACGGACTCTGAGATATCAGATGGTGGCCGAAGATTCGACGAATTTATAAATGTATGTATGTGTATGAAAAAAAAATTGATACACGTTTTATAACAGCGAGGAAAAAATCAATTGAGTGAAACCGCGAGTGTGTAATCGGGGTCGGACGTGAGTGATGATGGATCCGTATCACAATTAGAAGTTCTTAATTATGGTATGTTTGGCACGTTTTTATTTAAGATGTGTCTAATATTCAATTAATTAATTTCAAAAGATTTGCTTTGATTCAAAAATTTTTGCTACAAATGTCGGAGTTCAGATAGACTTGAACCAATAGTAGAAAAACTACGCATCAAAAGTTCATTTATATGGAAGAATCAGTGATTAGATCTTTATATTAAATATTAATGAATTTATATATTAATATAAATGATAAATCAAATCTATTGAAAATTAGATAGTAGTTGTGTACACGAAAAAAGAAATCGTAATAATGAGATGTGTCAAGATTATGATCTGAGAACATTTAAAATATCACTCATGCGTTAAATATTAGTCGTATAGTTGATGAGTTTTGAATTTAATTGTTAAGTTTATAAAAAATGAAGAGAAATTTTAAACATAAATAAAAGACGAAAGAAAGTCTTTGTATGTAATCGCACAACAAAGGAATAGAAATGATCACCAATTTATATTTGAGTAGGCGAGATGTGTTTATTATTTACGTTGACCATTCGAAAAAATAAGAGAAAATATTTGCACTCAAAAGAACACACTGCTCGAATACAAAATAAATATTTAAGAAACTGCGCTTTTTCTCACATACAAAATATCATATTATACTCAAAAAAGTTACTGAAAATTTTCGCGAAACTGTTAGTCAAGTCGACACCTATTGTGCTGCAATTTGACTTAATTTTGAAACAAAACAAATAAATAAAAACCGTCAAAACAATACACTATTAAGTTGTTAAGAATTTCCCAATAATAAAACTCAAAACGCATAATCATAAATTAACTAAAAAAATTGCAACTAATCAAATAAACGTCAACGAGATGACGTGCGAATACGAATAGTATGCAAATATTTATGCAAAGATAAATATCTAAAGTAGCTAATAGAAACATACAAAATAATCAACCGATAATAGACCATTGTCAAAATCTGCCAAGATCCATGAGAAAATCTATCGAACCGTTCTCGATTAGTACCGTATTTGCCATATTTATGGTCCAACAGTTGAGAGCGTGTACGATTTGGTCTATAATTTTTATTGATGTTTATTTATTTTTCCATACACGAGAGAAATGGTGACCCAGTTATGGCAAAACTGAGTTCGTATGTTACGCCCGATAAAACCATTGCGTTTAACCACGATTCCCGTTCGGAACGGTTGGGTTCGAAAAGAGGCAACAGTTGGTCGTTTGTTAATAATAATCAATTTTATTGGGCGAAAGTCAGATCGGATGTGAGTGTGTTAAATCTTCTTCTTCTGGTTCTTTTTTCTCCGTTTTGTGCGCCAATCAATCTAACGTCGCTTTCGAAGAGCAAAGTTTGATCGAAAGTATGTCAGTTGCGTCGAGTCTGTGCGATTGTTTTGTGAGAGGGTTAAATGTTTGAACCCTTCGATTTGTGTGCTATGACTTAGAAAGTTTCGGTTGAATGATAAATTAGTATTGTACGAAATCGACGTATCGAATGGATTTGAATAATATGCTATTAGGCTCAATGATAATTAGTAATTATGCATATCTATAGAAATCTTTCGAGTACAATAAACACTTCCATTCATCTCTGAATATGTATGTATGTCAATTTGTATAGTTTCGAAAAGATTATAAACGGTTTCAGGATGTGTATTGATATGTTTTACAATTTTTAAATGTAATAAATATTCGACACCGATTATGGTTTTTTCAAAATTGGGTAATATAAACTCATCTCTTAGACTTTCAAGGTCTTCATAAAAAGTATATTATAGGCTCGATCATAAATGACACAAACTAGTAAAAGCTAGAAATCGATGATTTACTAGATACCAAAAAATAAAATAAAATAAAAATTGACAAGCATCTTCATGTGAACGTAGAAAAAGCATTACACAGGAATGCAACCTCAGATCATCAATCATTGACGATTAACATTACTCTGTGACGCGCGAGAGGGAAATTCGGCATTGAGCACTCTCGCCTTCGATGCGAGAAAAGCGCACCTGATAATGATAATGATAATCAATCGTCGGCATTCGGATGACCGGAGGTGGGACCACTTTCTCTGTCCAGACCGGAAGGTCCACTCTTGGAAAGTTTCGCGGTCGTCGAACTGGGTGGCACTCCACATCGTCGATACGCTATGGAAAATTTTCGAATGTGCGATGTTTGGGCTCGAAATTGGGATCGCGATTCGTGTGATGATCGTCAGGGTAAATATTGTGTTTTGGCGGTAAACACAATATTGATTCGGGGTGTTGTCGAAGAACCGGCTCTCGGGAGAGGCAAAGTTCAAGGTTTCCGTTTCGTAAAGGTGAAACTGCTTCGATTTTCCATCCCGTGAAGGTCGATTTGTTTCGTGTCAGCTGTTTTATGTTGGATTCCATACGCAATTGATCATTGCATTCTGTTTGAATTATATTCAAGTTGATAAATATCAAGGGTGGTTGTCGTTGATGCAAATGGAATTTTCATTTATAATGTTGAGTGCTTTGAATTTACATGAAAAATAAAATATTGTGATGAATATTATGATTCATATTTCATATCGTTGAATGTATAGAAATCAACGACTTTCAAATGTATTCGTCGGGTTTGTTTTTCGATATTTGAATCTGCGCAACTCACGCTTTGTTTTTGAATAGAAACATCGCATTCGACAAACAAACAACAAAAGAAAATTATCATTCGAAAACGAAAGTAAAACGGATTCAGATCGAAAGTCGGCTTTCTTGGGCGCTAAAACTAGTTTGAGCTTTTAAATTGACCGCAAGCTTTGCGTCGAATTAAGCATGCACTCGCTCAAATTGGAATTTAAACGACTTTAATGACCGCTAGAACCCGTGAGACCTGTCACCAGACACGTGACGATTTTCCATAAACATTTCGAAAAACAGTCGAAGGACAAACTCCAGTGCAGTTCATAAAACGCACCTTTCCTATGCTGATAATCAGAGTGCAGACTAGTTTTAATCACCATACATAACATTTTAACACGAACCATTAACTCGACACATTTCCCATTATACTTTATCTACTACGAATTCGTACAAGAAAATCATTAAGAAAGGAAACGAATCTTCGTCCGGAGATTGGAAAATGCGGTACCCACATAATATAATAAGAGTCGGAACAAATTGGATCTAGATTGAATCTTCGTTTCTAGCGGAGAAGAGAAGTGCATGATACTCATTAGATTTATGCATATGATAGTCATGTGCTCTCATGTATGCGTACGTTCACTTTCACTGCAGAACCTGTTCGTTCAGAGTTCGGTCACTTGTTCGATACACACGTCTCGTACATATGTTTCGATGATCTCTCGATACGTATTACAATAATGCGGTTAATTCATTTATTACGCTCGATATAGGCGTAAAATCGAAATGCAGCTTCTAAACGTACCTACTAGTTGTGCGAACTTCATTAAAACCTGTACGA
This sequence comes from Cheumatopsyche charites, assembly GCA_024721215.1. Taxonomy (NCBI): domain Eukaryota; kingdom Metazoa; phylum Arthropoda; class Insecta; order Trichoptera; family Hydropsychidae; genus Cheumatopsyche; species Cheumatopsyche charites. The sequence continues at coordinate 6,705,912 of CM045576.1, read as the reverse complement.
ATCGAACGTGTTCATTTAAACATTGTATTTCGATTTAATGAATTCGCTTTCAAATGCCTAGAATCGAATGCTCGATAAAAACTTTTATATGATGGAAAGTCGATAGTCGAGATCGTCAAATTTTTACGATCGTCTTCAAACGCTTTGCAGCGCATTGTGCAAAAGCTTTCATCGATTTTAAAACGTGCCAGTGCGGTTTTGAAATCGGTCAAACTGCTTCTAGAGCCTTTTATCGCTGAGAATTATGAAACTTTTCGGTTTTACAGCCGTTTGTTTCGTTTCTGGAGACGTTTTGATAGATGCGTTCGAAGCATTGTGCAACGAGACGAACGCGGAACTTCTGTTCTACGCGAATCTCGGAATATTCGCAATTTTACATAAGCCTATTTAAATTCTGAAGTGGAAAACATTTTGATATTCAAGTACTAACACGTACCGGTCTTTGAGCGAAGATACTGCAAAATCGAAAGTTGCAAACGGCGAAGGACTTTCGATGAAACGCCGATAAATAAGTGCAACCTGTGTTCGCGATTTGCGATAACCATCATTTTCCAATTTTCAACACATCCCTTAGAAATGCATTTGTCTCACGTACACACATAATAGATTATTATTTGATCGAAGAAAAGATACAAGCTCCAAGATCGATCGAAAGGAATGTCGCAACGAATCAGCTCTCCAATAGACCACGACAAAAGTGGATCGATCGTTTTTATTTTATCGGTCCTATCGTCGAGACCACCTCGAAGAGAAATTGTTTTAGAAAGATTCATAAAAAATGAAACTGAAAATATAAGGAAAAAATGCGTCGGGGTAAATTTGCACGTACGTCTCGTTGGAAACGAGCGATGATTACGAATGTACGTATTTTGCGACCGCAAAATTTGAATAAATATTTTGAAGATTCTCGAGCGAAAGTAGGTTGTATCAACAGATTTTTTTCAATAATTTCATTCGTGTAGATCGTTAGTGCGATTTTCGAAATACAAAAGCTGCGATGGTGGTCTCCATCTCATGTGATATGTATTGAATTTTCCGCATTCGGTTAGATGTCAACGTTCTTGCACTACTATGATGTATCGATGATGATGACAATGCACATGTATTATATTATTATGCGATAGATGCTGAAACACGCCCACACAGATGGTCATGAATTCAGGAATTCAGGAAAGGTTGTTTACTGTTTGTTCGCTAACAATGTCCTTATGCGATTTCTGCTTGCGCAATATGAAAAAATATCGGAGATATATTGAGTATGTGATGTTATTCAACAGGTATTTTTTTGTGCTGAACGAAATCAATATTAATGACAATGGCAAATAAAAGTGTAGTACATTTATTCAATGAAAAACTAAGCCACATGAGGTCTAAATTTTTAGCAACTCATTTAGTGTAGTGTTAACAAACAAAACATGACCCGATTGTCGATAAAAAATCGGCTAAGAAATATAACAGTGAATAAATATTTTCATCTTCGCATAACGAAGGAAAATATAATACAACTGGACTTCGTTATGCTAGGATAATTTTCGAAAATAAAACGAAAAGTGTACATGGCGAGTCATCAAATTGGATGTTCTTCTCGAATTTGACGTTTCTTTGATATATTTTTTTCGTATCTTTTATCAAAGCCGTATTCGCTACACGATTTTTAGTACGACATCGAAACCGGCGACAAAAAATAGAGAAACTTGCTTTATTTGTTTTGAGAGGTGGATTACGAATTTATGTGTTTTTTGAATAACTGGACTTTTGTTCCGTATAAAAAGTGGAAAATTCCGCTCTACACGCGATCGGATCCAAGGTTTATTCACCAATTTAATTTGGAATTCAATGAAAATTACATCGTCCAATTGAATTACTCCACACTCAACCTAATCCTATGTAACATCAATTAACGTATTTATCGAACGCAATTAAGTGAATTCTTAAAAACATATCGAGGTCGTTTCAAAAGGAAACATAAATCACACGTATCCTGGCTGAACTTTTTATATACTTTTATTGATAGTTACAATTTTATTTTAAAATTCATATTATTTGACATAACAACTGTGTTTTAATATCATTCTTTGTCCAAATGCTCTGGTTCCATATACCCAGTTGAGAAGTGAACTGATAAGGCCGTATCGAATTGAATTGTAAATGAAGATGTGTGTTTATTAACCGAAAGTGCATGCTCTGCTTCATGGAAACGCTCCAAAGAATTTAACAGTAGTTCGCATGGATTTTATTTTATTTCGCAATGAATGATATTTTAGAAATGAGCCGCCAAACGAAAATGGTAAAAAAGCTTTATAAAATTTAATCTTTAAAGTGCGAATTTCACATTCAAACTAACGCAAGTTGATAAATCGATTTATGATTTTATGCCTTTGCGAAAAATATGACGAAATCGATAATTTCCAAATCAATATAAATTCGTTGAAAAATATCTATAACTGAAATATTATGTGAATTCGATTCAGTTCAATTTCGGGTGCTCGTTTGCTATTAAGAGATTGTGGTCGAATTTCTACAATTGTCACGCTCGTTGGGAGCGTTGTTCGAAACGTGTTGGTATTCGAAATAAAACAACACTTTTTGCGGCAATTTGTTATCATTACGAAGGCTCTCAAAGTTAAATACAGTTTATTGTTTGTGTGTATGAAAAAAAAAGAAATTTCTACACAATTGCCGGAAAAAATATAACAATTTCCTTTAAACGACAAAACGATTTGACACTTAACATGTGTCACTATCGACAGATTTCATTCCATTGTAAGTTCGATGCAATTATACGTGCTATAGAGAAAATGACACTATTGACGTTTACGTGAAAATGTTTAATTATAAATATAATAAAAATAAATTACTCACAGTATTTCCCGCGTTTGCTGGTAACAATAGTACAGGCTGTTGCTTCATCTTTCCCTTTTTGATGCCATTTTTAGGCATCTTTTGAAGTTTCACAGGAACACCTGGATGTCCTCCCAACCAGCTGCAGACAAGTCTGTCTTTGCTGTTAGCACTTCCAAAATACGATCCAATAATTTGAGGATCGTTTAAGATTTCATGAGACATTTTCCTGTGATCTGAAGCAACAGTTTTGCTATCAATTTGATGACCATCGGTAGCATCAGTATCGGATCCAGATCCCATCAATTTTCCTTCTAAAATCTTATTCAGTTCCTTTCTATTGTCATTTGGACTTTCAGTCGAGTATTTTCCGCTTTTCTCTTGCTGTTTTTCGGATATCGTCATTACCGAATAAGGTTGTTGTAGATTGGAATATGACGGATCGAATTGATTATGATTGAAAGGTTCTCTCGGTCTAAAGCAAGAGCACACTCTTTTAGCAGTATGATAAACGCTAATCAATGCCAATAAACAGTGAAGAACTGAAGCAAGAAGAAGCCCAATATTAGCCCAGATTGGAGGCCAATATATGTCAGCGTATTCGCCCTGAAATTTCAAAAAATATACACATGAAAAAAGAATTCAATAAAAGAAAAACGACTAAAGAATACATTTTTTTCCTTGAATTTAAAGAGTACGACGACACAGTTCGCATGTGCGCGCATACAACATTCGCGCTGCGCTTTTTCATTTGTCAACTTTTTGTCAACGATTCAGTCATCATCATTCACACGCAATCGAACTGCGAAAATGTTGGCCAAGTTAATAATATAATTATTAATTGTGGAAAATTGTCGGCTGAGGCAAAAAGACAAGAATTTTCCCACACGCGCGATGTAGGAAACGCGATTTCCACGCCCTAACTCTTAACAGCGCGCTTTTGAGAGAAATCTATGAAATTAACGATAGAATCGGAAGAATTAACATTCGATAAGATATTTTTTTTCATGTGGATTCGAAGAAGACTTCTTGTGACCGTGACGATCAACGTCTTCGGAACAGAGCTTTAATTAAAAGCGGTAAATGCTCCGTCGATTACTCGACATGTTACGAAAATACTGCGTGTATTTTGATGGATAGATTTTAAATGGAAGCTGCTGTTATTTGTCAGTTGCGAAACGATCGAAAATCGGGGAAAAGTTAACGATTTCGAACGTACGAAATCGCACCTGTCGATGAAATAATCACAAATTGGAAAAAAACGCGAGTCGTGACTCTACTGTTTAATTTGACAGTTTCATTTCGGTGAAATTTTTAATGAAACATTTTTAATCGTTATGAAAGAAAAGTCATCGAATGTTGTAAAATTTTGTGGATTTTCAGATGGATAGGTGAAAACGTGCGTAATTTTCTTTGTGCGTTTCGCTGTGCAGTTATTGTGATGCACTTTACGAAATGGCAATTAGTATTGCATAAATGTTATGTCGCGAGCGACGAACCGAAGAAGTAAACTCGAATCACGACAATACCGTGACTATTGTAACGACACGCACACGCTTTTATTTAGACATTTAGTCTATTCTCCTTCGTGAATCTGGAAAATTAACAGCGAAAGAATTTTCAAATGTGATGATCGAAATAATTGCCCGCAGTTTATTAACCTTACTAGATGTTTTTTCTCGGAAAAGTTTAAAACGAACTATAATAGAATTTTGAATATGATCATATGCTGTTATGTAACAATATTCGCATTTGAATAATGAAAAATTTTCACGTGAAAATCACTAAGTGTATCGGACATACTCTACAAAATCATATGGCGTAAAATTCAAATTTCGATGAAAAGATAATGTTTTCGAATGTATCAGTGTGTCTATGAGATCTTGAAATGTTGGATGAAAAAGATTTGATTATTCATAAGTACTTTTGTATATACGGTTACAAACAAGCTACCAGAAATTATTCTTTATTAAAAAAAACGGTCTAATGGTTGAATAAATGAAAATTTTCATGGAAAGTCACTTTCATGTTTGTTCTAAACGTTTTTTCAAAGCACGCGAACAGTTCGATTTTACGCACGTTCAAACAGAATAATTTTATGTTAAAAAAATGCGTGCATTAAGGTCGACGTTATTTCATTACAAAATACAGTTATTTAACAAAATTTCCTCACCATAATGACCACCGATCAAATGAGAATATAAACTATCAATTACCTAGAAAATACCATACCATTTATCTATATTAGATTACACGAAACGTGCATTGCTATTATTCTACATTGCACACGAAAATTCAACGATTTTCACACGTCGAAATAACAGAAAAACGTGAAAATGATACGAAAATGACCGATTTATAAAACATTTCAAAACAGTACATAATAAATTTCGTAAAGTTTCTATACAGCGTCTATAATTGTTTATATTATGGTAACCAGTCTTTTGAATTGCTGGATGAACAACTTTAGCAATAATTCGAAGGTCAAAATATCTATTATGTTTTAGTTTGGAATTTTAAAGTCATTCAGATCCTGTTTACCTGATTCGAAGATGACGAGAGGCTAGAAGTGGATGATGAACGACGAACATCTCTAAGAAGTCCAGTTCCTGCTAGAACTGCTGCTAAGTTTCCAGCAGCTAAAGCAATTAAGCTCAATGCTAAGAATAATGTCAGGAAAAGATTTCCCATTCGGCTGAAACAAGAAAATCTTCGGTTAAAAAAGAAAACACGTCTTAAAAAAATATGCAAATATTTTTCACCGATGTTTTATTAAAATCGAGGCTTTTTATACGCACATACAGATACTTTTCTTCTCGTTTATCTCAGATAAGAATAAATGTTTGCTTTCAAATCGGATAAAGTCGGAATAATAAACGAACGCATCTCGCATACCGGAGAAAGTATTGCACATACAAATTGATTATAAAGCGAAGAAAGCGCATTTCATAAAATAACTTCATGAAGGATTAACCAGAAATACTACTAGTTTTACGATTAAACATGTATGCATTCGTACTAAAACGAGTAGAAAGTTCTCATCACACATCATGCGCGAAATCATCAAATTACAAAGCAAATAGGCGAAAACAATACGTTAAACACACGGATCGAAAACACGGAAACTTGAATCGTATAATTTGTATTTTGCTATATAAACCGAATTATATAATATTGAACGCTATACGGAGATGAAGAAACCGCGGTTTCGCAATTCTCATATACACAAACCGATATTGCCATTTCACGAAATGACCACGCGCGTTAAACTACAATGCAAACATTAGATTTTCACACTTTTGCTTAGAAAATTTTTGAAAATCGTGAAATTGTGCTTATTATTCGAGTTCCTTAGGTTCAAATTAGACCCACGTAGGAACTTCTTAGAGATGTAGAAAATTGTACAATTTTTGAAAAGTTATAAAATAAGTAGGTATTTAGGAAAACAATGTTATCATTTGTTTTAACATGAATTCATACAATTTTATAGTTATGAAATGCAATGCCATACTAATTAAATATCTAAAATCTACTCATTCTATATTTTCTGAAGAAAACAGATACAATGATTTTTTAATGCTTATAATATTATAACTTTTCATGAACTACTCAATTTTCCTCATATTCAAGATTTTAAAAATTGCATACAGAACTTGAATATATCATAAATTCTCACCTAGTTTCCCTATCATACAGTCCATAACAGTCATTGATTCCAGCTAAAACTCCAAGAATCCCTGTGGCTATAGCCAAACAACCAGACCACAGTCCAGCTCCAGTTCTGCTCAAAGACGCTTCGTGTATAATAACGAGTCCTCCAGCTACAACCATCAACACTCCGACGAGCAATTGACCTATTCCCAAATACAAAATCAACCTGGAAGGTCTTCTCTCCCTCACCGATATGTCGCTGTGTAAAGAAGTCAACATGGACTTGGAACACATCGTCTCCGGACTGTGTCTGGATTTTTCAGCTGAAAGGCTGTCTACGAATTCGTTCTCGACTGTCGCAGATTTCATGTCTATATTCTGCTTCGGCTTGCTCTTGGGAGACTGTGGAGTTTTGCATATTAGCTGTTTTGCTGAATCGTCTGATTGTGATGATGATAGTGTGGTGCTGGGTGCGATGTCGCTGAAGGTTTCAGCAATTATTGTCACGTTTTCAGACGATGATCTGTCGTTCTCCGAGGACGATTCCGTGCCGGAAGATACTATCGTTTCTTCGGCCATATTTTGATTGTTGTTTTGTTTTTCACGATTCGATGCACTCAAAACTTAATATTCATCGTTTGGTTTAGTTAATAGCGATTTTTTCTTATAAATAATTACATTTGAACTGTAAATAGAATTATGACCATTTGAATATTTATTTTAATGCTGGCTTAATAAGCTTGCGTTAATTAATCAAAATAACGAGTATTAAAAATTTTCAAATAAAATAAATGTTAATTTCATGCAACGAAAAGATAAAATGTTCAACGGTAAATTTTGATATTAGAAAAACTTATATCGTTTTTTTTTACATCGAAATTCACAATGTGTGAAATTAATATTTTAAATATTTGAAATAGCCTTTGCAAAATTAACAACGCATCTAATTACGCCACATTAAAACGAAACCGTATCAAAATTACCAAAATACTAAAAAAAACGCACAAATTCGAAAATCAAAAAAGAAAAGTACACAACACACATTCGCACAGTTTATTCAGACATATCAATCGCTTCCGTAATCAACAGTGGAAGGTATAAAAAAAAATGAAGCACTTTCGAACTAAGCACGATAATCGCGCGCTTTTAACATCACTCAATAACAATCGCCGTTTAATCTCTATTTTTTTCGAGCGGGAAACGTTTAAAGTCCGATTAGGCGAACGTTCGCACACAATCCGCGAAACGATTCGTTATTTTTCGTTATTATGTTGTACGACGATGATTACTCTCAACGATTGTTGTTACGGAGAGTTGTTGTCGTTGTTGAGGGACGCGACCGCGTTGGTTCATAGACGCGGCTGCACTGGTCGACTTCGAAGCACGCTTGAGTGAAAGCTGTTGGTTGCTTGTCGGTGGAGTGTGTGGTGTGGTCGTTGTAAAGGACGTTGGTTTTAACTGTAGAAGATGTTTAGTTGAGGATGATGCGTGTGGGAAATAGTCCTGATTGATTAGGTCAAGGATCTGAAGTAATTGCCGTTAAAAGCTACTCTGTTTCAGTTATGTGTCAATCGTGTATGATTCTTATTGGAGGTGAAAAGTAGTGGTATGAAAACTTACTTGATGCAGATATTTAAATTATGTAGGTGATGAGTAGATTCAGGGATATTTTTATTGTTTTTCTTTATAGAGGTCGAAAATTTCTGTTGATAGTCCATTAGTATCTATAATTTGAACAATCCTGCAATAAAACATATCTATTAGTACGTGAGCAAAAATGAGGTGAGGGCTTTCAAATGAAAATTTTTAGTAGTTTATTTTGAAATGTTTCGATTTTTATACATGTCTGTTTTTAATGTGAAATTGTATGTACAATGTTGAGTGGTTTAAATTGAATTTTCGGTTAGGTTTGTTAACATAAAATAGGGAGTCCGTTCATTGTATTGTATAATGACTAAGCAGGTGTTACAGTATTGTTTCGAAATAAGGGGATAAATGTAAATTTTTGATATTTTCATTAGAATGTTGAAGAAATTGAAGCATTTTATAATGCTTTCGATCATTGATGTCACACAATAAAATTCCGTTAAGAGATCGAATGAAATAAATTGAAAGCTATTGTCGATCGAATCGAATCATCTGCGAAAATAAATTAACTAGTAATTACATACAAATTTAATTTTCTACAAAATTTACTAGAAAACTACTTTCTACAATTTATCAGATGTCATACTATTTAATGATTTTTGTACGAAAGTGAAATGATGATCGTGAAAAAAATAATTTTAATCACAATCAGTCGACTCGAATTAATAAAAAAAGACCTTCCACTGAGTGCTTTTAACGATTCGTATCGCATACAATCCATCTAAAATCGGTGACGAAACGGACACAAACATAAATATGAATAATCTAAGGAAGATAATAGTTGTGAATCCCTGACATACATCTATTAACATCGGTCGCCCTTTTCTAGTATAATACTAAAAAGCTATTCGACGTCGGACCAAGAAACGAGAAGTTGCTTAATCTGTGAGTAATTTGCATTGGTCCAGCGAGCTTCGTACCACTATTGTTCTTCAGGTGCTACTTTCGCAATCAATTAACAATTACGACGAGTTCGTGCTCATCTACAAGTGTGATTATCGACGAAATTGTATAATTTGGGATTCGTGACCGATTCCGTACTTTATTCATATCGCCCATTCCTTTCAAGAATGTCATATTTAAAAAAAAGAACTATATTTTTCAGAAGAGAAAATTTAAGTTTTCCAAAAAAAATATCAGATTTTTTTATAAAAGACTTGATGTTTCATTTCAATTCAACAATATTTGATATATTTAAAAAAAAAATACTGAAATATCGTATATTGCACAAATGATTCTTCTGAAATATTGTGCTGAAAATAATATTTTTTATACTATATTTATCAAGGTATTCTGAAAACGTACACAACTCAAAACAAATAAATTCTCAGATATGATACTCTTGAAAGAAATGAGCGAAACGTGAACCAATATCGTTCGGTTACAAAATTCATTTATGAAACAAAAAAAATAACTGTAGCACTAAAGACAGGATGTGTTTCGAAGGTGCACCTTACGGTCAGGTTCCCTTCGAAAAGTCATTGTATTTTTTCTTACTTTTTTACCATTTCCTGTTCACGACATGCACTTATCACACCCGAATGCGTTTGTGGCAATGCATTCGTACCAACAGTTAAGTACACGGTTAGTACATGCTACGAAATCGTGTAGCTAACACGTATCGATACTTCGTAGACCAGTATTACACTTCCTTGTGTGAAAAATGGATGTAATCCGCGGTGAATATTAATTTCGTTACGGTCGAAAAGAAAATAATCGAATTACGCTTCGAATTGTACCTATCCCTTGTAAAACGGCGATTCAGTGAAAGTTAACTATTGCGCTAACGTCGATACGTGCAAATATTCTTACTACATAATATAAGCAATAGTAACTGAAGTATAATTTTATCTGAAAATTAAAAAAAAAAAACTGAAAATATTTCAAAAATATGTTTTACGTCTCTATAAACGATACATAATTCAGCCCAAAACTAAGCTGTGAGATCATATTATTTCCATTAAATAATTCCAATCAAAATATTTTCGATATCGTATAAATTATCACACTTTTATAAAGGTTGATTAATTCTAATAGGTACAAAGTTCATAAATTTCCAAATTTCTTTTCTAACCATAGAAATTTTATATCAAGAATTTTCGAAACTTATATCGATTATTTTTGAAGAGGGAAGATGTTAAAAATCGAAAATTATTTTTAAACAATGTTATTTGATCCGAGGTCGGATCTAAATTAGTCGATCCAAATTGTAAAAGTAACGGGATAATTATAGTTTTCCGATCAATTTCAAATTAGAATAGGTCTAATTAATAACACTTATCGATCATTTCTTAACAACTATGAATTTATTAATAATTATTTAACGAAACGAAAAAAAAAACTTTGGCGCAACTATGAATTTAACGAGAACGCTTTTTTCGTATCGTATCATTATGGCTGATTTAAATAAACAAATTCACTAGCAGTCACGATCTCGAACGAATCATGATCATCATGGACCGAGATCTCATTATATTTTGACGTTTTGTAGAAAGGATGTGTATAATTTGGTACGATGCGAATTTGAGGATGTCCCGTCTTGGCTTCACGTTCTGTTTGCCAAGGTTTTTGGATTGATGATTCCAAATTCAATGGAAAAAATGTATGAATTATAATGAAAAAAATAACGAACATGAACAAAATTCATCAAATGTGTCCATTATTATGACAATGATCTAAGTTCTGTTCAGTTTGTTTTGAGATATTAAATGTTTGGTGATATACTTTGTTTGAAATTGAAAACAGTACTGAATTATTTGTTTTGAAAAAAAAGTTAATTTATGACAATATGAATCGAAATTGAAATAAATTATTGTTTTTTTTTTCAATTTCGAAACACCCCACAATTATAATCAAACGTATTTTGATATGTATAATTAAATGTAAATTAATATCCGTTCTCTGAAAAAATGATCCTTGAAAATTATTTCATATTGCTGAAAATTAGATTTTCACAATAACTATAAATTCAGTCAATGAAAGGAGTTTAAATGAAAAATATGAATATTGTAGGTTTTCAGATTAGTTGTGCAAGTTCTGCTTGACCTTCCCGATCTGAAAATCGTTCAGTCATTGAACTGGTAATCAATTGAAGTTTCGCACCTGCAAGTGAGAGCACTATCATAATCGATAAATAACAATTCCATAGTCTAGTGGAGTCGAGCCATGGCATACTGTCAAGGATAACCGCATTTCACCGGTGCTGCAATACCGTGAGATTAATGGTAAGCGGCAAGTGCATTCATTCTTATGTCTACTAGAGGTATCCAAAATATTTCGGCAATTCATGATATAATACATATATATGTAGTTGTTTAAATTCATATGAGAATTACAAAATAATAACTTTGATTAAATATATTACGAGGATTTGAGTAAAAGTTTATGTTTAGTTCTTCGAATTTATTGTTCAACGTTATTTTTATGTACATGTGTACAAGTATTTATAAAATAATAAAACAGTTATTCAAATATTCGAACGACAATAGCTAATGAGTAGAATAACGTCTATAATATAATACTTGGGTAATTTATTTATATTACAAAATTACACAATAAGGAGTAATCCATATATTTTAACATATCAACTATTTATAAAACAATATGTAATGAAAATAATTTATTATAACTAGTTCACTGCATAAAACAATAAAAACAAAACACACTACTGAAATTTTACTAGATGCGAAACACGCAAAAATATTATAAATGGCATTTAATTCGTTTTTTTGGATGATTTTTGAGTATTGTCTTCAATTGCTAATGGATCTTCTTTGGATTGTTTGGCTTGGTTTTCCATTTCTCCAGAAAAACCGAATTCATTTGCCCTTGTCATATCAACTTTATAAATCCATCTTTGGTATAAGAAAATGAAGAAAACAATGTCTAAAATAAAAATATTAGCAGTGAATGAATATTATACATATTTAAATAAATATTAGATAAATATAATTAAATACTAACCATCTCTGAAGCAACCCAATCTGTACATAGTGGGCATTTTGATAACAAATGCAAATATATCATCTATGAATGTGTTCAAAAATTTGTAAGACATCATACGCCAAGGCAAATGAGCAACAGATTTCAACTTGTAATTTATGAATAGTTGTGGAGTCATCATTATGAAACCGAATGTCAATAAATAACCATACAACATGTTTAGAATAAAGGAATACCAGCCTTTGTGCTCATGGTATAGTAAAGAGTATATTCCATAACCTACTAATAGTGGAAAACATAACCAGGGCAAATATCTAAATGCCATTTTATCATACTCTCTAGTACTGGATTCAACATATGATCCTTTATCTGTGAAAGTGAGTTTAGGAATAACACCGAATAATAAATCTTCTCTGTTTATTTTGAAGTCAACCACTTTGTTGATTTTCCAAACTTCGATTAGTAAGCCAACAAAACACGATATCATTATCATAGTGTTTGTATCATTATCTAGAACATACAACAGTACTATTACCGACTGAAATACATTGAAGAATACTGAGCGGACTGAGAGTCCTTCTAAAGACTTTCTATTATTCCAAAACTGGATATCATTTTTAAATGCCAATAATTCAAATACTGAATGTAACAAAGAAACGATCACAGTTAAAGCTACTAAATAAGGGGAAGTATCTAGTAATAATTCTTTAACAACATCTTGATCTTCATCTTGTTCACTCGTGCTTAAGCTGGCGAACATTCCGAGCTTGTCTTTCATGGATTGAGCAGCGTACATTTGCCACTTAAAGAGACTTAAAGGTTGTATCACCAATCTCAGCTCCAATTCCTCAACAGTATTATTAATAGGAGTATAATCTCGGATCATATTCCAATAATCATTGAAAAATACTGGAGGTTTGTATCTTTTTCCATCTGGTAAAAAATATATAAACTCATCCAGGGGAGGAGGTACACTTCCTTGTACCCAATTAGTTTGATCTGTGACAATATTGATAGTGAGATTTGGATGCCAATGGGAGACAATTTCTTCTTTCATAGTTTCAGCCTTAAGAATTTCTTCGGGAGATTTTTCGGTTTCTCCAGTCAATAGATTGTGCGTTTTTAAATACTTTAATTTCTTAAATTTGTTGAGTAATTTCCTAGAGTAACTAAGTTGTTGGCCAGCATAAAGTTCTTTTCCGACAGATGGATCGGGGAATTTTCCAGTTTTAGTCACATATGCGTGTAAATAAATAGAACCATTATTTTTTAGGGCATTTGAAGTTTTAAATGTTGTATTGAAGTGATACGTTCCATCCCCATATTCTCCGGAATACCAATCACCATAAACTAAGCCTGTTTTACGCCATAAGAAAGCGTTTTCATCGGAAAATTCTGTAAACTTTTCACTCTCCGAAATAAAACAATGAATATCATAAATAGTTCCTTCTGCAAACATATTAATCGCAGGACCTCGGACGGGAAGTCCTCCTTTTAAATCAGTGGTAGTAGTTACCGGAGCAGCCGGCCGTCGGAAAAATGAAGTAATTAAATAAACTATAAGTCCTCTAATAATCATCGCTTTCATTATGGCGAAAAACTGTTCCAATTTGGAAGGTTGCATTTTTTCTCTCTGTGCATCGATTTGAGCGTTGATCTGAAATGAAATAGTTTCAAATTGAAAAATAGCTGATTTCTTTATTTTCATATATAAAAATAAATAACTTTAATATTATTATAATCAATTAAAATATAAATATGTAAAATGAACACAACGAATAATTGAATTTTTACTCAAACTGACAATGAGCTAATTTTTTAAAGACTAGGTAGGTTATGTTCGTGACTAAACTGCACAAGTGAAACAATTCAGCAGATAGAGCTAGTACGAAAATAGGTCAAAAATTGGGTCACGGGTTCAGTTCGATATATTTTTTTAAATTTATTTCTTCTTTTGTTGGGTTTAATTTTTAATTTAATCAATTCTAGATAGTTGTATCTAGGTCCTTATATGACACTTGAGCTAACTTAACCTAACCTAAAACATAAACGAATCTAACACTACATAATCTGTCCTAAATCGTCAAGTGTTATGATGCTAAAACATTAATTTAGTACATTTTTTCTATTATTTATTAATTATCCCAAATTTTTCATCTTAGAAAAAAGAGATGATCATATTTGTGTAATTTTACAAATATATGTTAGGTAAAATATAGTTTATGTTGAGTCTAGGTGAAACTATAATTAATTCGGATATAATTAAAATATAATAAATACATAAATATAAAATAAATACATAAATATAAAAATGATATAAATTAAAATTGGAGTTTCTGAACATTGAGACCCTAATAAATTCATAAATGAAAATCACGTGATTCATTATTAAAAGCAAATAGGAGCATCGGATTATAGATAAGGTCGAATTGCGAAAACGCGGTTTCGATTTGTCGCGAGAAAAGGAAAATGTCAACTCACGTCGACTTCTGCTTCCGGTTCTTCTGTGTCGGGGACGAGCTCCCCCTCGACGGGGGGCTCTCGCTCCTTCGTCTCGTTCTCCGTCATCTTCGAACCGATCACTCTTCGGCTCGCACTTCGGAGACACGTACTTCTTCACACCACTACACAAATGCACCCGATACCTATTGACACTTCTGCTCGCACTGCTGCCACTCGTTTTCGTTTCTAGATCAAATTTGATTTTTTCACTTTGTCAGCTTGTTTTTGCAATATTAAATTATAAAAAAATATTTTTTGATTTCAACTGTTCGTTTCTACCAATTTATCAGTTCTTTATGCAATTATTTGTCCATATTTCAGATTGGCAAGTGTTATTGTTGCAAATGTCATTTTATGAGTTGGCAGTGGCGATGTCGGCGTCATTGGACAAACTGAGTTAAAACAACCTACAAATATTGAAGTTTTTATCAGAAACATTCATCGATACAGATCTTTATTGAAATACTCATGTTTACTATGAAAATTTGAGTTAAGATTAATTTAGTATCAATCGATCTTTCATTTAGTTGAAAAAATAACAAAATGTTGTTTTTTCAATTGAAAATACTGTTATTTTTCATATTGCCTTTATTGACTGTTGGCGGAAAAGAAATCGATCCTTCAGGATATATTGCTTACTGCCCCTGTATGGGTATGTAATTTGTTTAATATTTTTATCGGCACATCTTGTTTCATAGATGATTTATTCTTAATTTAGTTGAGCCAAGTTATGATAATAACGTATAAAATCTGAAATTACTATATATTCAATATATTACAGTACAATTTTGGTATTTCAGGACGCTTTGGCAATCAGGCAGATCATTTCCTAGGAGCTTTAGCGTTTGCCAAAGGCATCAATAGAACACTAATTCTTCCACCGTTTGTCGAATATCATACGGGCAAACCTAAGTCGGTCCAAGTTCGTTTCGATCATTACTTTGATATTAACGAATTGGAAAACTATCATAGAGTCATTCTGATGGAAGATTTCATGTCTGCGTTGGCGGATACTGTTTGGCCGGAAAAAATGCGGACTTCATTCTGTTACGTACCCAGAACCGATGAAAAGACCACATCAAAACCTTCATGCAATGCAAAAAAAGGGAATCCTTTCGGACCCTTTTGGGACTATTACCAAATCAATTTTGTACAATCTGAGTTCTATGCACCTCTACATTACGATGTGCACCGTGGTACGACCGTTGAGGATTGGAAAGAAAAATATCCACCTGAAAAATGGCCAGTTTTAGCATTCACTGGTATCTTGATTTATTTTATCGATAACTTTTGATAGCTTTTTTAAATTTTTATGATTGCACATTTTTTTTGAATTCATATTTCGACAATATGAAAGTTTAAAAATGGACAATGATTATATTTCTGAATTAATGGAAAATTTGTTCTGAAACAAACATGCTCACATTATTCTCTTGGATGATAGGTGCACCGGCTACATTTCCCGTACAAGTGGAAAATAAAAGCTTACAAAAGTATTTGAAATGGGGTTACTATAGAATAAAAGAGGCAAAGGAATTTATAAAGAATAATATGCCTGATGGTGGTTTCATTGGAATACACTTACGTAATGGTGGAGATTGGGTACGAGCATGCCAACATGTACCTCAAAGCCAAACTCTGTTCGCTAGTCCACAGTGTGTGGGTTATAGGAATGAATATGGAGCTTTAACTCATTCCATGTGTTTTCCTACTAAACACGATATCATCAAGTGAGTAGAATTTTTGATTAAAGGATTTACAATTAAATTATGGTTGTCAGATTTCTCGCGAGTTAATATAACTCCAACAAAAAAAAACTCAATGTTTACTTATAGGATAAGATATCTTTTAAATTTATGTTATTAATTTCACTCTAAACATACGTAATTAATGCTGCAGGTGAAATTTTTTTACCAATTATGAAATCAGAATTTATCGGTCAGAATAAGAAAATAGAACTTATTTAGATATTTATATCTATAACGCAGTATGGTATGAAATCCGTGTAATTAAACAACAACTAAAAAGTTTTTTTGTTTTTCGTTAATGGAAAATATAATAATTTTTTTGGCACAAATTAAATAATGAGCGCCATGTGATAATTTTTGAAAAAAATATCTCTTATTTTTTAATCGAAAGTTGGCTCGATAAATCTGAGGAGGCATTAAAAGGAATAGGTGATCTTATTAGAATATTTAGATTTAATTTTTTAAATATTATAGATAATATTTACAGTGTGGTACAATTTTATGGTAAATGAAAAAAATAACAGCTTTATAAAACCTTTGTCTGTTAAATTGGGCACTTCGTAAACGTGGACCCGGTTGCTTTGGATACCTTCTTTCAATTTTATAAATTTAAGTTTTATTTTATCTTTAAATTCATCTTTTCAGTATTGTATATTTATTTTTCAGACAAATAAAAAGGCAGTTGAAAAATATCAAGAATGTAAAATACATTTTCGTGGCATCTGATAACAATTATATGGTTGATGATCTGAAAGAAGCTGTGAAGCGGCAGACAATCGGCATTGTTAAACTCAACGAGCCAGATCCTCATATGGATCTTATGATTTTAGGTCTATCTAATCATTTTATCGGGAATTGTGTGTCTTCTTATTCAGCTTTTGTCAAAAGAGAGCGTGATGTTAAAGGTTTGCCATCTTCATTTTGGGCATTCCCCAGCATTAAGTCTAGCCATTCCAATAATGCTCATGAGGAATTATAATTTGCAATGTTCCTTTATAAAATAAGTTTTTTTTTCAAGTTTTCCAAAATAAGAATTATTTAAATTAATTTTATATAAGGATACTGATATTCAATTTGTGATGTTATTTTTTAAAATACCCATAACTTTTCTTTATCTTCTATTGCATTATTTTGTTTAATTTTTATTTCTAATGTAAGTATAATACAAATTGATGATTTTTAACAAGTCATAAGCTTTTCTGATGATTTTAATGACTCATATGTCATCGAAGTGTCTTTATTTTATGAAAATAACCAGCCCATTCCTTGATGCTTCTTCTAATCCATGGCGGAGCTGTACCACTTAGCACTGGCAGCCATGCTAGTATGAAAATAAAATCAAATGGCAATTGAAAGCAACTTTTTTATGGTCTATGAATGAAATAAAAGTTGATCGAAAAATCATGATTTTTAATTACTTATGATAGCAATTGATGTTTTTTTTTCTATCATATTTTACCTGAAGATCCATAAAACATAAAAAAATTGATAATTTATTAACTTTAAATTTATCAAAACATAAATAACTGACAATCAACATCAGCTATGAAACGTGAATTAAAAGATTTCAGATTGCATTCTGTTTGTTATTAGTTGTACTTATTTTTCAGAATCACTTTTGTCGATGCGTAAGGTTCTGAAATATATCTAGCTTAGCATGCACACTTTATTCTGCTTTGACAGCTTTCTTAACAATTCGATTTTTGTCCAAGTTGACACTAAATTTGACTATGGTTTAGCAGTGTAAAATAAATACCAGCTGAAGGCTGTTAGTTTCCATGAAGTTTTCCAATTACTGCAGAATACCTTATTTTTTGTTATAATCAACCATTCCTTAAACAAATAGCTTTGAAGTTGATAGTCATGAACTGGGGTTTTTGCCCTGTGTTCTGATTTTTGAAGTTTAAGTTGGGATAGAAAAATACAAAAAGAAAAATAAGTTACAATCTTATGTTTATTTTAAAAATTACGTCACATTTAAAGTAAAAAAATCACACTAATCATTAATCAAGATAAAGTAAATTGTATAATCTGTAACAAGAGAAATGGTAATGAAATTTTTATATTGAAACGAGACAGATTTCATTAAATATTAAGTACCCTAGGAAGTAATCCAGATAATGTTCAAAATAATGAAATTATCTTCCTTCAATATATGACGAGAGATCGATTTCCTCAGGTAGTTCTGAAATATTAACATCAAAACGATCTTGCACTTCATTTAATATTTTGGCATCACTTTCATCAGATATCATTGTGATAGCAAGACCCTGAAAGGAACAAGTAATTTATTTCAAGAACAGATTCTAATATAATACATTTTTTAATTATATACATACCTTTGTACCAAAACGACCTGCACGAGCAACTCTGTGCAAGTAGGTATCAGAATCTTCTGGCATATCATAATTAAAAACAATGTTGACTCTTTCGATATCCATGCCTCTACCAAAAAGATTTGTTGCAACAAGTATACGCTGAAAAAATACATTTATTTCAAATACGATAGTGGAAAAATATATACAACATCGATGAATTGAAAAAAAAGTATCAGTAACGATAGTCGATATCAGCATTATAATTCTGATGTCCCTATCAGGTGTCATCATTTACAAATGTAAATAAGATAAAGATGATATTTGTAAAAACCTTTTGGAAATCTTTGAACTGTTGGTATCTTGATAAACGCTCTTCTTGGGTCATACTTCGATGAATACCAATAGCTGGGAAATTTTGATCTGTCAAGAGTTGTGCCAAAGCAATACATCGCTGCACTGATTTCACAAATATCACAACCTAAAGATTTAGAAATCAACATGAATAATATTTGTAATGAAGAGGTATAAAATTGAATTATGAATCATTGAATACTTGGTTAAATTCCAGAACATCTAGTAGCTCAAACAATTTCTTGTTCTTTTCATTTTCTTTTAATTTTACATAATGCTGTTGCAAACCATGCAAAGTTAATTTTGCTTCATCGTCGACGTACACTTCCATAGGCTACAAAAATATTGAGTGAAAAAATACAATAAACAATTTAATAACTTAATATATAAAATATTTATGCATTTATAAAGCAATATCGGATCTGTACACACATTGGAATTTTATAGCTATAAAAGCCATTGAAAGTGAAAACCCCAAAATGTAGAAAAAAAAAAAACAAAAAAAACTTAAAACAATTTAAATTGCATAAAAATTTATGTAAATTAAACCCAGTGAAATGGTAGTTTAGTAGACTTTAAATTATGTGTGTACATTGGCTAATTTTGTTGGAATAAAATTAGCAAACAGTTGAGATTTTCCATTAACTGTATTAAGACTAAATGAATCTGTTATATCTTACTGCATGAAGATACTTTTGTGAAAAATGGCACCAACAACGGAACATAAAGACTGCAGGTAGCAGAATCAGGTACAGGTGGCAACAACGGGTTATCGGAACAGATATTGCACACCGAGTAGGTCGCCGATATCGGAAGCCCTAACAAATTTTGAAACACTGCAGCCATATTGAAATAATTTAAGATAATTTGGTATCCCAACTTTTCCCTCCCACCCGTCTTCTTTCTTCAATCTTCAATTCTTGAAATCCACCCCATTCCGAGCCTACACGTCGGACTGCAGTGCCTAACCATTCGAATTGGAGTATCCAATGTTTTATATAATACAGATCGATACGTTTTAGTTTTATTTTTAAAAAACTTGTGGAGATATTGTGACAATTACATCTTGCATAAACTTTTTGCAAACTGGTCTGATATCCTTTCCGAGCGTAGCGGAGAACATCATAACTTGTTTTCCATGAGGTGTGTTGCGAAATATTTCTTGAACATCTCGGCGCATATCTGAAAAAATAGAACAAGTTTAATAATCGCATAAAAAAAAAAAATGAAAACTGAAATTTGTCAAAATCTTACCGAGTAACTCCAACATTTTATCGCATTCATCCAAAATAAAGTGCTTGAGATGTTTCAGATTGAGCTTCTTATTTTTTATCAGAGCCAATATTCTGCCCGGTGTGCCGACTACGATGTGAGGCGTCGAGGATTTCAACACTTCTTCGTCTTTTTGAATAGGCAGACCGCCGAAGAAAACGGACACTTTGATGCCCGGCATGTATTTGGAGAACCGTTCGTACTCCTTGCTGATTTGGAAAGCGAGCTCTCGAGTGTGGCACATGACGAGTACGTAGACGTGGTTTTCGGACGGTTCGAGTTGCTGCAAGGTTGCGAGAACGAACACGGCCGTCTTTCCCATGCCGGATTTAGCTTGGCAGAGGATGTCCATGCCGAGAACGGCTTGAGGAATGCATTCGTGTTGTACTGAAATATAATAAAATTTTCATTGTAGCGAGAGTATTAAATTCAATTATCGAATAGTAAATGATAATTATATAGGTTTATTAATTATTAATTATATATATAGGTTTGTGGTTTTGAAAAATAAAAATGTATTTTGAAATAGGTTATATTTAATATTCTAACACTCAATGTTTTGTATCGGAATTATCGAATGTATGACGTGAAGGAATAGATACAAAAAAAGTGTTTGAAACACAGTAGCGGGACAGAGTATATTTGGAACGTAAGCTGTTGTTTGAATGAGTCGCATCGATGCGAGATCATATACCGGATAGTGGACGAGCGCGTCGAAACGTGTCGGCTGTTAGATTGAGGTTATGTTCGGTTACCTTCGGAAGGATGTTCGAAGCCGCAGTCGACGATGGCCCGGAGGATCTCCGGCTTGAGCAGGAAGTCGCGGAAGCCGGAACTGTGGATGGACACGTAGGAGCCCTTGACGTCCTTGGGGGCGGCGGCGCCCTGGCCGGCGGCTTGGCCTCCGGTCGCCGCGGTCTCGCCCGCTTCCGCCGCCGCCTCCTCGTCCTCGTAGTCGAGAAGATCGTCGTTGTCCGCCATCGCAACTAGATTCACAAGATACTTTCGCGAAAAACTCTAAACCTCGGACACGTCGGCGGCCGGCAAGCGAAGAAGACCAAGAACGCGCGTCTTCCGGAAACGGCGTATGGCGTGCGTTCGACGCCTTTTCGCCCCGGCTCGTTTTTTCGATCGAAAATTTTCGATTGAAATAGAAAACTTGAAGATTGACGTTTTTAGTGTGATTTTTTGTGCCTATCGTGAAACAAAAAAAAATAATTTAAATTTCAACGAGATCGATTAAAACAGGAACAATAGAATCTTAGGATGGTCAAATATGTGTTGAAAAATTAAGCACGCTTACGCAAGTACATATATGGAAAGTAATGTTTGTACTTCATTCGACATATAAGAAGAGAATCTAAATAATGCAACTTTGGTGCAATCAATAACGAGAGAAAAATTATAGTTTTGAACATCTGTCAAAACAATTCGCGCTTCGATACGATTCGATCGTATCTCAAATTAATATTTTTTTCAAAATGACTTCTTCGCGCACCGTAATACATTGGTTTAGAAAAGGCTTGCGTTTACACGACAATCCTGCGCTCTTAGAAGCTATAGCTCACGTAAGTATCGTTTCGCAATCGATACGGTTAGAGTTTCGTATAGTTTGTGGCTTTCTAAATATTGTAGCGATGTTCCGAATTAATTTCCAGGCTAAGCGAGATAAATGTCAGCTTCGTCCCATTTTCATATTGGATCCTAACATCGCAAAGAGTATGAAAGTCGGTCCGAATCGTTGGAGGTTCTTGAAACAGTCACTAGATCAGTTGAATGAAAATTTACAATCTATCGATTCCCGTCTATACGTTGTAAGAGGTTCTCCAGAATCGGTGTTTCCCGACCTGTTCAAAATGTGGAACGTTTCCGTGTTAACTTTTGAATATGATTGTGAACCGTATTCTGTGAAAAGAGATGAAAATATCGAAACGTTAGCAAAAAAATTTAATGTTAAAGTTCTTCAAAAAGTGTCACACACTCTATACGATGTTCATGAAGTTGTTAAAAGAAATTGCGGTTCACCTCCGCTTACTTATCAAAAATTTTTATCAATCATCCAACAATTTCCAGATATTAGAAAACCTTTCAAAACACCTGACAAATTGCCAGATTTTACCAAACCAAGTATGGACAAAAATGAAAGTGAATTGAAAGATTGTTATAATTGCCCAATCATTGAAGATTTAGTTAGCAATATGGAAGATCTAGGACCATGTTTGTATCCTGGTGGCGAAAACGAAGCCTTAAAACGCTTAAATGAAATGTTAGTGAGAAAAGAATGGATATGCAAATTTGAGAAACCTAACACTTCTCCGAACAGTATTGAACCGAGTACCACAGTTCTAAGTCCCTATCTTAAATTTGGTTGTTTATCAGCATTCCTGTTTTACAACAAAATTAAAGAAATTATTAATAACAAGACTCACTCGAAACCCCCAGTTTCCTTAATTGGACAATTAATGTGGAGGGAATTTTATTATACTGTTGGAGCATCTACTCCAAATTTTGATGTAATGGAAGGCAATTCAGTGTGTTGCCAAATTCCTTGGAATGATAATTCGGAATATTTATCAGCATGGAAAGAAGGAAGAACTGGTTACCCATTTATAGATGCTATTATGCGTCAATTAAGACAGGAAGGTTGGATACATCATTTGGCTAGGCATGCTGTCGCATGTTTTCTCACTAGAGGAGATCTTTGGGTGTCCTGGGAGAGAGGAAAGGAAGTCTTTGAAGAATATTTACTCGACGCAGATTGGGCATTGAATGCCGGGAATTGGTTGTGGCTCTCAGCATCTGCTTTTTTTCACCAGTTTTTTAGGGTATATAGTCCTGTAGCATTTGGCAAGAAAACAGATAAAAATGGATTGTTTATTAAAAAATATGTTCCCGAATTAGTCAAATATCCACCTGAATATATTTATGAGCCGTGGAAAGCTCCCGTTTCTTTTCAAAAATCTGTCAAGTGTATGATTGGAAAAGATTATCCAAATCGGATTGTGATTCATGAAGATGTGTATAAGAAAAATATTACGAAAATGTCCCTCGCATATAAAAACAATAAATTACAAACTGATCCAGCAAAGAGATCAAATACGTCTTCAACAAATACAAAAACTAAAAAACGAAAATAATGCCAAAAGTGTTCAGACTTACAATTATATTTGCAATTAATTTACGTTTGATGTACAATAGATTTTTTACTTTGAATTATATATTTTTTTCATTTCTAATTCATTTTGAAAATTTATTTAAACCGTATGCATGCCAATATCCAAATTGTCTTTGAATAAATTCATTAAATTTCGGAAATACTGAACTTGGAATGGAAATAATTTCATTTAAAGTGGAAAACTTAAAGGGGAATATGGGGAAACTTGATCTTTATGCGTTTTGCCTTTAACTTTCTTTCGGGAAATTTTATTAAAAAAAAAAATAATTTACTCGGACTTTGATGTTATTGACATATTTGAAAAAGCTAAAGAGGGATCGTGTATCCCAGAAGGATTAAGTCTCCTCTACGATTTATTGATTATTTTGTATGGCTGGGGAATGCGTTTTCTCAGCATATGTCAAAACTCAAACGGTGTACATAACCTTGTTTAGTTTGTATTGATTCCCTCAAATTGTCTTGAATAATGTCCAAAAAGATCCCACCGATTAATAAAGACAAATTAAAGACTTCTAATGTGAAACATTGGGCCCTTGGTTTAATATCTGCTATGAATGACCCAGAAAACATAGTTCATGAAGATTCAGAAACTGTTACCATTAAAGATAAATACCCCAAAGCCAAACATCATTTTTTAATATTACCGAGAGAAAATATTTCAAATTTATCAGCGTTAAATAAATCACATTTGAGTTTATTACATCATATGAAGTCTGTGGCCGATTTGATGTGTGAAAAATATGATAAACACACATTTAAAATTGGATATCATTCGGTTCCTAATATGCAACGTTTACATTTACATGTTGTGAGTGACGATTTTATTTCTCCGTGTTTGAAGACCAAAATTCATTGGAATAGTTATACATCAAGTTTCTTTTTATCTTCTGAAGGTTGCCTCTTTTCTTCTAATTATGTTTAGTTTTTTATTTTTGGATTATTACTCTTTAAAAAAAGTTAATATTAAATATCAAAATAGTCATGCATAAAGTTTTGTATTATATTAGAATCTATCTATAATTTCAAATTTTGAATTTTAGCACTTATGAAAATGATAGAAGAAAATGGATCAGTTACAAGAATGTCTCCTGCCGTTCATAAAGAATTAATGAATACTCCTCTAAAATGCCATAAATGTTCTTTTGTTCCAAAGTCGATGCCAGCTTTAAAAGAACATCTACTATCCCATGATGTGAAAGTTTGAGAATGTTTTTATGTTTTACTATTTCCATTCATATTTTTGATTTCAATTTTCACTTTTATTTATTGCAAGTAATCTACTCGTTGAATATCAACGCAAGTGTGATTAGAATGAAATTACAAATTTTATAAATTGTGATACATTGACATTTAAACAAAACATTTTGTTGAAAATTAAAACGGAAAAAAGAGATATTTATGTTTCATTATAAAAATCCAAATCCAATCTAATGTAGGTATCTAGTCATATAAAAACTTTTTTTTTATGTTTGATTCACGATCAGTTGAACAATAAAGTTTGGTATGTAGGTATTTGTTTTTCATCATAATATTGTAATTTCTTATTTTTTAATGAAATTTTTTGACTCAAATCAAGATTTTGCAATAAATGAAATTATTATGTACATTTAAATTTTCATCATTTATTTCAGTTCTGTATTTGAACTTTTATATATTACATGCTCAGCTTCAGCTCTCATATTTCTTCAGTATGTGTATGTTGCAGTGATTTCAATATTCATATTAGTACAGAAAATGTTGAGTTTTATTTATAATTAATTCATACAAATCCTTCATATACAATTATAGTTTATCAGAACGATTTTTGTAGAATATACCTATTATCATAAATTTGATATTGTAAATGTTTCAGCATCATATAAAGGTAGATGTGTTTATGTCAATTCACATTGAATTCACTGCAGACACACACTGTGCACACATATTAAAAAAAGTGTAAAACAAGATATTACATTTAAATCATACAATACAATGATATATAAATGACAAAAAAAAGGTATTTTTCCCAAATGATAGATCTTCAAAATATTTTAATAATCTAATACAAATTCTAATGAATTTTTCAGTTTTTTATTTACAAAATTAACCTATATTTATTTTTTACTATAAATATTATTTCACTATTTATATACTATGAAGATAACAAAAATTAGATTGAGAAATATTAATAAAATAATGTTTACCATTTGATGTAGCCAAATAATAGAATTTTGCAGTCTCCTGAATAAATGTTTTTCATTTAAATAATCATATAAATGTTTATTAATTAATAAGGAGAATTAATCATTGATTTACCTGGGTTGTTGAAAGTTTTAATTTTCATTTATTTTTGATATGATTGTATTGAACATTTCAATTCCAATTTTGATTTATGCTTTGCAGATATATGCTTACAATATGTATTACATGATTATCACTATTAATTTTGAATGTAGCTCGATGAAAAATTTAAACTCAATATCGTTTTTTGATTGTAACATGCATTGCGGTTAAATGTACTGTTGAATAACCGGTTGCTTCAATATTGAAAATAATAAATTACAGATGAAAAATTATGTGTGCATATAATATCATAAAGATTGTGCAATGATTTTAAACATGTATAAAAACTTTCTATTCAAGTTCGAGTAATTTTTTGCAAATGATGATTTTCAATACGATAAACTGAAAGTGAATAGCTTTCATATTAATTATTTGACTTATAACTGCTGTGCTGTAATATAAAACTGAAACATAAAGAATTTTTTTTTTATAATTGAAAATTGATATTGATTTTTCATTATGAATCAATATGCATATTATCAATTAAATAATATTAGCTATGTTTGTTGTAAATTTTAAATATTCAAGTATAATACATACATGAAAATTGCAAGATCAGAATTGGATGGCTTTTAAGAAAACTCATAACTTTCAGTTTTTACACAAAATGTGTTAGATATGTCTTGCGACAGAATTTAAGTTCATATGTAGTTTTCCTAACCATTTGAACACAGAAGTTCCACATCATTCATGAGATATTAATTTTTGAGTTTGATTTTATTCAGATCATAGTGTGTTTTTTATGTTCCAAAATTTGCCGATAAACATTATTATTTTATTATTATTTACTAAATATCAAAAATGAACAGTGATTATTTTTACTTCTTGATTTTTATTGATAAATTAATATTAGATTAGCAAGAAGTTTAACAATAATATTTGAAATTATTTACTAAAATCACAGGAAAGATTTTCAATTCATACTTAAATTGAAAAAATAGAGGATAGCAGTTTAGTCTGCGCTATTTTTAATTTTCTACTATTACTATCTTTTTTCCTACTTAATCTTTGAAGAAGAAAATTGGGTGCCGGATAAGGTTTCGATTGAAATTTTATTACTTCTTTTTTTTTAAACATATCGGAGCTCATTTAGTGTTATAACTTTAGAGAGTGAAAAGAATATTTTTTGTTGAAAGCTTTTACAAGTGTTGTAAGTACATACATAGTTGTTTAAAAATTGTCAATGAATGAAATTATTGGTTTTTTTTAAATGAAAAAAAGTACTTTTATATTAGAAAGAAAAATAGATATTTGAAATTTTTTATCATTGGAATTGTTTTTCTGAACTTATATTCATTTGGCACATTTCTTTTAAAGGTGAAAATTATTTTGTTAAACTTTAAATGCTAATGTTTCACATTTTTTTAATACTGAATCAAATTGATTTATTTATAATTGATTGATTTTTATAATATTGAATGCAGAATAAAATGATTGTATTTGATATTCCGTTAACATAATGTGAAGAGACGAAATCAATTTTACAGAGCGAATAAATACAGGCGCTCGGTAGAAAATCCAATCAATGTCCTTTCGAAAGCAATAAAATTGTTTAAAATTTATATTACTCATTAATATTTAATAATTTCTGATATTCAGAACTAACAGCAGATGATTCAAAAGTGATAGTTACAAAACACAAAAAAAATCATGAAATATGATAGAATGTGTAGGAAGCTTGAAATTAATGTGATTTACATATATTCTTCAGTGAACTAAATATAATTTGGTTTTCTACCAAGGCACCCTGTGTATATCCGACAATTATATATGTACAGATATATCTTACATCAATATTTTCCCAAAAATGATAGTTGTGCGTTCAATATAACTATTATAGATTCAAACAATCTTCTGTCAAATTATCAGGTTTTCCTTTTTAGTATTATTCAATATAACAATTAAATATTTACTCCTCAAGAAATGTTTTCGTCACATCGTTTGTATGCATATGAAAACTACTACATACAATTACAGAGCTTCACCTAAATGTTATAATTCTCATTTTTATATTTTTTTAATAATACAAAGATGTTTACAACGTTTCTATGTAAAGGCATGGGCAAGACCATCGAAACCAAGTCTGGACATATAAAAACATTCATTTCTTTATGATGAAAATTACATCGAGATTTAAACGTCGAAGGTATTAGTTTTACTTAACACCAATGCACAATCGCTCAACAATCAGAAGTTTCTAGATATTATATTAGAGAGATAAAGAACTAATATGAAATACAATTGCCACAGCCATTGAGCAAAAAGTTCAATGTATTCGTCAAACGAATGGTCGACGATTTTCACAGTTTATTTTAATTTTTTTTTACTAAATAACGTACGCAACACCGGGTTCGGTATAAAAAACAATATCACTAATTTACAAAACGAACAATATAATATAATATAATATATATGCAATTACAACATCCAAAAACAACTAAAATGTTGCAATCTAAATACATTTTATATAATTTTTTGTTTTGTTTCATTTTTTATTTTTTTTTTTATAAATTACATACTTGTACTATGTTGAGGTCTTTCACGTGCGAGCGCGCTCCACTCGGATAATCTTCATCCGGATAAAAGGGCATAAAACAAACAACAACAACCGAGAAAACAAAGTAAAATGAAATACGAAAACAAGAATTCAACGTCGCATCGAGCGTCAATCGGTGCATGTACATAATTACTTAGAGCTCTGTCACACTAAACGATTTTTTAAGCCTCTGCATGACGTGACATCCAGCAAATATACTCCTTCGAACGTTAGGAAATAGAGTAGTTTTTCGTATGCTTGTGTGTTAACGTTTACGGATACGAAAAGCGACTCTATTCCTTTCGCTCGAAAGAGTATATTTGTTTAATGTCAAGTAATGCAGGGTTCAAAAAATTGTTATGTGAGCAGATGGCCTTAATGTATAAATAATTTATATTTAAATCGAATAGATCACTGTCTTTATGGGTCAAGACAACATGTAAGTGCACGACGGCGAGCCATCGGGCGTCGACGCCGGCGGCGGCACTTCTTCAGCTGGCAGAACCGCAGCCAGCCTCCACTTGTCGCGCACTTCCTCAACTCGTCCCAACACTCTGACAACATTCAACCCGGCAAGCTTCATCACGTCCTTCTCGCTCCACGAAGGATCGGCCAGCAGCTCCGCTAACAGATGAGGATACCTCGACACGTCCTCGAGTCCCGCCGGAGTCATGTTGATCCCGTCGTATCCGGCTCCGATCCCCACATGGTCGATCCCGGCCACTTTTCTTATGTGGTTGATGTGGCCTATGACGTCCTTCATCGTAGCGGTGTCGTTGCACGTGACTAGCTGCGAGAAGAAGTTGACCATGACGACTCCTCCGTTCTCGGCCACCAATCGTAGGATGTCGTCCGGGACGTTCCTCGACGAGTTGCACACCGCCATAGCTCCCGAGTGGGAAAATACTACTGGGGCGTGCGACGCGTTCAAGGCGTCCCTGGCTGTTGTAGCTGCCGTATGTGAAAGATCGACTAGCATCCCTAGTCGGTTCATCTCCCTGATGACCGTTCGGCCGAAGGGCGAGAGACCTCTATCGCCACCCGCTGCTCCCGCCCATGGAGTGTCGCAGTTGTGAGTGACTGTTAAATAGCGAGCACCTAGGCCATACAGGGATCTGAGCACAGCCAGTGAATTTCCTAGCGAATGGCCGCCCTCGACTCCTGAAACATATTTTCATCCGGTATCAGAATTGAAATTTTAAGAATTGATCATCAATTTCATTAAGTTTACCTATTAGCGAAGCGATGCGTCCCGATCTGTGCGCTTCGAGCAACTCTCTCGACCCGGTCACCAATCCCAGATGCTGCGGATGTAGCTCTATGAGTCTTTTGATGACGTCGATTTGTTCTAAGGTCAGTTGGACAGCGTCCATGTGTTGGGCTCCGCACGGCACGTACGCCGACCAGAACTGGGCTCCGACGAGGCCGGCTCTGAGCCTGGGTATGTCCGTGTGGGACCACTGACTCCGAGCCCAGGGTTCGATGCGGGCCAGGTCGGCGCTGAGGTTCAAGCCGGCAATGCGGTTGTGCATGAACTTCCTGACGTTCCACGCGAGGTCGTTGTGGCCGTCGACGAGGGGCGCGTCCCTCAGCAGCCTCCTGACGACGTCCAGCCTCGCCTGGGGGGTGTCCCTGCGGCCTGCGCCCCCCAGAGCCAGGGGGAGGCCTAGGCCGGCGGCGAGGGCGGCCGCTATCACGCAGACCACGACGCAAAGGCATCTGGGTCCCCTCGAACCGGCCGGTGCTTTCGCTGGGTCACCGGCCGAACTGTAGCTGCTCGACGCCGAGTCCGGTGGTAAGAAGTGGCCGCCGTTGCAGCGTTCGGCGACATCGGGCAGGTCTCGACCGCCACCCTGGAAGCATTTAAACGAAAACATTAACTTCAAGTCTTGTATAAAACCCTCATATTCAATTTTACATTTCATTGTACAATTAATGATTCTTAGACTGGACTTATTGGAATCAAGGATCTGGAGTAGCCACCTTTTCAAGTTCATTGTTTGACTGTCTTAAGCATAGATACAGTATAATGAAAACGTTTTTAGAGCTATAAATTATTTCATTTTTCGTTCTAAATGTGTTACATATCTGGTTATAAGGGAAGATTATTTCATTTGAACTCAAGGAACCTTTCTCATCAGAATCGTATACGATTCTTGTCAGTAATACGACCGAGATTTAGAGTTAGAATGAATGATAGATATCATCCTTTTTGATAGTTTTATATAATGATTTAAATATTATAGTTCCTTAAAAATATAAGTGGGAAGGTACCTACTTATATTCTAAGTTTCGCTTACAATTAATATTGCTCGTACCCATCTAGGTCCGATCAAACATTCAATATAGAGCGCTTAAAAGGCAGGATGATAAGATTTTCTTCGTAATTCGAAAATAATAATTTAATAAAAAAAATGTTTTGTATGAATTTATAAAATTAATAAATTTAAAATATTTATCAAAAAAGAAAGCTGGAGATTTCCGCGAAAGGCGAGGAATGCGATGGTCGTCGCACGGGCGCGCGCCTAAAATATAAATATGCTGAACCCGAGCGATATTTGACAAAGTTGCAAATGTTATGAATTCCAAATATTAAATTCCGTGAAAACCGCCACACACTTATTATACACGGTCTCACAAAATTCAACCAAAACTTTGGGTATTCGGTTACCAGGTAGGCATCAAGTTTCAGAATTTCATTACTGGGGGGATACGAGCGAATTCGCCGCTCGCATAAACCAGCTTTTGGGTAAGGAAGACACCTGATATCGCCTATCAGCTCCCGGTTTCATCAATACGAGAATTGGTTCCCTTATTTTCAGATGCATCCCCCCGAAATTTAGAAGCCTCTTGAACGGTGGGGTGTTCGTTTGTATCTTTGATGAGAGCGCGAGTGCTTTTTTATTTCGGAATTTTTCAGCACCGCACGTGAGGTTTTCTTTTCGTTACAGGTCGCGAGGAAACCAAATTAGCTTCCGTGCAAGAGGAAAAAAGCAATAATAAATTTATATATGAGATAGCGAGAAGGAAAAGGATACTTGAATATAGAGTTTTTTGTATTTGCTCTCGGGTAATTGAAAAAGTATCTTGTGTTTGTGTAACACTCGTACTGTTTATACGTAACTCAAGAAGAAAAAAAATTACTATACATTAGAGAGAAAGTCTGTAATCAAAGTCACGGAAAGCTAATAATATTTACATTGGCTTTCTATATAAATGATTAATTTTTAACTCAGATGAAGAATCAAACATTTTCCATTAACATAAAAAATATTAATAAAAAAAAATTCAATTGAAATCGAAAGTGAAACCAGACGCCATTACCAGACTACCAGACATTCGTCAGACGCAGTTTTAATGAATTTCGCAAACAAGTCGTCTACAGAATTTCGAGGACTCATCGCATATCCTTTCCATCGAGGTGTGAACACACCCTGGGTGCTTTTCGAGGATGTGGCGTGTCATTTTTTCCGTTCCACGTGGCTCCGGCCGCAAACAGTGGGCTCTCTCACAAAAGGTGACGAGTAAAAAGGAGATCTGAAGTTTTAATGAACGCTGGAGCACGAGCCGAGGCTTCGTTTTTTTTTTTCAGGAATGAATACTTAAAAAAATTCTCCGCGAACACAGCGCCGTTGAGGGTGGAAAGATAGCGTTGACGACCGTGTAAAATATTTTATAGCGTTTCAAATTAGATTTTCTGAAAGATCTATGTTATATGGTGGCTAGGATGAGTAAAAAAATATATGTTTTTTTCATGTTGATTCGTTTTGGTTTTTATTAAGCCGTGTTTTCGTTATTAAAGTATATTTTGAAAGTTTTCATATTGAAACTTATTTACTAACAAATAAAATTTAATAGTTCATAAATGTCCTGGTGAGTCTAAATCCTACATTTACATACTTAAATTTGGAATTGGAAATCATATAGCTTTGCATTTTCTTCAATATGTTTACATTTTTTATTTTGTAATATTATCATGTTGTATTAAATAAACGATTGGTAAAAGTTGATTATATTATACAAGTTGGTGTTGTAGTTTATTATAGTTGAGAATTAGTATTTTTACAAAGAAACTTTAAGTGTAGCTTCTTTGTTACAGGTAAGTTTTTATAAGTGTTGTTGAGTTGTATGAAATATGAATAAATTTAATCTACATTGCAGAAGTAACACGATTTTGCTTACAAAAGTATCACGTTACTCTCATATAATGTTAATTATCTTCGAGACCTCTTCAAATTATGCACATTTATTGCAGTTGGATAAACATTTGCCATTGTATACAATGTTATATTCAATAATTCAATTCGCAAATACGATTCATGTAATGTTAGTAACAATATTTGTGAATTATTCATGCATTATATGAATATAATATTGAATTATTGAAATGATCAAATTAAAAAAATCCATTCCAATTTTGAGGCAAGTTGCGCGCTTCTGCACTAATAAAGACATCTCTAGCAAAAAATATGCGAATTATCTTGTACGAAATTTATCATGAAGCGTTTGACTTTAGGGTCGTAATAAGTTAAACTCGGGGCCCGAGCTATCGTCTTCGGATGACCCTTTTAGGTGATGGAAGTTCACGGAGCAGGGCGGACAAAGGGAGGCGAGGCTCGTCCCTCACAAATTACACCTTGACAGCCTGAGTTATTGTACCGTCCCGGTTCCGTTTTAAATCCCTCTGCCCTCTGTTGTTGTTGTTCTTCTTCTTGTTGTTGTTATATTGTTGTTCGGTGTCCGTCTGTCTCGCGCCTTAACTATATAATGAAGCGATCGCGAAGAGTGTTTAAAACTTCCGAGGTATAATTGGGTTCGGCCCGTGCGAAATTTGTTTGTTTATCGGCCGAGTGAATGGTTCGGTTTATTCGAGCGAGATTGGGGGCGAAGTATGTGCCTGATGGTTTCTTGGAAAATTAACGAGTTCGCTTCCCATTCAATGAATTTATTTTTGAGAACGGAAGATATTTGCGGAGCAGATCATCGACATAACATTCCATTTTACCCAACTCAGCCTAGTGACTCGCTTCATCTATGTAAAATGAACGATCTGATCCAATCAACACATCGAATATTGAGTCTAAATCAGAAAATATACAAAGTGAAAAACTTAAGAAAAGATCGGCACATGTGCACGGTTTCATATAATAAATGCGACACATTCGAGAATCGCAAACTTTGTATGCGCGTGAAATATGCGATTTTCATTTTGTTTGACGCCAACGCAACGAGACGAATAAAAGACACACTTTCTACGAGAGCACGTTTCATGAAGAGGGAAAACGCGAAAAAAGTATATACGGGGGGGCGAAGGCGTCGCACCGGGGCGTCGGCCCTCTCGGTACTGTTGTGTTGCGATTTTTCAAAAAAAAAAAAATAAATAAAAAATCACAAAAAGAAAAAAAAAAAACATTTCGCTAAAATTTGCTTTCTGATCGTGGCGGTGAAAAATCACTTTCGCGCAAAGCGGGCAGGGGAATTTTCTCACTTTTCACGCTCTATACAACAAATATGGACGGAGGGAAAAATGTACGGAGGCAGGGGTGTAGTGTTCCCGAAAAAAAAAATATATATATACACCCAAAAAAAAAATACGCTTTGCGAAATCAGGGCATCGCGACCGAACATAAACCGTCGTAGTGAACTCGTTCCGTGCCCGTCTCCGTTTCAACTGCTTTCTTATATATGTATTTTTTCCCGCCTTTTTTTCCCTGTTCGCTCTTTCTCCAACTTTTTCCCGCCGAGTTCCCCCTTTCGCTAATGGAGGCTCGGTTTCGTCTCGGCATCCGAGCTGCGTTCTCTATACGTGCGTCGTTGAAAGTTTTTTTTTTTCGCGTTTTCCCGGGAAAATCATATAACAATGCGTGTTATGTGCGTATGGGATGAATATGTGTGGCTTTATTGTTATAGTGCGTTTGCGATATGCCGATACCGTTGAGCGTATTGAGGGGAATCTGAAGAGATTGGTTTCGATTCGGTCGCATATAAAATTAGTAAATGCTGTCTGTAAAAATGTGAGATTTTATTATTTGATTTATAATGAAGATTAACATCAATTTTTGTATAAATTTAGCTAGATTTTTCTATATCGATATCGTTAAACAATAGTAGGTTTAGGATCATAAAAAAATGATTAACTTAATGTGAATTTTGAGTTGCTAAATTGCTGCTTCTTAAAAATATCTATGTGTTATATTATTTTATCTTAATAAAACCATTAAAGAGTTGAATTTTGGAAAAAAATCGATGCTTACTTAAATTTTCCTGCGCTTTAAGCTTATCAAGAACTTGTGTAATCGCAGAGAGAAAACACGAAACGCTTTGCAGTAAACTAAACGACAACCCATACATAAGACTTTTGAACATTTTTTTCAAAAAATAAATTTCAGAATCGAATAAATATGAAATTTGACGCAAAAGCATCGAGTTCGGCTCAAATACAAATATTATAAAATACTTTCGAGCGAGAGACGCAGTTGTCGATACGCGCCGTTGAAAAGTCTCAAAAGAAACTCGGCGCTCCGAAGTTACCTTTTTATACAACACAGCGACCGTAGTTAACGAGCGAGCGATGAAAAAAATGAGAAAACTTTATAATAATAAGGGGGGGTTGAAGGCAAAAGGGAAAAAAAAAAATCGAGTTCGTCGAAAATTGCATACGCCCGAGCCGAAGAGAGGCCGCGGTCGAAGTATGGGAAGTTAAGTTAGGAGTCGCGGCCGTGACGAGCTTTCGAAAGTTCGAAACCCGCAAAAGCACAACCTCCGAAGGATCCCACTTTATTTTTTGGCACCGAAGTCCTGCTGGAGGAAATTCGTTTTGGACCGTTAGCGTTTTCGCGAATGGATGGCCAGGTGATGGGGCGGTCTGATTTATACGGTCGCCGAAAGGATTTTCTACGGTATAGGTGATATTAGGTAGTTTTTTTTTTTAAATAAAAAAATGAGTATTTATAGAGAAGAATATCAAGGTTTTAATTTAGGTTAGATTGGGTTATGTTCTACGTAAGATTAAATTAGTTTTTTTCAGGGTTCAGTTAGATTGGATTAAGTTTTCGGTTATGTAGGTTCAACTCGATCCGACTTAATTCCACTCAAATTTATTTGAAATCTGACTAATTTCCGATTTTCGCTTACTAGGCTATTCAATATATTGAAAATGTATCGATCACCTAATCAAATACTAAATTACATACATACGTTTTGATTCAAACATTAAGATGAGAAATCAATCTTTGAGAAAATCTCGATTATAATAGCGTTTATGCGAGTCAAATTAGAAGTGAAACTGTATTGATCTTAATCATTCTCAAATTTCAATATTATTATTATCACGAAGCGACATTTAGATTTATCCTCGTCACATCTAAGAATACCCAAATCAAACATTACACCGACGCAATTCAAAACGATCCACCATAACCTGATTCAACCTCTCGAGCAAAACCTAAAATAACATTTCGTATTAATCAAAAACGAATCTCGATAGAAATTCGGCATTACTCAAGTTGAGAGAGTAACGCGCGACACACCTGTTTAATTTGAAACACTCCGTTCAAAGGACAACCCGTACAGAGTATTATTATACGCGTATAAATTGCGTAACGGAGTACGTAAAATACATAGGTACATGCGTGCAATATTTCCTAAGGATAGGGTGACAATATGTCCCGTTTTAGTCGGGACAGTCCCGTTTTCATAGAGATGTGCGTTATCCGGCCGTTTTCGTAAAATTGATCGATTTGTCCTGTTTTGCCAGCTCTCGTTTTTAGAACATGATAATTTAAGAATTTTTAGACATAATGGGAAAAAATTTCGGCTAATGTGCAAATTCTCATTAGTTTAAATGATAAAAGCATAAATTTTTGAGATAAATACAAAATTTTAAGGATTATTATATACAATCAGAAAAAAATCATCCTCGGTGATATTTTTGAAATTTAATTATTAATTTAACTATTCCGGACCGGTATTTTCACTTCTGGTCGGAAAATGAAAAGAATTTAAGCTACACGCAGTCCTTTCAACTATGAGTTATTAACAGCTGCGGACAGGAGTAGACATACTACAGTAAATATTTACATCCGTCTTAGACCGATCTTTAAAGGAGTAAATTTTCTAAAAATACTACGCTCACTGAATGAGAAGTTTTAAAGATTTTTCGAGAAATTCTCCATTTGCGGCGCAGATTTTCTGGAAATAATTAGTGAATTGATTATTTGAATAACTAAATTGCATGATAATAGGTATAATATCTAAAGTTGATATTTTAAATATTTTTTATATCATTAAAAAAACCCTGCAGCGTGATTTTTGAAGTCATTGAGAAGTGAGGAGGGATACAAAAAAAAATTTGACCGTCCCATTTTGGGACTTGGGAAATGTAGTGATCCTACGTAAGGACGAAGCACAGTGGCGTATGAAGGGGCGTAAACGCGGCTCTATACGACCGGGGGGAAACAATTTGTTTCGACGCGGAAAACATACGGAAACGTAAAAGTTTATAGCCAGGGCGGTTTTCGTCCTGGAAATCCTCTTAATTTGGCCGGTAACTTCGTACGTTGCCTTTAATCGGGGGCCGGGGATACGGCGAGGCCGCAGCCTCTATTTATTACCAATTATAGCCGAATGGGATGCCGGGGAGAAGAAGGAACGATTCGTGGTAAATCTTGGAATTTAACTGTTACATAATCGGAGTGGGCTTTAAGTATTTTAGTTTGCACAATGGGATGTGGCGCTGCACAATGCCTCCAGCGACGACAATGGTTCAACAACTTGTGTCGTATGTTAAACAGCTATGTTAGCGGGTTCGTTCTGTTTAATTGATTTCGGATAAATATTTGGGTTTGATATAAAATTCGATATTATTATATCCGATATCCAATATCAAAGTATCAAATTAACAATTTAAGAGTTGAATCTAGATATGAGAACTTATACATATTGCCTTTCAAATTCCTTATATGGAATATGATTTACTTAGGACATTATTTGCAAATAAAATATATAGAGTGTATTCAAATATATTTTTCCGTTTATATTGATATATTGATACTCATAAATCTGCAGCGCGAAAAGAGGATATATTCAAGTTTACGAATTTGAAAATTTACATGATCTCTATAGCACTTTCTTAGTACTTTGTATGAGAAAGCAAAAATTCGATACTGGTGAAAGTCTAAGCGTTGTATGCGCACGGAGGGCTGATATATTCCATGCCATAAAGAAATTCCATATAAAAAATGAATGCGCAGTGAAAGTTTGAAAACGTATATATTTTTCAAACTTCCACAACGAAACTATGATATATAGAGTACAAGTTTTGTCATATTACGCTTCGATACGAGAAAAAAAGGACGATATATTTAAAACAACTTATGCATTTATCAAAAGAAATCTGCGCCATTTCTTCGAATCAAGAAAAAAATATATAAATATTTAATCACTCGCAGCTTAATTGAATTTATATAAAAAAATTCAATAAGTTAACAATGCGAATTGGGTAGAACTTTTTTAAACAAAGGTAAAATATGAAATTGAGCATCAATACAGTGATTGGTCGATTTTATTAAACGTACTTAAGATTATTTTAATTAAATTTTACATATAAGAAAATGATCAAATAAATCTTACAAAAAAATTATAATATCAGAAATTTGTCATAACAGTAGATAATTTTTGTAACGTTTTCATTGCGGAGCGAGCGAAGATTATTTATGGGGGTCCAAAGTGGGCGACAATGGGGCTAAGCGATCCCCGTTCCCGATTTCCCCTATCGTTCCCTAACTACCGGTTCTCCTCGTAACATTCATTAAATTAAATTGCTCATAAGCCGGTGTCTCTTGCCGGGGTACCGTCGACCTGTATTTATCACCGTCCCCGATATACGTTTACGTCTCTCTTCTCTCGCAGAAGGCCTACACGTTATTGTGGAGCTGCTACATACTACATCTATTCACTTCTCAGTGCGTAGGATGTTTCCGCGTAGAAGACTATTTGTCGAGAAGTGAATGGTTTTAAGAACGAGCGTGCAAAATGTTCGTTTTATGTGCGCGAATCGCGGAAAAACAATGGTTGACGTTCATAATGTTAATATGTCAGATGCGTCTTGAGAGATCAAAAGGATTCTTATCGTGATGGAGAAGACTGTGGGGATGCCTCGAAAAATTTTCGAGCTGAAGAATGCGTCTCTTTTCTAACATTCGAGTCTGAATTTCGTCCCTTGAGGTTGGTTTGATGTTTATTTATTGCGCGCTTTAATACTCGCATAAAAATTTATCCGTGAAAAGGTTTTCATTTCGTATTGTTCAAAAATAAGATAAATAAATATTTATTTTATGAGTCTTTCGTAAAATATATGAAAGACTAATTTAAATTGATTGATAAATTTTATGGATACGTAAAGACTGGAGCATCTCGTAGCCATTAAAACGATAAGATGTCTTTGATGGCGCAACGTGACAAGTTAATTATTCATATCACTTTATATTAACATTTTCAGCGAAAAATCGTAATACGTAAGATGTATTATTCGTAAAATATAAAATTAATATACATTTTGAACACAGAACTAATTAGCAAAAACGTTTGTGAGTAGCTATATAGCAAATTAAATATTTACTTAGTTAGGTATTTTGATTAAAAAAAAAGTCGAAATATAAATAAATCTTCAAAAATTTTTATACAGTTGTCGACCCGAAAGTTTGTTTTGCTAATTGAAATTCACAAAATTAATCTCGTTAATTTTTCAACACCATCGAATCAAATATCTGGACGATTAAATAAGAGCATAATAAGATAAATTACGAATTCGAGACGTCAGTTTTCCCTCGAAAGTCGAAAAACAGAAAAAGGATCGTTATTAATATTTGAAAGAGTTCGCGATTCGGCCGCTTACGCAATCGACTGAGAAATATTCCGTTTCCATATATATTTTTTCGGTACAAAAGTAAGAAAAGAAGGAGGAATTATTAAAATTCCATTGTCTGAAATCTTTATTACGTTTCTGAATTCGAAAGTCCGACGCGAAAGATTCGAGCAATTAGCATGGCGTAATTAATCACCTATGGGGCGCCATCGTGAAAACGAGTTTCTTGTCTTTTTGCGTTTTGAATTCGAATAGTAAGATCGTCGAGAAGATGTAAAATGGAGCAGATTTTTGTACGGGTTATTAATCGGCGGTCGTATTTCAGCGAATCTTTAGAATGTAGCAATGAGTCTCGGTGAATTGAGAGAACGTACTTGCTTAAGAATTTCGTTATTAATTCATTTACTAGTACCTATACCTACATATTTTGAAAATTATAGTAACTGAAGTGAAAATGAGGTAATTTTATAATGCATGAATACAAATTGATTTTTAATTTCGTTCGTTTTGTTTAATGATTGTATGAGTATATTTTCAGGATTGCATAAGTGAAACAATCGAATGTAACAAAATATCAAAATGAGATCAAATTTATAAAAATAAAGCACAAATTATGGCATCAAATCATTGATTTTTGGTATTTTTGATATTGATACATACAATTTTACAGATATACGAAAAACAGCTTTCCAAAGTTCAACCCCAATCGTATGAATGGCTCAAGAGAATTTTACAGTACAAACAGAAGACACACGTAGATTTTATTTTATTAATACAGATACGAAACGTCGTATGTAATTAATCTTGAAGGGACAATTGTAAAATACATATATTCTGTTGATTTTACAAAGTCTACACACATTCAAGATAAGTATATGTAGATATAAGTGTAGTTTGCGACGACGAGACTAACTTTAATCAAAGAAGTCAAGAAGCGTCTCGGTCGCATGTGCAGCACTCAGGTTCTGTTTTAATTGCCGAAACAAACGCAGTGCACAGCTCGAGATAAGCAATATCCAAGAGGAATAACCTCTTGAAATTTATACAATATAAACACGGAAGCGGAGTTCGGCGGAAATTTACAACCGCCGTCCAAATCCGGCGACGTGCAATCTGAAAAGAGATTGCATTCATAATTAAAGCGGTGCATTTTTACGTTTTTTTACCCGGACCTGCATTATGCAAATCTCGCGCATGAATCAGGAAACTTTTTCCACGGCTCGCGATATAAATTTGACGCGCATAATACAGTAATTTCTGCGCTCGAAGAGTCTGGGAAAAATTAAAAATTGCTGCGGCGCTGCAAGTCGAGCAGACGCTGAAACCCGAACGGATTCTTATTAAAACTCGCCGTAATTAAATACAAAATTCAACTGGATAACCGTCGTTGTTGTCGGCGTGGAACGGGGGTCGCGTCGTAATGTTGTTTTCTGAACAATCAGAGCTGAAATTATAATTGCAAAAACATTTTCAATAGGATAGAAAAGGCCGGCCGGGTCTAATTAAAATGTAACAACTTTTTAATAATGGAAAACTTAAGTCTCGATTCGTGGAAAAACCGAGCGCCGAGAAATATATTAATCCCCCGTATAAAATGCTCGTGTTTCGTCGATAATAATAAATTAACGCTCTTATATAAATTCGTTCACTGAATATAAACGATGAATATACAAAACGAAAATGTTTTCAGTGGAAATAAATTAAAATCAAAATACACTGAATGCGATTAAATATTTGTTCGAATTTACATCGTGATTTTTTTTTATAGATAACAGTTGAAAATATTGCGTTCCGTTAAATTCTGAAAATATTTCGCAGAATTCAATGTACATTCTGTCAGCTTAATTCGCGTTATTTAATATGTTGTAGGCATTCGGCGTGTCGCAGACAACAATGAAGGAGCAATTCATTTTCCACGTGTCAATCACATAATTGACACGTAAGAAGTTGATACACGCACGTGGAGGTTACACAGGAAATTAAATTTTCAAGACACGACGCGACACATTTCCGAGATGAAGATAGAGGTGCGACAAAACGAGAAAATTGTGAAAACTCTGAGCCTAAATATATAAAGATGATTCCGTGAGAATGTCTCTGAAATATTTACACGTTTCACGCTGTAATTCAATCTAAAAAAATATGATAAGAAAAATCTTGTCAAACTTTATATTCGAGAATTAAAAATTAATTTATTTTTTTAATTTATACACTAGAAAATTCATTAAAATCGTAAAGTTTGAATCCATTTTATATGCGGCATGCAAGAATTTTCGTAGACTTTGGAGCGTTAATAAGTTAATTTCGAACATCCTTATGTCGACTGCTAAAATTAAGTAAGTTATTTCCAAAAAGTAATAAAGACTGAGAAATCCCGTTACGTAGCCTTTGATGTATCCTCGCTGGGGAGAGCATCGACCCAGATGAAAATTGACGAAGGCCTGTTTGTTCAGTATTAATTTAATTTTCGGCAAAAATTTCCACTTGAACGTCAGCTCGAAATCTAGAAAACGGTTGCATTGACTGCTGCTTTTGTTATCGAGTATCGGAAAACGATAGGCCCTGTTGAATGGTATGAAATGAACAGGGAATTATTTTCAACAGCATCAGATTTTTTTAATGAAAAAAAAAAATTAACATTTGAATGTATGTAGAAAATACAAAATGTAATTCTAGTAAGATGTTGAGTTTTATCCATTTTTTTTTTAATTCTATGTAATACAACAAATTATTATTAATAAAAGAGTGACTAATGTTTTTCAGTACAATACTCACCGATAGTTTAACTAACTATCAAGCAACTGTAGTTTCTCTGCTTGAAAATTTATAACCATGAACTCTCTGTTGCTTAATGAAATAATTACGGTCAATTGAGATTAAATCAATCAATGTTCTTATTATTAAATACGAAATAAAGTCTATCCGATTATCGATTAATGACTCTCAATTTCATAATATCAATTAGCAAAATCTCCTACTTTAAAATTCAAAACGAGCACATCCTCCATCGACTCGAGCAGAATGAAAAACTCTTAAAAAATAAAATAAAATAAAACAATAAAAAAATAAATTGGAAGGCGAGGCGGTTAGGGAGCGTTCGGTTGTTTCTTCGCGGAGCTTCATTAATGCGATATCGGAACGCTTCACTTCGCAATAAATGAATAATTTATGTGTGCCCCGAGTAACTGACAAAGTTGCGTGTTTCTTCGTCGCCTCCGCCTGTTTACTTTGAGAGGTCACGAATTTGCAATAAAAAGGCTCCAGTCTCCCCTTTTCCCAATGGCGCGAGTAAACAAATATGGCCGCCATATTGAGAAATTCAAAATAAGCGCGCGACTCACAGACCGATGTAACCAGATAAGGACTATCTCATAGATTATTCAAATTTTAT
Organism: Cheumatopsyche charites; assembly: GCA_024721215.1. Taxonomy (NCBI): domain Eukaryota; kingdom Metazoa; phylum Arthropoda; class Insecta; order Trichoptera; family Hydropsychidae; genus Cheumatopsyche; species Cheumatopsyche charites. Next base: position 6,663,352 of record CM045576.1, on the reverse strand, counting down.
TCGTAAATACTCATATGATAATCGTTTGTTCATTAAATAATAATGTTTGCTTCTATCTTTCATTTGCAATGTTTTTCATCAGAATATATCGATATGTTCATTCAGAAGAATCGAGATAATCTATTTGGTGTCAATTAGCAATTTAAGATCATTTATGCATTATCAAAAAATCCTTCTGAAGATCAACTTAAATTTGGTTTAGTTGAGAATTAGCATCGCTAGACAAAACTACAAGTGTCATATTTTCAACTACATGGTAATTAACAAATATATCACAAAACAAATCTCTCCGGAAGGTAAATGCAATACGAATGATTATGAAATGCATCATGATAAAGTTATCATTTTCTAGCATCTCATTAGATTTGTAAGCAATCAGCTCATATGTAATACTGATCTATTGGTATGCATCAGATATACATAGTTGGTCATATTACATGTAAGTACATAGAATTAAGTAGTATAATATAATATTAAATATGAGATACAAGAATATGTAAATTTATCGAAAAAAACGAAAACAGTATTCAAATTGAAAAATTGAGATTGATGATTTAAAACGAAACGTTTTTTTTAAATATGGGTGTACGTAACTTTTCAATGCGTTTGAGAAAAAAATCGATAAATTGGATCATGCATGCATGATGGATTCGGAGGCTATTTTCGATTCATGTATGTATGGAGTTCGAAAAAAGCCATTTGGTGAAACTGTCCTTTTTTTAAAGTTAATTTGAACTGGAAATGTAGTGCCGAGCATTGACGGAATTTCGAAACGAGCAGTTTTCACATATCGAATCGTATAGGTTCGATTGTTTTATTTAAACTGTCGATATTCTGATAATGCGATTTTTAAACGAATCGTTATCAAACCATATTGTTGCGCCAATTTTTTGAGTTTTTGTTCGGACAATGGAAGATTTGGTGTCGAATAATCAAGATATAGCGAAAAAATGGTCGAAAATTGATCCTATGGCTTTGAAATACGAAGGCCCTTCACGTTTTCGAGATTATTCCGTGTTGTCGAAGATAACCAAAAGATCAAACACTGGCTCACCCTTTGTCGGTTTCAATCGATTTCATATAGATGGTACGGAGGCTTTTCCGATATTTTTTGTCGATTTTTTTCCTTTCGCGATATCGCATCTCAGTTTCAGTATCGATTTTCACTTTTCGATGCTGCTTTTCCGGCGAGCATTTCACTCTAGTAAATTCAAAAAACATTCAAATATATAGACTAATGAATTATACGACTTTTATAAGAAAATAAGTTGAAAAGCGTCATCGTAAAATAATATAAAAATCCATTTTCGAATCTAAAAATGAATAGTTCAATATACTTTTTCATAGTTTTGAGATATAAATTTTCGAAAAACGATTTATTTTTTCATATTTATTTTCAAAGTAAATTCGGAGCTTTTTGTGCGCGCGTTCGGAAATTGATGTTGAAAACATAAATAACGTCAATACACGAGAAAAGGCACCAGAATCCAATTCGACTACCATTTCAAAGAAACACACGTTTCCACACTAAAAACCGTATACAATGAATAATAAAATAAGTTTTCTCCGTTCCCCAATAATATCGGTCGCCGATAATATCTTCGCTGGTGGGAGACAGGAGGACGATCAATATTTACCATACGCACAGGTACGGATTGGCAACAGTGAAACTTCTGCCGAATTCTTGAATAATTTACGATCGAAGCCCCTCCCCCTAAATCCCACCCCTTTTATTCATCGGCAGGTCGAAGAAATGCCAAATGATCGGGACGAGGATGAAATTTTGAAGCGTGAAATTTTAATAAGACCTCCTCGACGATGGGTAATTATTGTGCTCGGGCTTTCCGAAGGTCTGCTGCAGTGTCGACTTTTAATCTCACACGTACGCGTAATACTTGCGTAATTATTGTGAGACGTGTCCGAGCCTCGGATCCTATTTGTTCCGTGACGTGATCTTCCGCTTAGGAAACGGATGTTTGTCTTGATCGTAGTGCGATGGTGTAAAATTCTCGGTCGTTTCATTTGATTAGAATGAGGGAACTATTTAGAGATTGCTGTATCTAATTATACAGGCAGATCTCAAACACAACTTGTCGAAAAACAGAGAATCATGTTCATACTCGTACGTCATTGGTTTGTTTCTGTCTTTTGTCACTTGAGTGAATTTTTGAAAATTTGTAGTTTGATAACCTAGTATATTCATAAGTATACGTTAGATAATTTTGTAACCAAAAACTCATATATAATGACTTGTTTATATAGGATGATTTGCAAGCAAATTTTTCGATATATGTAGATGAAAACCAAATTATTATGCAGCATGCATCGGTAAATCTGTCTGCAAATCCGCCCATGAATTCAACTATGTAAACAACCCATATCGTTATATTGTGTTAAATAAGTAGTTACTGTATTCACTTTGTTCTGTATCCCACTAGGACGCCAGCTATGGCATTAGCACAGAGAATACAGGCCTTAGAATTCAAGTATATACGAAACGGTTCAATATATTATCCATAGAAATATTTCACGTCAATACATAAAACGAAGAAAAAGATCGATAAATGCAAGGGGAAAATTCGCAAAAGTTTTCCTCGTAGCGGAAAGTTTTCGGTTCTTATCTTGCGCGCGTGGGTCTTCGGTATACCTGCGTTTCCTTCGCCGTCTACGCGAAACTCTAAAACTTTTCAGGATGTTTCAGCCGGGGTCCCTTCGATATTATGCGGTCCCTTTGAGTCCAATGGACTCGGCGCGACCCCGGCGACTTTGCGACCCCAGCTTTTGACCCGTGCCCGAATATTTTCCGTCAGTTTAACATCGGCCGGTTTGATAGTTTCGGGGTGGGTTCAGGCGTCGCGACGCCGTCCAACCAATCGTCGGCGCCTCGATAGCATAATATAATATAATTTATACGGCATGTGAACGACGTACGTGCGAATGGCGGGAACGATGTGTTTATAATGACAATTACAAGGTCCCCATCGGGACTATTAATCAACATAACAAGAAGACGAGATGGCTCGTTACGCGCACCATAGAAATATGGCGACGATCGATATCGCGCGATGGAATCCAGACTTTCGCTGTATAATTACTGTAAAATTTGACTCTATTGTACTCGAGAGCGTTATGTGTGCAAGTGGGGAAAGTGATTTTAAGTGGCTAATTTGGAGCTTGAGCTCGCAAAGCTCCCGCGAGGACGATGATTCTTCGGAGCGTTGAGAAGTTGGAAACGTTCGAAAATTTTATCTGAAGAAGATTTGTTATCATGTTATGTTAAATTTATATTCAGATTAGTAAGAAGTTTTTTGTTTAATTTGCTTAAATATGTAATTTATTTAAAAAATCTGAAGAAAGAATTATATTCATTCCATGCATTGAGAGAGTAAACGAGTCATTCATGAGACTTTTTTCATATCATTTCGAATGATTTAACAGTCACATACGTTAGAGACAAAGCGCGAGACGTTTCCTAATTCGAAAACTCGAAACGATAAGGACTAAACGAATGACATAATAAATTTGTCGTACAAAGGCGACTTTGGAATTTATTAAAAGTGTCGAGGCGCTGACACCGTCCGGATCCTCGACCGGCTAAAGGTTAATCGCGACGAGATTAATAATTCCGATATGGAGAGGCCCACGAGGCGGCCGCTTTATGGCAATTTTATTTAAATGTTTGTTTTGAAAAGGGACCAAGGAAAGCCGTCGGGAAACCGACGAAAATGCTGCAGGTGCTTCCACGGCGGTACACGCAAGTTTTCACATTAAGCGATGTGGAAATAGATACGGTTCTTTTGTAGGTGTTTCAAATTTTCTTTATTTTTTTTATTGTTTATATAATATTGTATGATTATTTCAAAATTCAACCGATCTTATTGAATAACAATAGCTTCGCGAGTTGATCCTAATACAAGAATTAATTCACAAGTCTACTGTTGCTGAACTGTATTAATATGAATGGAGTATCAAAACGACCCTTTTAACTGAAAATTGTATATTGTTATAAGATAAATATGATTACGGATATGAAAGAATATAAAAAAAATCATGTTCATACTACACAAAAACTCCATTCGATTCGCATTAAAATGAAAATAAATGACGAAGAAACAGAGTGGATTCGCCGCATTCGGAGGTTGCGGATTGCAAAAATTAAATGCGTCGACCGTAAAGAACACCCGAAATACAATTTTTATATACGTTCGACATAAAAATGGGCGCGAATTTTAATTTACGATCCATTAAACATTTCGATAAACATTTTGCGATGCGAAGGAACAATATGCGAATGCGAAGCGATGGGATGCTTATTGAATTTTATACGCGTTAATACTCCCGTTCGTGCCCTCCCGCTTTTATCCCTTTTTGATGTGCTTTTTTTCCTCAAATTTCGTTATATGCCTCTTCCTTTTAAACGAATATACATTTTTAATGCGTTTTTTGTAATAGCGTAAAAAATAGAAAATATATATCTATTGACATTTATTATCCAATATTTGAAAAAGATATGTGTTCTAGAATATTATGTGAACGTAAATGAAAGTTCAGATTTCCACTTGAAGTCAAATTATTTTCATTTTAAATTCAATTTTCTTAATTAAAATTCTGCAAAAAAACAACTAAACATAAAATGTCAAATATTTAAATTGGAATCTAAATTATTTACGTTGAAGCGGAAATCTGCAAATCGTTGAGATATTCCATAAATAAAATTAACGTATATTACAATAATTAGATTAATTATTAAGTTCATATTTAAAATCAAACACAATTATGAAAAATAAAATTATTAGTCACTATTATAGCACTCAATTTCGATGTGAATGATTTATGATAATTTATAACTGAAGGATTATACACGCAAGTGCTATTCAACCCTCAAATACTCGAGGGTATAATACATAATATTATCGTAGACTTAATCATGAATTGATTTAAGCAATACATTATATTATATGTAAATACATTAACACATAAATAAATAAGTATTTTATAATGAAAATGAATGACGGTTAAAATGGCAGTCAAAATTTTCTTACAATAAGACGAAACTATTGTTTTTTAAATGAAATACGTATGGAATGAACAATGATATGTGCAATACTAAGGGATGATCTTTTCATTTTTTTAACACTCGAAATATTTAACTACATCACATAACGAGGGAAGCCCACCATCCCGCCTTTTAACTGCACCCCAACTCTAACTACATTACAATGAAATCCAGAAATACGAGACGTACTGAGTTTGTCTCGCTTCTTGTGACGACTAAGAATCTCAGGGAGTCAAATTAGTCAACTAACTTTAGGATTAAATTAGTGATATTTTATCGTATGATATAAACACCATATTAGAACAGAACAAAATACATCATCCACGTACAATCCTCACACATTACAAACCACTTTGAACCTGCGTTTCGATAACGTTAAGCCTTTCGATCGGAAACAGCAGCAGCGCAGGCCGTAGCATTAGTACGGCGCTGGGACAAAGGCGCAAATGAGCGTCCGCAGCCCTCAAAGGGTTAAGATCGGCAATAATATCCGCCATGGGAATGGGAAAGGGCCTCAGGGCCGTTTAATCACGGGCCCGCATACCGTCGTGGGTCCGTTGCAATTATATCATTGTATATCCGACGCAGGACCCCCTAGGAGGGATCGGTCCCTTGCGGCTGGCCGTGGTCCGATCGATTCAATTTGTATGCTGTTGTGTGAAATGGATGTTGTTGTGTGTATGTTGGGTGTGGTTCTGTGTTGTTGTGTTGTTGTGTTGTTGTTGTCGTTCTTGTTGTTGTTGTTGTTGTTTGTTGCTCTGCCGCATTATGATCTGCGGTGCGGAAGTGGATCGCGTTTGTGTGCGATCGTGTGCACTTGCGAGGAATACGTGGATGTTTTGTATTTTTCGATATGAATTATTTATTGATAGAATTGGTTGAGTTAAAGCATTTGTTAAGTAAAATATCTGTATGATGCTCGATCTTTCTTTATTTAACCAAAAAACGTAGTATAAATTAATATGAAAAACAAAAAAATGACTGAATCGGAGTTGAAACGTCATTTAATTTATCTGAACTCAAATAAAAATAAATCTAAATTAACCATTAAATGTCATATCTATAATCTGCTCAAAAAGTATAGATTATTTCATGAATTCTATTAAAATTACGAGTAAGTATTAAAATAAATATACGCAGACGTAAAAATAATTTCACGCACCAGTACAAAAATGCAGGTTTAATTTGATAAATGTAACGAAAAAAAGTCAAAACCGTGTTGACTATAATGAAATATTAAAATTAGCCCGAATAAATGAAAATTATTCAGCTCAGCCTAATTAAATTTATTTTTAAGACGGACAAAACATAAGCGAATAATTCGTTCAAGAGAACCGTTAATAATAATTAACACAGATCCGAGTTATAAAAACTCGAGTTGCAAAGCATAACAATTAAATTTTGAGCGATAGATAAAACGAGGCTTCTCTTTATATAGGTGTTACTACGTACGTACGACGAGGGGATGAAAACAGTCTGAAAAAAAATCGAATGAAACTCATAAAGAGAACGAAGCTTTCGTTATGAGCGTTGCCCTCGCAGACACGGGGGTGCGAATTTAACGCCACTTTTACGACATCGTAAAAGTTAATTTTAATAAAAAGAATAAAATTTTGCATACTTTTTTTATATACGAGTCGCGATTCACAAGCTTGTTCTGTAATTGACGGGGCGCGCGAAAAAAGCTGATCCCACTGACCGTAAAGACCGAATTAAAAAGAAGAAGTACGAAGATTCAAAAGACGAAAACGAGAGCTTGATTATTCGGTAGAACGTTCGATGCATAAACGGCTATTGAATATTTCATGTGGATGGATGAATTTTGCAATTGAAATTCGCGCATAATAACATGCACGGCTCGGACCGTTTTGAATTTTATTCCCGCTCGAGGAGAATCGGTTCGATTGTGGCGGTCAATAAAAGGAGAGGTGCTTGTTTTCTTTTGAGTTTCTTGTTTAAATCAAGTTTCCGACTCGAGAGAGTTGGATTGTTTGAAAGTATTAAACTTTAATTAACAGTCTCTACGTGCTGAAGTTTCAGCCATCGAGGAAACGGCAATTTCTCTAGTGGAACTCTATCATTATTATCAGTTCTGAGCACGTGAGCAAAAACTCGCTTTATTACAGAACGCCATTTACTATCGCACAATACACAAACACATCCGATTTAAAACGACAATTATTGAACTTATAAACACATCCGACCTCGATATTAAAGCGACCCTTGTAAATTTTCATGCAGCGCTTCAAGATCGTAATATAATATGCACACATTGTGAAACCCTATGAAATTGTTTGAGGATTTCTGATTAAGTTTTTCAGCATGTAAACCTCGTTAAAACCGCGTCGGTCAGTTCTCGGGTACGAACTCGTTTAATATTTGGCGAGCGTTAATTCGACGCGGGTCAACCATCATAAACAATGCACATGCAATCAGTGCAAAATTCAAACTGGCCAATAGTTAAATGCTCTTTGTAAAAATCTAAGCAATTTAAGTCAATTCAACAATCATAAACGATGAGTAATTTTACGAAATAAATTAAACTACTGGAAATTCGCTGAAAAAAAATCCAATCATGCTGTGCTCTATATCGAACTTTTATGTATGTTTCTCGATAATTATTCGAAATCGATTGGGTTGAATTTATTCTACAGTAGTTTCAGTTCGCGTCCGGTTTCAGAGCCCGGGGCTGTCTGCAAATCGGATTTTACACGCGTCAGCTCCAACGTTGACTTTTAGAGTTAACGTGAATGGGTAATAGCCCTTTGAAATAACTACGCGAATTTATATAATAATACAAAAGAATAATGGCTTTATAAACTCGATTTATTCAATTTTCGAGTTATGTGAATGTGGGATTTTTTTATATTGTGAATTTCAATGTATTATTTTTCTAGTAAAAACACATATTATTTTTAAATCGTTATAAGCATTTTATTTTTTGAGCGAAAAACTTCGCTTAAAATTTTACCTTTATAAAGTTACGCCTGTAAAACTCAACTTTGTAATTTCATTTAGAACATCTAAATTCGCCTTCACAAACTAGATCTCGCGTTAGTGCTGCCGTAACAGCTTTGGTGTAACAAGTAATCAAACAACTAATGAAACGTGTGCAACTTTAATTGAATTTTTTCCTCATTCATTTATGTATTGTGAAAATAAATTTATTTAAAAAAATATTTCATAACAGGTTATAAGCGGTATATTTGTGAAAGAACACAACTTCGTATGAAAAACACGAAATCTCGAACGAAATATTTTCCTCGTAACGATCGCGAAAAACCTATACATTTCCATAACAAAAGTCCAACAATACAAATAAAAAAATAAACTAGACATAACCGTCGACTCTCCCGCGACCAACAATTACCGAACAATAAAACACCTATCGGAACATGATTTATGCCCCTGTTCCGAATCGCAAACAACCGCGAAAATCCGAATATATCCCAATTTATTGAGCAAAGTTCACACCATTTGCGCTCCCATGCACACCTGCAATAAGGTTGCAAATTGAATTTAAATTATAACAGCACATCGCGCTCGAGTATTCCACTAAAGCGAACCAGTTCGGATAACTGAACAAATTCGGTGATATCACGGTTTTCGCGCATCGAAATTGTTTTATATACAGTAGATATTTATATAATGTACAATGGAATATATTGTGAAATGAAAATTTATGATAGAGAACATAATTTGTAGATTTTATGATGATAATTTTGTTAATAATCGACTTTTGATAGAATGCTGAATAATGAAGACAAAAAATTTAGGCGCGATCTTTTCACTAACCTTAACTAAACTATTACTTATCTAGTATTTTTTTCTATAGAATTTGATGTTGTGAATTTGTGACAGTATAATAGCTGTTAAACTTGATAAAAAAAACAGTTGAGTGATAGTTAAATTAATATAAGTTAAATGATCGACCCATAGTATGACAAAGATTTTTGATTGAAAGCCAAATTATGATTTAATTAAGTTTAGTGAAAAGTTTAAGCCTGAGTGTCACAAAATTAAATGATTCTCTAATATGTAATGAAAATTTTAGGCAAATATGAAATTATTTAACCGAAAAGTACTCACAAAATATCTATAGTACAAAAACGATACTTCATCAGAGGCAGTTTTCGCAAACCAACACTTGGCAGTTTAACGAAGCGATCGCGCTGCGAATTCCGCGCACAATACAATTTCCTTCGGCTACAAACGAAACTCGAGACTTCCACATTATTTTCTATATTCCACATATATTATATCGCAATAACACTGGCAATAATATACGTTTGAAGATGCGTGCGCGATATTTAGTGTGTGTCTATTATGCGGGACTGCAAAGCGAACGCCCCGGGCGCTTTTCCGAAGGGAGCACCAATTTTATCTTTTCACCAAAATATTGTACGCTTTTTTGGCGTGTGTCGTTTCGTTTATTTTTTCCCCGAAATGTATGTTTATTGTATTTTTTCCGTAGCAAAAAAGCGCAACGCGATTTTTAACCGGCGTATTAAATAAAATAACAGCTTCGCGCTCCTAGCGAACTCTTAAATACCGAATAAAATATTTTCAAATACGAATATTGAATACAAAAATAATTCAATTCTCACTTACAGATTTATTCATCCCAAAACGTGTATATATTTAACAAACCCAATACGGTTACAAAATACGCATAAATCGCACTAAAAAAAAAAAGATACCAGCACAGTCATCGCCTTTGATCATATCGAAAGCAACGAATCATGTAATATTACACGAGGCACACCTCCCAATAGGGGTTAGGGGGTTGGATAAAAAGGTCAGACCTCCGTTCGACATGTGAAGTATTTGCGAATAAAAATTGAAACACGACCCCCACGGTTAGAGATCGTCGGAGGAAAAATCGAGGAAAACTCCCGTACGGCGGGGAAAAAAAAATTTTTTTTACGCAATATAATACGCGAAAAAATAAATAGAATAGAAAAGCGCTTGCAGGGCCAGACCCTGTCGGGGAATCCCTTAAGAGAATATTCTTTATACGCTTTCAGTTTATATAATTCAGACGTATGCGAGGGATACGTACGGTTTTTCCTCGACGGCCTTTTTATTTTCGACGGCGTGCATGTTCCCGACGCCGTATATCTATTTCGTTTAAATTATTCAACGCGCGATTTATGCTTTTCGACGTCTCGTATATTATATTTTTCATGTAATAAATTGTGAGCCCTTTGAAGCGCATTGTCGGCCCCAATCTCAATCATTCACTTACGGAACGAAAGTGGGGCCGTTCAAGTTTTCATGCGCGCTGTGGATGATGTGAATTGATGAGTGTACATTGTAGTTGTTCAAAAGATAAAAGATATAAATTTTTCATTTATTGGAAGATAGAAAATTATGATTAATAGACCCGGGAAAACTTTGAACATCTCAATAATAAATAAATTAACTAGGCTAAACTTTGATAAATCAAATGATCTAAACACACCTGACACACAACATTCCCTGCTGAATGTCCAGGTCCTGGACAGCACATCTGTAAAGAGCAGAAAACATGAATTATGAAAAAAAAGATAAATGTATTGTTTGTCAATATATTTGTTACAAAAAAATATAACAAGTGTATCATATAAATGATAGTATTTCGGATAATATTTCACGTGAAAGTCTAAATAAGAAAAAAAAGATGTTTATCATGCGAATATTGCTTACGTTATGTGCGTAAGTATATACAGTTAGAGTGTTGTAAACAACGACGTAACTAATATAAGGGTATGTAGAAGAATAATGTGGGTGCTGAACACACTCAGTTTTAAGTTTTAATTTCGTGCCGATGAAATTTAATTAATTCCTTAACGGCGCGTTTTAATAAAAACTTCTCTTTGAAAGCACTTGAAAATAAGCAGACAGGGTTGGGATTTATTTAAATTATTATCCTTTTTGCGCTCAGCCAATTTAAGTTTAAAATAATTCGAGTTTCGCAATGTAAGCTCTCTAGATTGAAAAATGAAAAGTTGTAAAAACAAAGTTAATAAAAGAATAAATATTTTCCAGATTTTTTTCGAACAGTTCGTGAATTTTACTAATATCAATATAACACTTTTCGAAAACATTCAGACTACAAAAATGTAATGAATATTTACACTTTTCAACGCTTCATAAAACTTACGAACTTCACACACACACACTTGAGGCATTTAGAGTTGAACGAGTTAAGAAAGTTCTTGAAACATCGCACTGGATTATTCAACTGTTAACTTCCAGATTATTCAAGGGTGCCACACCCTGTCACACATTCGCAGCCATACACACCCGACATTCCTTTTGTATCGCATTATAAGGCATACGAGTTGTTTGTCCTCATTATGAGTCTTGAATGTAACGAGATGGCCTCTCTCTACTTTCCGACTCATTTACCCCTCAATGGATAGGACGAGCTTTGCAAACAGGACGTGTTATATCTCGTTTCTGTTTGTATTCGCATTCGTGAAAAAATATAGCATTCGCACTAGAAAAGTTAAATTTATTTGGCGAGTTTTTCAAAATTTGATTATAGGTGAAGATTTTTTTATTATATGAGAAATGTGTTCTTCAAATTACATTAAATCATAAGTATGCGAGTTGTAGGAAAGTTAGTGTAGAGAGAGGGAAAGCGTAGCACGAGTAGCGTGATAAATTTTCGCGTTAACATCATCGCCCCTGACTATCTAAATAATGGAAGATTTACGGATTATTTCCAACGCCGGTAGCAATTTAACCCGATAAATTTATTATGGATTCGTTAATAGTGTGTCTAGGCCACGTTTCCAAAGGATAAATTCAGACATCAACAGTTGCGTCGACAACCTTTGCCACATCGATGATCCATATCAAGCGATCGGATGGTACGAAATAATTAATCGAGTAAGCGTGTTGATTACGAGATCGTATCTCTATTCATAAAATATAAAATTGTTTGTTTTCGTATTAATTAAGAGAGTTTTCGGTACGTCGAGTTTATGCGTAATTGATTAATCAGCATAGATTTTTCTACAGATAGTTATACTTTATACAGTAACATCGAGATAGGTTCCACATTATGAGGAATACATTAAAGAGAGATTTTTTTAATTTGAAATCATGAATGAAAAGATTTTCTTTAGTGTCGGTATTATTATTAATGTGAATATACGATTTTCACAATCATATTTTCGTTTTTACGTGTTCAAAGAGCGTTCGTCCGTCGGCATTGTTAGTGCTCAGGTCGTTAGGTCTACGGGGCATCGTCGTCTTTTAGTTTCTGGCAATTTGCATTCGTTCCATTTGTACGATGTCCTGTTTCGTCTCCGAGATCCTCCATTTATCCTTCATCCGCACTTCCTTGGTGTGCGGTTGACCTATTATCACTCCGACAAGTTTAGAATTTCGCACAACAACAGCGGGGGGTGCGCAAACACCAATCAAATTAAAACAAGACACCGGAATGAACTCGTTCTTTGGATTGGATTACTTCGGGTATTTAGTTTAATTATTTCGTAATCAGGATTAAATCGTCTCGAAACTATTCTTCTCGAAATATTCGATTGATCAAAGCGTGTTTTCGTTAGGTAAATTAACGCATCGTCAATTATATACGACGGTTTAGTGAGAGGGAAAAAAAATGATGCCGCAACGAAGCGACGTAGCTCATTATTAGACGGAATAATTAATTGCCATTGAAAGTATACGCGATTTCGTATCGCTTTGAGCAACTTCAGAGCAAAGCGGGCTGAAACGTCAATTAATTCGGTCATAATTCAATTAACGAATTGATTCGACTCGTTGGCCGCAAACGTAAACATTTTCGATTTCCGAAAAGCCAACGGAACATTTTCGAAAAGGGCTTCTTTTGTTTGTTTCCGGCGCGACGCAAATTGCGTTTCGATTTCTCAAAATAAAAATGACCCGAGCGAAATTCTGGTAATGAGCGAATGAAGGATTAATTTATTAACGATTGATCGCTTTGATAGAATGATTGAATTTTAACACCATTATAAATTACAAATATTATAGCATCATTTCGAGATGTCATCTCGATTGTAGATTCAATCAGACAATGTATATTTGGGTTCTCATCATTGACTGCACTCATCCCAAATGATGATTACATTACTAACACGAATGAAATATATGCTGTTTAATGATGAGGAAATAGGCCAAGTGGATCACGTGATATTTTAATGGAAATTGAGTTAAGTACAGAAATTGTTCGTTGGTTTGATGACAAAATGATACAAATGATTTCGGAACCTGTTTTGTGATATGTATCATCAAATCACTTGTACCTTTCCTTATATATGTTACACAGGTACACGTTTAAATTTGAGCTCGATTTTCTCAAAATCGTCACCATATCACTTGATACCTTAGGTCTATTTCGTCAGCGAATATCGTTATCATATGAATTTTACTCATAAACGAACGCACTTTGAAGCTCAACATACCGATACGCGAAACGCACCCACGAATTCGCAACATAAACTGGAAAACTTCATCAACTCCCACACTTTATAGACGTCGATATTCCTTAGTTGAAAAGACACTTTCGCGACGAAACAGTGCAGGGTTCATTCTTAGCAGTGCCTTTACGACGCGATTTAATCTCGTCGGTGTGTAGTGTGTACGTCCGTCCGCGTTATACGAGTGCACACTTTCAGACGTTGGCAGTCGTTTAAAATTCAAATTTTACAACCGAAGCCCGCCGAAAATGCATAAAATAATGTCGGTCGCATTTAGAGCGGCATTAAGTTCGGTTAATGGGCGACTCCGGCTTATCGAAACACGTATGGCGGAAGCTCTATTGTCGGCGTTATTATATTCAAATTTTACGATTCGGAAGCTGTACGTAACGAATGTATCGTAAAATTGCCGCACAATATGAAACTATGGAGGCTTCTCGTGAACGATGAACGGTACCTACGCATAATGAGTTTCCTTTCGTGCAAATATTGTTAGTTTCATCGAAAGTCTATTCGCGTAATACGTTACACAATACACACAAGTACGTATCTACAATACCATATAAAGTATCTACAAGGTGAATATGTTGCTTAAATTTGCTTCGGTAAAATGGAAGATTTTATAATTTGTTAAAATTCAGTTTTTGGTTCAATTTAGTTAACTATAAAAATAATAAAAGTTTTGATTTTTTACATAATTTGGATCACTTGAATTTATAAACTTGTATGACAGTATAATTAGCTGCATAAAGACTTTGCGGTTTAAGTAAGTGTTGTTATTTGTACATTGTCGCTTGTTATATAATCTTCACTGAAAAACTGTTATTGTTTGTAAATGTATTAAAATAATCAGCTTTATATAAAAAAAATATTTTATTAAGTCAGCGAAGCTGTTTAACATGCACCGAGCTTAAGAACAATCAGAAAGAGTTCATAATGGAATATTAAATTTCTTTGAAGTCGAAAAAAAAAAGAGATTTTATAAAATTAACCTAATATTTTATAATACAATAGTCTATTTTCAAAGGAGAGCATTTTCAAAGGAAACAAAAGCAAAGTCGAGTGACCACACCGCCTTAGAAATTCGAACGATCCGACAGAAACGCGCCACTTTCGAATTGTTTACGTGGCGAGTTTCGGGTTCCCGCCCAACAGAATAAAGTCAGACGAATTTCGCGAACGGCCAAAAGTAGATTTGGCAAAACGAAAACATAAAACGAGAGCGACGCTCAATTAAAAACGCAGCGAAAACAAAAACCCGACGGCCGAACAATGGCCGAAGACGACGGGCGGCGAAAACAATTATTCGAATTTTGTAAAATTTTCATTGCTGGGCGGGAACGACTAACCGCTCGAGTTGACGTCCGTCGGAAGTTTTCGACGAATTCTCCTTTATTTTTTCAGAGTCCGTTATCACAAAAGGGACGGATGGTCGGCGGCTGAAAAACGAGCGAAATTGTACTCGGCTTGTAGACGAGTGGATAGCGCCGTAGATTACTAATGACCCTTTTTTCCCCCAAAGCGGATGCAGAAAAATAAATTTCGGACTTTCCGGTTTTTCTTTCGGGCCGGGTGTGTAATTCAATTATGGGGATTTTCCGTAACCGGCAACGTATTTTTTGCTGTTGTGAAAATTCGAATTTTCCGTTCGCGCAACACAAGCGTAAGTAAAACGTGACCGAATTTCGAGCCGTTTCGATATTATTAATTTATGGCGTACGGTTTGCCGCGCATCCAAATCGAATTAATGTTTTTTTTCGTTCGTTATTTTCCATACAGAAAATTAGTAGTATCCATTTATCAATTAGTCAAGATTAGTTAGACATTACAAGTTTATATAAATGGGTCAAGTTCACTCAATATAACATTTTACATTGTTCAAGCACAATTTCAAATTTCAATTTTTTTACCATGATATATGACGATCGAAAAGGTCAAGGGGTACAACTGATTATTTTGCTGAAATTAAGTTATGCACATGAATCGCTTCTATGTACGCTCATTTATTTAGTGGCAAAAGGATATAAACGAATTCAGAACGTGTGCCTAAATATATCATCAAATCACTCGACCTCCTCTTAATACATGCAGGTACATGGTCAATTTGGAACGTGCTTTTCTCGAAATCACCGCAAAGTAACTTGTACCCCTTGGTCTTTTCAGTCGTGATATATCAAAAGGAGAATGTTTATTCCGTACCAGCTTCATGAAGAGCTTATTTTTTTATTTTAAGCGACACACTTTATACGTACGGCGAGTTATGATCATGATGTTTGTCAGTCACATCTCGTTTATTGCTCCGACTGTGCATATAAAACCGAGTATAATTTACAGTGCGACACTTTTGCATATCCGATTCGATTACGGCGAAATGTGGGACGCAAATATTTTTGTTCCACTATTCCGAAAGCGCACCGCTCTCGAAAAGCACATATAAATATAAAAAAGCGCGGTTTATCGCCGTGTTGACGCGAGTTTTCAGCGAGGACTGAAAAAAAAGCATAAACCTTATATTGAGCGTCTTAATGCGTAACGTTTGCTACAAAATCGTTTATAGTAGCCGCGGCAATAATCCTTATATGGCCGCAGTAAAAAGCACTCGCTGTGAGGCTATTGCGATATACCGATTGCACTAAATATATTGCTTGAGGTTGTTGAGTGCCGACCGCCTGTGATCCGCAATATTGTAGTAAGTGGATTATTTATGTCTTTTTTTTCACCAGAGAGAGAAACGTTAAGAGCGAGTTAAATATTTGAGAGCATAAAATAAAATTTATATACATGTTTGAATCCTATAAAATTAAATACATTTCTAGTATTGAAAATTAAATATATTTTCAATATAGATATGTATTAGTATTTCTACCTTTGAAATGCTCAACTGAAAATAGTTTTGCAGTGATAAAAAACAATATTGAAAATTCAAATTAAATTTTCATATTGCAGGACGTGGTTTTAATATGAATTCTTGTGCATTTAGAATGGGGCGACTATTCATACCGAATTTTCCAGGATATGATAAGTTTTTAAAAATATGCAAAGCAAATGGTAGTAACTTCGCCAGGTATTTCTAAAATTAAATAAAACAAGCAATCCCGCACATTTTGATTATATTTCTCGATATAAAACAATTTAAACACCTTTGTCCAACATTATGAACGGAAAAAATACGAGATTTCTCAATTTAATCAATTTCAGGTTAAATTATTCGAAATCATATTCACGAAATTGACTCGATGAAGTTACTGCCGCTTACATTGCCGTGAATTGTATGATAAAAAAAAAATAGGTAAAAAAACTTTTTAAGTTAAACGGTTTTATGTTAAACATACATTGCAATGTTTAAGATAAATGTACTAAAAACCAAAAAATAATAAAATAGATACAGTCGTAGGAATTATAAACATATGCATAGACTAGACTAAAATTAAACCGTGGGGCACGTCGAATTTAACGACGAATTAAACGATTCTTCTATCGCACATTAAGTCGATAATTTGTAGACAATTGACTTGCCCCACGGTTTAATTTTAGTCTAGTCTATGCATATGTTTATAATTCCTACGACTGTATCTATTTTATTATTTTTTGGTTTTTAGTACATTTATCTTAAACATTGCAATGTATGTTTAACATAAAACCGTTTAACTTAAAAAGTTTTTTTACCTATTTTTTTTTATTTTCTAGTTTTTAGTTTTTTATAGTATATTGTATTCTGCTTATTGAGTCCTTTCATTTGATACGCATGTTGATTGGATTGATAAAACCTACGTTATCCGCCATTTTATAGCGGCCGCCATCTTGGATTTCAATTTTTTATACTATATTGTATTCTGCTTGTTGAGCCCTTTCATTTGGTACCCATATTGATAGGATTAATAAAACATATATCATCCGCCATTTTGTAGCGGCGGCCATCTTGAATTTATAATGATAGTGAATAAACATAATTGTATTGTCACCAAAATCCAAAGTGTATACAAAATTTCAGATTAATCGGTTGACAGGAAGTGGGTGAAATTTGAATTACTAAATTTGATCCAAGAAAGAAAAAAGAATAAAGAAAAAAACAAACGGGCTGAGCTAATTAAAACCGTTTAAAAAATGATTGTATTGAAAATTACACTTTTTAAGTTTTTAAGAAAACTTTCTCAATTAAATTAACTATCCACTTCTCCCGTTTAATACATATCAAATGAATTCACTAAATCTTGAAATTCGATATAAAGCAAGTAAAAAGTTAATTTCGAAAAATATTGAAGAGTCGAACAATATAAAATTTTCAAGAATGGAAAATAATATAAAATAAAAGCCCTATTCTTATACAATAGAAAAAATCACAATAACGATCCATCACATCTCATCCGGAAAACACAGAAAGATCGACCCGAAGCGAAATCGCAGCAGCGGTGACCTCAGCAGAAGAAGAGGACGACCACCGTTACGACAGATGTTTTCGTCGTTTGTCAACAGTTTTTTGAGGTCGACAGACCGTGGATGTGGGGGTGGCGGGCGTCTTCGAGTCCTCAGGAGGCGTCCTTGAGGTCCTCACCCTCCTCACACCGTCGAAGGTGGGCGGTGGGTGGGTTAAAAGCGAGGTGAGCATTTTCGTTCGGGGCTTTTGTTACGGCGGAATTATGCAGCGGGCGTTTATCCGACGCCGCGCTTAATGAATTAAACGAGCGGAGCGCGGACCGCACCTATTACTCTGTATATATTATTTGTGTGCGAGTATTTTTGTTATTTGTTCGTCTTTTTGCGAGTCTGTATTGTTTTTGAAGTGTCTCGATGGGTGTTTTGTGAGCTCGAGATGAATTTTTCGGCAATTTGCGAGCGTTCGAGTCTTGGATTTTTTTTTAATAGGAATTAATTTGTAGGTATCGTGAAGTGCCCTAAATGAACGGTATCGTGAAGAAATAAATAATTTTGAATGTTAAAATTAATCGTACTGACGATGAGATAATATTTTAGTTTTGACAAAAATACGTATATTTGACGACTTCGAACATTTTTCGAATGCATTGTGCTTTTTTATAGTAGGTATTCAACTTCACAACATTGCACGGTTCTTATACATAATCAAATTGGAATTTAGATATGAAACAAACAACTTTTTGAGATATCTTGAATTGCGCTTCGAATAAATTTAATAAGAATTATTTTCTACGATTCTCATCTTCACCAAAAGCATGATGAAAATCTTAAGAAAAATAGCTCAAAAATGCATTTGTTTCAGATCCCTGAATTGAAATGAAATATATAAAATCTATTCATATAATACAATGCAAAATTAGTTTTTATATACATATTTTCGATGCATTATTTTATTATTTTGAAATTAATCATATAATTTTATCTGATAAAAAATATTTTTATATAATCTTGAAAAATATTAATTAGTCTGGTAAACAAAGATATTTTTGAAGATGTTCGAAATGAAGGCAGCCCAAGGGGATGTAGGTTTTCGAGCTCTCGCCGGAGATGGGTGGCAAGAATACGCAACCCCTGCGGAATACACCCCGCCCTTCATTCGTTAGGATTATACAATTTTGATATCGTCTCGTTAACGAAACGCCACCATAGTATAATGTAATAAATTCCGATACGCGATACGTATCTTTTTTAATGAAATTAACTTTTTTTTGTCGGTGCAATTTTTTGTAAATACGTCGTTTTTTCGCTCTAGCGGATCGAGTGACAGTTTGAAAGTTCGTTATGAAATGATTTTGCGTATTATGATAAAATCGCTCTGTTGTTGTATTTTATGCCGATAGAATTTAAAATTTTCATCGAAAATGAATGATGTTTTTTGCTACGATAAAATTTCAATTAATATCATACACGGTGCATGCATAAAGTGGATTAACTGAAAAGGTTTTCATTTTAACTACTATCATGAAAAAAAAACGTATAAATGAAAAAAATATATTGAAATTGATACCATGGATGATTTTACATTTATACAAATTAATGAATATTTGATTGACAAAATGACAAATATTTTTTTTTATCATATGAATTTCAATACTATTTATCGATTGTAATCGAATTTTGAAAAATTGTATTGACGTCTTAGAAAATAACCAAATTTACTACGATTGAGTTTATTGAATCTAGCTATAGACTCGAAAAATTCTAGATACCAGTAAAAGCAGTTACGAAAAAATGAAATAAAAATACCACACATATGCCAATGGTAGATTCACACCAACGCAACGAGTACCGATACCGATATCGATATTGATACCGAAACTCGACTGATACCGATATTGATATTATTACCGAAATTTGACTGATACCGGTACCAATACCGATATTGATACCGAAACTCAACTGATACCGGTACCAATACCGATACAGAACTAATAACGGTAATATAGATAGATATCGGTACCGATTTCAATAAGACATATGGTTCCAATACCACATCCCTTACCAATTAGCACCGATCCACTCCTCGCACGCACGTCTCCACCTCATCAATGTTGATCCATCCGACCATCCACACGTCCAAATAACACCACTCGAAGGTCCACAAGGGAATCTCAACCCCCATCTTCGAGGAAAGGGCACGCACCACAACGGTACAAGAACGCGATAAGGGCGCGCCGTTGCGGAAAGAAGTCGAGCGACAATCGACCCTCGGCACGAACGCGCCTCGTAATTTCATCGATGTTTCGACCTCGCAAAATGTTTATTTAGGACACACCGAAGGATTCTGCCCTTATTGGACGCCCTCGATAGGTTTTCTTCGGGCCGCAGTATAATGCGAGAGAAGTTTCAGGAGCGGATCTTAGGGGGGTGACACGGAAGGCCTGGATGCTTTGATGCCCTTCTAAAATGGATTCATTTTAGAGATAATTTTAAATGAAATAAAATTTCACCTGAAATATTTTTTTCAATGTTCTTTATATAACAACATTTTATATCTAATTTTGACAATTCGTGACTGGAACCTGCGATTTTCTTTTTTAACTACTGTCGAACTCAACACCAATTTATGGGATAAATGAAACACATTTATCTAGAATGAAATTATTTTTGTTTGTATAAATCTGTTTCAAACTTTAAAATCAATTTCACCAACATTTGAATTCCATTTCTATGGATTTAATGACTTTGAAAGTTATTATTATTTTTAACTAATCACCCGGCACATGCAGATGTCTCTTGAAATTATTTGCCGTCACTAATTGTAAGATGTTAAGATTCTTTTCGAAATCAAATGAATCGGAATATTTAAAGTCGAAATTCGCAAACTGCTTAAGTAATTTAAATTTGTAACTTCTAATTCTTTGGATTTTAGAATTCTCAGATGTACGTAATGCTAAGAATTTTCTCGACATACAATTTATTCTCATAAAATTCGACACACATTTTCTTAAATGCATTTTAATGTGATAATTTCGCTTTTCTAGTTGAAAATTGATATTTTATCTTTGTAAAAAGGACCTCTTTGACTTTTTTCTGAGTTAGCTCCTGTGAATTTTGAGAAATTGGTGCGCATTTGAGTCGCATGCAAAAGGTTTTCGTTACGCAGAAAATGCGATATTTTGATATCAGACGTTTCATGAGGCTGGTCAAACTTGACGGGTGTCGATTTTCATGAAACTCAAATTTTCTCGTTTTGGATATTTATTCAGAAGTTTCGACTACGTATCGATTTCGGTTGAATGTTGTGTTAATTAACGTCGTTTTCGACGCTGCGACGCGAGAATTCGGTCGATCGTAATATTCAAGATTTCGTGAGATGTTTTTGGAAAGATTTTATATTAGATGTAGAAAATTACGTCGTAGTAGATGCTCGATTTTCCGGCGATGTCAGGAAATTAATTTTTCCAGATTGTCGATTCTCCGGATACTCCGAAGAAGCGAAAGAGAAGTTGTGATATATAAGATAGATATGAATTTATTGCGAAATTATTTTGATTTGTTATGTTAAATTTAATTTGCATGTATAATTTATTGCGGCAATTAAATAAAAAGTGTTTCATGAGAAATCAAAGTAATTTTAGACAATCTTGATTTCTTTCAGGATTTAAAAAGATATGATTTATAAAATTCCTCGATTCTTTTGAAATTGTTTGAGTGTCTTCAAAATAAAAATAAAAAGAACCATAACCAAATCAATACATATAAAATATTTTTCGTCGTTAGCAAATTTGGAGAGCTTTTGAAACGTGTAATTGAATAAGAGATTCCCCCAATGAAAATATTATTCATCTTTCGACTCGAGTTTTTTTCATTGAAAATTTATGCAGAAAGTGAGATTGATCATATTTAATGAAGGCAGACGTACAGAAGTTTATCACTCAAATTAAATTTAGGTTGGAAACTTTTCACCGGTTTCATTGTTTCAATTGTGCCGATTCCGCTATGAAAAGTCAGATTTTTGAAATGAGAAATCGCACGCAGACCTAAATTTCGTTACGAAATATAAAAAAAAACTTTACTAAGACGCATTAGCAGAATATACAAAAAAGAAAAATCAACGACACACAAATTTCACGAAATATATGAATGTAAAGCTTCTACATGCGTATACTCAGAGTAAAATGAAAGCGATAAGATATCCAAAACACATTATTATAAAATTCTTTTTCACAGTTGTAAATCTGGCGGAACACGCCGTAAAAGTACTTTCGACGACGAAAACAACGTCAAAATAATGCTTGTGGCATTTCTTCTCGGAAAAGTTGTTACGTTTCGTCGCCGAGGTGGAGAAAATCTTTTATACATTTACTCGAATGCAATTACCCGAGGTGCGCCTTCATAAGTGACAAAAGATCGTTTCGCTCTTTTTTTGCGCTTTTATAATTGCGTATTTAGAAAAAGATTTTCCCCGAAGCGCGAGGTAAACAGCTCGATATTGATCCGGGAAATGCGTTGCGGGTATCGCGTCGTATCGGATTATCAAATTTATTCGCGAACTGGAACCGTATCCTGATTGAGGTTAATCTAATTTTTAGCGAAGATCGCATATTATAATGCGCCATATTTTTTTTATCAAAGGAAATTATTTCATACTATTAAAAAATTGCTCACGGCACAAATTGTAATATTTGTTTATGAATAGTGGAAAATTGAAATTGAATTATCTTTATCAAGGTTATTTTTTTATTTCAAAAATATCATACTATTATGGACATTAATTTTTAAAATAACATGCCTTTTTTCTACCTAACTAATCAATTTATAAAGAAGCCAGAGGCCGAGATATACATAAAAAATAAACTTGATCATGAAAATTAACCAAAATTATTTTTTGATAATATTTTTAATTACGCTCTCATACACATTTCATACAATTACGTACCTATGAAGATTCAAGCCAAAAATTAGATAATTAAGCATGAAGAAATTAGCATAAATCAACAGATAAACACACAACTAAAAAACAATTTTCCCATCAAACCATACACATACACACCGATTGCGACTCCAAACAATCAACCCTCGACCCACACACGTGCACGTGGAGCGAACAAACGCCAAAGCGATGATATATCGCTTCGAAAGCGAAAATAATGAGCACACACATACACGAAAAACCCATACATATAATATCCAGAAGCCAAAAGTGGGACGCGTCCCGCAAAGAGCACAAAGGGGGTGTGGGCGTCGAACAAAAAAGTAATTAGTCGCCGAATAAAGGGGCGGCTCAAGTTTTCTCGGCGACAAAGGGCCCACCCGTTTCGAGACACCCCCTTTTTAGACTAACGGAATCATAATATTTTGTTTGCTAAACCCCCTTACGTCTGCGTCACGTTCCGTTCATTTAGCATTCGCGGACATTAGCCGTGACTCGGCCCAATTTTTCGGGTTCGGCTCTAAAATTTATGACCGGACTGTCGGGGGATTGTATCGTTGAGGGTCGTTGTCGTCGACTGAGTTTCTCGGAGAGTGTGGTTTTTATCTGTTCTGGCTCAACTGTGGAGGATGCGTTTAAAAATTTAAAGGAAAGCCGTGGAAATCCCGGCGCGAACAACTGACGACATTGCGAGTCGTTTTGCGTAAAGTTGCTCTCGAGGTAGTTGCGGCTGACTAATCCATATTTCAGTGTATATAAGAAGGGATACAATATGATATTCAAAAAAAAATATATATGTATGATTCTCATGAGTTACATGAATTGTGTACAAGATTGATCAACGAATAGATCTCACTTAAATTGTATAATAGAAATAAAAATTCAACTCAACCTAGTGAAAACTATTCATATAAGTTTCATTTGTTTTCACTGAATAATGAAATTCATCATGAGTTAATAGATTTCAAATTAAATTGTATCTGGTGGTGAAAATACCAATCGTATATTTTTGTTCATCCTCATTTATTTTAGTGCTAAATTATATCTACTTAAAAATAACGAAATCGAATCGATAAAAAAAGACAAGTCGCATTCAGTAAAAAAGCAATACTCTCTCCAATGAACTCGCGAGAAAAAATCAATTAGAGAGTAACAGGGCCAATATTGATTCATTAAAAATAATTCGAATTGCTTTAACAAGATTTTCTCTTTCGAGTTGCCAATTAGTGAGATTTTGCGAAAGAAGCGACGTTCGTTTTATCTACACCTTTTATTCGTGCGCACCAATAACGGAAAACGGTTAATGGCAACGGCTAACAATCGTAAGTAAGTGGATAAGATTATATTATTATTCATTTAGCTCTGAGTGGCAGATTAAAATTCCGAATATGCGCGACCGTTCCTTAATCCACCTAGCAATCGGATATAAGCTTCTTATTTTTACCTTCATGTAATCGCAGCAATTCACTATTTCCTAATATTTTTCTACGCTTAATTACATATATTTTACTTTAACCAACACGTTTATTAAATAAACGGAATATACTACTAAAATCATCACTCATGCAACATGCCGAAGTCCTAGTATAATATTATATTACAAGCATCAAAATTAATTTTAACGACGCAACCGCATACGCTCCAGCTTCATAATTCACACGGACCCCTCGTCAAATTTCCGTCACACACGTATAAAAAAGCGCATATTTTAAAGAGGACCCTTCCTCTTAAATAATTTATTTATTTTAATTGCATCGGTTGAGGAGACCTGCTGTGCGAAAAACCTAGTGTAATGAACGGCCCACGTAGACACTCATCAAGGGAAAACCCCTGCCCTGAAAAGGGCCGGCTGCATCAATTATTTATGGGGCGCAAATCCCACGCACGTCTGTCATCAGGGCCGCGTAATCTGGGCCCGTTTCCAGATGCTTTAAACTCAAGGGCCCCTCGAGCGCAGTTAGTGCCGTACAAATTTAATTTCGTTACACGTGGTGCTCGTTTCTGACGTGTCAACTGTGATGATGGTCGTGTGTCTAATTTTCATGTGTCGTTTCGTCATCGTTTTGAATTTTAGTTGAAATTGTGTGTTTTGAAGTTTTTTTTTATTGTGAGTGGGGGAAAGTGACGTTTATACGGAACGGGGTTAGATTCAGTGCGATTTCAGAACGTCTTATAAAAGGATTGGGAAATCTTCGTGAATTTAGGAGCGAGAATTTTTTTTATATGAATGAGGATTATCTACATTGTCGATTATATAATCTAATGTAATATTGTATTTTAAAAATAGTGATGTTATAATCAGAGAATATTGCACTTGTTATAAAAGATTATGCTATAGAAAGTTGTGAGATAACTGTGTTCAATTCTAAAAAATGAATTCAGATTTTATCATATTTTTGGTGAATTGAAGCGATTACTTTTATATAATAAAATATCAATTTTAAGTTTTCCGTTCATAGATTGCTATATTAACTTCATGAAGCATCTTTCACTTTGATCAATTAATTTTCGCAATATTAACGAGCTATACACAAAAGAGCTTTTATGGAAATTTTCATCGCAGAAAATAGATACAGCGATAAGTAAGATTCAATATAATGCCTTTTATTAATATTAATATTGTTTGAGAATTAATCGTATTGAAATGATAATAAACCCATTTGAATGTACCTACACAGAACGTTAATATTTTCGGTTCGAAATAATAACAGCCTGAATTATTTGAGAGAAAATTTTCGATACGCAGAGGGAAAATCATACAGAAACATAATATAAAAATAATAATAAACATTAAACAACAGAAATATCAGATGTTAGACGTTTCTAAAAACAATCGTTCACCACAAAAATCAAAGAATCACCCGATACATCAACAGTACAAATCGAGCCGGTGTTTCGCTTGAAATTTACATAGAAACATTTAATATTTCGCACGTGTTCCCCAAGCTGTAAATGATCGTATATCTTTCGGTCGCATGTGTTTAAAGGGCGGGAAACTCGCAATTGTTTCGCGATACGCATGTCCTTAGAACAAATATTTGCCACCAACACTAAAACGACCATAAATAACGTTTCGGGTGGTAGGAGTTGGGTTGGCCCGAAGGGGAGTCGGTCATATGGTGTTTTTAAGGCCCCGAGTGGGTTTCGGTCTGCCGATAAAAACACAGTTTGCACAGGTCGTGTTGATCCTGTTTAATTTACAGCCGTATAAACATTCGGACGACGCTGTTCACACACTAAATATTCATTTAATTATGCCCCCCCCTTGTTCAGAATGTATGTGCTTGTATACGAGCCTTTTAATGATGGCAACCTTCGCGTGATGGGTTTAAAAAAAAATTGTCCTTTTTTCGCGTTCATATTAGGATATTCTTGTATTTGAGAATGTTATTGCATGATCGATTACATTTTTTATGTTTTATAAAAATTTTGAATGAAAATAAAATGTTAAGAGATGAAATTTAATATAAATTTTCGATTGCACTACGATGTGTACCGATTGCGTGCGGCCAGAGGAAAATTGCCGGAAAATCCGCATATCTGTTTCACATTCTGAATCGTTTATTTTATTTTTTTCATATATATCGACGCACTGAAACGTTTCCCTAATCGAGCTTTCAGTCCACCAATTGGACCGATACACTACAACCGAATTCGTTTCCGAATGGAGAGAGAGCTTCGCGCGTCCAATATTTGTATTTTCGAACACAAACAAATGCATTATTCAAGCATGTTAATTGAATCGTGTGCGAGTTTGAATTTTGCCATGTTACAAATTGCATTTTGACGTTTCAAATGCCGATTCTGTATGCAGTTTGTTTGTAATTAGCTAATGTGCAGCGCAACGATTTCAGCCATATGCTAGAACTTTGTTATGCGGAACGTCATAAATATGTTATTATCAAAACGCTGTTTAAATAAGCTTATTTTCGAATAAATGATGTGGTGGCTTTTATGAATGTGAATTCACAATTGAAAGCTTCATTTTACCGTTTATATTCAATCTATTTCATTAAATACAAACATGAATAATAACTCTCATTAATTTGAATTCACAAATAATCGAATCGAATCAAATTGTATCATTGTTAAAATATTCTACGTGTTCTGTATAACGATAATAAATCTTTTTTCGTAGACGAAATATAAATTATGTTTACTGAAGTTTTAATTGAAATGACGATTCCTTCTCAACGATACGCTAGTCATTATGATCGAAAATATAACGAAGGGGAAAAAGTTGACATTTCCGATTGAGTTGTTCGCTGTAGCATAAAAATTAAATTGGTAGCAGGCGCTCGTTATTCATTAGCAGAAATCAAATTTTGTTTCCGACGAAAATCATCAATCACTGTGCCAACGGTATTAGCATACACATCCATTATTAACGAATTTTCAAAATGCGCGCGAATCCGGAATTAATTTAATTTTGTTTCGGAAAAAAATCAAGCGTACTCGAATTCGAAACGACCCATGCATCAGAGCTTTTTTGTAATGCACTTTTCTGTCGACCCTACAAAATATGAAGCACATAAAATCGAATCGTAATACGATTAAAAACACATTTCAAGCGATAAAAATGAAAACGAATATCTTTTCAATACTATTTCCTCCGTGAACGTTCATATTTTTTATTCGAAAGCTACACTTATTTATATAAAACAGTGCATCCGATTCGCGATGCATTCGTGCAATTCAAACTCTCATTACTATCGCTTCTTGTAAGCGAATCTTCGTCGAATTTCCGCAAATTTCCCGAGCGGTTTTTCGCATTTTCCAGGCGCCGATTTGAATAACGTACGGCCGAAGCGGTGGCTCTTAATCGTCGGCGAAACTGTGGGCGGAAAATCTCTAATAAAAAGAGCGAAAACGTCGAAAAAAATAAAAAGAGGCGCATAAAACACCGAAAAAGCTCGAGTCGACAATTCGCCGCTAAACGAGTTCCGGCAGAGCGTGCTCGTTCTTAAATTAGCGTCCATTCAAGAAATAAATAAAGTAAATGAAAATTTGTCGGGGTAATTTCAATGAGGGTGAAATCGTTGTGAGTTTCGCTCATTGTTGTTTTTCTTATAATATTTTTTTTCCGGCCTTCCGAGCGTATATTTTCATATTTCGGATGAATTGTGCGCGGAGGGAGTCGTTTTCGAAATATGAAAATTGAAACGTTCATATTGTATAAGTTGAACACTATACTGTTTTTAATAAAAAAAATCTTAAGGTTTATTTAAAAATGAGTTTTAAAAGAATATTTGAATAGAAAAATATCCATAAAATTGAATTGAATTTCAAAATCTACATGATACTAACTTATGAAAGATTTCACTAACAACGTTCTACAATGATTAACTGATCGAAATATTAAGATCAATCCAAATGAAATTATAATTAATTAAAGCAAAACCTTTCCAAAATGCAAAATTTCCACTTCAAGTATAATATTTATAAATTTCAAAACAATTTAATAATAATTCAGATAGTTAAAAAGATTTGATGAGATCATCGAAATACATAACTTGTGATGGAAAATTTTCAATTTAAATCGAAAATTATTTAACTAGAAATAAAAAAAAAAATAGTTGATATAAAAAAGCAACTCCTTCCAAACATCCAATTGAAACAAACCGAGCAATCCTCTCGATTGGAGATTCCGCAGAACACAACCTCAAAATGGCCACCGATATGCCTTTTAATCGCCGAAGTGCAATCTTCATCTTCGACTCAGACCGTCTGAGTATTCCAGACACTGTCATTCTCAAGCATACATACATACGTATGAATATACATACAAATGAGACACCATTGTTGTTACACGTCGTGTACTCGGGCTTATAATAATACCCGGGCGTAATGCCGGCACTTACGACCGGACTTGCTCTCTTGGTAATCGCAAGGCGGTCCATTAGTGCATCTCTGGCTGCGATGTCGTTGGATTCGGTGCTGATAATATTTTGAATACTGTGTGCATTGTGATTTTATGCTAGTTCTTCGGGTTTAAGCCGGATCGGTGTAATTAGGGATTTTCGTTACATGATTTAGTCTAAAGTCGAATTGTTAAGTGAAATTTATATCGGATTATTCGAATATATAGAGGTTTATGAAAAATATTTTTTTTGTGGAAAACATGTTCCACGATGTACGCTCGTAAAAGCTAGAGCACGTGTATATCTATTATGTGGCGCATATTCAGTTCGCTGTTTGAAAAGAACGAGAGTCGCTTTTCAGTGCCTCTGAAAGCATGGTGATGGTTGACAAAAAACCGTAGACGCGAAAAAAACGTGTAAAATCGATATTTGTAGCTTTGTTTCACAGTAAGAGCACAGTTTATAAATAAAATAATAAGTTTTTTTTTCTTCATAATGTATCTCAAAAGGATATTGAAATTTAACCATCTAATATATTATTTCATAATTTAGTATGAAAAGGACAAATTTAATATGAAAGAAATGAAGAATTTCTAATAGAAAAATTATTATGATATAAGAAAGAATATCATACACTAACAAATTTTTAATATCGAATTAATTTCATTAAATAGCTATCGAAAATATTAAAATACACTTTTGATAGTTGATAAAAAATCAAAAGACAATTCATGCTGATTATCACAGATCTCGAATATAAAATGAGTTTTTATAAATAATTTGACAAAAACATTGTCATTTTAATCTTATAATCGAAATCCTGACATTATAACATGTGTAAAAATTCGTTCGGATCACGACCGCTTTTCCTACGGGAAGCTTTCTAGGAATAGTGAAAAATGGATAGGGACAAGATAGCGCTTTCCTGCGTCAGATATCGATCTATTCGAGTGTGG
Organism: Cheumatopsyche charites; assembly: GCA_024721215.1. Classification (NCBI taxonomy): domain Eukaryota; kingdom Metazoa; phylum Arthropoda; class Insecta; order Trichoptera; family Hydropsychidae; genus Cheumatopsyche; species Cheumatopsyche charites. The sequence goes on along the minus strand of CM045576.1, from coordinate 6,633,716 downwards.
ACATCGAGGATGAAAAATGATAAAGAATGAAACGAGAATGAAAAAAAAGAGATAAAAATGTAAAAGAAAAACGGATGCCAGACCCGTGTTTCGAGCCAGAAGGAAAGGCTAATCGCCGGTTGTCGTCTGTTCGTGGCGTTTTTACCAGGGTTTATACCATTACATTGTATTTTATCATATATGCAATTAAATACATAAAATATTATATTTAATACTTTTAAATCCATTTATAATTTCATTACTGATAATCGTAATCATGTATGATGTATAAACGAATAAATATTTCATAGAATTGTATAATACTGCTGCAAGTATTTTGAATTATTTTCATTCGAAACGAGCGGATGAGGGATGTTGTTTGCGCTCTTCTGTTTCAGGATTTGATTTCGATTCGAATTGTGAACCGTTCTAGGCCACACGTGCCAAATAAAAGCACTAGATCCTCGTCTGATCAAACAGGTATTTGACGATGCACGATTCTGCCATACACGGAAAATGGAGGGTGGAAACGAAGAAAAAACTGCAGCCGGTTGATGGATTTGGATTTTAGAGAACGGCAGCCATTTCTGTCTCGACAATGCTTTCAATTTTCGTCCGCAGTGTTAGGAAATTTACGATCGCCTCGTGTACGTGCTGGATTTTGTTGATTTTAGGTTGGTTTAGGGTTTCCCTCGAATGGAACTGCCGTTTTTCTTTTGTATTGTGTACGTGATATATGGAATTAATCTTGTAGTGAATGCAATTGATTTTGTAATTTTATATATGTAAGTGTAGGTGTGCGTTCTCGTCCTTGTAATGGAAAATTTACTACTCAAATTTAGTGGCTATTCCGTTTTCATTTTAATATGAGATGCTTAGTTGAGTTTGCAGTTATGGGTTCACCCATTATTACGGGTAAAACACTTCAGTTTGGCTAGTTCTCCATTAAAGTAGGAAGTACCGGAAGATGTTTGTGATATTAAGCTTGTTTAATAATAAACTAAATAGTCGTTTCAATTTAAGCACTCGAAGCTGTATAAGCATTCCGTGTTCGAATTTTTCTTGATAGAAATAATTAATCCAGGATCATGTACTTCGTATTCAAATGCATCACAATATGAACTAGATTTTGCATAAAATATATATTAAGGGTAATATTTATCTCGTATCGAGTTAACAAATCTAAACCCATGTTATGCAAATGTAAAGTTTCACGTTTAGCCATCTCACCCAATATAATCCGAGATATATAATACAAGAAAAACAGTTTCGAACTTAAGACGATAAAGTCAAAACCTTATTCCTCTCGCGATGACTGCCATGAGCCGGAAAAGGGTAAGAGTGAAAACCCTAAATAAATAAACAAAAAAAAAAAACACAACACATCTCAAATTCGCACAGAAAAAATATCGAATGACCTCCGAGCGAAAAGGCCACGCAAGCAATACACCAAAAACGAACAGACACCCTAGCGTGAAAAAAAAACACAAGCAGAACATAATACAGGCTCGTTCATATTGTGTAACGTACCTGAATATTAAACGGGACGAAATTTATGGCCGTTCACATTTCATTCGTATGGCAAAACATATGATGAGGAGCATAAATCACGCGTTCGAAGCGAAAAAGGGGTGGGCTCGGATAAAGCAAACACGAAATCACTAAATTCGTTGTCTATACTGTGTAAGGGTCGGGTCACAAGGGCATAAGGCTCAATCCGACACGAGTAACCTTTTCCAGAAATATTCAAATGCGATAAGGCCGGATTGATTCGGCGCCTTGTGTGAAAATGAGACGTCTCTCGTTCGTTTATTCTGCGCGGAACGATATAATTAGGGTTGAGGGTTTGTTACGAAAATTCGATTTGTACGGTTGTGTGATTTTGCATTTGGAGAATATATTGAATTTTTAGTGTTTTGTGTGGAAAAATTTAAGTCGAATCGGAATCTGTTTCGTATTCATATGCGGTATGAAGTACGTACACGTGTACACTTTTTGTTGAGTGATCTGGTCGGGAATTCAAATTAGACTAATTTCGTTGTAATTGAGAGTATTTTCACATTCAATAGAGCGATTCAGATGTACGTGACATGTAAACGGATTGAACATTAGTCAAACTTGAATTATCGATATTTTTTTTTTTGTAAAAAAATGTGTATCAAAATATTTTTTATGCAATATGATGTTATTATTCATTCGCTCTTATAAAAAAGTCAATATAGTGAAATAGATATATCTAGAGGCTATCTATATATTGCTGAAATATTTTATTAGAATTTATTATGAGAAAAATTTCCTTTTGGCGCGTGTGTGGAAAGTGTGTGTGTTAACAAAAGCGTGTTTCTCTTCCGCTTCAATTTCAACAAAATGCAATTACCCCAATCTATTTTCAGCCAACTCACATATTACAATAGAAAATTTTCAGAGACCTTCCCATATATTTTTCTTTGATGAAATTTTCTGTCCACACACGAAAAAAAAATTAAAACACAACATTTTCGATTCGAGTGCTTTTCCGAAAACGTATTCATATGTATGTGCGACATGAAACAAAATTGCATCCGTACATACATATGTCGAAAAAATTGGAAAAAAATCAAATACGTAATTCCTGGAATTATAATATTTGCAGCGATCCCGCAAACAGAAACATATCCCACTCATCAAAATGCATCAAACGTAAAATATTAAAGTACTGTTGTAAAAAATTCTTGAAATAGCCAGCTAAATAGTACAATAGGCATAAAGCATTTGTGCATAACTGCATCGAAATATGTGTTATCATGATGCTGGATTATCTATAATTTTGTCGGTTTCTAGTGAGAATCATCTGTCATTTTTCTTAATCAATTATTATTATTATGGGAGATTGATTGTTTATTTTTTTTTAATTCAACGCTATACGAAATGATTCCTAAAAATGGATACCACGCCTTATTTGTGAAAATTAAAGTAAAATAATTTCAATATCATATTTCAAAAGTTGATAAAGTTTTTATGATTTTTAAAATTTTTAGCTTCTAAGTAATTGATTATTCACTCAAATTAAACGATTTATCAAGAAATAAAAATTTATATGTACAATTAAGATTCATTTAGATGCATCATATTCAGCCTTAGTTTCTTTCCCTTCATACATAGACGATCATTCGTCACCTAGTTCATCCATCACATACATTCAACCTCCGACTGCACCATGTCAAAAACAACTAAACTAACATATCCTACATAAAAAAACACCCTAAAAACCTATACAAATCGCACCTGCTCAAAAAAAAAAAAAAATCAAAAACACCTGTACGTAACAAAACGGCCATTACAGCAAGGGCTTATACTGCGTTCGCGTGCTTCAGGCTTCGATACGTTATAAATATAAATTCGGGATAAAGCGGGTCACATCAGGCGGAAGATCAATGCAACGGACCGGGGGTGAGGGGGTGATGGGTGAGGGGGGGGGGGGCACATCGTCTAATTGAACCAGGGGCGGGCCTAAACAAAAACGGGTAACGTACAAACGCGCACACGCCGAAACGAAGGCTCTATCGATTCGAAATGGGTGATAATTCGTTCGCGGTGACGTATCGATGTACATAATTGAAGGATTTAATTGTTTGTTTGTCAAGGCTGTTTTGGAACGAGGTCGGATTTCTATGAGTTTCGTTTGGTGCGCGAAATTTTCTAGGGAAGTTGTGTGCACGTTTGAGAAGGTGTCTGTATCGTTTCATTTTATATTTTACTATTTAGGGAATTTTCAAGTTTGACTTTTTACGAGAGGAGCTTTAGTCGTAGCAAAGATGTAACAATCATAGAATGTATGCAATGTAATTACAACAGTTCACAATCAGATAAAATTCCAGTGAATCTTGAGCAATTTCGGGTCATAGAACTAGTAATAAAATAAATTAGTTATAAAATTCGTATTCATAAAATTAAAAGAACATTGTTCGACATCAGATCGTTGTCTTTTAATACTCATTATTTTATTATGAAATGTGAATTATAAAATTATTTTAAAAACTTTCTCAACAACTTTGAAAAGTTTTATCGATTCTGATTTACCGTTTAAGAAATCATTGAGTAAACACACTTTCACAAATTAATAGAATAATATTGAATTTTATATACATAATCAGATTTTATATGATGAATGTTAACGAAATCACTGATTAAATATACGAAAGCATACTTAATTATCAGTCACAAGAGCGTCTCGAGGCAAATCCGAAGATGCGTCGATAACTTTCGCTCCAAACAAACGGAATGTCCTCGAGCGATACGAAAGCTTCGTAACGATTCTGTAATTTCATCGAGTTGTGCTTGAGCAGCCCTGCTTTCGACATTGATGAACCAATTTGTTATAACAAGTGTTCCCTCATATGCGCTGTCAGCTGCAGTACGCCATACAGTAATTAACCACTCAAGCTAATGATATCGTATGAGCTTTTACGCTCAGATTGCCACGAATAACCGACTATAGATATGTTGTACACCAACAATATGCTCGGGGAACGTATTGTTTTTGATCATAGTGAAAAAAACGCAACGAAATCGTTTTTATACATGGCGAAAAATGTAGTTATTTGTGTTCAATATGATGCAAGATTTTAGTGAAATATATTTTATTAAATTAAATTAAATTTTGACGAAAATAGATACATTTTCGAAACATCGTATGACACTTGAAACATAAACGATGTTCTCAAAGCTTCGAGCTCAACAGGCAAACGAACGTTCTTCGAAGGCTACTTTATACACAATCAACCATCCATGAGAGTATCTACTCAATTTTCGTATCGAATATCAAGAAGAAAGTGGAAAATGTGAATAGACCGATATGAAGGTTTTCCACAACCTATTGACCTCATTTTCATCGATTTTTTTTATATTCTGGCTATAACGGCAATAGATGTGTATTTAAGAGCGATAGTTTTTGACACAAAAATATCATCATTAAAATATTTAGATTAATTAATAATAGTTTTAAAAAATCGATACGAAAATATCAGTAGCATATGATCGATTTATGATTTTTTGAATACGAAATCGAATTAGAGTATTGTATTTAATTTAAGTGTGAATGGTTAAAAGGTTAATAGATTTACAAGCATTTTCAAATTTGTATCGAATTGTATAATATTGTGATAGAACATATTATGTATATTTATGATACATTGAATATGTGAATAACCAAATACATATATTTTCAGGATCATCCTTCCTGGAACCAAAATTCAATATCCATCACCGAATCCACCGTCTCACACTTAAATCGATTCTCATAATTCTTCGAAATTCCATATAATACACCGACATAAAATTTATGAGAATATTAAAACGACTTGATACGATAAAAAAATCCACCTAAACACTGATTACATTCGCCCACACATTTTCACAAAGTTCATACCCACCCACGCGAACTACCGACCGCCCACCCTATTTCATTCATTTCCACCCCCTTCTTTTAGCCCCATAAAGCATCTAGCCTAGGGGATGGTATACACATAACGCGTATATAATACACACTGTCACAATTTGCCATAGATGGCAATCATCGTTCTGACATCGGCGGTCATCCGACGAGGTCTGTGAGCAAATATTTGTCCATTAGCCGTGGCCGGGTTGAATCTGCTGGCATGTGGATGTTGCCAGTTCGCTTATAATTGGCCGGATTCATATTTGAATGGTGCTCGTTAGGATGTCGCTTTTGTTACGTGTTCAAAACGTGAAATTCTGAAAAATTCAAAGAAAAGTCGCCGAAGTTTCGTGGTTTGTTTGTTGAATTACCACTAGCATTTTTTTAGTGCCACATGTAATAAAAACAAGTAAATTTATAATGGTGAGAATAAAGTTTCTCACATGAAAATATATGCGGTTAAATTATACGCATATAAAATGAAAATGTATTTTCATTTTGTTTTTCTTTACATAGTTATGGTATAGAAAAAAGTTAGTGAGAATCACATCGAACAAACAAACAAATCAAAAATGAAACTTTAATGACTCTTGTTTGAAATTTTCAGGATTTCGCCGTCTAAGTAAATGTACTACCTAAAAGTAAGTATGCTCAAAGTTGAGAATCGTTCGTTAGAATAAGAATTAATTTATGAAGAACTAATTGGAAATTCAAAACGGTTTTCTACCGCACATCGTATGAATTACTATCCGTCGGGCCAAACGTCGAACTATTTATAGTCTCGAATATTAAGCACGTCTCGTGTTAGCAGAGAATTGCATAAATTTCAGTCGGTTGCATAAATTTTAGCGTCACATATGTGTGGAAGTCTTCTGGGTCCATTGTTGCACTTCAAGAACGGATAGGTTTCCAATGAAGTCCAATCTCCATAGCGTCGACGGTTTAAACTTGGCGCAAGCTGATCGCTGAAATTCATACTCGGTCTTAATTGGATCATTCCATTCGAACGTATAGCGGATCTAGTTATTAAATTCTATTACGTATGTGTGTATATTGTATTTGATCTGCGTTATGATCTATTAATCGAGTCGAATTTGATGTATGGGGATTACGCCTATTCGATTTTTGGTGGTTGTCGATGATGAATTGCGGTGTTGTACAAGGTGAGCTAGGGTTTGTGCAAATTGACCCACTTTCACTGTGTGTTTACATCAACGAATATTCTAAGTAATGCGCATACTAATTTTGCAATATCTCTCAAATCTGCCGAGACTAATGTTAAATACAGTTTTAATCCTATTAAGGGATTTCCACATTCGCCGATATGAAATTAGCTGACACTGAATAATTCGAAACCCGCATAGCTCACAATATTAGAGATAATCGACTTAGAATTTCCTACTAAAGCGAACGGATAAAATATTGAAGATTTTAATATGAGATGTAGAATTAAAACAGTATGTAATTATTTTGTTATGTGTACGATTTAAATACAATTATGTCAAGAGATCATTCAAAGAATAAGAAGTCTATGAAAATTTAATTCAACGAAAACCCAAATCGATACGAGAGCTCAGATATATCAGTGTTGTTTGCATAACGGCTTTAGCTGAAGGCTTAGCCGTAGATTACAGCGTGAAATACAAAAGCCAAACGTTTGTTTATATGCGGATAAAATTTGAGATTCGTCTCGAACTGAGAAACCGCGAAACCTCAACGTAAAATGGCTAATGCGAAACTTTCGAGCCTTCCACTAATAGAGTGTTTGTACGGCTTAGCTCGGCAGGCTTTGATGTGTTTCCTTATTGGGGCCGAGTTCGAGTGCGAAACTTATATTTTGATATATAGGGCAAATATTTAACAGTTGCCAACTCCGAAGTGCGTACGCGAACGCACGCACGTACGCACGCACGCACGCCGAACGTGTTTTAATTAGGGATATACATGAAAATTTCATTCGGAAAGTTTCGCAATGTGGAAAAAATAAAACTGCGCGAAAATTCGCACAAAAATTTCGGCTGTTAATTACATAAAAACATCCCTTTCCTCTGTGCGAAATTGCGGTCGTTAGAGATCGGGTGGTTGAGGGTGTAGTCAAGCGAGCGCTTCAACAACGGATATGATTTCGAAGGATGTTATTACCGGTAGATTATTATTATTATATTATATGATCCTTTTCTATGTTTAAACGATAATTGGATGATGTAAAGCGATTTCAATATTGATTCACACGCTTACGATGTATTATAATGAGAATGGAAACTTACGTGGTCGCCAACGTCCGGAGAGCAGACAGGGCACTGAAACAAGAAAATGAATCGTTATATATATATTTTTTAAATTGTATAAATAAAAATGAAAAAAAGTTTTGTTAGACATTTTTTTGAAAGCGATAAAAATATTATAATTAAAGCATTCGCAAAGGATTTTTCGCATTGAATATGAAAATATGCAAAATCGGTTCAAAAATATACACTAGTGTGACAGGGCGGGCTGAGGGTTAAGCGTGGCACTTGAACCCCGGCTACGCATGCATGAGTGAATTGGTTATTTTACGCGGCATAAAAGTGTAATAATCTAAGGCAGTGTTTTCCAAATGGCGGTCCGCGCGGACTTTATAGCGGGTTTATAAAGCTTACGGCGGATAAGCTCACTTCGAAGGCGGTAAAGAAAAACGTAAAATGAAAAATATGCAAAAAGGATGTAAAAAAAATATATGTATACTAACGGCAACAACAACAACAACGACAACTACGCGGAAAAAATTCATACTAACAAAATATTAATCCCGGAAAATCGTTATGTGTCGCGAAATGAAAAACGTTCGAGATTAAAAGCGAAGCGGTTCGTTTAGGGTTGACAACCTTTTACTGCACGATACATGGCATTGATATATTTTAATTCACGTATACTTGATTTTACTTCTATTTTAAATTAAATAATTTCCAATTCAAATTTAATATTTAAAAAATTGAACCAAACTTTTTCCGGATAGTTTTGATAATTGCACCTTACAATACTATAGTTAAACATTGAAATATTTAATATGAAATGAAAAATATGTATATTGAAAACACAATTCTATTGAAATGAATTATTATGAATGAATCAAACCGGCAAGACAATACACAAAAAATGTTCAAAAGCCAAAAGTTACCGATCCATCATACCCAGCAACAACCCAACACAACACAACCGGTAAATCGTCGCAATCGATAAAGCCAGCAACAAGTTCCAAAACACACACACACACGTAACACTTCCCGACGTCCATACGTACGTGAACGTGAACGTAAACGTAAAACCTAGCGCAAAGCTCGACCTTAATACCTGGCGGAAGAAGTTTGACGTTTTCCAATTATTCGGCGATTTATCGTCGCCGTTCGCCGATCCTGCCTCGGATTAATTAAAAGGGCGTGCGTTTAGCAGGGGTGTGCCCTAATGACTGCGCCGGGACTCCCGGGACTCCGATCCCGGGATCCCGTCTCCGAAGGCCTAATCCCGAGCCGGATTGATGCCGCGACAGTCGTCCCGGATTATATTTCTCGTTTTTAGGCCGATTGAATTGTCGCTCGAGGGGATGGAGTGTGTTTGAAAATTGACTGTGCGTTGATTGAGTCGTTGGAGGTTGTTTGTGCAGATTTTGGTAGAGCGAAATGAGATGGATGGGAGTGATACAGATTATATTTCGATGAACGCGAGTGCTTAGTCAATGTAAGATTTGATAACTGTAAATTATTGATTCAGAATATATTTTTAGTTCCGTACAAAAGCGTCTTTCTCGGTGTGTTGAGGCTTATTTCATCATATATCTATATTCGATGAGATAGGATTATCTGATTTATATTCCGTTGTGCTAGAATCTGTTGATTCGGGTTAAGCAAAGACGAGATCGATTTGTGCTATGTGGAGTGACAAGCAATTCGTGTAACGTGGTGGTAAATAATACGATCAATGCTACGCCTGTGTGGTAAATTAAGATGAAATACTTCAATATATGAGATATATCAGACATGAATAAATAAAACATATTAATAATCGATTCAAATTCATAATTTTGTTAGATTTTAATTGTATAGCACACATTAACAAGGAAAATGTGAATGTTGGTCCTCATTAATTTTGATAGATCTTGGAATAAATGTAACAGAATAACGTTTTATATGAAGTATTTTGACATATTTTCAAAAATATATAGGAAACATCATATATTTAGAATGAAATGTAGTAAATATTTAAAACTTTATTTTTCAATGTACAAATAAATATAATTTACGTCTAGCATAGTAACTTTGCAACTAATTGAGATTCTATCATTATTATTTTAGTCTAGGAATACTTTACACTATCAATTTCCGATGCAATTCGTTAGCGTATTTATAATGTAGATAAGTGCGTTCATATGATGCAACCAAACCAAAACAAAAATGAATATAAAAACATATCTGTTTCGTATAAAGGTCTATCCTCGTCTATTGGTATTGGTTTCAGTTAAGTCGCAGACGCGTGAACAAACAGTCCTCTCAACAACCTCAACCGACCCATCCTCACCGATATCCGAAGATCGAAACTTACCACAACAATCACAATCGCGTCTCCACAACCGCTTGACCCCGCAACGGCCGTAGATAGAGACCCGGCGAGAGAAAGAGCTCATCGGAGCGTGTTTAACTGCCGGCCATTAGTTAAATTAAATCCGCGGGGCACGTGAGTTATTAGCGGTGAACGGTCTCGCGTCTCTCGCTCTAATAACCTTAATTATGATGGTTGGCGCCCCCGGAGGTAATCCGGCCCCCCTTCGACTCCATCGCGGAATTAAAGGTATGGGTTGTATGGAGGCTGCTCGCGCGTGAAATGACGCCCGCGGGGCTCCAAGTGTTAGGTTGTTGTTGTTGTCGTGTCGGTGATTTCGGATCGGTTGGTGATTTTTGCGTGTCGGGGAGTTTCGGGCTGTTCTCGATGTCGGCGAGTTTCGGCTAAGGGGAGCCGGGGCTTTGGGCTTTGGGCTTCGGGAGAGTTCCGAAGGGTTGCGCTGCGGGTCGGGCTCGCGATAAGGGAGTTGATATTTACATTGATTCGAATATAATTAACGCTTTCGACGCTGTGATTTATCGTTTTTAGCGTCGGGGTCGTTTGGGGTTGTGTTTGATTATGATCGAATTAGTTGGTTTAATGTATAGATGAATGTGGAAATGTTTCATTTTTTTGGTGTGTGTTTGGAAGTTTTGTTCGTTTAGTGTGTTATGTAATGAAATAGGATTTAATATCCTTAGTTAATTTTGTTAGCGGATGTAGAAAGCGGCAATAAAACGGTTTAACACGCTTATTAACTTTTTCATTAGTTTTCCGAGCTAATCGCCTTTAAATCGCAAATGGTTAATGTGATTAAAACGAACAAATTCGAAACTGTTATATAAACACTGAATATCTACTCGTACATTAAATCAACTTGAAAATAAAAGCTTAATTTCAACCCAAAGTATGAAACAAAAACTAAACAGTAGAACGGTACAATAGGAAAATCTAACAATACAAACTTTTCGCACAATAAACGTAACACGCTATAGTAATTTTTTAATCATAATCCGACGAACTCGCCGCCTTTCACACAATGTAATAAAACACATAACATTAATGAAGAAAGTCAAGTTTCGGTCAATTCGTGCGATAAGCCCTAAATGTCGATTATATAGCACGAGCGGAAGGAAGTGCTATAATCAAGTTGAGCTTGTTGAATACGTAGATAAGTAAGCATTGCGTGACTCGGGTCCGTGGCGAACTCTAATCAACTATGAATACTTGCCCAGAAGTAATTCTCGTAAACGCAAAACACTCCGCGAACAAATCTTTGACGAAGGGGGATTTTTATTTTCGCGTGCGAAAACACCGTGGAAATTTCGGCCATCCGAAGGGAAACTTTTCAAATTAAGCGACCGAGACTTATTGAATTAAAAATTTGAACGTCGAAACTCGGGCGATTCGATCTGCGAGGAGTACGCCCATAATATTGAGTGCAATCGCGAAATTTCGCAATAATACACGGTCAGGCGATTCGAGAGTTTGGCGATAAAATATGCAATCATATTTAAATTTTTATTGCAAAAATAAAAGCACGCTTCGGCGGGTCCGAAAATAAATCCCGGGAAGCGATCTTATGATGTAGAAGAAAAGGAGTCTCCTTCTTCGAGGCTCTTTCTTTCTCTAAAGCGAGAGTGGAACGAGAGCGAATTACGCGATACCCCATAAAACCGGTGGATATGAAAATGTTAGGATTTTCCCCCTTTGAAGATCATAGAGAGGTTGGCTCATCTTTGAAGTCTTTTCGTTTCAAAGAAAAAATCGTTCGAGGAAAAAGTTTACATTTCACATTACGTTAATGACGTCTGAGTATTTTTTCTTCTGTGCAAACTCCTCAAACGCATGCGGTTAAAAATCTTGTACAATATGACCTCTTCACGCATTATAATTTACACACAGAAATGTATACATTCATGAAACATATTTTATTCATATTATTTGATTTTCAAATCAAAATTTTTGATTATATAACATATACTTCCATATCTTTTGAACGAGTTCAATATGAGAGTACACTTGTACGCACTTGGCACGTATCCTATCTAATAATCACCGAAGGGAAAAGATAATGAGTTTCTCTCGGAGACCGTCGAAGCCTCAATTTATCGCCTTCACACCACCATGTTATTATCGTCGAAATATTTTTCCCATAACGTATAAGTGAAGCGAACATCTCCCACTTTTTTACACGAAAAACTCGAATTAATACAAAATTTATATCAATCGACAAATTTACGAGAATAGAAAAAATATTTTACGACAACACAAAATCGATTAAACCCACGCATAACCTTTGACACTTCGCTCGAATTTCAAAGCCAAACATTCTCTCGAGCCGAATTCTTTCGACGAGCCGAGTTCTTCGCGTCCAGCAAACACCATACATCGAAGAAAGACGTCCCAGAAAGGTCTGGACCTTCGGAAAACCGTTTCTTCGGAGTAGTGGGCGTCGAAGGGGAACGCGCCCCGCGGCTCGCCTTGGCAAGGCTTTTACGCAACAAGCGTGTTTATGTTATGTTCCACTTGTTGAACGCGAGCTTTTATCGTCTCGACATTAGACATTTTCATTAAAGTGTCGCGTTCGAGAGCTTTCGGATAGGACCGGTACACTTTTGCGGTCGTGTTGCGTTCGGTTGTATCGAAATTAGAAAGTGCGTTCGTGTCGATTCGTATTCGAGGGTTGTTGGAATTAGCCGTTAATTCGACCTGTATTGTTTGGAATATTCGAAAATTTTCATTGTGAAGAGATTGCGGGTAGTATAGGCTTAAAATACCTATATAAATGTAAAGCATATCAAATAAAAGTTTTAGAAAAATATCTAGTTTCAATATTTTCGTAATGAATCTTGCTTATTTAGACAAAATTAATTGATTTTGAACCAATAAAGAAAGATATTATCACTTATCTTAAATAAACTTAAACTTAACTAACGTTTTTTTTTCTCATGAAGTTCGGTACAATGAGTTCGCAAACACTTTTTGACAGCTGTCAAATTCAACAGAAAAAAACTAAGCTAAAGTAAATTATAGTTAAGGTTAATAAAAAAATCAGGATTTAATAGCTTTCATACAAATTTAGTTAATTCTAAAAAAAGTTGTAAAATTATTCAAGAAAGAGATGTGAATAGTGTTTTGAATATATGTATAATATATCAGTTTGCCTCACTCATGTAATGTTCTCAAACGCAATTAAATAAACTGAAACACTTTTATAGGGGCATAAAATTTTATGGAAATATTTACACGAGCAGTAGATTATATAATGTTTTATCGAGAGAGTAAGCGATAAATTTGGGTCATTTTCGCGAAAACGTTGATTTCTATTAAAGCGATTTTTAATGTACGTATTAATCATTGCGAGACTTCACAGCGAGTGTTTTTCGTCGCAGCAGAAAGTCGGTCGAGATTGCGTTTTAAAATGTATACAGAATTATACGATTTTGTGAGGGTTCAAAAATTTATTCGCTACTCCGCGATAACGAGTTTTCTTCAGGCGTTTTTCAGGTACGACAGACAGCGCAGCACTATCGGCCACACTGGTTTTATTTAAAATTTATGCAATAAAAGTCTCCATTTATCATCGGATTGCAGAGTCTCCACATACATAAAATATGTAGGAGCCGAGAGAAAACGGAAAAACTGCGGAAAAGTCGGATACAAAAATAACAAACCAATAATCCCGCAAGATTCTCGGTAATAAATACTGTGAAATACGATCCCAGCTATTTTCTTTCAGATGAGACGGCGTTATATATTTTCATTCGTATTCTCTAGCTAGCGAGTGTTTATTATCTTCGAACGGGTATTTGTGAGAAAAAAGATTGATCGTTCGACTTTTCTGAGGAAAATATTAAAAAAGTTGTAATTACCAAAGAAAAATTATACAAATTAATAGCGCCCAAAGCGAAAAAAGCACTAATGTGCTCGACCTCGCTACACTTTTTTGAATAACATTAAAGGCGTGTTACCAAGCGCGTCAAACTTAGGTCACTTTCCTAGAAAAGTTGCAGAATTTTTAACCAAAAAAAAGATTCTTGTCAAAAACTTTCCGACCCCTATATGAACAAAGTACGCACGAGTGTGTAACACGCACAGAAAGAAGAATTCGAGAGTTGGCAAGAACACGGCAATGAAAGTGAGGCATAAGTTTTTTTTTATAAATGTAAAGGATTAGTCTTGTTCATTAGTCTACTGAGAAAAAAATGACCTTGAAAAATTAACGCCGAAGTAAAAACTGTTAATATTCAAAGCTTAATGGACGCAGCAGCAAAGTTTGAGGAGAAATCTCGCAGAAAACAAAGTACCTCCACTCCGATGGAAAAAAGGAAAGAAATAAACGCTAAGGAAGATAAATGATGCCACAGTGAGATTCGCTACTTCGGGTAAAAACCGAAAAATCGACCTCGGTGGCAATTATTAAAGACTCGTGTTCTTCGGCGAACCAAAACCGTTTCTCGTACTCGAGGAATCGAAATAAATACGTGCGCTGAAGCGAATCAATCGGCGTGTTCAGAAAATAAAAGAAAAACAAAAGAAAATTGGTATAGATGAACACTATTAACGATTTTTCCAAATACAAAGTATTGCACATCAGTATCGAAGCTTTAAACTAACAGACGTTTGAGATTAGAAAACGTGTTACATAAAACAATAAATCTACGTTTTTTTTATATGAACTAGTTTCGAAATATATTTTTTTACATTTTAACATGCTTTTTGCGGAGGAAAAAAAGCCTGAAAACCATTAATAGTTCAAAGCGAGTTTTATGAAATAACTGAGAATCCACAAATGGAATACATTGAAAAAAAAACTAGATATTGAAAAACAAATAAATATGAAAATTGAAAACATAAAATGATTTTCTTTTCAGTTTATTTTGGTTTGAAATTGTGTTCCATTGAAAAGTATTTATTAATTCAAATCTTCCATTTCAATATAAACATTTAAAAACAATATTGAACGATTTTAACATGCCATTATTTGAAATGTTCTAATTTGGTTTGCTCAAATTTCAAAAATATTCTACACTAAATGACGAACGAAAAAGCCAAGGGGCACAAGTGGCATTTTTGCTGAAATTGAGTTATACACAAGAATCGCTTCTATGCACGCTCATTTATTTGGTGGCAAAAGGATATAAACGAATTCGTAACGTGTGCCTCAATATATCATCAAATCACTCAAGCTCCTCCTAATACATGTAGGTACATGGTCAACTTTGAACGCGCTTTTCATCGAAATTACTTATACCCCTTGGCTTTATCAGTCGTCAATTAGAATCCAATCCACATACTAATAATTTCGAGAGTATCGAACGTATAAAATTTTATATTAACAAGTATATGGTTATCGAACAGCACATTTTTAATATCGACAATTAAGCAAACAAATTCAATCCGACTCGCGGAAAAAAAAATGAATTTCCCTCTAAATTGAGATCGAAACAGAAAATCCGAAGCGAGCAGAAGTGCGCGAAGGCTTCAAAGGGCCGCGTTCAAACAAATCGCTTCAAAGGGCGTGCTCCGGGGTGCAATAAGGACTCGAGCCGAACGCACTCGCGTCCACCGTGCACCGTCGCCTGCAAACGTTCGGCTGAAAAGCTGGAAAACCTTCGTACGCTTTTAACGACCCTCGTCAATTTCGCTTGTGTGCAGTGCTCGTGTGAACGATGCTAATCGTCGCTACGGCCGATTTATTGCACGACCTCAGGCCGCGCGGAAGGTCGGTCGTCGGGATTTTCAGTTTCTCAATTATTTTGGGTCGGTTTTATACTAGTGTGTGTGTGTGTGTGTGTGTTTGGTTCTGGTTTTTCGATTGCTTAATTGAGGATGATGGTAATTTCCTTTGGGTGTTTAAGAGGTTTTTAGATCGATTGGAGGTTTCGCAATTGCGGGTGATTTCCTTTGCGAAAAATTGCTGCCGCTCGAAGGAAATTGTAGATTGAAAAAATGAATTTTAGATTTTAGATGAAAATTGTGTCATTTAAATAGAATAGATGTGTCAAAGTATTATTTTTTATTGAAAATAGAATACTTTTTAGGTACTAACTGTGGAGCAGACTTTTGGCAAATTTGATTTAGCTTCACCTATTATAAAATGTAATTCAACCAAACCTATCCTGAAATGTAAACCTCCTAACTTAATCTACCATAAACCTAAAATGACCCATTGTCAATTACACTGTTGCACTATACAAGTAAATTTTTCCGATTAAAAAAAAATACCAATCAAGGAAAAATCAGAATTCGACGCACATAATGAAACCATCTTCATTCCGTGCACCTCGATTCCTTCAGACCGAAATTCGATGATCTAGATGGACAGAGCCTTTTCGGGGGACGACATCGACACGAGGCCCCCACGTGTTCCGATCCCCACTCTCCCCTAAAGCCTTCCATACACCGAGAGCAGAATCGAGAGCGATCTGCCGAATATAAAACGGGCATCGCTGTCACGGCCGGACAAGGGTCCCCGTCCGGAAAAAATGAGACCTTTCAACCCGGCTGACACCCGGAGAATAATAATGCGCGAGATAATGATAACGTATTGAGAGATATACACGCGGCCGCTTTCGAAAAACACGTCTGAATTATTAAAGGGCCGCAGGACATCCTTATTATTATTGTGCGCCTTTTGTTTGCATGAAAAGATTATTCGAGAGTCCCAACGGGAAGGCGCTGCGGAAAAGATCCGCCGGTTTTCTCTCTCACTGCGAGTTCGTAACAAGGAAAGCCGGAAAATGGTTGGCCCGAGGTGGTGGCTTCAACAACCGGAGCCACCAGAGAGAAACTTCATATTATACAAGAACACAATTCAGTTCGAAACGTGAGATGAAAATCGACACATTTAAATGGAATAAATGCGATCTACTTTCAGTTTTTATTAAAACTGTATATTTCTTATAAAATATTTTTCTTTTCTCATGAGTACCTACATATCTATCTATATTATTTAGCTGGAATCTAGTGCAGACGATTTTTGAGTTACTCTCTTTCAGATCTCCCCCGTGTTTAAAACAGATTTAATAAGAAATATATTAGACTCTTATTAAATCTACTTGGAAATTATTTGAATTTAAATAGCTCAAAAAGATGTTTGCTCTAAATTCATGGTATTTACGAAAATTAATGTTTGAATATTGGTACGATAGTAGACGGTAGCTTGGAGTAATTTAGATTACACTCACAATCAGATTTTAGGTTAAGTTCTTTCTTTTATAATATATTTTTTTGACGAGTTGTGTTAAATATTATGTCAAGTATTGTACCAAGAATTTACATTACAAATATCGAAAATTTTTAAACTAAAAATTTTAAAAATGTGCACACATTTATTTTCGACTGAACAAAATAATCTGTGATAAATCACAACGGACGTTTAACTAAATCTCTATAAAATAAATACGATTACAACGAAGCTTTCGTCTATTACGGAAGGCACGATAAGCGAACTTAAGTGGATTTCGAACGAATGAAAAAAAAAGGCGGCCGCAGCCATAAACAAGACACATCCGGGATATTCACTTTGCTCGATCCATTTCGCGACCGTTTGTCCTCAAGATATTTAGCCGGGGATCCCGATAAGACGATTTTACTATCGTCTATAAATAAAGCCCGTAGATTTAGCCGAAGAGAAAGCGGCCGAAGCCGTAGGCGGACCGAAAAGGACAAGGCTTCGAAATAAGGAGGAGAACGAGGCTTCTGGCCGTGGTGTAGGTCCGCACTCTCATCCTTCCGAGATCGACATAATAAAAAGAAAGTCGAATTATATCCCGCGATGGGTCGTAATCAGCGACGGAGCCGAAGATAACTTTCACCTGTGTAATGGCGAACCTATCGTGGCCATTACAACTAAATTGCCCTTCCCTTCTAGGGCGTAGGTGGTAGCTAATAAATAAACGAAGCAAATATGCGGGGGATATGGTCTTCTCGGAATTTTAGTTGGGATGCTTAAAAATTTATTGTGTAATTCCTTTTAACGAGAATTCGAGTATTGCGTACGCCGAGGGCGGGTTTTAAGTTCCGGAGATCGCGAACTTCGAAGAAATTATGTATGAGAGGGTATGTAATTGAATTGTAATCGGTTTTCGATCGAGTATAAAAATCGGAATGAAATAGTACGGATCGGCATGAAAAGTTAAAACGGTTCTGTAATAATGTTGATAGAAAATACAAATGGGTTTCAGACGAACCGAACGCGACTCAATAAATCAAATCAATAAATTTCAATGCGAAAACTTCAAGCCATCAATCTGAAACGTCAAAACGACAGAACTACAATTAGCAAAGAGCCCAGCGACAACTTTGGGAATCAACTGAATCAATATTCAGGAACATGAAACCATACAGACAGATATCTCTCCATATTCCAGATTCATATTTATTTTCAGACTCACATTTAAGCTATTAAAAGCACGTATTTTGATTTGTACATATTTTGAATTAAAACAGTATGGAGAATCGAATTTATTTCTTCTGAAAGTTTTATACATTTAATAAACGTTTATAAAATTGTCTTAAGTAGCATTCAGAGTCAAATATTAAGCGTATTTCTTTTCTTACGAAATAGTGACTTAAACGACTCGTCCGGTCGCATGACGTTTTGAGTTTCACTTTGTCATATAGCGGAAAAACTACCTCTAAAGCGCATTCACACGTCTCCAACCAAACCAAAACAGATAAAGACAGACCCATACACACCATAAAGCCATATCTTTTCTGTTACTTAGGTCTCTCTCTATCTATTTTCCTCGCTACCGGATTTGATTTCTTTCGCACGAACGCCGTCCAAAACGGACACACATGGCTTCCACCATGAATTCCACGTCGAGCCATCAGATTACACCCTCAGGTACACACACAGGGTACAAGTTGAGGCCTTGTCGACAAGGGGTGCGGCGGGTTGACGCGCCTCGGGGTACACGGGGTCGACACGTGTCGCGACCGGACCGCTCCGTCCGCACACTGTGTCCGATCAGGTCGATGTAATCGCCGAGTCGGATTCGTGTGTCCCCTCAAATGTATAATGGTGTGCCCCTTGGTGTTTATGGGAGGTTGTGTTTGGTTGGGAGTCGGTAATTGGTGGTTGTGTGTGTGTTAAGTGCTTGGACGGTCGAGATGTGGAGGTGGAAGGTGTTAGATGGAAAGGTGATGTGGGATAAAAATGGATTGTAGGTGGGTTTGTGGTTTGTTTGAGTTAAATATTTAAGAAAATTCGATTTTGAGTTGCTATGAAAGATGATTTACTTAATAAAAATGCAAAATTAAGGAATATGTGTAATAGTGCATTCATCGACTCAAAAGATTTAAAATATATTTCAATCGATAAATATTAGGAATCTCATGATTTTTTTTAGTATGACGATATTCTTGACAGATTTGGGGTTTTTATGGAAAATAGATTTTAAATAATTCCATTTTCATACTAATTCTAGATCACAGGTGAACGAAACCTATGGATGCGAACTGATTTTTTTCATAAACTGTAATACATTGATATTGAAGTTGAATGTGATCATAGCAATATTTTAGAATCATTATAAGTTAATTATTATCAACTTCAAATGTATTGAAATAAGGGTCCATTCGCCATAGAAAGCTGTGCATTGTCCTTTATTGAATTTTTATATTTTTTCAAAATTTTCAACAAAATCAGAAAATACGTTCATTGAAACTACATTGTATCGGCTATAACATTGCCAAAAAATGTGTATCTTTAAAAGTTCCCGAAAAGCTTTCATCGGATAGATTTTCGAAATAAATGTATTTCATATTTTTTATAAAGAGAAGTCAAAATTTTCAATATCTGAAAACACATAATTTCTCTCAACTACAAATTGTAAGACGAAATCCTAAAAATAGTATAATACGATATATTTAGAGGCGACTAGAGTCGAGAAAAATCAGTCGTATGCAAATTTCCGATAACGCCTAAAATACGCACAATTTACCAACATTATCCTCGAACAACACAACAAAGCCAACAACTTAATTTTGAAAATGCACCCGAACAACAACAACAACGCTATCGATCCTTTTGCTCCGCAGAGACACTCGCGCATAATAGAGCCTACGTGCGTAGCGGAGTCGTAACGGGCGCGTAATATTTTCGCCGTTGCAAATAACGGCCGCCCCATTGCAATAGAGTAGCGAATGATTTACGGCGCCATTCCGTTAAAATTGCCCGTCGCTAGTATAACGACCGGTGAAATTGCATTCATCAATTACGCGCCGAAACTACTGCCTACTGCCGGGATGGTGGTTCGGTTCAACTTTCAACGGTGGAGGATGTGCAAAATGACTCGGGATTCGGTGGGAATTTGGCGAAAGACTGTTCGGGGTGTCGCATTTGTGAGATTATGCGGTCGGTGGAGTCTTTTGGAGTGTAAGGGAGTCGGGGTGGCTGGTTCGGAGACGACTGGTTTCGAGTTTGTCGGAGAGTTGTGTTATTTAGAGGTTTTGGTTGGTGGTTGATGGTTATGAGTTTTTGTAATGTGCAATGTTTAGACTTCAGGTGTGTTAATGTGAAAATATGCTTGTTTTGCTTATGATATCGAAGGATACGTTCTATTGCTAATTAGTATCGTTTGTGGTCGTTTCGATGATATTTGTCACGAGAAATCTGTATCTATATTAAAAATATCAATGTACATTTGGGTAGAATAAAGTATTTTAGCTTTTATGTATCGAAGATAAAGTGACATGTCATATATGAAAAAAAGGGTATTATTTTACAAATACTCTTTTTGGAGAGACAAAATTTAGCAGTAGGGTCTAATAAATATGTGAAAATTGATTTTTTTTTCAAAATTAAGCTATTGATCGTTCAGAAAACATACACACACACACAAATACACGAAATTGGGCTATCATAATATTAAATTGTTAATGAGTCCTAACTCATCATACTTCGCGTATGACAAGAAACGATTCGTAGACCCATCGTCACTTAACATAATGACATCGATATTCAAAATCTAACAATAAGATTAGAAAAGCGTACAATTTCTCAAATATTACGTAAATAACATAAAAAAAATCACGACAGAGCAAAAGCGAACGATTTTTATAAAAAGCGACAAAAGCTCCCATAATAAAAACTGCATTTTATCATTTTTTCAGAGGTTACGATCCGGAAGCGCAAACAATCCATTGGAACGGCGTTCTTTAGCTGCAATAAGGAAGATGGTCTCGGTGTAAAGGTGCGCCGGCCCGTGTACGCAGTAAAGGAAAACGGCGGGAAATTCGAAAGTGTGCAATAAAAGCGCGTCGTTACAGCCTCCGGCTATAAAACGGCCATCGAGCCGAGGCTTGCACGTAGTGCGAAATTCTCCTCCGATACGAATCGGATCGTTCATGTGTCCACATTCATATGTGTTTACATATCTATTATTATGTCGTATGTGGGTTAGATTTCGTCACGTTAAAGTGATTTTTCATTTTTGATGCAAGTTTTCAAAAAAATAATCGTATTTCTGATTGTCAATATTGGAGCTATTGAATGATATTTGATTTTGATTTTAAAGCAACGAGAAATTTTTATTTATTTTAAATGTAGAATAAATCCTATGTAAAAGTTATATTCATTGAAAGTTCATTTTTTCTTTTTTTAGAGAAGTTACTTGCAGTGCAAAGCTGTTTCGAATTTAGAGTACGTGAAGTAACTTTAACGGAAAAATAAAAATGCAGTAGCGTGAAAAGCTCTCGTTGCTTGTACATATAACTTTATATCTTCACAATAAAAAATATAAAAATGACAAATTTGAATCGATTCAGTTATGTACGTGAAATTCATATTAATAAAAAAAATCATTCGGGGAAAATCACAAAAATACTGTAAATTTTCTGAAATAATAAATAAAATAAATCAAACACGAATCGAGAATCGTGTGTACCGTGATAAAAAAAAAATACACAATGTACGTGTATACGAGTTAGCGCAGTAAACGGAGTTATGTGACTCCCAGTACGTGTTTCCACTTTTACCTGATGACGCGGCAGGGTAGCTGAGGCTGTTGTGTGCAATGCGCCTTTTCCGAAGGTCTCGCATAAAAGACTCAGAATGGCTAAATAAAAGCAATGATACGACTCTTTATATTTTTAGGCTTCGCGCGTACTATGTATAGGATATCGGAAACGTAAATAAAGCGAGAAAAAACCGGGCGCGCTGTAAAGTGAGAGATCTATATTCGGATGAAACGGTGTTAAATTTTAAACCGAGTGTCGAAAATAGGTCGCGAACGGAAATATTTGAAGATCGTATTATATAATTTTATATTTGACGCCTAAAAAGAGAAAGGGATACAAGTGACATTTTTGTCGAAATTGAGTTATGCACAGGAATTGCTCATTTATTTGGTGGCGAAAGGATATAAGCGAATTCAGAACGTGTGCCGAGATATATCATCAAATCACTCGACCTTTACATGTCAACTTTGAACGCGCTTTTCTCGAAATCACTTGTATCCCTTGGTCTTTTAAGTCGTCATTTAGAATGTACGTTGCGAAAATGTGTGATTTCGTATAACGAGATTTATTTCGGTGTTCGGGAATTCAACCGACATCAAACGGCTGCTTTGACCCGGAAGATAAAAGGAAGTGTCCACTGTCGACGTCGAGTCCGCTTGCATATGCAAGAGGTGCAGTCGGAAGCTAAACCTCTGCAGCAAAAACAATTCGACTGGAGGACCATCAGAGAGACGGAAGACACGGAGATAGGAAGTATTAAATTGTAGCCGTCGAGAAGCAGCGTTTATTCAGAGAATTTACCACGCGGCGACATCGTTTAAGATCGCAATTATTTCGTGTCGCGATAACCGGTTGAAACGTTGCACTGGATGGATTCGATCTATTGTTTCGTATGGAGATTGCTGTAATGGAAGCGGTGTTGCGACATGCCAATTTTGAAACATTGTCGAGATATGAGGATGAAATTTGGCATCTCTTGTCGGTGAGGGTTGCGGGACAAACGAGGAGGCTTATGTGGCAACGACGTTATGCTCCATATAACCGCATCGTACATTTTCAAATGGCTTTTCATGTATGAAAATTTAAAGCGAATCCATAAAATATTATAGGAAAATCGATATGGAAATTTGATCGCTTGCGTAGTGAAGGCAATGGTTTATATTTTATTCTCGTAGGTGAAAAAATAATCAAATCTTTGATATTTTTAAATTGTGACTAAAAATATTACAGTAAATATGTGTTGATAAAAATAGCAATTTAATAAAAAAAATATTATACAACCAAAAATACCGTACATGTCGTCGATTTAAGTTATTCAAACACAATCAAATTTCTGATTACACGTAGAATACTGAAATGCTCCACCAAAGGCCAAACACACAAACGCTCGAAACTCCAAAACGAGAAACCCTTCAAATTACACAGAACCTGAAAAAAAATAACCCACCACCCGAAAAAAAAAATTCAAATAATCCGAATGAAGAAAAAGTCCAAGAAAATTCCCTCGAGAAAAAAATCCAGAGAGCACACAATAAGGCTAGGAGCACACTGCGGCGATGAAGCGCGCGAAATTGAAAACAAACATAAATCGATTGATAATACTGCGACTCAATTACAGCTAATAAATTTTTCACGTGCACTATTATACTGCTACTACGGAATTACATAAATGATCAGTTGAAGTATTGTTAGCGATGTTCAACGTTGGTATTTCAATTGTTCAATAGCAACATATCGATTTGGTATAATTGTCAACTTTAAAAAAATGAAGCAATTAGTTACTTTCTATCGATTGAAATACATGTGCTTAATATTATAGATCTGATTTTTAAATCTTGAGTATAATAGTTTAAATCTGGTGTCATGAAACACGAGTGATATTTTTTCATAAAATAATTCTTATCACTAATGACAGTTCCTTATAACTAAAGCATTCATCTTCTACAGTGAAAAAGTATGATTTGTATTTTGTAACACTTTCTCTAGCTAACTGGTGATTTCAAATATCCGACGAATATTCTACATAAAATGTAGAATATGAATCTAATGAATATGAATGTGTGAATGTGAATGAATGTGAATCTAAATTCACACATAATATTTTGTACATATTGATTCGTTCAAGCTAATGCGACTTCACGTGTTTCGCTAACACGACGAACTGGCTCAGTTAAACACCCTATCACTTTCCGGCGAACACTATAAACTTTCTTCAAAAGCCACAGAAAAAGTTTCAATCTAGTTCATTTCAAAAAAAAAAAAATCCAATTTCGTTCACACAGAGTGTGTTCTTAGCTCGAAAGCAATATTCGCGCGTGCGAATTGTTCGCAGCTCGGCCGCGAGTCTCGCCGCGTTTACGACCGACCATCACCGACTTCCTCCGCGATTTTGGCGCGTTTTTCTCGCAGAGGACTTCCGTTTGCATATTTAAAACTATTTGCCGCCCTCAAATCCCGCCCTTTTTCCCTCGCGGGCGTAATGGGAGCACGCGTGACCGTTTCGCCCCTCGCGCACCTGGGGCCCGCCCCCTAATTTACCACCCGTCCACCCCCCGGGGGCACCCAGGGGGGCACCTAGGGGGGCCAAACTTATTTTACAGACGGGACACCCCCGTAAATAAAATTAAAAAGTTGCCGGGTCCGGGTAAAGGTCGGATTTATGACGCGCTCGCGATATCTCGGCCGGATTTTCATTTGCATACGCTCGGATGAAATACGATGATCTTCGGATTGGTAATGAAAAAATAAATTTATTATACGGTTTCCGAATCGGAGTTTGATCCTTTTGAAGGTGTGTGTATGTATGTAAATTGTGCGAGTTTGTTTTGTGCGTTTGTTTGCGTTCGAGTCGATGTGAAGCTGTGTGCGGTTATTGGATATATTGGAGTATGCTTTGTTCATGAATTGTGTTGTATGCAAATTTAATTTAATTTATTATAAATTTCATTTTTTACGAAAAAGGGTTTAATGAAGATAAATAGCTTTATGATTGCTACAAAAAAAAAAAAACGATATGACAGTAAATATCAAATTGAATAAAATGAGAATTATGAACACTATGATGTTCAGTAAATTTGTTTTCGGATAAATGTGTGCAATATTCAATGTAGACGTACGTATGAATTTATTATGTTCGATAATTGGTGACGCGTTCGTAATGTCCGTCGTAAACGGCGGCAATAAGCGATATTGAATAATTTTCGTTTTGATGTTCGAAGACGTTCTTTCTGTAAATGGATGGAGCAATAAAAAGAATTTAATGGCGCGAAATCAAATCTTTCTGTAGGCGCTTTTGAAGAGGACGAATCCGTCGTGTTTTCGACACAATGGCCCGAAAAAATATCTTTTTGAGATTTTTTTAAGACGGGAATAAAACGCTTATGTATACATTTTTTTGTGTGTTATAATGCGAACAAAGTGCTCCGAAGGACGAGCTTTTGCAATTTGGCCGAATTGATTTTTTTTCCTCGCATAATAGAACGAATAAATAAATGCGTCGATTGGAAACCGCGACATAAATATCGGTTCGACGAAACAGATTAACATTTTCACAGCGTCGAAAGTGCTTCCGCGTTTCACATTATCAAAAAATAACATTTGTGTTTGCTTCCGACGTGCGCGTACAATATTTACGCTTTTGGTATAATGAAAAATATTTTCATTTTAGCGATTGCGAAAAATTCCCGTAAAAACACACAGAACAAAAGCCGATTAACGATATACGTATGTATGTATGCGCGAAAATGTAAAATATTATATAAAATAAAATATGTTTTAAAAAAAAAGTGAAAGAATACGTTCGCCCCGTATGATAATTTCGTGACATTTGAATAACACGAGACAATGAGCGTTTTTTGCATATTTATTTATTTTTTAATTCGTCCCGGTGACGCATATTTTACGCGTTATTAATTTGAAATGTGCAAAGGCGGATGTTGGAAAACAAACGGATTCGAAAAAAAAGCAAAGAATGGATAAAAAAATGTTTGTTCACATACCTTCCGCTGTATACAAATTCAATATTTGAAATTTTTCGATATAATATTTAAATTAAGGGAGAGTCTTCTTTGTTGTTTTTATCCCGCGGTTCATAAAATGTACGTGTTTTTAGATTTTTTTTATTAATATTCAATTGAAAATAAAAAATAAATAAACGTTTGTATTCTAAAGTAAAGATTTTTTAATAATAGTATAACTTGAGGGAACGAGAGTGTACGTAAATTGTTTATGTTTATGCTTGGGTTACGTTTATTTTTAATTCAAATTTCATAAACTGAAATCTTGATATTAATTCATTGATTATATAAACATGTTTGATTTCGACACGATCCATCAAACTAGAACGATTCCGCAAATTTAATTAAAGAAAACCATTATCGAACAAAAAACAGAGCCCGAAAATAAAAATAGGCGAAAAAAGACGAATTAATCAAATTCGTCAGACGAACAAGTGGCGAAAGAACGACGACCTATCGAGATCCTTTTTTTCAGTACTTAGGCGGGAAATTCGGTAAACAATCGCACCAGAGGCGGAGCGGGACCCAAAAAGGGGGAGACGGAGACGACGAGGATGAGGTTTAGCCGAAGATAGCTCAGCTCGAGCGGAGTGGAAGGTAAATTAAATAAATCAGGTGGCCACCTTCGGTGAGGGGCTGCCGAAGGTAATTCTCCAGCTTCGGCGTCTTGAGGGTGGTTGCTAATGGTGTGGGTGCGTCGCAGGAATCGGGTCAGGCAGATTGTTCGAATATTCCCTGTTTCCGTGACACTTATGTTAGATCGGGGAATATTCTATTCAGTTTCACAGAATCAATATTCTCGCGATGTAAATTCAGCCGAGAATATGGTTCGGTTTTAATGTGATGATGTGATTACGCCTCGTTGAAACGTTAATGTGGAGCGTTTTGAAACTCGCGCGATAGAACCGTTGATGGTGTGAAATATGCAAAATGTGGAATGTTCGGTATTGTGTTTGGAGTATCGTGTGATGTTTGAATTCAGAGAACGCTAATGAAAACTACTTGTGGCTTTCATATAGAGTGAGATGACAAGTGCATGTCGGATGCAGTCGCGTTTGATCTACATACTGTTGTGCAGATTAACGTGCAGCGTGCGTGCTGTTGATGGCTTTTGTTGAAATTTAAATATTCATTGCGTTGATTTTGGAGTGATTACACTTAATTATCGTATTTGAATATATGAAAAATATTGATATTTTCTTCGACTTGTTACATTTTCAGACGCGTCACAACTCTTGGGCTTCGTCGAGACCGAAGCGCGGAAAATCCCGCGCGAAATTCGAAATACAAAAGTGACATCAGGATTTCATCGAAGACCCTTATATAATATTACGTTGTGGAGGGAATATTCGAAAAATCGCGATTGGCGCGAACGGCAAAGGGAGTAGGGCGCTTTAACAATGCCGAATGCGTTTCGCCGGGATCTTGTCAACGTACTCATCTTTGCATATTTCATCGTCGAAGGCTTTCCGTTCTGTCGTTTGTCACTGTCATAATAATCACGCATTTGAAATTTTTTCCACGTCACCGTTAACGTTCCTATCTTTCTATCAGGGTTGCGGAGTTATTTAAAAAAAATGCGAATCCAATTTAAATTGTGGCACTAAGTGCGAGCATGACTTGAAATTTTCGATTAAATTATTAAAAAAAGTGATTATAATCATTGATTACATTATAGCTCGAAACAATTCGAACAACGTGCATGCTTTTTAAGAAAATTCTCCGAATATAGATTTCAGCACATTTCTAAGTCGATCAATTGAATTTCAATTCGTCGAAAATAAAGAAAAATGAGCGAACATCTACAGCCCTGCTTCCCACGTCGTTGATTTTATTTCGGTTTTTCGGTTGGCTCTTCCGCGAACGAATAAAACACCCGGCCTCTACGGCTACGCAGCAAACGCTTTTTTTCCTCTCCGTTTTGCCCGCTCCTCTTTATATTACTTATACATTATATATCGTATTGTATTTTGCTTTATTTTTTTTTCCCCGCCAGTGCTGTACTGCGTGTGTATTTTCTTTCGGGGAGCACGCATCCTTTCGATAAGCGCGCTCGTAATGGACGTGCGAGTCACTCGCTCGAAATTGAACAATATCTTTTTAAAAAGACGCTGCTGTGAGATTTTCCCGGAAAACTATTTTCGTTGAACGAGCCATATTTTGCGAATATTACGAACGCTCCATGTAGGGATTTGACATTATGAAAATTTTTCATACGAAGCCCCATTCGCATACGTGGTTGATTATTCAATTAAATACAATTTATTTTAACATATAAATACAGTATATTTTTCAAAAATCATATCGAAAATTAAGCTAAATTTTATATTACATTTGAGTTTCAATTATACAAGACTTTCAATATTAGTACGATATTTATTTTGATACATTTTATATAAGTTGGAAATGAATTCGTATTTTTGTGAGATACATAAAAATAAATCGATGCAAACTAAAGCGTCGAAGCAAACAAAAGCAGAAAGGTAGAAAAATATAAATTACAGAAACGATAGCTTCTCAAGCGCGAATCATTCGAAGGGCACAAAGACAATACAGATACAGTAGACGGGCGAACGACGAATTTACGTCCTAAGGTAAATCGGATTTAGATAAAGCTCGGCTTGAATTATTATTAACACAGATTGAGCAAATAAAAGAGTTCCTTTCCCTTCGGAAGCGGAGACCTCGTGCAAGAAGTGTTGCGACAAAATTTCGTCCAACTTTGTCGGCGGAAGATAAACGATTGCGCGCTCCACTTTTCTACCGGGCCGAACAATTAAATCGTTCGATGGAGGGACCTCTCTTTGTTTGAGCGTGTAGCTTTTGTTCGAGGCCAGATGAGAAATACACCTGGCATTATATTTTCTTTTGTGCGCCATCAAGACGGTAGGAAAATCAATACGAAATCCTGCGGTGGTAAACAAGTCGGAGGAAGAATTTATCACGCGCGCGAGCCTTTTTAGATAATGGAATTCGGTCCAAATAAATAGAGTTTTAATGACTGCATAATTTCTCTTGATGATATTCATCTATAGCAAAAATATTGTATGAATCATGTATTCAAATGAATGTGAGTTTGCGTTTGTATATTTTTAATTCGTTAGCGAAGCTCGTTAAAATCTATGCGATTTTTCGTTTTTTCAATCGGTTCGTTATCAACGTGAGCGTAATGGTGATATTTTAAATTTTATACGGTACCTGTCCGAAGGGACAAAGGTAAAAATTAATTCTCCGGCCGTTTTCAGTGCGAGTCTCGAGTCGGGAACGTTGTTACAGAGATTAATGACTTCTTGAAAATAAAATTTAGGTTCGGAGAAAAGTGGTCGTTGAATGCGGCAAGAAAAACTTTTTCTTCGAAAACCCTTTACCACAAAGCTGGTTTCGAGAAGGCTTTCTTGAAAATCACTCGTCTGTCAATTTCGTTACTGTGGAGCTGAGTTTAATCTATGAAAAATTGTTCTTCGCCGAACATAAACGCTAATAGATTAAAATAATAATACGAACGAGCAAATATCATGTTTCTTTTTCCCAGATTAAATATATTTTGTGAATGAATTCCACATATTGACGAACGGAACGAAATTAGATTGATTGAGAAACTCTTTCATTATCACGGAGTTTCGTAGTGTATTTTTTTCAGATCTCGAATAATACCGTTTTGTACGTGTAAAATAAATCTACAGCACAACGCTTCAGCCATTAGGAATATTATATAATGTAAAGGCCCGTTGCGAAACGGATGACTTATATTTTTTTCCTTTCTATGCTGAAGCGCAATTTGCTCACTGGGCAAAATAAAACTATGACCTATTACGAGGCCATTTTCTTTACGGGGGCTTTTGTATGCATTATTCATGATATATAGATGTATATTATAATTTATATTATGTATACTTATACGTAGGTACGTACGTATTGTGTGTAACGTAATAAGGGGGCGTTTGCAGAAAATCGTCGCGACAATAAATTCGGGACGATGATGATTGTGCTCCATTTTTCACGTCATAATTGCTCACTTAAAAGATTATTTCGCCCTATTCAGTTCACAATTTATCGCGACATCTTACAAGGGGTGGATTTTTCTTTAGGTGGCTAATAAACAGTTCTCATAGAGACTAGTGAAGAAATTTGAAATATGGATTTTTTCATTTGAAATATAAAATGTGAAAAAAATATCGTATTAACGATAAAATTCTAGAATAATAATGTAAATGTTAAAATCTGCCACGTTATCACAATGAAATTTTTCCTATTAGTAGTATGAAATTGCATCACAATAAATATGAACAACAAACGAGAAACAAATTCAAATTCACAACGTGTAAACTATGTCTATCTTTATATTCGATCTTTATATTTATGCTGCATTATAATTGAACGTTCTCTTATATAAAAATAAATAAAGACACGTACGAGATAAAATAAATATAGAAGACAATACGATGTGTACGTAGGCTGTGTGGAGGTGAAAAGTAGGTTTAGCAAGATTAAGCCGTTTTCTTTTACATAACTGCGTACGAGTAAAGAAAAGAAAGGAGAGGAAAAAAATGAAATGTAAGCAAAACGATCGACTCCTGCGAATGAAGAAAATTAATAAGTTTGCTCGTGTGAAAGGCAAAAAGGAAACGCATGAATAATCCCAATTTATCGTTCGAGCGAAGGAAATGTTACGAGGGAGCCGTTATTTTTCAGCTTTGTATTGTGCGATCCTCCATAATATTTTTTGCGACCTGAAATAACCTCTGTGTGTTCAAGAGCGACAGATTTTTTCTAGGGTTCAATTTCAGTATTATAAGACTTTTTTTAATGTGAAACTTTGGATCGGGGTTTACTTATCATTGACTTTTTTCGAGTATTATACAATGCACCAATTTGGAAATGTATAATGAAACGGTAAATAAAAATTTGTACAAATAATATGAAATCAACGATAAAAGTAGATTTACGAAAGATATGCTCATTGAAGGTTTTCAATAAAAATCTGTGAAAATTTCTAAAGAAATGAAAAATCATTCAAATGAAATGAAATTTAATGAAAGGTAAGATTAAAAGAAATATTTGTATAACCAGATAACCCGTAAACGTTCAATCATTTGAAAATCTCTTGAATATAATATGAAGTGAATTCCTAGAAAAAAAACGCTTTCGTCAAACTGTACCTTCACACTGGGGTATAAATGAATGCACATATATTTTTAATTAGAGATATTCATCTCGAAGCGAACGAAATCATGTTGTGTGAACATGTTACGTTTTACGATTGGGGCATAATTCAAAGTATTTGTCTGGAGGAGCGAGCTGAATACATGCAGCTTAATTTGTGCAACACGGCACGTTACGGAGATTTATTATGAACTGTATGCATCCGAGCGCGTTGCACTACAAACTATGCGACTATTATAAAGGGGCGCATGTGAATATACGTACAGCGTATACGGGACATGGAAAAATGGACGAGAAAATGCTCCCCGTTGCTACTGTGTACTTGATTCAATTTAATCTTATCGAGATAAGAAAGGCGAGCCTTTGTTACGGATGGTTATTCTGCGAGCTCGGGATTTAGTTACAGGGATTATTAAATAGTTTTTGTAAATGGAAAAAAATATATGCATTGTGGAATCCGCAATATTAATTTGCGGAAACTATCGGAGCGGAATTTAATTCGAACGAATTAGATTTGAAATTCAGATGGAATTACCTATTTGAATCCGCAATGTGTAAACCACTAGCTTATTATTAGGTCAATAACCGTATGTGATGCGGTCACTTGCATGGTAATTTCCCTATTAGCTTTACACGATTGAATCGTTGCGGTTATATTAGGTTGTCTAGGACACGATTTCACAACGCTGTCAAATATGTTCTTTAAACAATAACAATTTGTAGTAAAATTATATCAAACCTATTTTTTTATTAAAGACGAGCGAATGCGATTGAGAATTTGTGTGGACAAGAAACAACTCGTGAAGCTGATTTGACATAATGAATTTATATCTCATTAATGACTGTGAAATATCGTACGTAAGTGTATAAGTCTATATTCATCTTTCGACACTTATACGTATATCTATTTGACAATTCATTGATAGAGGTGTGAATTTAGAGTAGGGTGGAGCTTTAGGTTACGGGGGTAAATTGTTCCAAAATGAATAATTTTATAAAAGCACAACTTCAGGAATCATTTGAGTCTCTCTAGCGACAATGATTGAATGCCAAAGCACCTTCGGAACAACTCACCCCACAACTTCCAAACCAATCTCCCCCACTTATAAAAACTCAAAAATTAATACTCTCACATACCAATCAAGCCGCACGAAAACGAAAAACCATAAATCTCCCAGCTAAGAGAATTAAACTGCGGACCTACACGGAAGAGAAAGACGCACACCTTCTGCGACCGCACACATCGTCACGGGGGGGGTACAAACGAGGCGCCCCTAAAAGTGTAAGAGCGCCCCCATTGTCGCAGTCTTGCTGCGAATAAGGAGCCCTCGACCGCCGCAGGAAACTATGCGTAAGTCAGCGGTCTGCTGCTTAACGGCCGGCAATTTGTACGCGGCGCGGAAACGGTCCGGGTGACTTGTTACGCGGGTGCGTAATTACGTGTCCGACGTTAACATTCTTGGCTTCGGTCTTGTAACGAGTGGCGACGATTAATTCCGTCTTTATTCCGAGGCGCTCTTATTGTTTTTCTTGGGTTCGGTTGTCGTACGTTCGTTCGTGCGTCGAATGGGAGGGACGATTGAATGCGGTCGCCATTTTGAATATGACGATTTTGGAAGGTTTTTGAATTTTTTTCGAATATGTATGATATTTCTATAACATTGAGATATTTTTCGTGTAATATTATGAAAATTGAATCAAATTATGCAAATAAAAATGTTTTTTTTTTTTTTTTTTTCTCGACAGGCCCAGGGGCCCAATTCCACATCAATCAATATTCGCCATTATGGCAAAGACTACTCCGAAGAGTAAATTTGGCAAGACTACTCCGAAGAGTAAATTAGTGTACATAGATGTCACTAAAATCGTTCGAATTAATCGAACATATGAAAGGTGTAGGAGATATGATCATTTGCGGAGCCGTTTCGTAAAGCGTTAAATTAACACTTTTTTTTCGAATCAAATGAATCCAAACATTCGAAAGAAACGACCGTGTCTCCATATCAATTATTATCAATTAAGAAAAACGACATTTTGACACTCGCCAAGATAGGACTCGAACTCACGCATCCCAAGTATGCTGAATCGACACGGCATGCACAAACGCTTTATACCGCTGCGCTATCGGCTGGCTAAAATATTAAAATATGTTATTATAAATTTGTGTGAAAGTAATGTTTGATATTTTCGAGTTGACAACTTGATATATGGGCACATAGAAAACTTTACTGTAGCTAACAAAAGTGTCAAATGTGCTATGAAAGGATTAAATTTAATCAATTTAATGCATTTTTAGTTATGTAATTATTAAATGATAGTATGATTTCTATGTATGTATTTTTTAATAATCGACTGATAAAAATAGAAATTTAAAATTGAAAACGGTTTTGTAACTGGGATCAAAATATGATTGATGATCATACATCCGTCATAAGAGACAACCGTTTATGAAAAACTTACAAGTATTCACATAACGAATTATTATATTATGAAAACTGAATAATATTTATACACAATGGAAAAAATATTTTACTGCGAGACGTGATTTGGCAAACGATTTAATTTTTCCGTCAGTTTCCATTGAACTTTGCAGCAGATCGGAGTTCTGCGAATTTACGATTTCAAAAACTCCTTCGTGCAATTTATCATTCGTTTTCTTCACATAAATTATCCGAGGGGGTCGTGTGTAAAATTACGGATTCGCAACCGCAATGCATCACGGTATTGCTGACGTTGACGCGGGTTTAAGTTTTGAGCTTAGCTAAAAATTATCGAATACATGATATCCACTAACCACATTACGTTTATAATAATTAATAATTATATTTGAATTCAATGAAAAGTTTTGTAATTTATACTAAAATCATATTAAGTATGAATTTTAATGAGATTTTTGTACTTAAATTATTAACTATTTGATATATTCTAGCATGAATATTATTTTATGTTTAGTAATGTTTTCATTTAAAATGTATATGAAATGTGAAGACGTTCCAAAGTGGAAGAATCATATTTTTATTCGAAAAAATAAAAGCGGTTTATATTTTTTTTAATATGAAAACTTTTTAGGGCTTTTGTGTGATAACATCAAGCGACTCGAATCCAACACAGCGAAAAGTTTAAAATAATCAAAATTTATTGAAATTATAAGACGAAAATGTGCTCACATAAAAAAAGAGAAACACTAACGAATTAAAAACCGCAACTTTCCACAACGTCATAAAAACCAAACAAAAAAAAATAACATACCAATAAACCACACTCCCGCATAAAGAGATTGAACCATATGCAAAAACGTCAATCGAAGAAGAAACTCCAGACACAAAACACAATTGTGCGACAATAGAACACACGCACACCTCTCCTCACCGCCTCGACATAATATAATATTTCACGGCGTTATTTGCAGACAATCCGGCGAATAATGAAATTGGCGCCATATCGGACCCCCGATTCCGACCTTCGACTTCCCCACGCCCACTCCTCGTGGGCTGGTGCTCCTCGGTCCAAAAGGCGCTCCTCGGAGCCTCGGAGCAAATTGGCTCCGGCATAATTTAAGCCGGGTCTGATGCCGTAACGACTCCTCGGGTTCAAACGGCGCGCGAGAACTGGAGCGGAAAAATATGTTAGCGTCCATTTCGTCTCGCACGATGGAAGTTTCGCAGAGGGAAATTGTTAAGTGGAAAACTGGCGAGAGACGCGTGTGCACTTTTGCAGCACGTATTGTGCTTTGCTTGTGCTCGTGCTTGTGCTTGTGCTTGTGGTGCAAGAAGTCGATGTTGAAGTTCGCGCGCTTTTTGATACGGCACGGCCATTGTTGGGCTCGAGATCCCCCTTTTTGCGGCCGGTGTATTGTTCTGGGTGAGTAATGATATGCTCTGGGTGTAGTGTGGAATTTGATGAATGTATGATGTGTTTATTTATAATTTGATATCGATAAGGTGAATCTGATGAGAAGAATATTTGAACCTCTGTCGATGAATTTTATGAAACATGATAGTAATTTAGTGCAAAAATGAATGGAAAGTAATGGCAAAGAAGGATAATGCAACTCTCATGAATATCATAATATTACACGTTGGACAAATCATGTTTTATTTTGTCGTCCAAAATATTAGTATTAAGACGATAAGGAGTGTTAAATTTGTTTCAAATTGAGTAATGTAGTCAACGTATTCGAGATTGCTTTATTTTAATAAAACCCTATAATGTTACATATATCCAATTACTTTACCAAATAAATATATATTACTTAACTTTCACTTGGGATAGCTGAAAAATTATCGATTACATTTTCGTTATTTATCATTAGTTTAAATATATGAATCTATAAGTACACTTTATTTGTATCAAGTTTTAAAAAAAATCGATGATGAGGTCAAATTTTATTATTGTAAGTGGTTTATCTCATTGAAATACAAAATTTAATTAAGTATTTAATATAAATAAATAGTATTTTTTGAATAAACACATAAATATCCCGGTTTGATTTATCGCCGATTGTATATCATAATTTGTTTTAATATTCAACGGAAACGTGTCAAGAACGAACAATTTTCTGAAATTGTAGGCGATTTAGCGACCTCGCCGCCCCATGTTGCTTTATTACGTATAAAAGTAATCTCGATAATCCGCAGCGGTTTATTAGCAGCGGGCACAAATTACATCTCATAAAACGAGCGCCGTAGTATTCTTCACTCGTAAATTTTCGATCATGTCATAATGGGGCCCGATGCAAATCGAATACTGCCAAAAACTAAGCGCACGAAATAAACAGGCTCGTAGCAAAAATCAAATGACTCCGATGGGAGAACGCGATAGCGGTAAAACGTTTCCTTAATATTACGTGTATGTGCGGTGTGCTAGTTAAGTAACAGGATTAGACGCCTTCGGGGAGAGTTACGTTCCATTGAATAGATGTCTAAATGTCTTCGTCTGCGAACGAGCTTTCGCTACTACATATTTAGTTAAGCTTTGATGTTTGCTCTAATTAGTTTTCGATATATAAAATTGAACTAAAATTATTTTTTTTAACACAAAATGAATAGATATCGTACATTGATCGAATAGTAGGATATTTCGTCGAAATTGAATCGTAACAATAGTCCCGGTATTTAAGAGACGTACCATATATTATGTAGCAGCACATGAACGTGCGCCTATGTAAAAGTCGTAAAAGTAAACGTAGTGTAAGCAATTCAGACAAAAATGCTTGAGAAATGGGATTGATAAAGGGATTGCGTAAACGGCATACGAAAAGCGGAACAGTCCCCCGAGAGGCAAACATCATTTTTTCACTATTTAACGATCTATTACGCGACGTTCCTCTCGATTTACATCGCGAACAGTCCTATCCCGCTCACAATGTCGCCTTTCATATTTTATTATATCTGTTTTTGAGATGTTATTGTGTAATGTACGAGGGGGAGAATACGCCCGCCATGCGTACGTATAATGTGTAACGTGAAAGTGACAAGGTCTTACATTTCGAGAAGGAAATTATTGAATTATTCTATTAGCGAATAAAATTTTGTTGATCAATTCGAAAATTTTCATAAGAAAATCGAAAATAGTTTAACACTCCCACAATACAATAGACATGTACGAAAAGGGTACAATGATCCGATCTCTTTCATAAGCACACATAAAACTCACGAACCGAAAATATCAATATTATTATACCATCGTAATAACATTACATCCAGTACATTCGAACGGGAGCACGTTTTGCATACGCTCCGAGCGAAAACGCAAACGGCGTCGAATCGAAATTTTCCCGAAAAGAAGCACACCCTTCGCACGACAATAAAAATAACAGTGATGCAGAAGAAACCGGAAGAAAGGGCAGATGACACCATCACATCCCCGAGAGTGTCGTATATGTATTATAGGTATTTTGGTCTTTCCGAAGCTACTGACGATGGTTTTCGCGTTTCCAAATTCCGATACTAGGTGATTCAAAAATAATGCACACTTATAGTTTAGTTCGATGGATATTTATATCGATATCGATAAAGATATTGTGGAGTATTGTTGGTAAAGTATCCTAAATGATAAAGGTATGAATGTGTTTAAAAGAAATATTGAAAAGGATGATAGGTTATTATCTATGGTGAGTGGAACTTACTTTGTATACATGTGAATTTGTTTATAATTAACTCAATATGATAATAAAATATTGCTCACATTCAATCCTGAAATCAATGTACGTATATCGATTGAGATATATTTGAAATTTGTCTAGTAGAAGAATTCCTTATTACCATCCTCTTATACCGCATAGATTCGGTAATCACGATTCAGTTCGAAAACTATTCGTTTTGTGGTCGACATATTTTCATTTTTGTTAATTTTTAGGTGATTATAATAATCTTTATTTTGAAACAAGTATCTATACCTAGTAGAAAAAAAAAATAGGATTCGGTTAACAGAATTTTCATTTTCGATCGATTGGCATACAATGTGATGTAGTTTTTCCAGAGTTATCTGAAAATTTTCCTTTTTTTTTGGTAAGATTTATACTAAAAACATACAGAATATGATTTTTTATAATTTTTAAAACGTGCAATAAGCACTAAAAGATCATTCCTTGAATTACTTTGTAGCAACTTTTTCTTTATCTAATGAATCGAAATACAATCGAATATCGAATTTGAGTCACAAAATAGCGTTGTTTGGAAATTGTGCGCCATCAGAACTCGCTTGGGGACATCCTATGCAATATAATACACACTTGACCGATCCGAAGAAATGTAGCGAGGCCTGTATGACCGAGCGCCCTTTCCTCGACACAATAAAACCCTCACTATTCAAATGGGTAGCCGATACCGAGAATGGGGCCGATTCGGGCCGTAAACTGCAAGCGATTGGCCCTTTATTCTTTATACGTGTGTGCGGATCGAATAAAATCGTATGTGTTTTCATTCGTCGCGTCTGCCGAGCGGAAGAGTGCTGATTGTTTCGCGAAAACGGGTCGATGGTGTTTGGGATGAGCGATCGATTCCGACTCCCTTCCTTGGATATGTGGAGAATTTTGATTTTGATTTTGCTCTCGATGCGGTGTAATCTATTGTAGGATGTGGCGGTTTGGTGCTGGTGTATGCTCGTTCGATTATAAAGGGTTAATTGTGGCGAGTTCGCATCACAATGGTTGGTAATTGGGATGCGATATTGGTGGTTTGTACTCGGAAGATCTTGTATGTATATAATTCTATTGGAATATTTGGGTGAAAATAAATTTGTGTTCGCGCCGATGAAAAAATATCTCAATCATAGCGAAACGCATATTATCTTAATTCACGGCGTCTCTGAAAGATTTATCAGCTAGCGTTTCTTTGGCGTTGTTTGTGACTTGCGAGACGCCAGAAAAATATATATCTTTCGCAACAGTAGAAAAAATGTATATGGAGGAAAAAAAGAAGTAGCTTCGGCCGTGGCTCGAGCAACGTAAACATATTTATCAAAATGAGATTGAAAGCTGTTAAGAAAGTTCAAATGTGCGTGTAAGTATGGACCTTTTAGCGAAAGTTTATCGTTTGCGAACACTCAATAGCGTGCGCTCGCGAAAATTTAATAGAGACTGGATTTATTATATCCAGGAATAACAATACGAGTGTTTATTTATTCAAATGCAGAACAACAATGACGTCGCGTTTATATCGCGATGGAAAACTGTAAGATAAACACGCGATTGTTCGGACGGATGGGCAAAGACAGCTATCGGTGTCGATGCCTTATTGTGCTCGCGAAATAATAGCCGAATTGATAATATTTTATGGAAAAATTCTCCCCGAGCCAGAATATCGTCTGGGAAATTTGGCATACATTCTGCGATGTGCGTGCGAAATTATATTTGAGGCTTTGCATTGCCGGGTTGACGCCGTTGCGAGCATAATTTATTATGTATTCAAATCGAGAGGAAGTAACCGGAGCAGTGGTGTCAAAACGAATGAACTCAAATATTTCCACCTTGCAAAGCACCGCGAATATTTCAAAGTCTCCGAATACACTTTTCACAATGAGAAAATAAATTTTACATGATGCAGCAATTGAATTTAGCTGGATATTTTCGAAAACAGTATGTGCTTTCTAAATCGAATTTAAATAGAAAAAAGTCATAAATACACTATTCGTATGAAATGTACACTTCATAAAAAGTAATAATATTTTTATTTAATATGAAATTATAATACAAAAATACATAATTAGTAAGTATATAGGTACACGTATGTGTCCAGAAGCATTGTAGCGTAATTCAAATGTATTATTCAAACTATGAGATTAAACACAGCGCGATATCAAACATCGGATTCGCATCAAAAATTCAACACATCCCAACAAACTAATCAACTCAATCTTCACACGCGCGAACAAAAGACACTCAAAACGCACAATTCCAAGAATCGAGAAGCGCGCATATTTCAGCAATAGATCAAACGTACGTGGCTTTCCACCGCTTCGACTATATCCATCCACCGCTCCAATGCGGTTTCTCAGATATAAGACAGTATATCATACATATACAATATTATACGGCGAAGTGTTCGAGCACATCTGTCGTGCATTGGCGCGTGATGGAAACGTCGCTATCATATTTAGATATAATCCGGGAAATCACTCCGCAGTCCGCAACGGGGTCCCGAGAAAAACTCGGAAAATGCCCGGGCCCCGCCGAGGGTAGTTTTCCGCATGATGAATGGTAACGACCCGTCGTCTCGTGCCTGGGTCCACCCTCGAAGCCCACCGGGAAGAAGGCCCACCCTCGAGGAGTGGTGGTGGTGGTGGTGGTGGTGGTGGGTGCTCACAAAAGGTTCCGCGGGACGGATGGGAGCGTAGGCGGAGGTGCTTCAACGGTTCTGTTGCGTTTGTGGTTTTTTATTTTATTTCATTTATTTTTTTATCATTTCGAGAAGAAATGGAGGCTTTTAATGCGGATCGGTACGGTCGTGTGTGAAATGGATATTTTCTAAAAATATCCGTATATTTTTTTAACGATTTAATGATTCGGGGTCAATTTAGTGTAAGTGCGGATCAGGTTTCTCATAAATTTACTATTCATAATCTTTCGTGCTCTCATTTTTTTATCTATTTATTCTCTATTGATTTCATTACATATAGTGATCACAAATATGATAACGTAAATGAAAGAGAGAAAGAGAGAGTATGATAAATTAAGGATGAGAAATGTAGTTAGTCATCTAGCTTCGAACTGTCAAAAGAACCAGACATACTACAGTAGGTACTTATAATACATCCGTATGTGTTTCGCAAATTTTAAACAATTTTTAGTTGAAGGACTGACTATACAATTTTGTATAAATAAGTGCACTTACTTCAACCGATTCTATGATTATAATATGAACCTATCATTAATCAATGTAATTTTAGGGAAGGGAATTCAGGTCGCATCCGGAATTTCACATGCCGAACTATCAAACGAGAGACCGAAGCACGCTCGAGTTAACTTTCAATTTTCAAAGCACAAAACAAACAATGACCGAACGTATTCGTGAAGCGAGCTCGGTTCGACATTGTATATGAAAGGAGCACGGAAACACTTGTTATACGTAGGACAAGTACACCGTTTCGTTCGCTAGGTCGGCATTTAATTACCCGACTATTATGCATTCGAGAGTGTGGCCAAAAGCGACTGGAATCGCAGAACAGACAAACATTTCTATAATAACACTCGCATACACACACGCGATACGAATTGTTATATTGTCGGCGACCGCATGGATTTCGGTAGTGAGGGCGAATTCCCGCGAGGAATATTCGCTTTGCATGATCTCGTATGCATACGTTAATGTACCTACCGCTACACTTACGCGGCCGTGAAACTTTGAATAATTCCGTTTATTATTTAATTATATTGTAATTTGTACGGTTTAAAATGTCAGTTTTGCGAAAATAACGCTGGATTACGCGCAAGCGAGTTGGGAAATTGTTAACGGAATAATGTTTTGTTAATTACCTTGTTGATTCGATTGCTTGTAAAATTTATGACTTGAATTGTGTGATTTTTCAATTTGATCAATAATAAAATAAATTTTGAAATATGTGGGTCATATTTTAAGAGAGAAAATATCGCATCCTCATATATCACTTGAAACGTTGACGCTCGGTGCAGAAAGTCATGCAATATTCAATTTTCTACACACACAAAAGAAAATATATCACATTTATAATGAAAACAGAGAGAATAAACACCCCTCAAAATATTCGATAATCTGATATCTACAATCACAATCCACTAACTAAAATCAACACCAACCGACGCGGCACTCTCCAAATTAACCTCAACACCGACCCATCCTCTCAAATAAATGACGATCAAAAAGGCCAAGGAGAACAAGTGACATTTTTTCCAAAATTGAGTTAAGCACAGGAATCGCTTCTATGCATATTCATTTATTTAGTAGCAAAATGATATAAACGAATTCGGAACGTGTGCCTCAATATATCATCAAATCACTCGACCTCCCCCTAATACATGTTTAACTTTGAGCGCGCTTTTCTCGAAATCACTTGTACCCCTTGGCCTTTTCAGTCATCATATACATTCTGACGTATGTTTCAGCACACATACGCACACAAACAAAAGAAGATCCATTCGGCAGCGATCGGCAAACAATCGACCGAATCCCGGAGCCCGGAGCCCGGGGGTCGCGAGGAGACTCGTTCCGCGGGGGCCACAATTCAATTTCGGATATGATCTCGCCGGTCTGGCTGTGGTCTGGTCTGGTCTGAACAATTTGTCCGACCAGGGGGTGGTTGGGACGTGACCCGAATCCAGGATTCGAGGCGAACAGTCAGGATTGACGCGCGAATCCGAAGAGCGTCGCTAATCGCGAAGACGGACGCGACAAGTCGCCACGCCGATGTTTGTCGGGTGGAAAATTCGGGAAATTCTGTCTTTTTGGTTCTATGTGAAGAATCTAGAAGTTAAAAGTTATAAATAAGGCGATTTATTCATAAAGTGATTTAAGTGATAAATATCGAAGAAAAAAAAACATTTTTTGTTAAAAATACATACATTTACGTTAGTGAAATTACGTCTTATTGCTGAAAAACATCGTAGAATGAACAAAGTGCACGGGAAAAACCTTATGATTGATAATCGTAAAATAAAGCAGCGTAAAAAATGAAAAAAAGTAGTTAAAATGTTGATAATGAACGTAAAATAGCGCATATGGGTACATAACGCTCGAGAAGTTTCGCGCGTCCGCCATACAAATTTCGCTATCTTTAAAGGCTGATATCTCCTTTCCTACATCCCCCACGATGATATGCCGATAGTAAAAGTTATTGCTTATTTAAAGTTCTTTCATTTGATACCAATATCATTAGTGGCCGCTCATGGGCCAAAATAAACATCGTCCTTTACTAATCAACTCTCATTTTTTTTTTATTATTTTAATAGATATTCAAATTGAATATGGTTTTCTCAAAATTTTGTCGTGTGATTTTATACTTCTTGACTTCTAGAGTCCTCATATGCTCTGTGCTTTAGTTTTTGGTGCATTGTTGATACGGGAGAATGTAGAGTGAGATGAGAGTAGTTATGTATTCGCTCAGCATTCAATTCGAGTTGGTCAATGTTATCTAAGTGGAAAGTTCCACGGCGAGTTTATTATATGTAAATACGATTTATTAAATTAACGTTTTCAGCAATAATTGAATATAATTCAATACACGAGTATAAATTTAATGATTTTTTGATCCGATTAAGTTCTTAGTTGTCGATTGTGGTGGATAAAGTTGTTGGGGATACTAAAGTGACGCATTATGCGGGCACAACCACTGGTGATTGTTAGCATCCAACATGAAAGAGCTATAGATAGATGTCTATATGAGACAAGCCGTCGACAACTAATGATAAAGGATACCGTGTACGCCCACGTATAACATCATACTGTATATCGAGTTATCAAAGGGATTTCCCTCGTCTAATCAAACGCAGAAAGCGCAAAGCACAACTTTGACTATACTCGAACGCATTAACGTTACTTTTTTTTAATAAACGACCGGCAGACAATAATAATAAACGCACCCTTGAGAGACGAAGAGTGAAAAGTGTGGTCTTTCCGCTCAAACTACGTCCATCGGAAGTTTTCTTTTACGTACTCGAAAGAAAAAAAAAGTCCAAAAGTTGTCTCTCCGAGTCGATGCGAACTGTTGTCGTGTTATTTCGACACTTTTGCTAAAAAATAAAATTCGAAAAGAATATATATTTTATACCAATCTAGCTAAAGTAATAGTATATGGAATCGAAAATCTGATTGCGTATTAGAAAATTTCCTTTATTATCGCCTTGTCTTCGGCTGCTGTTGTTAAATTAATAAGCAGCTTTTCGGTTGTTCCCGCACTCACCTCTTGTATCGAAGACTATCGGATTTATTCTTAAGACCCTCATTTATCTGCAGAGATTTACTTTTTTCAAATCCGACTTTACCGGCATCGACAAAAGAGCTTTATCTCTGAATGTTTAATGGATTTCCTCTCGTGAAAAAGCGTTTGATTTCAATTTAAATCCGCGCTTAATTGAAATAAGAAACGCCTAACAAATTGAATAATGCGAAAAACTCAATTATGATAATTATAATTTTCACGATTCAGATTCAGAGTTTCTTTACGTAATATAGTTGATTATATACGTTATTTCACCAACGTCTGCGAGTTCTAAGTGAACTCGGACGGTGTCGAACAGTGGAAAATAAATCGAATTTACTATTGTACAAAACTAGTCATGCTTAGATATAGGTTTTCCGTGAGAAGCTCTACAGTTTGTAACGAATTTGTCTTAAACTTGTCGAAAAGAACCATTTCACAAACTTCACAAATGGATAGAACACAGTATATGCCTTACTCACATTAATGTTTAAAATATGTTAATCAAGATCATTTACATTTTAAACGCAACCGATAACACGTTTTTGAATAAACTTTATCTTGCTAACTTTATATTAGACATTATATAATTTAATGATATTTTAATGTTTTTAAAACCTTGGCAAAATCTTTACACGAGAATAACAACATAGGCATAATTAGAGAACAGGCTTATTTTTCGAAGCTAATACGCGATCGACGTTCACTAAGCGATTATCGCAAACAGCTCATGCGCCATTACACTATCAATAACCAACCATTAAGCAGCGATCAAGCTATCGCACATGAATTAATATCGAAACAATGTTTATACACGGCGTTAG
The DNA here is from genome assembly GCA_024721215.1 of Cheumatopsyche charites. Lineage (NCBI taxonomy): Eukaryota > Metazoa > Arthropoda > Insecta > Trichoptera > Hydropsychidae > Cheumatopsyche > Cheumatopsyche charites. Next base: position 6,589,383 of record CM045576.1, on the reverse strand, counting down.
CGCAAATTTACCGCAATCCTTCTGTTAGGAATATTGAGATCAGCACTGGCAAATTCATTCGGATCACGTTCCCGCCATTGAATCTGCACACGCCCACATTTTAAACGGAGAATGGCTCGTTTGGATGCTGAAATCTCTATTTGGAGAAATCCACTTTCATCAATAACCGTGCGTTCCTATTGTTTAACGTTGCGTCAGATCGTTAGTGATTCGGATTGTCGGTTGTTAATGAGCTGCGTTTGTTCAATGAGACTAACGCCGGTTTGAGAATATGAGGCTTACACGGTCAAAATATAATAATGGAATTGAAAACTAGTTATGAACAGTGATTTGATAAGATAGTTGATATTTTTATTCACTAATTAATGTCATATCTTCAAAGCGCTTTCGACCCACTTTGGAAACTCTAGTTTTCGCATCGCGCTCGCTTATAGACTGCATTAAGAGTGTTATGATTTACTTGTGGAGGAAATTTGTATGCTATCCTGCAGAAAGTCATCAGCGGGTATCTCGAGCGCATTCGTTACTAGTCCCTTTTTCCAACATCCCTTCGCGGTCCGTCGAATAAATCCCCCTTTATTCGCGGGTAAGTGAAATAAATTCTCGCCGGGTTAAATTCACCCCCGAGTGTTTTACGTGAGCTCTTAATATGGAGATTCGTTTAGACCGGCGTTACGGAATTACCGAGCATTAACATATTTTTTTTCACCGCCGGCTCGCTGCAGTTGTGTTTTTTCCGCGTTTATAATCCACCCTCTGCCTCCCCCCGCGGGACGTTACTTAATTATAAATTAGCGAAAAAAAGTGGATGAGGCCCCAGAAAATGGTGGATTTTTTTTTCCCGGCAGTGCCTTTTACGCTCGGGTCTGTTTACGCGAACGGGTTCTTTCTTCATTATCGTTTCCGCAGAAAGAACGGAAAAAAAAAGGAAAATTTTCCAGATTGAATCAATTTGTTTTATCACTGACCCGTAGTTAATTCTGTGGCACAAATTAAACAGTCGATGCAATTAAATGATAAGTATTTCAAATTAAGATATTTTCGGGGTGAAAAGAACATTTTAATTGTGTTTATAAAAATTTTAAGAAAAAAAATATATGTGCCTTATATCATTTATTTCCGTCAAAATTGTAATAATGATTTTATTATTCAAAAATTTGCTAGAATTGAAAAAAATATTTCAGCATGATATATTTTGTTTTCAACATCATTCTTAACGTAATCAAAAGTGCACATAATAAAATATCTTGATAAGAAAAAATTAATCCTACAGTCATAATATAGAGTAAAAATCACAAAAATCATCAAACTCACAAATCATAGAGATTTCTAAAACATAAAATTTCACAAGATCCATACAACAAATCACAATTTCATATTCAACCATATTTGCACACATGTCACATCTCATGCAACGCCGAAACCCCATCACACCGCACTAAATTATTAACAACCAATACGGCGCACATCCTAAATTATTAAACCCAATAATAACCTCAAATAAAAACGCAATATTAAGCACACAATTCCCGGCAAGTATAATATACAATATAAAGCCCCGAACACAAAGCTTTGCGCCTATGCGTCACTCGCAACGCCGCGGGCGAAAGTAAAGGGGCCCGGATATGAGCCGACAATCTCTCGTTGACCGGTCTTTAATTTGGCCCCATTCAGGGCCCACCTAGGGACCCTGGCCTTGGGGGGGGCCCACCCTCGGGCCCTCGCCGGAGCCCTGCCCTGGAGGGCGGAAGTGGGCGGGCATAAATTCGGGCCCCGGTAAGATTCGGCGGGGGCCCCCGAAATTCGGCGAAGGAGCTCATTTCCTTAAAGGGCCCCCCGGGACGGGCCCTTGACCATAGGACGACTAATCCCGCATAGTTTAGTGCGCCGCTTTTTAACACGTCGTAAAGCCAAAGTGGACGTGAGCGGCCGCCTTTACTGGCCACTTGATTCCGTTTATAAGGATCTGTATGAATTGTGGATGCTGTGTTTATCTTTTTTTTTTCATCTAGGGCTTTCAGTTTGAATATTTGAATATTTTTTCAAATATTGTAATACAATAATTAGTAACTTTACTCATGGTTTAAACTAATGTTTAATTATTTGCAAAATGCTCATTCTTTTAAATATTTTATATCAAAATTTTCAGTATGCGAATTGTTTGAATATATTCGAATATTGCGTCGAATTGGAAGCCCTAACTATCGCTGGTTTTTCTTTCGGTTTCCTTGAGTTTTTCGCAGAATATGGTATGTAGGTCATCGTTGATTGTTGTCATCGTTGATTTTGTTACAGATGCTATTAGACAGAACGACGTTGATGAAGCTGAGAGACGGACAGCGCTTGGTGATTAACGGAAGGCGGTGGCCGTTTGATAACACGCATGTTTACACCGACGTATGGAGTCACAACGCAATCAGAGGATGCAAAACTTGTATGAAAGAACGATACCCTCGAGTGAGACGACACAAAAGACACGACATGATGGACGAACGAGAGCTTCGCTACGAACTGAATCGCGATATGATATTTGAATTTTGCACATTCTGCGGTGATGCGCTGTTTGAATTGATGGACGGAGAAAATTGCGCCATATGCGATACTAACATTATGATAAGAGCTGTTAGACAATTGGATCGTTTAAATCTGTTGTAAAATGTCGATTAAATAAACTTTGAAACATATAGCTATCTTTCAATACCATACCTTACCCTAACACATAACCCGAGTACATACACTGATGATGATATATCCAAAAAACACTGAGCACTTTCCTGTTCGGTTGGTTGGGTGGGTGGGTGCCCGATGATGACGCCACTGCCGATGACGCCGATGATGATATATATATAGAAGTAAGTTGTGTGATGTGGGTTGGGTTGGGTAGGTTGGGTGATGTGAGTTGTGTGATGTGGGTTGGGTTGGGTAGGTTGGGTGATGGGTTGGGTGATGAGCGACCGTACCGAGCCTACCTTGGGTTATGCGAGCTTTGTGTTATGCGAGCCAAACCCACCAACCCAACCGACCTGACATAACCCAACTTAGATAAACTTTGGCTCGCCCTGTTCGGTCGGTTGGGTTGGTGGGTGCCACATTACCTGAGTACATACACTGATGATGATATATACTACAAACACTGAGCACTTTCCTGTTCGGTCGGTTGGGTTGGTGGGTGCCACATTACCTGAGTACATACACTGATGATGATATATACTACAAATACTGAGCACTTTCCTGTTCGGTCGGTTGGGTTGGTGGGTGCCACATTACCTGAGTACATACACTGATGATGATATATACTACAAATACTGAGCACTTTCCTGTTCGGTCGGTTGGGTTGGTGGGTGCCACATTACCTGTGTACATACACTGATGATGATATATACTACAAACACTGAGCACTTTCCTGTTCGGTTGGTTGGGTGGGTGGGTGCCCGATGATGACGCCACTGCCGATGACGCCGATGATGATATAAGTAAGATATAAGTAAGATGATGATATAAGTAAGATGATAGAAGTAAGTTGTGTGATGTGGGTTGGGTTGGGTAGGTTGGGTGATGTGAGTTGTGTGATGTGGGTTGGGTTGGGTAGTTTGGGTGATGGGTTGGGTGATGAGAGACCGTACTGAGCCTACCTTGGGTTATGCGAGCATTGTGTTATGCGAGCCAAACCCACCAACTCAACCGACCTGACATAACCCAACTTAGATAATCTTTGGCTATATGGTATATGGTATATAGGTCCTCGTTGGTTGTTTAACTAAAATCATTCCATTATTTTTAATGCTATAATAAATACATACGTGGGATGTGTTTTTAAAGTTAATAGAGTTGAAAATTCATTTCGGTTGATAATTTACATTCATTGTTTTGATGAATGTTATTGTTTCGTTAAAATAAAATAACGTATCCGAATTTCGATAATGCAAATCAAACAAGCAATGTTTACTCCAAATTTAATGAGTCAACCGAATCGCGTATCGATGAAATAATTCAAATTGACTGACATTCATCTATTTTAATCAGAATATACCTACGCAAAATTGTTCTATTACTACTCATCACATGAAAAGCACTCAAATCCGAAAAGACACGCTCACGCACGACAAAAAGAACTAATCCCCCGATCCTCTCTCTTCGAGCTTATTTTCAATCCTATAGCAGCTTCGATTGTGCGATAAGCAACAACATAGAGTATCGTCGAATCAACGTCTTTTCCCGAAACGCCAAAGTGACGTTTCCCACGTCACGTGTCGTCCCTTTACCCTCGAGAGCCTACCCCTTCCTTAAGGGCCTTTCGCACATGGGGTTCTTGCCCCTTCGCTATAAGAGGAAGCTTTCGTTTTCTCAAACCCTCGAGTATAATTCACATATATGTACACATAAATACAAAATTAATTTCATTCAAATCAACGTTCGTAAAAAATATTTGATTTTTTAAAATAAATCATACGGATTGTAAGCAGAAAATGTTATTCTGAAAAGTGTGTATAGTCGTCTAACTCGTTTCGGGGTCCTGTGTTCCAAAGGTTCACATATGCGTGTCCAGAAAGGGGCCCCACGACCTTAATATGTATGAAGCAATCGATCATTTCGTAAACGCATAACAATAAATCAACCTCTGTGTGGAAGAGAACGTTCTCCGCAAGATGAAAGGGTCGAAACTAAACATTGTTGCCGAGCAGAAAGCCTCATTCATGATACTAGAATAGAGTTGTTAGTAAGGCACTTAGTATTGTAGCGAGATAGTAGTTTATTTCTTTTCGATACTTTAGTGCCTAATCGAATTAAATTATCCGTACGAAAATTAGACGAGATAAGTTTCGAATTCAAATTATTCACATTGACTTAAACCGCTTTTAAAATGGTCATTATTTTGAATGAGATCTGCAAATTTACTTTCAAAGCATTAGGATTTTCATGGAAATTTTGTTCATTGGTAGAACTAATATTTAAATTTCAGAGCATTTTAGAGTATACTACGTATTTCTTTTGTAACACACTGAACATTCGAATGAAATATTGAAGCTATTAAGATAAAGAAAATGCAGTGCACTCATTAAGCAACATTTTCAGTGCGCCAGGATAATGAAACCCCTAACTGCAAAATAAAATTCAACAATTTGCATTCGCCACTGCCAAAAAGCAGCGACGATATCAAAAACAAAAACCCTTAACTATTCGAGCGACAAAGGGAAAATTAACACAGATTTTTAAACACACCGAAAAGAGTCGTTCATTCTCGAGTAAACACACGCAGCATGTAAAAAAGAGCGATAGCGAGTGAGTACACTCATTACTCAAAAATTACACGATCGCACCCATACATTTTACAGCTTGTAACGCTAGTGAGGAGGAACATAAGCGCGATTTATGTCTTAATTAATTTTTGCACCTGTTGGCTTCATAAATCGTCGGCAGAGTGGCAGTCACGTAGGTGCAATAACACGAAATATGTGCTTTCTTCGACGATACGTATTCTATAAGTTTGTTTGTGTGTTTGTGGTTGCAGGGGGTTTTATGGGAAAATATTGTACGTGGAAACTAAGATCAAAAGATTTATTTTCAAAATAAGAAAAGTTTTTTTGCGTTTGTGTTCTGTTTATATTGGTGATTGTTTATTTTTGAATAAGTTTATCTAGAATAAATATTATTTTTATTTCTGAAATATCAATTGCAGTTGCAACAAATGAACATAAAGTACACACAGGTAAATACGCTCGTAGATAAAACACGTTTAACACTTGCCTTCCGGCCAATATTTACCGAACGGTGCATGTGAAAGCTTTTTTCACATTTTTATATACACTTTTTCACCTCCAGCAGGACCGTAAACAACATATCATAGATAAATAAATGCGATCGTTTACGGCAAACACCCGGCAATTTCCCAGAGAAAAATATATAGGATGCGGTTCAGTGTCTCACTACAACTATACAGTGATGTTGTGGAGCATTTGAGAAAAAAAGAAAATAAATAATACAATAACAAAATTGTTTTCATAATTATTATATTACAAAAACAATCTTGGATTCGATTTCAGACTCACATTTTAATTTCACGAGCCACTTCTATAGATCATTGTGAATATTTCACGTTTGAAAACATCCATTTAAGCATTGAAACCGTTTCGAACATAATTTTCATTCGAATTTATATGGATTTTTCGGCACAATGGTACGTTTCCCATTTCGTCCGTTGGTAGAGATGTAAGATTTGCGAAATAGATTGTAAAAAGGTCATCGTCGAAATCGTTCGCAAATTTAATAATCGAAAACGGTCCCGGTCTCCATCGATACGTTCGCGATATATATATTTGTGAAAATTATCCATCCGGTTCAGTGATTTTCGTTATGGATTTCTAAATAAATACATATAGAAACCATTTCATTTCATACGTATGTGATATATCTGAAATCGACAAGATTCTTAAATAAATTATTGAGAATTTATTTCATTCGAATCCAATTACTTGCATAAAATGTTTAAATACATATATTGAAAAAAACATCCAGTCATGCAAATTAGACATTAAAGTAAGTAGGAAAAAAAAACATAATAAAGCCTACAAAAACGCCATTGATAAAGCTAATAAAAAAGCGATCAATCAGACCCATCTATTACAAATTAAAAGGTCAAACCCTGCGTCTTTTAATTAAAGAAACCTACCGATACAAAGGGAGACAGACTGAAATACGAAATCCCCTAACATTTCATTCTACCTAAACAGATCACAGCGCCTATTCACAGCATGAAAACTACACAGCCTCCGATAGACACAAATACAGTCGCGATACAAAAGTGTGTACCGCGGCATAAATACGATTCTATAACACGGCATAAATACGATTCTATAACACGGTATGAATACAAATATATACCTCGGGTGTCGATATTCTGGCTCTTTCGGTTATTTCGGACAACCGTGGCGATAATCCTAGGTCCGTTTTCTGGATAACGACATAATAGGGTTAGGCGCGGTCGTGGTTTTCGCTCAACGTTGGACTGTTTTCTGTTTGCGTTGTTTTCTTGCTGAATCCACACAATAATAATATTCGCCTCCTTCGATATACCGGTACAAGTGCGTACGTGTGTATTGTAACTCATCTGGGAATACGGGTACGAAGACTTTCGTAGTGGATGTGAGAAAAGTGTACAGTCACATCTCAAAGTTACGTTGAAAACTGTTCTGATCAGATCTAAGTAAAAGAAACTATAATTTCACATATAGATTTTAAATCAAAGTATCAAAGTTTGAGATGAATGAAAATTTAAAGGAAATTTTATTTGACCCACTCAATTGTCCACATTTAGGCACCGAGAACAAAAATTTTCAAGTCACGCTTTACATGAATTTGAAAGGGAACATTTTGAACACAATATCAACTAGAAATATAATAAATGTTTTTTGAGATATTTATAAAATATATACAGGCAGAAACCAATGAATGTGTAATGACTGAAGTTGAAATGTTGTTTGGAGGTATCACTGTACTTTTCTCCACGTATCCCTACACCGTTAACGATGGAAAACTCTGCGAGTTCTGGAAAAACACTTTTCCGATTTCGGCTCGCAAATATATGTAATAATTTCAGAGGTTGGTTGGTTGGTGTATGGTCTATGGGGGAATCGAGAAGCACGCGAACTCGTAAAAGACAAAAGTTCGTCTTGTACGGTGAATGCATACAAGCGTGTTTGTTCGTCGTATAATTAATTGCGTGGAATGGGATATAGTGAACCATACGAGAAAAATAAGTGAAATCAATACGTCGATGGATCAGTATGCTGGATTTGATTTAAAAAATATTTTTATCTATTTTCAAAATTCATTTATAACAAAGATGAATCTGTCTATAGAGAAATATTGCGAGGATTTTTCATTTTCAGAATGTGTTTTCGAAGAAAATTCAGTGTGCTGAATTTTCCGCAGTAAACGCAGATACAAATCAAGCATAAAAATTAATGGCTGCATTGCGAAAACGAATAGTTCTGAGAAAAGTTGCCTTTGGATCCGTCATTTTCTTTTATTTATTTTTTTAGCTGGTTTCTATAACTCTTCTGGACTTTTATTGTACGCTGTTTGTAAAGTTTTAAGAGAACAAAGGATGGAAAACAAATGCTAACAGGCTAGTAGCAAGTTGGAGAAAATCTTTTTCAGATACTGCTGCGAGTCCGAATTGAGCCGCGTTAATCACGGGCAATTCGAATATATAAATTAGTATTTAATTATTGAAAAAAAATTTAATTTAAATTTTTCACATTTCAAAAATACTTTTCAAATCTGATTTCAATAAAGCTCTAAGAAATAATTTATATTTTTTCAATATATTAATATGAAAAAAAAAATACTCAGTCCTAATATAAATAACGTTCTTCGACAACTGCAATTACATTAACATTTTTCAAACTCACAGTGTTTTCGAGTGTTTGTTTTCCTTTTTTTTTCGTACTGTAGAACATTTGTCGCGAACAGAGCTCGACCATAACGCGGAACGATCCCTCTAAATAATATACGGAAATCAAGTGCGGCACCCGCGAACTTCCACTGAAAAATAAAACGAACGAAAGCAATCGTTGACGGGAAAAAAAGCACACGTAAAAAGGGTCGGAAAACAAATAAAAGCACGCTTTTGCGGGATTTTTTTCACAGCGAATCCTTCCGAAACAAGCGGGTCAAAAATAATCGCGCGACATCAATTTAAATTCGAGCAAATAACAACCGGTTACGTTCAGTCGCGGCTTAAATTTTCGCAAAACGTTGATCCGACACGCTCAATCGGCTGAGATATAAAAATATTCACACGTAAAAACATTCGATTTTTCCGAAAGGAAATATAAAAAAACAATCCCCGATATATGATAAAGGAAACTATCCGAATATCGGATACACAAAGCGAACTCGTGCGTTGTCCCTGGCTTACCGTTTGATGGAGTTTCGACGGATTAGGTTAGACGTACGAAGGTTTCGCCTGAAGAAGAAGAAGGTCCGATGCTGATCCCGGCCGATCCGTTTCCGACTGGACGATTTCGGAAATCCGCTTAATTGGGGGGTTTGATTGGCGTTTTAATTTGCGCACGAGTCTAAAATGAGTTATACACAGACGGGGCATCGGTCGCTTTAAGTTCAGTTCACACGGAACTGAACTTTCTCTTTTAAAAGAAAAAATACTGAAAACAAGGAAAAAATAACCAGTTTTGTATGTTTTCAAAATGATCAATTTCATAAAAGTGTATCCACTGCTAAAGAGAAAATTTGTTCGAAAACTCTCCGCTTTGACTCCGCTCGCCTATTTCCCGCTCCGCTCTCGCTTGCAGTGGATAGCGGGTATTACATAGTACCATTTTTCTTGCACTGAATAGCAAAATTACAGTGTCATGTGAACGTAGCCTTATATTAGTGCTGTTGGCCGAGTCGCCTGTCTGAAGCGATTGTTGTCGTTCAGTTCGATCGAGCGAAATCGCCCGAAAATGAGAAAACGGTGCCGTCTTTAACGGTCGCAGAAGTTTGGCGTTCGGTCCGTGTAAATTGGTTTGAAATTTCGGAATTGGGTTTTAAGGCGTTTCTCAGTTTGATTTGTGTGCTAATTGAGATTCGATGACAGTTTATTTATTAATTTGAAAGTTTTTTTTGTTTCGAAAATTAAATTCAGTTCGGTTTATTCCCTTATACTGAATATGGGTCAACGCTTTTGATAGTACGAATTAGATTTCAATTTATAACATTTCAGATGAATATATTTTATTTATATTTGAAAAAATGTCAAAGAAATTTGTTACAAAGTGTTGAATGGAGAAAAGGACAATGCAATTCGCGTATACACAAGGCACCTGAAGTTTAGTTTACGTGGCGCATTGCTCGCGTAAAGCAGAACACACGCCAAGAAAATAAAAAGAAACACCTTGAATTCGGTCACGTATGTCGTGACTTTGGAATACAATCGTCCATGTGCGAATGCGGAGGACACATTTCATCCACACTTGGATCCCTGTGTATTAGGATCGATTCAGATACACACACGTGCCGCCAAACTTTCATTTCGTGAACGACGCTGATGAAAAAACTTATTCGATTCAATTCTACCGGCGAGTGTACACGTGTCTTACAAATTTCGATACAATTAAAACTCCTAATTTATTTGAAAAACCTATAGATTATTGCGTTTGTGATATATTCATCATAGAGAATTTAAAATGTAATCATATCTATACATAAATACATTCATATGAGTCGTACTGTGAATGGCGTAATCAACTCCGTAAAATGTATAGTTGGGAAAAATAATGAAACATATTTGATGATTTTTTAAAAACTCCCTTAATCCCCCTCGTTAATTAATAAACCTATCCAAAATCCTACATACATATATATACAAATTACATCATTTAATAATATTTATCAGTATCATTCAGGAAAATAATTTCACGTGTAAAAAATTAAGTTTGGCACAAGTGCTTTAATATTTAAATCTTTTATTTTCTCAAAAAGTAGAGCATCATTTTATCACTGAACGGTTTATGTTCGAAGTACATTAACTTTAACATTTTAAATAGCAAAAGAGTATGCTGAGGTAACTTAAGTATAATAAAATGTGTGGATAGATCCTTAGTGGAGGTAGACGAGCTTTCATTTCCGATATTCGATCGGCGCGCTGTACGTGCGAAGCGCGCGAAAATAAAAAGGCGCATAAAAGGCGACAAAGCACGACTATGACAAAAAAAAAGTAAAAATGGAAGTAAAGAACGTGCGCTATGGATATTGTATGGTGTTGCGACAACGCCGTGGATGTTGTCGGTCGTATGAGAAAAACAAACGAGAGCAAATATGAAACTGAGGCGTCCGGAAGCCAGACACTCGCTGCTGAAAGAGTACCAACATAACGGAATGTGATGCCGAAACTCGAGAGAGGTGTTGTTGTTGTTGTTGTTGGTGTTACTGATGCTGCTTGTTATTGTTGTCGTGTGTGACATGGATCTGAGTCGGTTCAATTCTTTTGAGGCTGTGTAATGAGTCGGATTTTTGTCGGATGTCATACGATTCAATTGTGGTGAGATATCTGATGTGAACGAATTGATACTTTTTTTTTCAGATTTGCACTTGAGATTTTATATTAAAAATTTTACTTTTCACTCTGAGTATTCAGTCATAATAAGAATTTCGTAGAATAAGGCGTAACGCTTTATTGATGAAATTCGTTATTCGCTTTAATAAAAATATTTTTATCGATAATATTTTTTTTCGAAACGTGATTATATTCTTTGAGCACTTACAAAAATAGGCAACACCGGAAAATTAATATACCTACAAAAAAGTCAAATAAATGTACCGCTCACGTGCGCTGCAACGTGAATGCTTTTCAGCGAAAATTCTCAACACGAAATCAATTTGCGATAGCTATTGGTTTGTAAAGGCCGGTTTTTTTTTTGTCAAATTTATTTTTGTCCGTAAAAAATGTGGAAAAGATCGTTTGGTGTCCCGATTGTGGCGCTCGTATGTAGGAAGGATACAATATACAAAATATTCGCGTCGTTGTTCCTCCATAAACAAATAAATGAGACATCAAAGGAGCGCACGTTCCTGCCGATGCGTTCAAAGGAACGGAAAATTGAGCGAAAAATGTTTATATAAGCCGAAGTTATTATGTCCTTTTATGTATTTTAATATGTGTGCAGAGACACGAATTTGCTGATTTATGACTTAAGTGACGAATAAAAATATAAACCGTGTTATATGAATCGATTTATATGATATATTTAAATTTTACTCATAACAATGTATAATATTATTGAAACATATACAAATCTGAAAAATTAAAAGCTTTTTCATGAATTATTTAAAATTTTGTTAACAAGGAAATTTATTCATCTGAAGCATTCATACGTATTGTATTTGTATTTAGTGAATTTAATACGAGAAATTTCAAAGCGAGAAATGTTCAACAGAGAGAAAGGTTTTATGCGAAATAATATTCGTAGCAACGGAGGCGGAATATTCGGCATCATAGTGCATTACATTTCAAAATGATCGTAAAGTACACGCGAGAAAACCGTATTAAGTTTCTTCCGTGAAAAATATTTCGATGGAATGAAAATAATGCACCACAATGAAATGGAAAATGAAATTGAATTATAGCGAAAAACTAAAATTTTCCACTAGGTAACGTTAAAACCTATTTCATCTCAAACTATTCATTTGTATTTGCCAAGCCACCTTTGAAATACTTATTTTTTTTAAATTCAAAATAAATTATCAACAATGATACATATTTTATGTACAGACATATTTATAAATAAGAATTCGAATGAATATCTTTGAAAAGAAAATATTTTAATAAAATCGAGACACGAAAGGACACCGCAATAGATCCTGACTTATCTATTACTTGGTTGAAGAACCCTCATATGCTGAAGAATAAAATAGCATACATACGTATATACGAACGACGGTATCAAAAAAGATATATCTATTACCGAGAAGCCAGATAAAAAAAATGGAATCGTCGTAAAAACCCAGCGTCCACATGTGATTGTTGTATAAAATAAAGTAAAGGCGTGATTTCTAGCGAAGCGTGGATTCTTAACCATTGGGGTTGAATTTAAATGGACAAAATTAAAATAATATATTTTATTTTAAAAATATTTAATTAAAATGATAAGTATTTATAATTGAAAATTTGTAATGGAATCATTGTGGAGAAAATAAAATACTAGTTTCATATGTGTCATGAATTGTGATTTTGAATCGAAATAAAAATAAGAAGTTATCATTCAAAATACATTGAAATGAAATTTATTATTAAAGTAGTATATAAAATTATAATGATTTATGAAAAATCGTTAAAAAAATTATAAAAAATATATAATTTTATCGAATTTAAATGGTTAAGAAACCCTATGGTGGGTTGGTGAACAATCGTCGCTGAAAAGCATTCACGTCCCGTAAAACCAGCAACGGTTAAAGGGGGACCACGTGTACATAGTACGTGAGTACATCGCGCACCCTTACGGGACAGTCACCCTTTTGGTTCAATTTGGACGAAAAATAAAATGAAATTGGCCGAGGGATCCGTCGAAAACCGTAAATATGATTGAGAGATGCGAATTGTTTGTGTATGGAAGGGTTAGACGTCGGAAAATCAATTGATTTCGCTCCACTTCTGCCAGCTTCGAATATTTTATTCTGTGCGTCGTAGTATCGAAAAATGAAATTTCTTTCCGTGCGCTTCTGTTGAATGAGTGCATTTGCGATTTAATGATTCAAACGAAAATATAAATAGTGAACGTTTCGCGCGGAGAGAAACGAGAGAGGAAAATCGTAAGTATGAGTGAAGCAAACCGTGAAATGTCACGTTATTACGCAAATCGTTCTTTTGACGTATTATACGTACGTTCATTTTTGCGATAAAATATAATGCGGAATTTAAAAGCGCCGAACGTTCCGCTCGCAATATGAGCAAATGCATAAAAAAAATCGAATAAATATAAATGCGAAAAATGCATTCGAGTGCACTCGTAAATATGCAAAGGACATTTAAGGATTCGCACGTATTTGGAACGATTGCATTTACATAATCAAATTCGATTGCACTCCACACAAGCGAGATAATGCCAGCTAGCGAGAATCGATATCCAGAACTATGGGATATCAAACGCACGAGCGGTTTTAATTTAAATTAGTAAGCGCCCATCGAGTTCTGAGCTATGGAGTTTCGATAAGTTTCGATAACGTGCCGAAACAGAAAAGCTATTACGATCTACGTATTTCAAAACACAATTGCGAACACATAACTCGAGCTCTTTCGAACACCTCAGAAACGAAGAGAAATCGCTTTGTGGATAAGCAATTTCGCATCGAATGCATGAAAATGAATATAAGGCCGTTTCTCGTCTGTTTAAGGATATTCGCATATTGAAAATTTATATTTGCTGTCGAAAGAAATTAAGAGTTATTAGAGAAATCTAGTTACTATAAAAATATCATCTTTAAATCAGATGCAATACATTTTAAAATATGCAAGGAAATATACAAAAAGGTGCTTTAACCGCATTCTAGACTTGATTTGTTAATATTTTTATTTCTATTTAACGTTTTGAGCAAATAAAGTAATCACCACTTGGACAATACACTCATCTGAAATATTTCATATTTGAAATAAAATTGGGAAGATTTCAGAAATAGTGAAGACGATCCAACTTTTCTTCTTGTTTATGTTGAGAAATCGTGATTTTTCACAAAAGACGACACATTAAAATCGTTCACTACATAACAGCGTATAATAAATAATTCTGTAGTCTCTATTAGGATTTTCACAATATATTCTAAAAACTGTTACATATTGCATTAACTCCTTAACTAAATCACTTCAAAGATGAAATTGGCGCTAACTGGGCTAGAGACGCGAACCGATTCCTCTACCCAACATCTCAATTTAAACGATTCAAATCTACACCAATATAAAAATATGACAAAGACAATCATGAGCATCATAAAAAACTTAACTGAGTCCATCATTACGAGGCCATGATCGTCGTCGCAGTCATCAGGGTATGCGCGTCCGGACAGATCCGCATATCCGGAGGCCCATAACTCGCAGCGGGCTTTATTCGAATTTAATAAATGCGGGCTTCGGTAATCGTAAAACGTGTCGTAAAACAACGCCATCATAAATTCACCTGCCGTAATAAAATTGTGAATATCTCTCGTCACCCGACACGCGCTCCAAATCCATCGCGCTCTATATACGCCGTAGCATTATACGTATTGTATGGGGAGGATCTCGTTACCGGTGACTATGCCTCTATTATTATCATCGGCGTATTGGAAATTTTCTATATATTATTTTTGTGTTCGGTTGGGGAAATTCGAGATTGTTAGGTAGGTATGAGTTCGGATCATGTCGATGGATGAGCAATGAAAATTTATGAGTTGATTCTTAGAATTTTGTAAGGTTTTTTTTGTTATGAAAATATTATTTGATAGTTTTGTCGGTTTGTGAATAATAGGAGAAGATAAAAAAAACTTGATACTTCTGGCGAACTTGATCTTTCTTTTGTTTTTTGGCTATAAACATTCTTTTAAAAAATCGTATTATAAAAATAATAGAGTTAAAGTTAATCCAATTAAATTTCGAGTGTATTTGTATGATCTTTTTTAAATGTGATTTTACAAAAGGCAGTTAAAGGTGACAAAAAAAAAGTGATTTCAAGTATTTCCACTTACTCCTGCTTTTCATTGATAACTATGTTAAACAACCGAATTGAACTTTAAATGTAACTCAATCAAACCTTATTTGACTTGCCGAGTATCATGTTATTTCGATTTATAATTTGAATAATAAACAAGATTAACTTTAATTTAATGTGTATGATAATTCACAGATATTTGGGTACATACTACATGTATCTACATTTTAATATACACGAATAAAAAAAATCACAAAACACATATAAAACGTGAACGAATTCCATTAAAACTTTTATTTTTTATATAAAAACACAATTCAAATCCCCAAGAAGAGAGCACCAATTCGAAAGGCGCCCAAGAAAAAGCCACAAGCCATTACGCATCACTCAGCACTTCACGCATCACACACGAGCGCGCGGAAAAACGCGTTAATTTTTCGATTGTCCCGAGGCGCTTTTCCACCAGACAAGCGCAAAAAACACACATAGATACATATACATTTATTTCATCAGCACATCCACAACAGTTTTCCATCTCGCGGGCGACACAAAACGTTCGAACGACACGCAATTTGTTAAGCGGCCGCGCGCGCCGCGTAATCGAAACGAATTTGTCAACGCGCTAGTATCGAAAATGAAATCGGAAAACGCTTTTCCGTAAGGCTCGTTCTACACTTTGTGTTTTTCGCGTGAATCGAGGCGAACTTTCGCGATTTTTGATCGATGAATTCCGCGTGGAGTCGTTCGTTTCCCGATTGACAAGCGCGCGTCTCTTCTCTTCTCTTCTATGCCGGGATGGGTTGTGTTTGAGTTGTGTTTTTTTTTTCTTGCATTCCCAACAGGAATTTGAATAAAGTCGTGTTTTTGTATGCGAAAGTTGTTTATATGCTCGGGTGGCGGAGTTAAGTGTTTTGAGTGTAGAGACTTCCGTCGTTCGGAGGAAATCGTACTCCAGTGGGAATTTGGAGACGAATAAGTTCATTAAAATAAAAATCATTAATTTTAATTTGAATTCAACAATCTTTTATGATATTGTGTGAAAAATTTTACGTCGTTTTCAACATTTTTATTTCGTCACTATAAAAATTCGCTCCATTCCTCCGCAAATTAAGGGCGAAAGAACCCTTACAAATTTAATGAAAAAAACTCTGACAAAAAAAAAACTGCTATACATCAAGCGAAACTTTACAGCGTCCAATCGAGAAAACATCAACCACCATTAAGCTGCAACATCCCTCTACATACAAATATACAACATAATGCGTTTATAGACGATGCTGACTACGCACAGACCTGAGAGAAGAGAAACGCCGCGAAAATTACTATGAGCCGAAAGAAAAAAAAAAATAAGGCAGTAAAGGCCTCTCCTCGTAGAATTTTCGAAATTGGCGTTTTGTAAACGCGTTTAATTTCGCGAACAAAGTTATATTATTAGTTCGGCGCGCGCCGTTAAGGGTGCGAATGATTAACGGCCGGGTTCAATTCTTGGCCGCTCGAGTTCCGCTTAACGGGCCCCGTTATTAAAACATCAAACAGGTAAGAAGGTCGAGGGCCTTGGAGTGCGAGGAAACGTACAAAATGTACAAAATCACCGGCGAAGTTTGGCGAGATGGTGTGCGATTTCATTATAATAAGTGCGAACGTTCGTTTTGTGGAGTGCACGTAATTAAAACGGTGCGCCGATTCGGAATTGTGCCGCCGTTTAAGCGGGAAAGTTCGAATCGAGCCGTGATTAATTTATTTAATTCGCCGCGGATTATGCGAAATGCTTCCTTTCGAATGTACGTATTTCGCGCCATTGTTTCGAGGCAGTTTTACACGATCGCAGTTAATTATAGAGTGAGAATTTTAATAAGTCTATGAAGAGTTCGTTTCGTAGTGATAAAGCCGCGTTTACGGAAAATGATCTTAATTAATTGAATATGAAAAAAAAATTAACGGAAGCCGTATTCTCGTCGTCTCGAGCGTTTTAATTAAGAATATTAAATTTTATGTTGCTCGGGAGCGTTTCGAAATTTTTGTATTATAAAAAATAGAAAAAAAAGGACCATCGAAGCGATTTTCGCAGCATAAAATCTTTCAAAGAAAATGATTCGGAATGTTGAAAAAATGTAATGAAAACAATCACTTTAAATAAAAGTGATTTTTTTCAACAAATTCAAATACAAGCGTATTTAGTTCATTCTATACGAGATGAAAATAATTCGCAATATCACTCACACGCCACGAGCACATGATAAATGCGAATAAAAAGATATTTTAAACACGTTTAGCTGAAACGAGATGATAGTTCGCAAACAGAGAGAATAATATACGACACATACAATACACGTCGGAATGGAAATCGAGCATATGCGACATAATGAATTACACCAATAAATTCGTTGTTGCTGTCGCGCAATATCAAGAGCGGAATATTCATGAAATTCCGCTTGAAAGATGAGAGAGGTACAAACATCGAACGGTTTAATTCGCCGAAAAATATTTACGAGGTCGTTTATTGCGGTACTAATAGAAAATTTAGCCTGTGCGAACTTGGAATCAATGAGTCGGGACACTTGAGCCCTTTCGGACCCCATCGTGCATAATTACGTGCGCAAACTTTAAAGGTTCAAGTGAGCAGTTGAAAACTTTCGTTTCCGCTTCAATAATAGGGTGTAACCCGACCATGTATTATTTATGACCGAACGAGCGCATACATACAAATTAAATTTATCGCCCGGCCTTTTCGCGCCGAAGTTATAATTCGAAATAATGCAGAGTTTTACTGCAGTTGTTCTGCAAGTCGTTTCTGTTGCAGTTTTCGTCGTTAGCGTTCTCGACACACATGCGACTGAGTTTGAAATTGCATAAATTTTTCTCTGGATGCAATTTCGGAGCGACTCGCTCGAAAATGGGATGCGAACTTGTTGAAATTAATATGGGGGAGGCGAACGGTGCTCGCGAGGAGAACAACTATCGCGTTATGGCAGTCGTCTGAGAAAATCATATTTTTCTTCGGCGGAAGATTGTGAGGACGAATTTAGAAAATATATTATTTATTTGTTGTGCGAGATACGAAATATACGAATAAAAGAAAACATAGAAGGAGCTCTGAATACGCGGAGGCGACCGTTTCCCGAAAACAGTAAACCTGCGAAACTTTTGTTCGACTTTCGCATGTGTGTACACAGCTAGCCCGAGTATAAGTAGCTATCAGATTTGAAATAGAGATGTTTTCTTTGGGATCTCTTTCATTTTTTTCCCAGACAAAACCAAAGGTAAGAAAAATATATTTGATTCACACGCACATGTATAAGATAAATATATGTTATTGAAAATTAAAACAAAAATTTCTCATGATATTTGTGTTTACATAAACAATTTTTTTTTTCATCGATATTGATATATCATATTATATTCACGATCATTTCTAAAACAAAAATCGTGTAAAATATTTGTATTGCGATAAAAAAATCAAAATATTATAAATCACATCACAATGCAAGATGAAAAAACGTTTCCACGAACATAACTTAGGAGAACGAGCATGCACAGACAAAATATCATGATATCGCAGCATCTAAGAAAAGCGCGCATCTAGATGATTTCTTACGATAAAAAAAGCTCATATCCATACCAACACATCATATCGAAATAAGAACCGAGAATCACACAACAACAATAACAGCAACAACAACCAACAAATAAACACAGAGCCGACAGCGGGACCACAATAACAATACGCATTAGGAATAATCCGGAACTGGAAGCGGGGCCCTTCGAACGTCGCCAGGAAAGGGGACTCATTAAGATTATTATTACATTATGCTTGCACAACCCTTGTCAATCGGCCCTTCGCGATCCGCCCCTGTCTCTATATACGTATATATATTTTATTATACATATCTCAGTACGGAGATCGTTGACAACGGAACAATTGGAGGACCCTAGATGACACGGCGGGGCCCTAAACCGTGTCCCAGGATTTGGGACCTCTCGAGAGCTGGATTCCGCGACGACTATTCGGATATCGAACCTCAATCGAGTTTTTTTTTATATCGGTGTTTTTATGTGCGAATGGGGCGTGGAGGTTTTCTGTAATTGGGTCTTTTAGATTTTAAGGAATTGAAAAGGGGGTGCATTTGATTTGAGAGGTAAATGATTGAATGTCAAATTATTTAAGATTTTTTTCATGTAAGTGAATTGGCAGGTATGGAAATATATGTATTAACGTAAAAAGTTATTGAATAGAAAAAATATTGGTATTTGTGATGTAAAATATTACGACCAACTTAATCAATTATAAAACTTGATTCAATGTAGCACAATTCAACCTAATCTGAAAAAAAATCTTTATATAAATCCTCATCTAACTTAACTTGACTATTCGATTATCATGCTAACAGTCTACTTCACGAGTATTAAAATATTGGATTACGTTGAGCTTAAGTTGAGGTCAGATTTAAATATTAATACCATTATATAAAATGGTATTGGAAATACAATTAGTTTAGTTTGTACTATGCAGTGTATCAAACAATTGGCTTCTACTTCTTACTGATTTCAAAGACATTTGTGTATATAAGAGCATTTATATGAAAAATTGGATTAATACCTTAGATTACTTAAAATATTAAAATTTTGATTTGATCTAAAATGACAAGATTAAAAAAATCGTATCGCCCAATTTACAATAGCGGCGCCCCATTAGCCGTCAATTTATTTAAATGCGGGCCCCCAGCAGCTCCCCCCCGGCAAGTGCGCCCCTGCCGTTTCGTTTGGGGCCCTTGCTATCGGCTCGGATTTTGCGAGTATCGGAAATCGATACTGTCGTCGAATTTCGCCTATTCTGCGATGCGGAAATACGTGTGTACGTCTATGCCGTATAATGTAATCGCGGCATAAACGAGCCGATGAGGTATGGACTCGTCTGCGAACAAAACGAAAATCTCGAAACCGGTGGAAATTCTACGCGCCGATGATAAAACGAAAGAAAATTGAAGGTTTCGAGCTAAGTGCGTTTGAGATGTTTTCGTAGGTGGTGTGTTCGGATGAGATGGTCTCGTAAGTCTTAGAAAACTCCGTGATGATTTCAAAGCGAATCGATAATATATGACGACTGAAAATGCCAAGGAGTACAAGTTACTTTGCGGTGATTTCGAGAAAAGCAAGTTCAAAGTTAACCATGTATCTACATACATGTATTAGGAGGAGGTCGAGTAATTTTTGATGATATATCTCGACACACGTTCCGAATTCGTTGATATCCTTTTGCCAACAAATAAATGAGCGTACATAGAAGCGATTCCTGTGCATAACTCAATTTCGGAAAAAAATATCACTTGTACCCCTTGACCTTTTCGATCGTCATGTAAAATTAAATTTGATTTAAACGAGTCTTTAATTATAACATAACGAAAGAAACCCACTATAATTTAATGGTGCTAAGTCCTACTACATTCATAGTGATATGTATTTACGTTTTAATTTTATTAGGCGTAGTCGAAAATAAAACGTAACACTGACAATGAAATTTTCTTATCAATTAAATGAAATAAGTAATAAAAGTTTATAGAGATATGAACTGAAAAAAATGACTTACTCATTTCATTCAATTATTTAACTACACTATTGACATAATCATATTTAAAATTATGGAATTCTGTTAAAAAATTATATAAAATTCGAATTAATATTATTACAATTCACTTTTCACTTAAATATACTGCATTGAATTTTCAATTTGGCGTAGGAAATAAATGAAAAGAACCACGTGATATTTGTAAACTTAATGGAGCACATAAATCAATTCGAAAACTCGAGCCTAGGCGATTTTTAATTTCGCGGAAAGTTTAAAGCCCGAAGGAACACGTCTCGAGATTTCGCAAAGTTAATAAAGTAAAATCTCACTTTATTTGAGTTGCGGAAATATAATATACGCGTATTATTCTTCGGCGACATTTCTAAGGTTATACGTATAATATTACACAAATGATATTGCTAATTAGTTTCTTGGAGTAAGTTATCCCGGCGCAAAGTCAAGTTTTATTATAAATTCTCAGTTGTTCAAATTAATTTCTATTAGTCGTCAGTTTCGCTAATTGTCCCCGACCTTTTGAGAACAAAAATATTTGAATCGACAAGAGCGAAATTTAATATTAAATAATTGCTAAATTTTCAAAAACATACTTTCAGCATCGATCATATCGTCTGGTGTTTTAATAAATTTCATTTATACCACAAAATGTGACAGAAAGGTAAAACGAACGTGCGCACGACTACTTTAGTATTTTATGAGAAATGTTCAGAATTTTTCACGAGCAAAATTCAAATTTCTATGATCCCTCGTACCACAAAAGTATCGTTCATTTCGAAACAGTACAAAGAATGCAATTTCTGACTTACTCACAACCGGAAATGGAACCGGGAAAATATCATTTCAACGGATATTAAAGTAAATTAAAAATAACCTTTATTACCTGGGCATTCGCATATATTGACACTTTTTCAATAAAACGTTCTTAAATTTTATTATTGAAAATGGTATCGTGTTGTAAAAATGGTTTATTTTAGCACCCAATCTAGAGGCTGCAATAAATTTGAGCTTTGGTAGAAATCGAATCGAAAAATTGCATTGTCGCCACAATAAAAGGGCTTTAGGGTCGCGGCGTATTGTGAAGAAGGTGAACCAATAATCCAATAAATACTACAACGAAAACATAACAATGAGGGCATGTGTGGTGTCTGACACAGAAGTTTTGGCTTTTCAGTACTTTATCAGGATCAGCGAAAGAAAGGCAGACAATCGAATTGAACGGCGTGAATGCGAATTGAAATTCGAAAAATAGATCACAATCACATTTTTTGATAAAATTTTCACTGTTTTAATTGAAGAAAATATGAAATAGAAACAAATATTCACCACCACACAAGAAACAAGATTCATCAAAAATGAAAAATCACAAAATGCACTTCCATCGAAGACGACACCGACGAAGAAGACGAACAGCCTCACCGTCAGACGCTGAACACGAACTTCGGATTCCTCACGAGCACATTTTTCAGAGATCTCCTCGTTCATTTTTCAGAGTTCGCACACATAAATAATGCATCGCGACGCCGTTTTTTTTTCATCCCCTTTACCTAGAAAATGTAATACAACACATCTCCGTCGAAGATTGATCACGTGTTGACGCGCCTCAGAGCCAATTGCCGGCGAGTGTTTCGAGTGTGTTCCCGGCCGATTTATGCCGGGCCGTTTGCCGACCGAGTCTGTTGCATTTGTCAAAAAATCGTAAAAAGTGTGTGTGCCAAGTGAGGTGTTGAAAAATGTCGCCACTCTCGCAGTGTCGTGTGAGAATTGGTTAAAAAATGGACTGTGTGTTCTCGCGGATGGGTCGTGTGTTGTTTTGTGTTACGCGATGCCGTTTTGGGTTAATCTTATGTTTATTATATGTACCGAGGAAAAAAATGAATGTCTTAAATCATTGAAGATATATTTTGAAAAGTTATGAAATAAATTGTATTGAGTTTCTTTGGTAAATATATAGAAAAATCGTCGATAAAATTCTTCGATAAAGTTCACAAAATTGTGGATTTTATAAGCGGAACAATTTCACACGTAGTAAATAAATATAGCAATCGCACGTATTTCGATCACATCATAAACGCTATCGTTCAGCTCCTTTCAAGTTTGCTGCACTTTCGAATCTAGCACACCACTCGATCGGATACAGCACATTCAGAAACACGTCTGTTTATAGGTCTCTAGAGAAACTTCGATATCTAGAATGTACCTATCTGTAGGTAATATTCGAGTCAAAACGACATTTATGTGGTCAAATTCTTTTTTGATTAGATGCTTTTTATCTATTTTATACAAAAATGTTCAAATTGATGATAAAATATTCGTTTATATTTCGCAATGAAATGAAGTGATAAAATTTTATCCCGTATTTCGTACTGAATATCATAGTATATTAGAGATATCAAATATAACTCAATTTCGCAAACCGATTTGGAATTGAATTGAATGTTTCATTGACGTATTATGTTATCAGCGAAGCGGAAGCAAATTATATGAAATGAAAACAAATATTTGCGAAACAAAAGCTTTCCATAAAAAGCTCGGGAAATAAAATATTCAAATAGGAAATCGCGTTTGTATGCAGCACTCGACCGGGTAGTATGAGTTTTGAACAAAATACGAATATTGATGGCAAAATTTTCCTTTACATTATTCTGAAAACTTAGACAAGAAAGAGTTCATATAATGATTTTCAAATTATTTCCACATCATAACTTGATGCTATATACTTAGATTATAGTCAATGGATCGACATATTTAATAACAAAATTATTATGGATTAAAATTAGCAATGAATAAAATGCGATCTGCATAATATCGACACTAATTGAAATTTGATAAAAAACAACTATCAAACTAACACAAGTGGAAATCAAATTAAAAGACCTTTCTGAGATGCACGAACATAGTATATGAGGAGTCAAGAAGCCAAGGGTGTAAGTGAGAATTTTAATCACTGAAATCTAATTCATAAAATTGACTCTGAATACATCAATTCGTTTTTTAAAAGTCACTTAATCTGTATTGACATTCATCATCGAAATCACTCAACAATTATTCAATATTTCTTCAATTACAGTAGATATTCAATTTCAAATATAGCTTTCTTAAAATTTGGTAATATGGCACACAACTTGACTATAAGGCTTCTCAACTTTAAAAAAAAACTTTCTGTTATCACTAAACAAACGTTAAGCAACAGTAGGTTCACAAGTACGATCTTCTGCGAAAATGACAAGAAACGACTCAAAAATCGAGTGCTGCTTAATAATATCGTAAATCTGATCAACATCATACACGTCGAAAAAAGTCCACCAACTAAACCCCACTCAATACCTACTCATATCACACAATTGAAAAACGCATCTAAACGCAACGACCCAATCATTCACCAACAATTCGATAGAAACACCAAAAAACTAAAAAAATAATTCCGATTCGTACAACAATAATCAAAAACAAAATACACAATTAATGATGTCTTCGGTGTTAAGAGCGATCTTACTTGATAGTCCATATAGTTGCCATAGCCCATGTGGTTGCAGGTGCAGGCGCAGGACTGTATGTGCTGCCTGAGCTCGAGCTCGACGTCCCACGGCGTCTCCATATTATCCTCGGGGGCGTCACATGGCTGGGGGCCGCGGGGGCGGCGCGCCCGGGGGCGCCGCCAGCGAGCGAGCGCGCGGGGCCCCGCACGGCGCGCGGCCCGCGGCACACTGACACGCCGCCACTGGGGGGCGCCGGGGGGCGGCGGGTGGCAATGGGGGGGACCGCCCCGAGGACTGCGCCCCCCGGCGCGCGCAAACCTCCGTCCCTTATATTCCATATTCTACCTTCGACCACTGTTGATTTTCTTTCGATGATTCTCTTTGCAGTTTTTTTTTTTCGGTAATTGCTTTTTTATGAAGTTGGATTTTCGAGAGGTCGGATTTTTTTTTTTTTGGTTTCGATTAATTGGCTGATAACGTTTGAATCTTCGTAGTGCGTGTGTGGTTTTACTCGTTTTATTCGGTGGACCACTGTATGTATATTTTCTCACTCGTCTTTTTTTAAATTGGAATCCTAATTTTTTTGTCGATGTTGAATGTTAAAGCATTCGGTAAAGAATCTCTTAGTTGTGTGATTTTTTAAATTTCAATATATTGGCTGACATTCTTCTCATTTTCATTAATTACTTACGAAAGAACATAGTTGATTTTCTCCATCGTCTTTCGATGATCCTTAATTTTTGATTTTTCCATTAGGTTATAATTTATTTTCTATCAAGTTGGATTTTCATGCAGTCAGTTTTTTTTCGATTTTGACAAATTGATTGACACCGCTTCTACCATCATTTATTCCCCTCAGAAATCGATTTTATTAGTTGCTTTTTGATAAGTCTTTTGATCTAGATTTTTCATACTAGAATTGAAATTATTTTTCATCAGAAATGTGGTGTTCGATATTAGAAAATTGTAGTAATTTTCATGGAGTTAATAAGTCATGAAATGTAATTACACGACCATATTTTCATAATTCGATTTCCTTGGTTAATCTAATTTTTCCAATTTTCTTCTGTCAAATGAGTTGAAATGAATTCTAATCATTCAACAAGTTACCGTTGATTTATAGGTACCATAATATTTTAGTAAATTATTTAGTTTCGCGAAATACTCAAAAACTAATACTAAGTAATATGTAGTCGGATTTTTGTTATGGTAAAAGTTTCGAATACTCGGATATTTGTGTTCTCAATAAAATCATCGAAGTTTCTTCCGTTTCCCGATATTCCCCTTAAATACTAACATCGATACTGTTGGTTTCTTTATTTTTATTTACAATTTTCGCATAAAATACGTGTATGTGTATAGAATAACAAACGAGAAAACCTCCAACTTTTTACGGAACTTTTGAATGAAACTTGCTTTTTTCCAATAAAACTAAACGATAACAATACAAAAGAAAGAACCGATATTTATGTATTTTTGAAATATATAATTGATAAATACGGTTAAATTGTGTAATATATTATAATAAAATTCAACAAAAACTTTCCGTGAATTTCGATATTCATTCTAATAAGTAAATAATTCTTCTGAATATTTTGAAATATTATAGAAATAAAATATGAAACTAGAGATAAAAATGAAAAATGTATTTATATGCAACATACCAGACAATACATATTTCATTTTTGTGCTATCCATGGTAATTTGTCGTGTGAATTTATTCAGTTCCATCAGTTATGTGTATTGTGGTTTTGTTGGTTGAAAACGTAAATGTTGGAAATTCTATTTCATCTTTCACCACAATGCGGTTGCATTTATAAGCTCTACGTAAGTAACTACCAGTCGATTCATTCATGAAAATATTTTACTACTAAAATGATTCAAAATTATTTAAATGAAAAAAGTTTAATAAGAAAATTTCAAAAAATATACGAAAAAAGAAAGATAATTGTAAATGTAGAGAGTTTCATCTTATATCGAGAAAACTTTTCAGTATGCAAATCATGTTTTGCGCGGATTTGACCTCTCCTTTTTCATAGGTGAAAGGTCCTTTATGTCCTGTCCGAACTCGAATTTTCTTCGGTCCCATTGGATATTCTGACCTGACGTGAAATATGTCTTAACGCTATAATTTTATATATCAACCATGCATGTCACAATATATTCCGAGTCTGTGCCGGTATTTTCAAAATTACTTTTCCGACGACATGTCATTTGGCGGTATTGTCCATTTTTACTAAAAGCGAAGCATTTTCACAGATGATTGGAGAGAGTTGAATAGTGATTTTTTTATATGAATCGGAATGAATTTATAATTTAAATTATTTATTCGACTGATTTTATATAGAATGAACAACAATTTCCATTCACGTAAATACAAAGTTTTATTAATTACTTAATTGATATCCGTGGGGGAAATTATACATTGGCTGCATTTGCAATTACGCGTACAGTCGAATTTGCATGGTTCAGCCGAATTTTGAACAAAATTTCAAAGAGATTTAAACGTGCATAGAATTAATTAAAGCGCTAGCTAGCGCACAATATGTAAATGACTCGAACTTTGTTCGTAAATATCTAAAACTAAACTGTTGTGCGAACAGATTTATTTATCGAAACATATTATAGTCATTTGGGTTATTTGTTCGGCGGGTCAACGTCATTCGAATCCGAAGACAAAGTTTACCGTTCGATGTGTCACTGAGCAGTTAATCGAACCGCAAAATAACTTATATACGACGAATTTAACACACCATATACGAATTTGTGCTTGGATTATTCCGAAAGTCATGAGATATATTGCTTACTATATTTTTTCCTATAAAAGCTTGATTAATCGTGAATTTCGTTTCATATTTCGCTCGATACTACTCTCGTTCGGTGATAAATATCTTTTTCAAAGCTGAAAATTGATTTTGATACAATACCGCATATTCCGGACATAAAACTCCAGTTGACAAAAATTCAGCTAGGTTTTAAAAATACCGGAAAAAAGTATAAAAAAAATGATCTAATTTCATCTCTTTTCCGAGAAAATATAAGACCCAGAATTTTCTCTGGATGGAAATTTTTAATATTAAACCGGATATTATTTTCGAGAAAATATGTCACACTTATTGTACACGCTATCCATTGAGAAAAGAACAGACTGTGCTCGGATTTTTGACAGCTCAAAATGGTCAATTTTATAAGAATAGATTATAAGTGTAGCTCTAGAATGAATACTTATCATTTTGAGCTAGACTTAAGCTTAAACTTATTACAATACTCACTCTAAATGCGAGCACTAGAGCAAGAAAGATAAAAATATCTATGTAGTTAGACAAATGTTGAGCGTTTAACAAAAGAATAAATTTATTCGAAAACAATATAGATTGACTCTAACACCTATTTTCCTCAGAAGTTAATAAATTTTGAAATGAAAAAATCAAAATCGCAGATATTTCCAATGCCAATTCCAATTCGATTCAACTCTCACAACCACACAACCCGAAACCGAATCATACATAAACCTTAACAGAGTTGCGAATTTCGATATCGAGGTCGATTTTAAAGCAAACAACACGTCTCCGGAGGCTTCGACACAACCCAACCCAACCCAACACAACGCAACGACGAGGTATCAACGATCTCAAAGCCCCACTTAAGCCTCCGCGTCCGTGTTGCGGGCGAAGTGCAGACGTCCATTCGGCGACCCCTGACTATCGGGGAGGATCCACGGCCTAGATCCTCAGGGTGTGGAGACGACGACGAGAGGGTGTGTATTGATAATTTATTAACCGCGTGTGTAACGGAGCCGAAATCGATATTTACTCTCGCGTAGGGTCCGGGCTCTGTGTCCGATATCGGATCTTTGCGGTTGGAGCGTTTTGGGTTAGAAGTGTATACGGTACGATGCTGAGATTGGGTTTCGATTTTTTTGGTAAATTAATGTTTTAGATTTGGAAAAATTTAAAAAGTTTGGTGAAAATGTTTAAGATTTATAAATCGATTTTTTCGATTTGTGAGAATTTATTAAGTTTTCGGTTTGTTTGTATTTATATTGTTGGAATTTGAAAATATTTTAGAGCTGAAATGTTCTTGTGAAAGTATATGAAAATTTTGCGTTGGTAGGTCTTAATGGGAAATAAACCTTTCCATTCACGTTCTGTAGCGGATTTCATCTTTAAGTATGCATGCCATATTCTCTCATTTACTATGGAATTTAAAGTTACGACGATTGAATAAGTGTTTTACATATTCATTTTTTTTTCTGTGTCTGTTGGAAAAATGAATCTGAAACTCTAGTAGTTTTTTTAATATTCGCAGATTGAATATCAATCGTGTAATATTCATAAATTTAAATACTGATTTTATGAATTCTACGAATTCAAAAAGAAGATTATGTGTTAACATGTCAGATTTTTATTTCAGTCATTCGAAAAGACAGTTTTTTAATTATATTGAAACTAGATTCTTTTTAAATCCTTAAGAAAATGAAAATGAACGATAACAATTTTATTAAATTAGAAAGTAAATTCAATTCAATTCCAAGACAGTATTTTTTAAAAAACACAATTTTCCAAAGAGTAGCCAGACATGAAAAACAAACGAAGAAACTAAATCTCCCAGATGGATCAAATCTCCTCTAGACAAGCGAATATAAAATGAAATTCACCAAAAATCATTGAAAACGATCTCGACCCTAAAAACATCAACGAATCGAATCCGAGAAGAAACATCGAAGTGGATCGCGATCGGGGCGCTGCGCCCCCGTCTTCAGGCCCCCGGCTCACCTCTCGTTAGAGGAGCGTCGGCCCCGGAGTCGTGGCCGTAGCCGGAGCCCGAGCCGTAGCAAGAGCTTTCTCGGCGGCGGCGGCGGCGGCCGTTGCCTGGCAACGCGCCCCCGCCCGGCGCCTCCGCCCCCGGGCGCGGCCCCGGCCTCAGCCCCGGGCGAGAGCTGCGAGCCCCCCAAGGACGATTCGGCTTCGGCTTCTGCTCCTTCTTCTACTTCTACTTCTACTTCTACGCTCGCGGACCATGAATGGAGGGCGACGACGGCGACGACGTAAAGGTGTACGGCTGACTACACACTCAAAATGCGAGACGAGTTTCATTGTAATATGTTTAATTTCATTGCAATTTTGTGAACATTAAGAAAAAAATGTAATTTTTTCCTATATACAAAAATTATTCATAATCAGAAAATGCATTAGAATACTTATTTTCAATCTTAAATAACATTTATTGAAGCAAATGGAAACTATTTTTTTTTTAATTTTCACTGTCGGGATCTTCACGAAAATCTAATGAAGATCTATAAGAGATTCGACTATGTGCAAATATATCATTTTGTATTGCCGATTTAACTTTTGATGAAAGCGCATGAAAATTATTACTGAGCTCACTCATTTTGTAACCGTAGTGTGTTCCTGGCTCGAAAGTCAAGCGAACGTTTCTCTCTTGACATTTCATTGAGTACGATTGGCCTAATTGAAATGGTGCTCTTTCAATTTTTTTCAAATACTTAACATTTACTGTATTCATAATGAAGTACGTATGCATTTATATAATAAAATTCCATTTAAAATGAAAACTTTAATTCTTTCACTTTCACAACGTATTTCAAATAAATAAAAATTGAGAAAGGTTCGCTTTTGAACCAACCTTCGTTTCTCTTTTCGAAATCCCGAGCGACACCGGGTACCGACAAATCGTATAAAATAAATTCGACGATTCGACGATCCGAAATGAAAAGTTTTTAATGGGCGACTTTCCGCGTTTGATGCTTTGCGTTTGTTCACTTGTAAAAATCGTGGAACGTGTTCGAAATTTTCGACAAATAACAATCGTATAACTTTCCATGTAATACGCTTGACTTTGCTCAAAGCTGAAAAATATCACAAAAACGTACATATGTATGCATCGTTAAAGTCACAGACGAAATAAAGGTTCATACTCTAAATATTATTTATTGATCAGAATATTCATTATTATCATTAATTAAAAAAAATATAATACAAAAACACTAAAATGTCTGAATCATATAATGAATTTAAGATACGCGTATATTGCATTATTTAATTTTTGAAATAAAATATTTATAAATTGGTTTGCGAAAATAGAAAACCAACATTGGCTATAATCTTAATTAAAGTCTTTTCATTGTCATGGCATCATCCGATTTGTATCGCACGGATGCTCAAATTGATTTCCATCGGTCGACTCAGAATTCTGGAAAAAGTGTACATTTGTATTTTGTACGTTATCCGTTTTGCGTCTCGCTAAGCAAATTTCGTCTGAAAAATACGATAGATATCTATTCGAGAAGAGCAAAAATATTTAGATACAACCTATAAAAATTGTATAACAATTCGAGTCAGCGGAATTCCGAATGTGTGCACATTTGTTGATTTTAAGTCCACCGTAATTTTACATTTTGATTATTGCGATTTATCAAGCAATCTTTTCACTTTACGATAATATTTTACGTATACGCAGAACAAGAGAACGAAAATTCATCACAAATGAGACCCAGTAGACGTCGGTAGACATTCTAACACGCTTCGCCTAAATGAACGCAATTTTTCACACGAACTGATTGTTGAATTAATAGCGCTACTTTTCTCTTTTATTATTGTAGATAATCGAATTCTTGTTTGAATCGGCAAGAAATCGTCATTGTGTTGTATGAATGAAATAATTAATCGAATCAACACTAATGCGATTGATCAAAAAGCTTTCTATTTAAATTTCATTAATGTTTAAAATTATATAATTTTCAGCTGAAAATGATTTATACTTGTTGTTTTATATGATGATAATACACGGGACTTACTTTCAAAACGGGTATTACAAAGGATTCGCTCGTAGAGCGCAAGGATTTGAGCTGTTTTGCCATTTCGCTGTAATCAATTGTTTAGTTCAAATTGTAGGGCAGAGTTGCACCTACGTCTGGCATTAAATTACAACGTAACAATGTTAAGTTCTTGTTGAATTTCATACCTTGTAATCACGACCGTTCCGCAACCCCAACAAAGCCCCGATGGGCTTTCCCGGCTTTTTAAACCGAATATCTTCACGGCGAACGAGCCTCGAGGACTTTTTTAATATATTAGGGGCAGAATGCAATATTTTCCGCGACCAAAGACAAAGGGAACGAGCCGCAAGATAAATTAATTTCTCGAGAGGGGACTTAGAAAAAAGAGCCGCAAGAAGAAGAAGCAGTTTCATGGGAGAGCAAGTTTGAGTGTTTAATCTGCTTCCGATCGGAGCGTGCGTCTCTTGCGATCGGCTATAAGAGGAGGGCCAAAGTTTGGAAATAATTTGGCGAGTCCCTGCCAAGATGGCCAGATATGCTCGTTCGTTTCAAGCCCTATCAGATGCCCATTCTTTTGCGGGCCCTTCAGAAATTCGAGCGAATTTCGCGGACGAAGTTGAGCGTCGCACGATAAGCCCTGACCCACAGGTATATGGAAAATTGAAAAGGGTTCTCTACCGCCGAAAGATTCGTTCGAGCTTTCATATTATTTCTGGGATGTGTGCTAGTATCTGGTATGTGTCCGAGCATGCTGGAATTTGTGCTTTAACGAATTTCAACGCTCGAACCGAAACGCTCTTGTTATGTCATAATCTACGCACGTGTACGTTTACATCCGTTTTATTTTAATTTTGATTTTACGTTCTTAACATTATCATATTCAAATTAGATTTGCTCGTTCGAATTTATTATTAATGAAACACATTGAAATTTCAGATCTATGTAAATTCGCAACCGTTTTACATGTTGATTTAAATGAAGAGCTTCCTGAAATTTATTTTTATACTTTGATTTATTTGTACGTATCGTTCGGTAGATATAATTTTATTTGTATTTTTGTCAAAATGCACCTGGCATGAAACGCAAAACGTACCAATCTACCCAGAAGATTATCATATGAGAAAACTCAAAGGCTTCGACGAAAAATATTTTCATTCACAATTCGAAAAGCGATACAAACACGAATACAAACAAAACGTGTTTTCGTATTCGTATCGCATGCACAAAAAAAAACACAAAACAAAACCCTCAAAAATAGTAAAAAAAAAAAAAAAACTTCACATCTCCAAAAAATTGTATTATTAAACGCCCAAAAGGCCAAAAAAAAACATAGAATCGCGAGACCGTTTTAACCTCGACGAATTCAACGAGGGAATTTTTCTTCGCGTATTATAACGAGGTCCCTTAATAAAATGAGTTTTCGCCGACGGGGGCCCTTTTCGGCCAAAGAGGGGGGCGCTTTCGAGAGGGCTCTCCCGTTTTTTTTTTTTATATTTTATATTTTATTCCATATTTATTATCTTTGTATCGGCAGTCGAGTGGCTTCCGTATGGTCTTTCGGTTATTATTTGCGATTCAAATTCGCGACGGTCGTAGGTCGGGGTCCGCGGCGTGAGTTATGCGCGCGTTTCCGCGCGGTTTGCGCGCGAAGAGCTTCCCTTTGGATAATTGAAAACGGTTTAATCTCATCCCCCTTAGTGCGAAAGGTCTCGTGGCTTATTAGAGCCTCCTCCGGTATTTGTTTATCGGTGTGTTTGTACTAGGGAGTGGACAGGGGCGGATTTTTCGCTAGGTATGAAAAATGTCTTAAAAAGACGACCGTATTAAAATCTGTTCGAAAGGATATCGATACATTCATAATGATAGAATATCAAATTCAAATTGAAGAAATATTAAAGTAGGTGATCGAGGCGCCGATAAAGATGAATTTTACTGTAGTTCTACGAATTTCGTGGTTAAGTAGCAGTTAGAGTAAATCTTAGTAGCTACTCACTTCTGTGATTGCCAATTATAATGTTATTTAAATAAGAAATATTGTAAAGAGAGTACAGAAGAAGTCAGATATAATGATATCGAAGACATGCTGAGATATGAAGGTATATCATCAAATCACTTGTCCCTTTCCTAATACATATACAAAAGTACACGCTTTACTTGAAATCACCCCGATCTCAATTGATTCATTTGGCCTATTTCATCGCCATATAAACAAACACAAAGAAATTGCACTTACTTGATTTTTACCATCTTCTTCGAAAATAAATTTAAATGAATATCAGCAACAAACACCCAGCCGCAACATTCCTTCAGCAGCCACCACTGAAAAGAAAATTTTCAAATCAAATATTGCAAATAACAATCGAAATATAAACAAACAAAAACCTCAAATAATAATAATAATATTAATTATCATTATCTTCTTTATACACCACTGTATGCTTATTCGCGTGGATCGGAGAGCCATTATTTGCCGGCCTTTAATTACGGGATGCGGAACGTGTTAAAAACATACACATCATTTGCGTAATATAAAACAAAAAACACACACCCATACGTATAAACACGTAAAGTGAAGGCGCACATAATGGCCGGTCGGTACGCATACCGGCGATGTTGAATTATTAAAAGCCGACCGCTCGAATCGTCGTTCATAATTCATAATTCCTTGAAATTGGACGGTCACTTTTATCGGACGCCTGGGCAGGATGGCTTTTGGTCGAATTGAAATTTTACGGTGGGCGGTCGGTCGGATTTTATACGCTTTCAGCTTCGAAAATCGATGCTGGATTATGGAACATTATAATGAAAGGACATTCAGGGTTTTCGTCTTGAGTGCGAGTTAAAATTTTATAAAAATAAATGAGCTAGAAATGATTGAATTGCAATAAAAAATAAGCTTTCATTCCATCTTTTGATTGATTCATAGAAAATATACATGAAATAAAAAAAATACAAAGTTATTCCGGGAAAGATGGCCATACAGGAGAGATAGCTCGCGTCCGTTTTCCTCGAAATTATCATTAATTTTTGCGCTCAAGTTGAAATCTTTTAAATTACCATATTCACATTTTCATGTTAAATGTTTCGACTCACACATTGAGAATCGCACATGTGAACTTAAGTCGAGTCTGATATTAATCGTTTCACTTAAACATTCAACCGACTTCTCGACACAAACGAAATATAATTAAATCTGAAGAATTGATTCAAATTAATTTCTGAACTTAAAGCAATCACGCGAATGTGTGTACCTACGTTATAACATTATCGCGATAAAATCTGGCGAATTCGCAACACACGCCTCTGTCTACGCTTTTCACGCT
Organism: Cheumatopsyche charites; assembly: GCA_024721215.1. NCBI lineage: Eukaryota > Metazoa > Arthropoda > Insecta > Trichoptera > Hydropsychidae > Cheumatopsyche > Cheumatopsyche charites. The sequence goes on along the minus strand of CM045576.1, from coordinate 6,555,025 downwards.
TAAATTGTGTGTATTTGTGCGCGTTTTATACGTACGCATTGTGTAGCCGTTATGAAATGGGTTGTATCATTCAATTAACTCTCAATTTTACACAGAATATCCATTTTCTAGGGGTGGATTGTGTGTAAGACATGGGCGAAGGCGAGAAGGAGGGCACCGTTATGGAAACAAGCCTCGTTCATTCGACTGTCAGACAAATTGGGAAACGAAAAAAAATCTAATAAGGGCAGCGAGTGCCGACATCAAAATTTACAACCCCTTCCCATTTCTATGCATAAATTACGAAATAATTTCAAGACGTATTACGAGAACATAAACACATTTTTCCTCTTAGCTAAGGTGAAAGTGTTTTATTTGTCCTGTGTAAACAAATTGCGAACGATATTAAAAAGAAAAATTCTCGTTTTTTTTTCATGTAGCTACACATTTATTAAGAACATCTATTCATAATTTTATTAGAAGGAAAAAAATACAAATAAAATATAATCTAACCTGTAAAAGCAATCTGATCACTAATACAAAGTATCATGCATTCGGATCGCGCACGTACAACGACGACCGACACAACAAACATGGAAATATATATTTTTTGACTGTTGATAAAGGGGTTACGCCGCGAAAATCGCTAAGAAGATTACGTGTCCCTTTTTTGAATTTCCCTCAGGCAAATATTTTCCGATGCGATATTGTTGTCGGATGTATTTTTAAGGGGCTCCGCGCTGGGGCGAAGGCCCCTCACCGTGGGTCTTCGCCCCCCGAAGGATTTGGCACCGAACGAAAGCAAAACATACCGAAAGCTTCCATCTGGGGCTCCGAATGCATAACCACCACAGATCACCGTGGCCAATCATTCTAGTATTCGACACTATCGATTATATAAATCGATGATTTTATAAGAATTTTATTAATATTATAAAATTCTGAACACTAGCATTCTTATTCAAATGAGATTTCATATCATACATACATAAATAAATTTCCACAAAGTAAAATAATAATTGAAATAGTTTATATTGGCATATATTGAAAATACTCTTGAATAGTTAACGGTTAAAATCAAAAGAGATTGCACAATTTTGCATACAATTTGGTTTGCAAAATGTATTACAACAGCAAATAACCACGATAGACGAGCATTTCAAGTTTCAGTGGAATCTATGCATATGTACATTATGCAAAATTTTAATATTAATGTAACTAAGGGAGGATGCATAACATTGCATACCATTGCCTGTTACGAGAAATGGGATGATCCACTCAAATTTGGGTTACAGGATTTGCATTAACGGGTTACATTATACGATATTATAGCAGTTGATATTCGATTGATTTGATGCGAATATATTTACATAGTTATGATCAAAAATGTTCGAATTGTAAAAATCGAGAGATTATACCAGTCGACGGCTAAAATTCGAAACAATGCGACCGAAAAGTTGCGCGAAGCGATACGACAGATTCGCCGCAATAATGAAAATTAAATTGTACACACTTCGGGACGAGCGTGATGAATTGAAGCCTTGATTTGGAGATTCGGCGAAATTTCGTCGGGCAAAACCGCACTCTGGTAAAATTCGTGAATTTAGCAAGAAAGTTGGTGGCGTCGGCGACCGACCGCCGAGACGGCAAACTTCATTAGTTGCGAAATAAGTTCACGCTGTGTCGTTTTCTTCGCGTAATCTCGAAACGAAATGCTTTCTCGAGATTGCTCCCTTCGTATATTGTATAATACCTTTCGATTATTTTGCGTGTTCTTCGTGTGCTAGTGTATGCTCAAAGCTGAAACGTATGTACGTTTGTGGGTTTTTATCGGTTTTTCGGTCGCCTGTTGAATCTGTTGCTGAAAGTTGTGTGTCAAAAATGTCACTGAATCGATTGAATTTATGAGTATTTTAATTAAAATTGTGATTTAAACGCTTATCGATTTTGTTTAGAATGAAAGTTCATATTTTGATGTTATCAGTTATGTTCGAATTTTGCATACCTCTGTGTGAAGAAGTTCTTGCAACTTTGAGTTTACATGTTGCATACGTATGTCGGGTCTGGATTTTGTTCTGCGAAACGCATTAGTTGCATATTTTCAAGATTTACGATCGTTCTCGTTATTGTCGAGGCGATAAATTCTATAAAGTTTCCGAATGACTAAGAAAGTGGCAGTTAGCGTTCCGCCGAACGAAAATATGGATTCGTCGGGTAAAGTTGAACGTCGGAGTGGATTTATGCTGGGATCGAGACCTCGTCATTCGACAACTCTTTTTTTTGTCAGAAATATGATATTTATTAAAAATATATATTTCCAAATATATCCTCCTTGATGTCAGTTAAAGGAAAATAAAAGAAAATTATGAATGAAAGGAAAATACTATCGATAAAGCTATTCATATCTATGAAGTGGAACCAGAATATATTTTTAGCATATGAATGAATATTGATTATTTTCAAAAAGTTCATCCAAATCAAAAGTTATGCTAAAATTAAATACACAGAAATTTTCTGTGATTCAGAAGCGAATACTTTCTTTAATGACTCACTTTTCGTATCATTTAATGAAATTTTCCTGTCCATCCGACCGTTTCATTTAATGAATATTAATATTCGAGCTTTGTGAGGATAGCTTGACCGCAAACCGCGTTTGATGCAACTTTTCAGGATTTTGTGCAAAGTCGGCGGTTATCGCGGCTCAAAAGCTCGTTCGCTTAAGAGTACGAGAGTTAGTGAAAAGTGGCTAGGAAATGTTTATCCACTGTGTTATCCATGAAATTCCGTTCCGTTTTCCCGCAACGAGCTCGTATTTCAAATTTTAAAAGCATCGAAACTGTGATGTATTCCGAGCGCCGGAGCATCCACGAGCGATATGGCTATAACACGGTAATGCTCTTCTCATAGAGGCAATAAATACATCGAGAATCATCAGGATGGAAGGTGTGAAAACTAAGTGAATATATAGGCAGACTTTTTGAACTATAAAGCTTTCAATGTAATATGGAAAATGGTGAATTATAATGATTTTTCAAACTCAACTTATAATAAAATTAATTGAAAAGAAATCTTTTTCAAGTCTCACTTCGATTACGATTATTAAGATGGAAAATTACACATTTTGAAATTGCGATCTAGACACTTCCGCATTTCCATCTTTCGCGCTCGAAAGAGAACATCTGGCGCTCTTCCTACTACAACATAATAGATGTACATTTTCGCACTTTCTTTTATCTCGAGTTCGCTACACGTTAGTTCTTCTCGCCACCATGTTGTACACACGCACATAAAGTTGGAAAACTTTTTACGCGTACATAAAAGCTTCGGGCTCCGCAGTGAGTGCGTCTAATACGTTATGCGCATTTTCATAAGCAGCAATATGAAATTTCGCCTCGCCGATTTATAGTTTTTGCTATTTCAGAAAAAAAGTTCATTATTGTGTATATTTGTTTGATTAAACGTAGGAAAAATGATATAAATTTTTTGATGGATAAATAAGGATGCATATATTTCAAAATGAATATTTCACATGTGGAAATTTTATGTACGGAAATCATTACGAGTTGAAATATAAATGTCGCAATGACACGCGATGCGACATGTTTATTATGCGCGAAAGTGAAAGCGCGAGAAAATTGCTACGTCTCAAACCCAAAATGTTTCCTCACACAATGGTTGGTAACCTTTTTCACGAATAAACAAACAATGAAACGAAAATTAGATCACATTTGAAATTTTCAGAAAAGTATCAACCATATTTTTTTTGTCCGATGTCAGACGCTTTTAGCCCGATTTTCAATTCAATATTAGTTTCAACATAATAAAAAAAAGATATTGCTTAATGGAGTCGGTGCAGATGCAAATAGTTAGCTATTTGCAATCGATACATATAACGACTGAAAAGTTTAAAGGGTATTAGTGACTTTGAATTGAATTCGAGAAAAACACGCTCATTGAGCATCTACTTATCTACATGTATTGAGAGGAAGTAGAATGATTTGATGATATATCTCGGCACACAATCAAAATTCGTTTATATCCTTTTGCTACCAAATATACATAAAAGCGATTCCTGTACATAATTCGATTTCGGGAATGATGTCACTTGTATCAATTAACCTTTTCAGTCGTCATATATGATCAATTATTTGCAGTCGATGTGAGTGAGAATAATTGAATTATTATTATATTTGCACTCAATATAATTTCGAATGACTAGCTATTTGCAATTGATGCTATTCCAAATAATTGAATATTAACACTCGATGTGACTGCTAATAACTGGTTATTCACACTCTATATGACTGTAAATAAAAGGTTATTAACACTCAATGTGACTGCAAATAACAGGTTATTTTCACTCGATATAACTGCAAACAACTGGTTATTTACACTTGACACGGCTATAAATCAATTTAACTTCAAGAAACTTCACCGAATCCAAAAGTTGTCGACTCCCACCATCAGAGGCGCGTATTTCTCTCACCTCGCATATACAGCCTCCCAATTCCTCCAGGCTTCGAGGCGAATTCCCTACGCCTAACAAACACCTCGGTTCGCTTCCCTCTTTTCTCGTCATCGGCTCCAGTGCCGTCAAAGCCACTTCCGCGTCGACGTTTAATTAGGCCGGAATGCAATATGATTAGGCTTCGGTGTCGGCCGCTCAAAAAAGCCACCCGATTAAATATCGTTTAAGGGTTAATTGGGGGTAATCTGCTTTGCGAGGGAGGCGATGTCCTCTCCTCGTCTCGTGTCCCACGCCTCGGCGCTTAATTGATATATATTTTCGTTTTAATAAGAAAACTCGATGAAATCCGACGGAGGGGCGTTTTTTTTTTTTTTGAGCGCATTTAATAAAAGTTTCGATGGCGTCGTTTTAATTTCGTATTAAGCTTCGTCGAATTTAAAATATAAATGCCAGTTTTTTATATAAAATAATCGACCTAAAACAAGATAGATATCTCTCGTCAGCTCAATTTTCCATTCGTTCAATCAATCCTCGCATAAATAATACAAGGTTCACGCGCATCCCCGGAACCTTTATATTTTATTCATATGCATTTTGTGTGCGGTTGCGATTTTCCGTTTCCCCATTTCAAACACGAACATCTCTCACTTATTTATTAACCCATTGGCGTAATTGAAGCAGCACGCGCGCGCTAAAAAACATCCGGATACGGAGCAGGGGGAAAAACCCCGGAAAATCCCGAAATAAAAAGATCACGACGGATAGGTGAATCGTTCCGTGGAACGATCGAGATTTAACAATTCCGACGGCCGTAAAAAAGTAGACGAAACCGTGTACATAATCAGGGGGTGGCGAACGGGTCAGTGGGTGAATGAGGGTGAAACGTGCGGTGTTCACACTTGAACAGATCTTCGAAAATCTTAATGAATTTCATCGTTATAGATACAATATTACGTTTTCATTTCAATATTTGCTAAATTATGTTAATTTGAAACCAAAGATGACATCTTATAAAGTAGAAAATGAAAGGAAAAAAGCTCACTTGACCTAACATAGAAAATATCGAAATGGAATCGAACATAAATTTGGGTATCAAATCCTAGTTGAATCATCCTAAAATGGTCAGTCTATTCTTGAATCATCATCGTTTTGATCAGTGATCGAAAAATAGACTTATCAACCGCATAATATATAATTTATATATGACGACTGAAAAGGCCAAGGAGTATAAATGACATTTTTTATGAAATCGAGTTATGCATAAGAATCGTTTCTATGCTCGCTCATTTATTTGGTGGCAAAAGGATATAAACGAATTCGGAACGTGTGCCGAGATATGTCATCAAATCACTCGACCTCCTCCTAACACATGTAGGTACACGGTCAACTTTGAACACGATTTTCTCGAAATCACCGCAGTCACTTGTATAAAAATAGTTTTACAATCGCATAATAGTATTCAGAAAATTTAATATACAATATACAGGGTGTAACGTAGTTGTTTGGCTCAAGTGCAAATACTGCACAGTATCGGCGAGTTCTTCCCCGGTAAGCAGCACACGTAGGCCCGTATCTCTCGGCCTGCCGTCTCCTCTGAGGGACAATCTCATTTGGTGAGTGACCAGAAGTGGGCAGAGTGGGTCGGGGGGGCGCAGCGCCTCCCCGGGTGCTGCGCCCCTTCGAGGGCCGGACCTCGGCCAATAACATTATCGTAAAAACGGGCGACGCACGACTTGCGGCCGTCACTGATTTCGCGCCGTATCGGGAATAAAAAAGGAAAATAAGGGATGGAAACAAAAAAAAAGCACCATCCGGAGGATGGGAAGTATAAAACAAACTATACGCGTTTGACCCGAAGGCTTTTCGTCGATAAAAAAACGTGTCCGATTTCTGTACGGGTGGACGATCGCGCGGTCAGTTTCAATTCGTAGGGCCGTTTACATAAGCTTTTTTTCAATTAGGAGATTTAAGATTTGGTATTATCTCGAATCTCATTTGCAATTCTATAAATGACTCATATTTGATGAAATATTGACTTTTTTCAGCAATAAATATCTTAAAAATGGAATATTCAATTGTAGCAAGAATTGACTCTGAAGTAAGAAGCAAATCTATACGAACGAAACTAATACGCAAAAACACGTATCCGACCACTACAGATTAACGATTAAAGCAGATTTATTTTATCACATTTAATTTATTAACAACAAATTATTTTATATTACAAAAAAAATCTAGTCATACCCTGATAAGGCAACATCACAAATCATTCCGCTCTAAAAAATCACACCACCATACATCATCTGCGATTTCGACACAACCGCGAGCAGCGGCGCGAATCAAACTCGCGAAAATTTCAAATAAACATTTTCTAAAATAAAAAACACATACACACATAAAATATTTTTTCTACGAAACATCCCCTTTCGGATTATACGCAAAAATATCGAAACGGGCGGTGGTCCGGTAATGTTGTTAGTTCACAATGGCGTTTCCCTTTGGCACGTTGCGTCGGCCGTGAGATGCTTTATTATGGGCCCTGGCAGTATATCAAAACGTATGATTAATGTATCCGATATCTGCACACCACCCACATTCGCCCACCCGTTCGCCCGAAGCCCGTTTTCCGTCTCCGTATCCGCACATTTGCGAACGAAAGTGCGCCCGTGTGTTATACTACGCAACGGGTTCGTTCTGAGCGTTCGTAACCGAATGTCGTTATTTTGTAATTTTATTGAAATATTAAATATTTTATATTAATTTCGATTTCTGATTCGGCTTTTGTTATTATGATATTTTAGCTTAAGTCGTTGGGAGGTGAAAAATCAATCATTGAGTCTAGAGTGGCCGAGAGAAAATCCGGGCTCGGGAATAAACACGATCCGGGAACTTGGCATACTTTAGTACCCCCTCTCATCAGGACTGATTGAGCCTTAAGTATGCAATTTGGTTCTGTGCAAGCTTTTCATATTAATCTAGTGGAATAATTAAATAAATTATTAAAAAGATTATTTATCGAATAATCATTACAGAAATATTCCTGACGTGAAAACAGTTTGAAGTTTGAAATTGAACGAAGTGATCAATGAAGTTACTTTAAGAATTTAATGGAGCGATCTAGGTGAGAATTTTGAAACTATTCATCTTATGTTAGAGAGTACTTAGTAGGGTTTTTTTTATTCTTGGGGGTTTAAGATTTGGGTCTAGACTAGAAATCAATCGAATACTAAAGAGGTTCGGTAATTCTAAATACGGGTAGACAAAAAGATCGTCCCTAGTGTTTTCTATTAGTTCGAGATTAAACACAAAATAAAGCAATGATCTTTATTTTTTTTTGGTTTAAGGCTATTTTAAATGAACATATGTAGTATATTTTTTATTGATGAATTAAAAAAATATTGATTTAAAGATATTTAAAATAAAAAACGAATTTTACAGAATTGTAACCTTTTCTGGTACCATCTAATCGTTGAAAGAAAATAAAAAATATATAAATAAGAATAAATTGAAATTACTTGTATCAAATTGAGACATATCAAGTGAAACAAAATCAAAAAAAGACATTTCTAAACAAAAATATTTGATGTATTATACATTCGCGTTCGGTTATTGGTTCGCGGAGTGTATTGGCGTTCGACGTCGTTTTCACCGTGTGCGATTTCTTGCCTCGTCGCCAGATGAGGATTTCTTCTCCTTCTGTTTGGGATATGTCAAGTAAACAAAGCAATTTCTAGTTAGTGACATGTTCGCCGTGGTCCCCAATGACTACGGATGTGTTTGGACTCGGTTTAATCTCGAAATCTATTGTATAAGTGGATGTGCTGCGGTTATAGGCCGCAAACACTCGAGCCTTGCTTATGGGAAATATTGTAATGGAATTCGATCAGTTTTCCTATGTGTATTGTGCTCGCGAAATAATACATGATTGTATTGGAAAAAATATATTTATAAAAGTCTTTGAAATGGCTGTAGATATATCGATCACAAAAGACCTATTAGTTGAAACTGGGTGGATTGATTCATCAAGTGTTCGAGATAAAACTGCATTAAGTTCAGAAACAGAGCGAAGATCGCTTTGTGCAATTCAGGTACAGTATTTTCCACCTCGAGCAATTACGATCCTGTGTGAAATGTGCACAGTGTCAGTTTCAATTTAACGTGTGACTGCATACACGATTTTTCGCAATCAAGAAGAACTCGCTTTGAATGCGAAGCGATCGCAGGAAGTTAATTACGTATTGACATATCGTTTCGATTCCAAGGCACAATTAGATGTAATTATTTGAAAAAGATTAGATGTTAAAAATATATATTTTACATATTTGAATGGAATATAATCGCACTAGCTTCGCCGAATGATTTCGAATTCCCTCGGAATCCATGCTCAGATCGCAGTGGTAAAATTTTTCAGTAGTAGATGAATATTTAATACGTAGCACGGTCAAGATAAGGCCACAAAATGCGATAAGCCACATAAAAAAAGATCTACGACCAAGGGCTTAAATAATGGGCGTACAGTAAACCCTTGTCTAACCGTCAGTACATCTATACATTCATACATACGTACTTTGAATCTTGTGAATTATAAAAGTGATATGTTCACCGAGCGGTAGCCGCGAGATTGCAGCTCGAAATGTGCCGGTGTATTTTTTAAATTCCTATTGAATTTTTATGAGTTTTATTGATTCCGTATGGAAAGAATGTGAATATCGAAAAAAACATACCTACAGTGGAAAAATTTTCTGTATTTTTTTAATTTCGAAATAACTTTTACATTTCACGTTAATAAAACTTCCACCGAGTGGAACATCAATATAAAGACATGACGTTCGCCGATCATCTGTATGCAACGGTACCTCAATACGGTCTGACAGCACTTCACTGCCGTGATATATTGAAATATCAAAGCGTATAAAAGCACACGAACAACCGACACACCCTACACATAGATACCTTTGACGATAAACACCGACAAAATAAGGCGAACGAGCGCCGCGCCGACTAAACTGAAAACTCGAAGGTGAAACGCCATTTTTTTTAGCATTTTGCAAAAGACCATTATTCACATCGAAGGCAAAACACGTCGGATTCCATCTTTGTGAAATTATTCGAATTATTTCAAGCTCGGTAAGAGTCAAATTAGCGAAGGCAGGTGCCCCGTGCCGTTTGATCGCTCGAATAAAGGCCGTTCTTCGGTTCGGCGGTTTCGTTGGGAAAACTCGGGCTTGTCTTTCTCGGTTCGGATGCTGAGTTCCTTATCATAACATCCTTTGACATTTATATTGCTTTTTCAATTTCGACCGTCGACGTTTGTTCGCGAAGATTTCGCGCGAGGATCAATATTGAGATGGTGTCTTCCAAGGCGTGTTTCCGCGATAATGGTGTGTAGAAGTTTGATATATTCTGAGCGGTGATAGTTTTCGTATAAATTTTATACGTATTTAGAGCTATAGAATGCTTCATGTTTAAAAAATTATTCGTTGAATTTTATAAATGTGATTTAAATTCGCATCGCAGCAATTGCGAATAATGGAAACGTGAAGCTGATCAGTCGTTTAATTTAAATTTTAGCTTTATTTTATTTACTTCATTGATTCGAAAAATTTCAATATGTGAGTTCGTTCATCGTATTTTCCTATTGTTATCGACAGATAAAATTTGTATTGAAATTCCACAGATTCGTTATAAAATTTCATGCATACATATTTTAAAATGTCAATTTATTAAACTACCATATTTTATCCGATTATAAATTCCCTCCAAAGTTGTAACATTTTGCCCATTTCCAATTTGCAGAAAAAAAAGTTATTTGATAAAAAGCCGCTTAACCACTCATAATATCGTCATTGTACTATCGAAGAAACACTGTATTCAGTAGAACATTTCGCAAAGAAAAAACCCACTTAATAAAATTATCATAATTTGAAACATATTATACTATAAAACCCATCACATAAAACATACAAAATAACCCATCAAAAGGCGAGCGGAAGCTCTGCAGAGAACGAAAGAAAAAAAGCAAATTTTCCATCATCCCCAAGGCGAATTCATTTCCCGAACGTACCCGATGCATCCCCCTCGCGATTTTATATTAATACATACATTCATACAATATACAGATAGGCATATAGACACGAGACCATGTTTTAATTTATGATATTGTAAGCACGGCTGGATGGCTAAGCCCGAGGACCCTGCTGGCTGCGAGAAGCTATCGCAAAAAGCCTCCGACGCGATTAACACCGGGTACGAACTTTTGTTTAATTCCCCATAATGGAATACGGAAACCGAGGGCGTTCCACTTAAGGGTGAGTTTTCCCACCAGAGGGTGAGGGGGTATGGGGGGTAAGGGATACAAGGGGTACAAGGGGGGTAAGGGTGCAGCGTTAATTATGGCGGACCCTCGGAGCCTGCCCAATATTTGTACGGGGAGTTTTAATCTTATGCGAGGTCGTTAAAAAAATTAGATTGTGGCGTAGGAGGAATTTATTTGTGTCGTACATAATAAGGGTTTTTCGCGGGTTCTTTCGATTTTTTTTTAAGTTTTCATTTAATTTTTTTGTACTGCTGAAATAATAATTTAACTTGACTAGATACATGATAATATATTTTTAGTTATTTTAATTCAATTTAAGCGAATTAAAATTTTATATTATTTCCATTGAGTCTAAATTTAACATTGAAATATTATTTTCGTTAATATAATACATTATATATATAGAATCTAGATTCTAGGGTATAAATATTAGATGATATAATAACAATAGAAAATATTTTCGTATCGAAGATAAAAGGGAATCATCAATATGAATGAGGCGATGTTAGCAAGGTGCGTCGACGAGAATATCGATGCACCCGTAACGATATTTATTTCGATTTTTATTTCTGGAAATAAAAATATATTTTAACGTAAAATCCGACCGAATAACGAATATCGGATGAGAAATCGTAATAAATCAATCTTCGAATTGGGGGCGAGGTGCGTCTTGTTTATCTTTGTTTCTGCATTATCCCTGAATAAATATTTAGACGTTTCCTTCTGTGTAGAATTCGAGAAATTTGTAGACACCGTATTGAATAATCGTATTAATTTAGGATACAAACTCGTCGTTCAACAATATACAAAACTAATAACAATTTGACAACTCTAGAGAATGGATGATGTATTCGTTTCTAACTAAGAAAGCTTCGAGCATTTTGTACGTAAACTTCAAAGGAATGACGCCGCTGGGAATCAACTTTTAGATTCTTCACAATTTCGCACCAATGAAATAATGCAACAGTTTGCACACTTCAGAGAGATAACTCAATTTCGCAGAATTATATCGATCAATTTGAAGCGAAAGTTTGCAAAAGCTTAGTTGCATAAAAGGAAAAATTCGCATCCAAATAATATTTAATATAATAAAAAGTATGTTTGTAGATACATTAGTAACATAAACATATGTAATAATACAACGATAACATTAAGTGGATCAACTAAATCTCATTTAAACACCACCCAAACGACTATAACCACGTTACAAACGACACATTCTAATGAAAATTAACGAGAGAATTAGCCATCATATAAAATTTTTCAGACCATTTAAATGAAAAATTCATCGGATAACAGTCAAGTATCCATCAAGCGTCCAATATACTCAGATAAAAAGGCTAATTCATATTTATCAGTCTAGCTTTAAAACATTCAAAATCGATTAAAGTTTCATTTACATTTGAGCCGATTTTTGGATTGATTCGATTTTCACTTCAAATATATTAAAAAAATGTATGAGTTCTATCGCTTTGTTGACGTCACAATTCACGAAAAAAAAACACTCAAATTGAATATCGGCTCAAGCGTGAACTCAACATTATATTTACGAACGTGACCTAGAGCCTCGACGGAATATTTCACCATCTGTGAAATTTATGAAACCGGAATATTAAGTCTGAATTGGCCCTAATTCGGGCCGAATATATCACCCGAAAAAAAAATCGGTCGACGATGAAAAAAAAACCCTGGCCAGATTATGTTAATAAGGTACGCGTTTGCACAGGGCACAAGTCTCGGGAAAAAAGGTTTTGTTTGCGCGCGCATTGTGACGGCCATCAATCACAAGTCTTGGCCAGCTCACGATGCCGAACCGAAAGGGCCGGCGAAAGCGTTTGATTTATTCCCGAGAAGCGGTGTGGGTCAAAGAAAGAGAGATTGAGGAGAAAATAAGTTCTGGGTGCTTTCGGAAAAACCGCGGGAAATTCGCGTCGATTCGAAGTCGGCGCCGTTGCGATTGTTCCGCTAGTGAACGACGCCATTTTCCAACCGAGACGCTTTGCGAGAGTGGATTTGATTCGATAACGTTTCAGGTTTTCAACATAGATGTTTATATGCGTGAATTTTTCATTTTAAATTAAATGATTTTTAATTCAAGTTAAATAATTTCAAAATCAGATCTAAAATTTTGAAAAATTAATCGAATTGTTTTAACACTTCATGACCGAAAACAGTGATTTCGCGAATTTTTTCACCTTCCTCCTAAATCCAGTTTTGCATTTTCGCTTTTTGTCTACTTTCGAAAAAAGAAACATCAATAAATATAGATTCTTAAACAAATAGAAACATAAATATTCAGAATGAAATTAGATTCATTTGTATAGAATTGCTTCAAACATCAGAGACTCAATCAATTCCTACATTCAAATTCCATTGTTGAGATTTTTGAAACTTAAAAAGTTTTTCTTAAAAAAACCACACACCTCAAACGAATATATTTTAAAATTATCTGCCATCACCAATAAAATTAATGAATAATAAAAAATTCAAAATATATAACTTAAAGTATAAATTATTTAACTTTAAATATAAAACTCGTGCTTATTAAGAGATGGAACTAATTCTCAAAATTCGAGAATAGTTTGCGATATTTTCATGTTTTCTGCGATTACGTTTCGAATAGGTTGTTCGAGTTCATCATGGTAGAAATAAACATGTAGGGAAAGCACATTCGTTGAATTCCGTTACAAGTCATCTTTTGCTCGTTTGCCCTTTTAAGGTCGTTTTAAGCTGTCGAGAGTCGAATGTTTTGACTTTAGCGTGTTTTAATTAAGTTTCAGTTAGAAGGTCGTTTGAAAATTTGTTACGTGTGAGAAATATGAGTATTTATTTTAAAAAGTTTATTAATTTAAAAATTAAGAGTATTACATACAAAAAAACTATTTTCATTATAAAAGATGCTTGATATTTCCATATTTACAGAAAATATTTTGAAAAAATGTACATCGAGCTGAATTATAATATAATGACAGGAATGTCGAACAAGTATACATTTCATACTCGTTATCTTAGTTACGTGGTTTTCAAAATATATTGAATATATTATATGTACTGCAAAATTTTTCGAGATAGGGATTTACATGTACGTAATATAAAATATTCTTTCAATTAACATACGAACAGATAAAAAAAGATTTTTATATTTGAACATTTGATAATGAAATTATTTCGACAAATTAACAAATATTCAAAACGTGTGGAGCGAAAATGTTTGCGCGCATACTTAATTACAAAATGAGGAATTAGATGAGCGTATTCATATTTACGAAAATTTCCACGAAGACGTTTCGCGATAAACACGAAAGAAATTCGCGACAATTTTTCCCCACTTCATCCTGCTCATAAATGGGGAACGAATTTGTCAGAATATCCTCGTGGTTTATTCAAATACACTCGTAGAAATGGCATGTGCATACGCGGTCGAAAACGTATAATTTAATCCAAAGGGTTTTTGCGTGCTGATGTTTAATTCAAATTTAATTATACGCGCTCTTACTTCTTCCACTTAGCATACACGGTTCGGCCCGAGAACACAATTGGGCCGAAATTGTTTCGAAGAACGACTAAAATTTTAGAAGGAAAAAACCCGAATCAGTTACGAATCAAATATGAGACGCATCGCAGGAACACACCCGAAATTCTCAAATTCTCAACACACAAAAGGGGACGTCTCATTTGTCAAGTGTGACGACAGCCATCCGAAGAGTCGACTCGCAACGACGAACATTATGCAAATAGTGCGCGATACATTAATCATGCAACGGCCACGAGGGACGAAAGCCTTAGAAAATATGTGCGAAGACCGAAAGGAGGGTGTTCGTGATTTTCGCATATCTATTTTTAATGGAGCGTTTCTCTGATTTTGATGAAACTTGGTAGAAATGTTTTGGGTATTAGAGACTCTAGGAGTTGTAGAGTTGATGATGATGGTAGAAATATAGGTAGTGTGAATGTGAACGTAAAATTATGGTTACGGACGAATATGCTCTTGATAATTTTATAGTCATTGCAGGTCGAAGTTTATTCTATTTATTAGGTACACTAATATAATAACGTTTTATATGAAGCGTTTTGACACATCGCCAAAGGGATAAAGGAAATAACAACGATGTCGCCATATGTTGAACAAAACATATAAAATGTTATTTTGTTAGTGTACCTAATAAATGTACTGAGCTTTGACCCGCGATATATGGAAAAACATTTGAGAGTTGCATTTTCGTTCATGTCTATATTTACATTACGATGTTATCAAGTTTAGTTAGAGTCGGTGATATGAATTTATATTAAATTTTCATTATATGTGAGTCATTTAGTCTACAAAATTATATTTAAGTAATAAATAATAAAATATATAATGTTGTTGCAATATTTTTCAATACTAGAGTATAAATAGTAAAAGTTTATCTAGATGCGTTTTATTCGTGACAATTGAGTGAATATGCGGATTAAACAGCAGCATCAAACAAAATATAAGTAAACAGAAATTTTACAACCATTACATCGTGTCCTCACATTTGTGTACAAACACAATTACTGCACAATTGAAACAAATACGTGACCAGAAAATTTACGAGCGAAATCCGCGCCGAAAGATCACACAAAGCCGAGCTTCAATTAGAGCGAAGTGAACGCGAGTCGTTAATCAAAATTTATACTGCGACTCAAAATTGTACAAAATTGCACCTACACATACAAATATGTAACATCACACCTGATGCGAGAGGAAAGAGGGCATAAAAACGAGAAAATGTCCCATGACAGTGGGAAAAAAAGGAGTTGAATCGAGCGAACGAGTCGAGGGGCCGTATTATGGCAGAATTGAAAATCCGCGCGGGCGACCTAGGATCTATAGATAAACATAATGGGGAACAGTGTGGAAAATGGGGCTAGGTGGGTTACATGGCAATCTGGACAATGGGGGAAACTGGGTCGTCGACCTCGTCTGTCAGCTCTCCTGGAACCGTGATCCCGGGACCCTGTGGGAGTCTTGTTTACTTAAGCCGTATCTAGGTGCGAAATCTTTTCTAGTTTTATGGTACAATGATAATGCTTTTTCGGTGCGGACGTGAGCTTTATATGTTTTTGCTAAAATAATATGTTTGTAAAACTATTCGAATTGTAATGAAAATTGTCTAAAATCTTCATTATAATATCTACTTATCATCCCGCACATTATATGCTTCATATTTCATGTCATTAAAATAAAATATTTTACTTATTTTTAAAATTGACCATTAAAATCAAATATGAAATAAATAGCGAAAATGTGAAATATTTCTGTGAAACTTCAATTTGGAAAAAAAAAATTTTCCGAGAAATCCAAATTGCTCAACGTTTGAATCAAATGTAATCAAAATATAATGATTTGAACGTTTAATATTGAAATTTTATGTTTAGCTGAAAATAATATAAATCATATATGATGACTGAAAAGGCCAAGGGGTACTAGTGGCTTCGAGGAAAGTACGTTCAAAGTTGACCATGCATCTACATGTACATATTAGGAGGAGGTCTAGTGATTTGTTAATATCTACATATATCTCAGCACACGTTCCGAATTCGTTTATATCCTTTTGCCACCAAATAAATGAGCGTGAATAGAAGCGATTCCTGTGCATAACTAAATTTCGATAAAAATGTCACATGTACTCCTTGGCCTTTTCGGTCGTCACATATCTATTATACCTATTCTATGTATATTTGTAGCACAAGACTAATTTTAATCGACAATCGAACAACACAACCTCCAGAAGCGAATCGCCCGAAAACATCACGACATTACGCACAAAAATCCCCTATTGAACGACCCCGAAATGATAATTAGAATAAAGACTGCCCTAACTAGCCATTTAGGGCAGACACTCGTTCCGAACGAAACGAAGCCTTCCAATAAAACGAAACTACCGAGTGGGGAGAGGCATGAACCGTGCGACGTATTAATTTATGCAAAGTCGGCAGTAACGCGGCGTTAACGCGCGTTGATATGCAGGAAACGGAAACAATTTTCAACCGGAAGCGAAGGGCGGGATACTATGGGGGAGGGGGGGTGGGGTGGGGAAAGCGGGAACACGTGGATATGTTCGTGGGGTGTATGGGGTGTATATGGGGGAGGGCGTATGGTGACTTATTGCTACGGTGCGCTCAGGTGGAAGCTGGTGTGCTAGGCTTTTCTTCGGCGCGGAGGTTTTTAATCTCGATTCACGGCTTTCATGGTAATGAATTTTGCGTCGAATTCTTCGTGGACGCGAAGAATCGGAAAAATTTCATAGTGATAATTTGATATGCTGGGGGAAAATGAGATTTGAGTTTGGTCATTGTAGCTGAGTTTTATAAATTATACAATCTTGTTATTTTATGGAGCTTCTGTGATCTAACGTTGCTTGAGAATCGACGGACTTTGAGTAGATTGTAAATAATTCGTATGATTCGAATGAAAATATGACTCAAAGGTGATTCTTTTCAAAATGTGCGTATATGTATTTGTGGGTGTACGACGAGAGGGTGGTGAAATGGGGTGGTGCCGTTTCGTCGTCGCAAAACTACACATTCATTTCGGCTAATTTATGCGCACAAAAAGCGGCAAAAGTCGGGCGCGAACAAACAAAAACAGGAAGTGTCGGCGCCGCTTGGGATTCTGCATTTAGCTGTCGTCGATCACCACTAGCTGGACACGGGATTCACACACCATCCACATCATAATGAAACTTTTATTATTACCAGACTACAGCCCGTTGAGTATCACATCAAATAGTTTCATTAAAATAATCAGTGAGTACAAATCTGTTCATCAAATATAAATTTGAATTGAACATTCATAAGTTATTCTTTCAATGTTCGAATGTAGCTTTATTGATTGATCATAATGCAATAAAGATTAATTTGATGAAATATTCAAATTATGAAGGTTATAAGCTGTATTGCAATTGAATATGCAGTTATAGTAACTACTCGGGAAACGACGACGGATTTTTTTTCCTCGCAGAAGCTATTATATGTACTAAGAACGAGACATTCTATCCCGGGAAGTTAATGTAACTGCAACATGACTAGAAATATTCATAATATAAAAGCATACTGAGATGTTATTAAATAAATAATAATATCGACATTAAAATGATCATTTTAATTCATCAACAAAATATGGAAATAATTTACATTACAATCGATAAAATTAGATTCACAAAAACAAATATCTTTTGAGCGAAATTTTAATATGATAAAAATACGCTTCGTATTCCATTCAAAGTCGAGAACTATGAACGAAGCACTAAATCACAAGCTGAAAACCTAATTGGCGAAACGGGCGCTGAAAATGCATCATACAAACGCGCAGATCACACTGGAACAACGGACGACAAAATGCACTTAATGCGACGGAACTGCAATCTGGCGCACTGAAATTTCATATGTGCGGCGTCGAAAACGCAATTTCGTCGCGTTTCATTACATCTACGTTTGAAAATGTGGAAAAAAAAAAAAAAAAACAAAACGAAACGGAAAAACTGGAAACGTAACGAAAAATGTGTTGTCGAACGACGAAAAGCGGAACGGCGACACAATGACGGATCTGCACAATGGACGATCGCTCGCTTCGTCGGATGCAATGGCTAATTATCGCACGAGTGTCATTGTCCCGTTTGCTTCAATGGGATTTAGTCTCTCGCAGGATGTTTATTGGACGGTGAAGATGTTGCGTGATTTCGAATCGATTGAGCCTGTGTGCGATTGAAGCGACTGTCGCATAGTTACGGCTAAAATGTTCGAATTTCTGTGCAAAAGCATCATCGGTATATACTTCAGTGCATTTCATTGAAATTCACATTTTTCCTAAATAAAGAAAATTGATAAACTTTATTTACAATTAGTCATAATAAAGATACTAATTTAAAATTTAATTACATTTTTATGCTTAGTGCATGAAATTGCGTCAGTCAATTAATTAATATGTTACTATTGATTATTTGTAAATATTAATTGCACTGGCACTATGTTAGGTATACTGAAGTTTAGCTGTACTGAATGTGAGAAAACTCAAATTCTAGGTGAGGATATCGGAAGTGGAATAGTTTCGGGAAATATTCCAAATATGTGCTCGAATAGTCTTCGTTTCGAATATGAGTTTAGTTGAAGATGATTGGTTCCGAAATAGCTCTCGTAAAACGGATTGTTAAACAAGTATCACGATACTTGAATATCTGTAATATCATGCGTATATATTGAATTGTTAATATATGTAGTGTTATACTTAATATACCTATTGATACGAATATATCATTTTACTGAGCAAGACAAAACAATTTATTTTCGAAAATGCTACTGACTTTTTTGTTTATTTTCCCCTCTAATACAAACAATAATACAAGCCACACGATTTTCTTCGTATTAATCTTACATGCCTTTTTGTTTTATACGTTTACGAAAGTAGATGTGTCAATCGAACAATGTCGTTTTCACGTGTGCAACGAGCTTGAAGTAATGTGACCGATCAAAACATTTTCCTCGTCGATTCGGAAAAATCGTAAAAATGATTGTCTGCGCTAAAATATTTCCACCGAGTAAAATCAAATTATGTTATAAAATAATTTTTCAAGATTTTTTAAGTGATTTTAACACTTTTATATCATTGTTTATGTCATATGGCTAAAAGATTAGATGGAGCAGGTGAACAGCTTAAGATCCTTGTTTGAGTCACGAAAAAAAATCCCGTGTAAGATAAAATTGCATCACGTTGTCAAACACAAGAGTTGGTAATTGAAAAGCTTGGCGTCATCGTGCTTCAGATAGTTTTTCGGATTCAAGTCACGGCTACGGAAAATTCGACTCGTATTAGCCGGTCGAAAACCCGTAAAAACGACACCTGAAACTTACCAATATTGGAAACTCTTGTTATTTGATATATTTTAGAAAAATATTATATAATATAATATCATTTCATATTATTGGAAAAATTATTATACATATTGAGACTTTACGGATGCAACGATATTTTGTTGAATATTCATATCAAGATATGTTTGATCTTACGACTTTTAACTGAAAAAAAATCTGTAAGTCCATTTGAATAATGCAACACGGTCAAAGTGAAACAGAAAAATGTAAATTTGAATAGTTTACAAAACGACTCACTACGAAACGGAATGTATTTAATTTTTAAAGGGCTCACTACATACAACCCGACTCTCGCTAATATTTGATGCGTTGTGAAGATTCCGCTCTGCGAGTCGATTTCGGGTCGTATTATTGTGTTTGTACAACGATTTCTCTCGCAAAGTTGACAAACGACTCATGTTTCCCGGTTGCAAAAATAATTCGTATCTTTATGCATATTGTAAAAGGGAAGATGAATGTTTGCGCACACGTCTGTTTGCTCGAACCGCGGAACGCGTGCTCTACGGTAAAAGAGAAAAATACAGATTTTTTATTTCGAAAAATGTTTCAATATACATATAAGGCGATAATGAAAAATCGACTGAACTCGTGCAAATATTCACTTTAACACAATTTTCATGTGCAGACTCTAGTTTATGAATGGAAAAGCGATGTAATGTTCTTTGAGTTCCCAATTTTTTTTTCAGTCGAGTAATTTTTTTTTGTGTATCTCGAAATCTGAGAATTATGAAATAAAGAAAGAATACAGAGAGACATTCGAAATCCCTTCGGTTAGCAGTACATTTGCAGAGCGATTATGGACAGTCGCAGTGCGACGGGGCCGCAGCTTTGCGCCTCAAAAACTTTTAAACCAAATCCCCAATTAAAGGAGCCTTTGGCTTAATAAACAATGAAGCTTTCCCCGGGAAAATTTTCAGCAAAGTCCTGCGAAAAGTTTTCCACGCAGCCCCTTTCACATTATTCAGTATTTTTTATGCAAATTAATATGAATTTCGGGCACGTGAACATTTTAGCGGGGGAAAAATTCCGCCATGCGAATTACCTTATTAACGACGGCCTTTATTCTAACAAGGTATCGTTGATTAATTGCATCCTATTACTTAATATTTCAATTAGAAAATATCCTTAATTCACAAAATATTCTCACTCTCTCAACTCACGATAATTCCGCGAAATTATACGATTCGACCTGTATTAACTATTCAGTAATCGAACGCAATTTCCTAGAAATACTAATGGCCAATTATTAAATAAATACGCATTCGAAATGAGCATAAATCATTAATACTTTAATTTTGTTTACGCATATATTCATTTCAAATTAATTAATATTCCAATCTGTAATTTACGCTATAGTAAAAAAACAACAAATTAATTTTAATCAAATTGAAATGTGCTCCATTTAGTTCGCACTGGCGCAACCTCGCCCCACTAATAATTTGAACTTTGCTAATTTCGCGCTCTTTTTTTTTCGTTCATTTTAAACTGGAATCGGTCCAAAAATATTACAAAATGCGGTCTTTCTGCGAAAACAACCCACACCTCTAGAAAGTTTGCAGTTTTGAGTGCACTCGGAGGACGCTGAGCGCAAAACCCATCCGTCTCGGAAAAATGTGTTGCAACATCTTCGCGTTTCCTGTTTTTCATCCCTTATGAGATTATGACGATTTCGCGGAGTGAAATCTTCGTCGCAAGGGATGTTTCCGTTCGAAGCCGAGTCTAGAAAATAATTTTTGTCTGTTGAATTTGAGTTTCAGCCTGTGTGCCGAGCGTAGCGCCATAATTCTGGACGAAGTTGGTTCGTTTGCTTATTTGAAAGCCGAATTAGTTGTGTAATTTGTGACGGAGGAATCTTTTGTGAGCTTTGTTTTGTAATCTTGTTGTTGAAGTACGCGTTTCACTGACGATTCCGCGCGAGTTTTCTTCATTGAATTTGATTGCGTTCGAATTAATGTGCTTTTGCATATTTCGAAAATTCGAATTCGGATGTGTTTTTAATTTGCTAATGCGTCGAAATTTGAGCGAATCGCCAAAGTGTTTTCGACCGTATACAAATATTTGATTCAAACAGCGTCTCTGTTTTATGTTTATCAGATGAATGTAAAATCAAATACCTGTATGCGAGTTTCGAGTATCATGAAAACATAAATTACACAAAATATGAAATGCCAAAATATTAATGCAATATGTGGAAAATTCCATCATGGAAAATTATCGAGTTAAATGAGTCGGCAGCGAATAGATCATCGTTAAAACTAATAGGAAACGTACAAACGAGCGAACCTTTTTCTCTTTTTATCTACAAATCAAACAAAGTAAAGACATCGAACCTTGTCCGTACGAAATCGACAGGATCAGGTCCGAAAAGCACCTCAATGAAAATAATTGACTCACGCGTGGCCCATCAAACCCGAGCTCGCAATAAAAGAGGTAAACTCGCGAGAAAAACGGCAAAGCGCCTTTCGAAAAACTGAGAAAAGAATCCAGGAACCTGGCGAAAAAAGAAAACACAAAAATGACCTAAAAACAGGGTTGCGAAGACGTAATTTTACGATAAACTCACCGAGACAGAATCTCACATTATTTTAACATTGAACAAATTAATTTTGATCATTGAAGAATGATTATCTAGTTCAGCAAATTTTAAGAAATCGAAAGCTATTTGAGAAAGATGAACTGAATTTGAGACATCAAAAACAAACAGAATTTATCTCACTCTAACAATTTTCTTCTGGTGAAACGTTACCGCTTGTCTATCGCGAGTACTAGTATGTGAAGAAGCAATTCGCAAACACACTATTACTCAACATTATTGATAGTTCATTTGATCTAAATTATAATACAAACTAATAACTACAAATTCAAAATTGATAAAATGAAATCACAAACGAAATTTTCACACCCCTGAAAAGAAAAAAAGACTGAAAGGACGAGGTTTCGTCCGCGCCATTATTTATCTTTAAACGGCGTCGTTCTCGACGATTTAATTTCGCGTTTTTGGCGAGCCTCGGAAACACCTCACCGCGGGACAAGGGCATTTTTCTCCCGATGGCCGAAATGCCGGTTCTTCGTTTCTACCCCTCGTTGCCGGAAAACCGGTTTGCTGAGACGTTCACTGCGGCAATTAGGGGTGTTATTTACGGTTTCGTGTTTATCACTTCGACCGCGAGTCCCTCTCTTTCGATCTGTAACCGTTATCCTTCTTTGTTTACTAGAATCGAGCTGGTTAATAATCTGCATGTGTATATTTGGAAAAATCGTGATATGAATATTTTTCTAGAATAATTAAGTAGAAGGATTTGAAATATGTAGATCGGGGTGAAATAAAAATGGCGGCATCGAGGTACTATGATTCACATTTTAGTGTGGTATAGTCATGCATAACCGAATATATTGATGAAATATAATTTTATTTATTTCGAAAAAGGGCGCGTATATTTTAAAAAGTTAGAGGATCCCTCTTACTTCCAAGTGTAGAAGACTTTAAAAATAAATAAACGCTTCCGGCGAAACGACTCGTTTCTAATTTCGACCACCAGTATAAACGACCATGAAATGTTAGTTTGCGGTGCAACGGCTCCACTGTCGGATTTTTCAAATGTATGGCTGAGGATTCGACTTCGGCTTAAACGACCACTGTTGCAATATTTCCTTTTTATTTTCGTACACGAATAACTGTAGTAAAATTCCACCACTCTTAAAACGCGAACGTAAATTCAAGATTTAGCAAACAGAAAATTTCGTACGGACATGTTTCCTTTTCTAAATTAGCAATATACACAAGAAAACGAATCTACAATGTTTATAAATTTACATCTTATTATCACTGATATCTGTACTTTTTATATAAATTTTCTAAAAATCTTCAAGTGCGAAAATATACGGTTGATTAAGCCGCAGTCGATTTAAAGTTTTACTCTACGAAAATGCAAATTGAATAATAATTTTATTCACCTGAATTCTTTCTCTCGTTCAGTAGGAATTGGATCCGTGCTAGTATGCGCCGTGACTTTTCGTGACTTATCGACTGCACCCGTAACCGATCCGTAATCTCAAATTTCTTTGTTCTTAAGCTCCACTTCTTCCGACTCCGACGAAAATTCGAGAAAACAACTGAAACAAACAAAAGTATTGGCTAAAATAAAAATATTCCGCTGAATGTGAATGTGATAAATTTAAATAATTCAATATGTAACAAAACTCAAGATTATGCCTATATTTCAAAATATATTTTTTTCCCCGATAAAATATATTTTTTATTTATTTCTGTTTAAATTTACAATAAGTTCAACTCCAAATATTCGAAACTACACTATATACATAGAATTGAGATGCATTTAGCAGCGTCTTCCGAGTTCATCAGTTCAAACATCTATCTATGTATTTGCTGTGGGTTTGCACTGAAAATACATACATACATTCAAATATACGACTACGTATGAAACGTGGCACATGTGGTGTGTACTTTCAGCTTTGTTGAATCTTGTGCAATACTAATTTATTAGAGACAATGGCAAATATATTTGACATCTGACTAAACGTCCCGAACCAGCGAGCTTACAGCGCTGTTTGATTATCTTAAAAGTTTTGATTTGAATCATAAACAGTTCAATGATTAAGAAATATCTGATTACAGACCGATTTTATAACTATATGTTACCAATAAGTCAGCAACAATGATCGTCAAATTCTATACAAAAAAAATGTCAATCCATTGCGTAGTAATTTAACATATTGAATGATCGGATTAAAGTGTTTGAACACATATTATATATTTAAAAAAAATACAGAATAAGCTATTGAAACGACCCTCATATCTACACATACGTTATATGAGATCGATTCCAACAATAGACACGCGTTTTATAACGAGTAGCTCGCGGGCGTTTTATTAAATTTCGAGTGTTTGCCGAAATCGAGGAGACGAAATCGGCTTGATAAATACGTTAAGAAGAAATCTTCCGCGGAATACACGCGATTTATCCTCCCCAATCTCCAGTAGGCAGTATTTTTCCTACCCCATCTATGTCGTATATAATATTATTGTGGGATAACTAAAGCGTCGATTTGCGGCGAACGAGGAGGAGCGTTTCCTGAGGTATTGTTCGTTCAATTTAGTCTGTGCGTGCGTGTGACTCGATTTTTTTCTCCCTACGTTTTGTTCGCGCTTATTTATTTATTTAGTCTTTTTCTGGCAGTTGTACGTATCTATTGGATCGATTGTGATTTATCAGCGGTTGTCTGTTGCGGTTAGTGTGTGCAAAGTGGTTCCCCGTGAATGGCTTACTTATTCGATCGTATTAAGTCGATATTGAAGTTTTTCTCTGCGAGCGAATTTTCGTATTTACCTGCGATAAATATTTAAAAAAATAAATTTTATTACCGAAATCAAAATAACCGTTGAGAATTGCGAACTTTTATCAATATAATTTTGATTTACGCAATCCGACCGACATAAAGAACTTTTACCGAACGCCGGGAAAAATATCTAGATAAAATATTTGGGATAAGTGCGAAGTATCCATTCGTCTTGCACACGTGTGTGCGGTCTGAATTTACCGCGGACACAATTCCTCCCCGATATGTGAGAGGGAGGAATTTCACAATTTCTGCAATTCGCAATATAAAATGAAATGAAATGAAATAAAAAAAAGAGGAGAAGTAGAGAGTATCTCGCCCGGGATACATTTTACGCATCATTTAATATCCGTTTCCCTTTTTGCACGGATTCCGGCCTGTAGGCGGAACAAAACAAAGAAATATACGTGCCCGCGTACACTTATATTATACTTGTGTTCGGTTCATTTTATGTGTATTTATATTTCGTATTCTTTACGGGGTTTTTTCCTCCTCCTGCTGCGGGACATTTGTCTCTCGCGTCCGTTTTAATGCAGCATTATCAGCGGACGCAGGCGCATCTCAATCTAACTAAGTAAAAGGTCGACAGACATAAACATGTCTGCCTATTGTGTCAAGTATAAATTCGGCAAAGCTTAGCAAATTTATTGTTGCGTTAAACTATATTAGTTTCTTTTTTTCTTTTTCGTAATAAATCCGCTTATTTGTTGCGCTCTCGCGGGCAGAAACGTACAGTTATTTCGCTTCGCGCGAACTTTCAACGTTCAGAGTTTTATTTGCATGAAATTATTGTCGACAAGTTTCGAGCTAAAACGCGAGCTTATTCACGAATCGACTAAGCGAGGGTGAAAGTTAACGTAACGAGAAATTCAATCTCGCTCCAGAATGTACCACTCGAAAACCAGCACCATAGCAACCCATTGACATACGATAAACTATCGAAGCAATTGACGACACGAAGAAACACGCCGAGAACCGCCCTCGAGTCCTCGAAGTCCTCGAGGACTTCTTCGGATTGGAATCGGTAGGTGGAAGAGGAAAAGATAGGGTGAACGTATCGGGTTAACAACATACGAACCGCAACTCAAAATATAAAAAAATGACAATAATAACGTTCACCCCGATTAGAGATGAAACATATATTTTTTTGAAAGAATATTTGCGACATATTCACTAACAAGCTGACGTCGAACGGGACGCGAGTAATGGGACAGATGGTAGGTTTTCTCAATAATATATTCTATTGATATTTATTTTTTAATAAAATTAAATGCAGTACATATATACAGATTCAAAATCGACAACCCTAAACCGACAACCCCCCAAGTGATAAATAGGCCGCGAGGCGTTTTATATACACACGGGGCGCGAACCCGGACCGCAACAATCGTACACCACTACGTCCCAGCACCATCACCATCACCATCACCATCACCATCTCCAACACCATCACATCCAACATCCGAAGAGGTGAGGACTCCAGCTCGAAGGGGGGCCAGGGGCCACGGTCCCGCGGGCCCCCCATCGACAGCTTCGGCCGACTTTCCCGATAAATAAGATTTGTTTTCGGACAACAAGTCGTAACGGCTTTATTTATCGGAAATTGATTTTTTTCGACTGCCTAGCTCTCTCTCTCTCTTTCGGAATAGGAAAATGTTTTATATATATCGTATACGTG
The DNA here is from genome assembly GCA_024721215.1 of Cheumatopsyche charites. Taxonomy (NCBI): domain Eukaryota; kingdom Metazoa; phylum Arthropoda; class Insecta; order Trichoptera; family Hydropsychidae; genus Cheumatopsyche; species Cheumatopsyche charites. The sequence continues at coordinate 6,528,334 of CM045576.1, read as the reverse complement.
TGTGGGTTGGAAAAAATAAGATAGCGGCCAATTTAATCAGTTTCTTTCCGCCGAAATTACTCCCGGTGCGGAGCCGCTCTTATTTTTTAGCGTTCCGCGTGCTCGCGAATAATGTCGGCGATGTTAACTTTTAATTAGTGGAAATGTCGATGAGCTGTGATTCGATGACTTTTTTTTCAGTAGAACGTAAGCTCGGTTATTAGAATGATTTTTTTTGCACTTCAATGAATTCGCGTAAAATATAATTGGGAAATTTCGTTCGGATCAGAAATTATATTTAGGTACGGAAATATTTTTTTATTACGTTAAAAACGTATCTACAATCTGAACACTTTAAAAAGTCGTAAAAGAACGCGCAGATAAAAAAATACACAATGAAAAAATAATTAAATATCAAAATAAAGCAATCGCGACAATTATAAAGTGAATGAAAAACCTGAATGCGAATAAAGGTTGTATCAACGTGAAAATAAAAATGGCCATAATAAGAATAATTTATGTCATTCGGAAATTTATTATTCAGCGAACAACAGCCTATTCAAAATTTAGAATGTAAGCGGAACTCGAAAGCACTCCGGCGAATGTTTCGCACGACTTACGCTATATTATTCATACTATTGAAAGTTCTTTCTTTGACTTGTTACGCGCTCGTAAAGGAATCGTCGCGAGCGATAAATATTTGTATTTAATTCCAGAGTGTGTTTAAAACTCGAGTGTTAATATTTAAATTCGATCAAAAGCAAGCTTCCGTCGCAACGAGATTTCATTTGCTAACACGTTTCATATGGTACCTAAGAAGAACTAAACAAATACAACATCACTCATCCGAATGTCTCCGAGGAGGAGTTCAATTATTTTAACTGTTTTCTTTTGATCAGAAATTAAATTAATTCAGATAATATTTATAAAACATGCATACATTCACCGAATTGCATTTGTTTTATAAGTTGACATGTTATATTTTCAAGAGATTGCATATTTTAAACTGATATAAAATTAACTTTCAGCCTCAAAGTAAACTTCGTGATCGGAACTGGACTCAGAGTCAGAGTTTAAATCGTATTTTTTCAGCGTCTCTACTATCTTTGTTTTCGCGTGGAACTGGAAATGCATCAGGATTTTCTTTGCACCGAGGAAAAAGCTTTATATATAAATCAGCATCGTATCGAATGCTGTGTCTTTGCGTCAAAGTCTTTACGTTTCTCGAACGTATCGGTCAGATTAACCACACAAAAGGAAGAATTATCGGCAACGGGGAAATGCTTTCAAAGAGAAAACGCAGAGTCTTCTTTAAATTTTCACAGTGTGGATAGGTGCAAGGACCCGTATACGAGAGCAAATAAGTTTCGACGTTGTCACCGTAACGTGATAGCGAGAAAAACTCCCATACAATGTACGCTCTGCAAAGACGACGTGCCATGAAAGGATTCCGATAGAAGACACTCTGATCCGGTAATAGAGTAAATAAGATGTAAAATTTACACGTTCACGAAAATTTATATATTTCATTCGATAATAAATTCACAAGCTTATTTATAAAAACGCAGAATAATAAAGGCGAATCATAGCACTTGTAAACAATATATCGACATATTAAATTATGTTGTTTGGATTCTTTAACATGATTAATTTACGTTTCTTTATAATCTCTCACGAATCCTAATGATATGTCAATTAAAATGATAACATTTTGTGGTCGGGTTCAGTGATTTTTGCATTTTATTTACTATCGAACTCAATGTTCATCTCTTGAGAAAAAAAAGCAACACATTTATTCAGAATGAACTTTGTGTCGTTCGAATAGAATTGCTTCAATCTTTAGAGTTAATTCTTACAACATTTCTAAAATTTTTTTACTAAAAATCTCCTGCATTCAAGAAGTTAAGATAGGTCAGGAGTAATGTCGTTCCGATAGTATTGTACACAAGCACCTGAAATTTCCCAAAATGGAAATATACACGAAAGATCACAAAATCTCAATTCAGCCCCGGACCCAGAGAACAACGACTACGCAACTCATATTTATAATTACGAAAGCGAAACGGTCGAGCAGCAGAGAATTTTTGATTTGGAATTTGAAAACCCCCCCAACTGTCGGCGCAGTGGCCTCCTAATGAATACGAATGGACGAGCGAAAGCTCGAAAGCTCAAAAGCTCCCTTAGGGCCAGAGCGGACCCTGTACTCCCGCCAAAACGGGCCAATAACAAATCTCAATTATTAATCGTGTACACGGATCCGGGCCACTCATGCAAATTTGAAATTTTTCCAATTGCGCGCGAAAATCCTTGTGTGTGTTCGTTTCGAGCCGATTCTGATTCATGTGCGAAAAAAATGCGAGTGGATTTATCGTTGAATAAATATGCATCGTATGAGCGATTAAGTGACGGGTTTATCCGCTGATTCTATCTCTATTCGATTGGTGTTTATTATGTGTTTAATCCTAGGGGTGTTTTCGAAGAAATAACAAATTGATCTGTTACAATGCTGCACCGAAGAGAACCGCCTACGACTCCATAATCCAGATAAATAGCTGACACAAATCTTCTCGCAAACGTATAAGAAAGTATAGTTACTAACCAACGAGTAAGGAATTAGGTGAAGTGCATCTCGAAATGGGTTTATTATTCGAATCGATAAATTATTGATTTTCATCTATAATAAAAGGTTTAACTTTTCTATATAAACATCAAATAACACGTTGATATTATAAATATATGTAAATAATTCGAAATAATAACCGATATCAAAAATGACTATGCTTTCAGAATTTTCCAGAAAAGTTTTATTTCTATAAATACACATTTATTGAAGTCAATTTTTAAATAAAGACATCGATGGAAACAGAGCTTAATTCACGTTTAAATTTTGCGCAATCAATAATCCCCGAGGACTCAAACAAACAAAACCCTTCGGACTACGTTTCGTACAGATAATAAAATACATCCTATCTGATGAAAAGTTAATTGAAATTATTGTGTAATATTTTAATGAACTTCCTAACGAGAGATCAAAAGTCAAAATTATATATACAAATAATAATATAATATCATTCTTATTATATATTTTATTATTATGAAAAAGTGCGATTCGAATAATTAATACTTCAATTACGTAGTAGAAAAAGATGAATTTTTAAATATAATATCTATGCAAATAGTTTATCCGATATATCTACAAGTTTGTCTTAAGACGATATCGGCTTTATCAAACTTATAAACCGAATATGCTGAAACTTGTTGGTCCCCGATGTCGGTGCAAATATTTCGGACCAAATTTCAGCAAAACCAACCGGAATCGATTAGAGTGAATTTCCTAAGATTTACATTGTGCTATTTATTACGGTTCGATTCGAATTTATTATCTGTCAAAATTCTAACGACCCATTATTTGGAACGAGGCTCGGCGCTAATTTAATTTATACATCCCCAAATTTGTTATTCTGCCAAACGCTAGGAAACAGCCCAAATATATGTATTCCGGACGAATAAAATAATATATTAATGATCAATAAGTAATAAAATTATGCATTCACGATCTAACTATTTCAATCGTGACTATTTCGGATTCCACACAAGTAAGTCAATATTCAAATTTAGCGGGGCGAATCTCACAATACAGAAAATAGTTTAATAACAATTTCGTTTCGAATTCATGAATTGAAAACGTGAAAAGGTTTATTTTCGTGGGAGTCAGTGTATGTAATGTGTATAATTTGTTGTGACGTAGCTCGAAAGCTGGGGAAAAATCAATGTTTATGAATCCTACGCACCTCGAGGCTGTGATGCGTGGGCGACAGGTAAGCTGCAACAATTCCTACGTAAGGACACCTATTTCATTTCAGATGACATCAGTGAATGTGGCACTTTAAGTCTTCAGCGGTTGGATTTTGCTGAAATGAAAGAGTTGGGAAAATTAGTCGATAGGTGGCAGTAAAAATAAAATTTATTATGAAAATATATTATTTGAAAAATATTCTGTTTGTTTTATTTCGTTAGAAATGCATTGATTTGTTTTTTCAAAATTATCAGAATTTTTTAAATTTATTTCAATATTATTTTTTATTACAATAAAAAAAGGGTTATTCAGAACAGATTCTCCGTTACAATTATTTTCATTAATTTTGAAAATAAAAATTTTATTCTTTACTGACATTTTTTTATCATAAAATTTAGTTATAAGTGAAAAGAAATCTGAAAATTTTCTGAAGATGTCTAGTATTCTCAAATATTTGAAATTAATGATTCATATTGAAAAATAAAAGTTATAGTTAAAATTATATGCTGATTTACCCAAAATGCATAAAAAGTATAAATAATTTTAAAATTCTACTTTTATTTTTGAAAAAATACTTCACATCGAAGGAGCCTTAAGTTGTAAAATCTAAAAATTTGAATTTTCACCAACAGAGGCGCTGCAAGAAAATTTTCTTCAGATACAGAAGACACGAACGAACACACAGACAATATTCTTACATTTAACAATACAAAAATTATTCATCCGATCACATTTTTCAATTTCGAACCATCATAGAACTTTACATTCAAAACGAAACACACAAAAAAACCATAAACACCCCAACGACAAGCACCGCAATAACTAACACTAAAAACCAAAAAAGGAAACAAAACAATCCAGCAACTCGGCCAACAACTTCCCAACCCGCACATACAGACACAATCGAAAATATTTACGATCCAAAGTCGACTTAGCAGTTTGCGAATTATTGCATAGTTATCTCGCAGCGCCGACTTTCCACTTCCCGACTAAATTACGACTTCGACCGAAACTTGTCCAGGGACGCCTCGAACTAACGAATTAACACATGCAACTTTGTTCTTTGTCGACCATCGATCCAACAATGACCCCTGGATGACCCATTAACGTCTTTCGAACGCTGGTTTTCTTCGTTAATATGCCGCTCGTTATTCCTACGGGAGACGAGTAATATTCTCGTTGTACGCTTTGATAATGCCGAATTCGTATTAAGCCTCTTTTATAGTCTCCACAGTGCTGGGATCGAATGGATTATTAGCTGTTAAATTAGTGCTTTTGCGCAAATTTCGTGGATTTTTCGTGAAAATATGATACGTATAATGTCGGGGTGAAAATGTAGCTAATTGCGTTAATTGTAATAACAGCTGGCATTAATAGCAGCTGGTGATTAAACATACATATGAATTTTGAATTAATGCGAATTTATAAAATAAATTCGGTGCACCGTTTAATGTTGAAAATATGCTCGGTGTATAATTTATATTTTCATATGAGATTGTATTACAAATTGATTGTTTCGTGTCGTTAGATTTGTAGATATATGTTTGTGGGAATATTTCATCGGAATTGAATACGTATTTTCAAAATTCGAGTGTATTTATATTCAAAGCGTATAAACGATAAATTTTCTCTCGAATTGAATGGTGAAACTCAATATTGATTTGAAGTATATAAAATTGAAGAGCGATTTCATTTCTGTGTTAAAATGATACAATTTTTAGTTAAAATCGATACAAATATGAAAACGATAAATTTTCAGATGAACATCCATACAATTTATTTTATTTCAATAGTTGCATCATATATGTATGTTACATAGAATATCTTCTATCAGCATACATGTGATTTATATTTCATATTAGAGAAGAACAGTCGAATCCATTCTCAATAATGACTATTACGTTCGATATATTTGTCAGCTTAATGTCCCGATAAAGGGAAAATTGATCACACTATCCTTATGGGTTGATTGAAAATATACATATTACAACCAGTTTTCCAGGAAACGTAAGTATGGGAAAAAAATCTCAACAAATTAACACATTCATAAATCTTTCGGAAAAAATTTAATTAAAAAAAATAATTTTCAACTAAACATAAACATTTTTTTAATCAAAAATCTAATATTATGTGTATCCGTTCTGTGTTATTATCCAAGAAAATATTGAAAAACCCGAAGCCTGGATATTACGTTCCTTTTGTTTTTAATGAAAATCTTTTAACGAAAAATCTGGAAAGGATTGAAAAGCTTTCAGTTTAATTAAATCTTTCCGAGGGATGAAATATTTCAGCTTAAATTTGATTTTTTTCATATGTACGCTTTTTTCATACGATTCTGAATAGATACAAATATTAAAAATAGAATCTTAAATATAAAACCTCGGAGATGTTTCTGGGCTTTTAATTACTTTTCAATGTTGACTTTTTGAATATTTATACGTAGAGAATGCTTTTTAAAAAACTTGTTTGTATCAACTCAAAGGTCAAGAGTGTCTACTTTAGATCCTTTTAAGATTATAAAAAATATAAACGAGAGAAAATTTGTACGGCATGAAATACACAGTACACCCACGGAATACAAGCTATGTTGAAAGCTTATAAAATTCATACATATGTAAGGGTCGAATGGAGTAAATACTGACAAAGGTTTTTGTTTACCTACTACCCTTTGATATTTGGTGCTCGAAAATTTATATGCTACGAGTATTATGGCATTTATGTAATTATCGAGGATTATGTAATTTATTCGAGAACAGAACAATCAAACAATTTCACAAATACAATTCTAAACATTAAATTGCTTTCGAATTGATTAATGAATTATGGCGATCACTGAAAATAGTTTCGAAGCAATCACACCCGGCGCAAAATCAATATTTATTATCTGTTTCGAGTATCAATCCCTAAATTACAATCAGAGAGAGAATTGGTAAGCAAATATTTGGTTGTTATTATTATAAATTGAAATATTCGTATAATTTTGAATGTATACAGTTTTCAGTCCAACTTAAACAATTTATTTATATTAATTAGGGGTTTTTATTATAAAAGGCACCACATTTAAAAAGTTGTCTAATGGATTAAAACATATGTGTTTCAGAGGGTGAATTTTATTTTATTTTGGTTTATTTCACCGAAAACACAACACAAAATATTAGAGAGACTTCTGTCTAAATACGCCACTATACCGGAGGCGTATCCGTATTTGAACACCATTGTTGAACAATGAGACCAACTTTAAGCAATGGACGACCAACAAAGTGAATATAAACTGTTTTGTTTGTTTCCCCTTGTTAATTGTTGCGTTAAAATGTGCTCAGTGGCAGAGAAGAATTTAACGTAGCGTACAAGATCTTCCATCGCGAACAACATTGACTCTTAGTATAATTACCTATAAATTTTCTAAACAGCCTCTTCATCATTCGGGGTAGAAAAATTTTGAAAAACTCCTTTGTCATTTTTAGCGCGCTACAGTATCTCGGAAAGCCTTTGTTTTTCCTAATGACCTGTAAACAAACATAACTAGGCCGTTAAGACATTCTGTTTCAACATCTTGATAGAGCGAAAATTAAGAAAAATACGCTGCGAGATAAATGAAATTAATTCAGAATTTTCATAAGATGAAATAAATTCATAGTAAAATAGTCAAAAAACATTCCCGTTTTATGAACGAAACATTAATCTCATAAATCGAGATAACTAGAAGCTAAACGCTACACAAACACGAATCCTCATGCGCCTTTTGTGGGAAAAGATCAACTCGGCAAACGAAACACACAATCACCGCACACCGTATGAATATCCATAAAATTTCCGCGAAAAGCAACCGGTTTTAAACGAGTTCGCTTTATATAATATTATGTATATATTTCACATGATGTGCGGTCTGAGAGAAAAATTGCCCGAGATCCGCGAGCGTAGTCTCGTTAAATAAACGTACATCGCGTCCGGTTACGTTGCCACGTCAAACGCATATAAATATCACGTATGAAATATAAAGTAGGCTTTCGGGATAACGGGAAAAGAACTCATTTATTGCCACATCCTTGACTTTTATGCGGGCGTTTATATTCGCCTTACATACGGCTTGGATTAAAAAAATTCCGATGGTTTTCAAATGATATTTTCGAATTAAGGTTTTCATGCTATTTTTTTGCACTACTCAAGCTATCAGCGTTAAATTTGATGTTATTATCTATCATAAAATATAATGCAGTTTTTATTATGGTTGCACAAAAGAGACATCATATAGTATTAAGTATTAAAAAATATGAATCTTCTATATATTTTTTTCAAAAATAAATTATTAAAAAATATTCGGAATATGATATTTTGGTTTTCAAATTTACTTCAACAACTTGAAGAACACGAACAACTAAAATGAAAAATATGCATATGAGTATGCGAGCATACGTTGCTCTGCACTTTCGTTGTGAAAACATTTTTCTCGCTTTGCATATGAAACAACAGAGAGATGAACACAATACACAAACAAAAACGACCCCTTTTCCCATGAGGCCCGAGCTCGAATTCCCCATTCCGAAGACATAAAGCCAGAACCACATAAGAAAACCGCATTTATCGCAACCTCCGTTCTCGTGCAAATAAGCGCAAACGAACGCTTCGAGACAACGGAAAAAATAAATACAAACGAAAAAATAAAATCTTAACGATATCCCAGAACCTCGACAAAAGGATACAGCGCGCCCGATAAGTGTTCGGGCTCTCGAAATCGCGGCGATTAAGCGATAAACGCCGCTTCGGACCGTGTTCCCTTTTAATTATTCGTTTTAATTCGCGTCGACTTTATGAGCGCGATCGCGATTCGCATGTGTGCGAAATTCGTAGGAAAAAAGGCTCGGTTACAATTAAATAAAGGTTCAAAGTGCGAAACGTGTTCGAATTTCGGCGCGCGTTGATAATTCAAATCGGATTAACGCGTAACGAAACTCGGCGCTCTTGTTAGTCGATGTTTTCCTAACGGCGCGTTAATAAAATGTATTTAATCGCGTGTTTTTTTTTTAACAGTTGAAACGTGTTTATTGTTGTTGTTACGTTTCAAATTTAGATGTTCCGTAAACGGGGGGAGTTGCGAACGCGTTTTTCCGGCTGAATGGAGAACGAAAATGAAAAGATAGCAGATTTTCCGTATTCAACTACATAGTTTTGTTTTCGTTCGAAAATTGAAGCGTTCATATATTGCGATCGATTTTAATTTAAAAGCTATGAAAATTGAATCAAATTGAATGTATAGTTACCGTTATGCAAAAGTAGATTCCCAAATCGATTCATATAACATTTATTTCAGCGCTATTTTAATTCCTCGAAAAATAAGCATCGATCCCACCGCACGACAACTAATAAATTTCCCTTACAGCGTCCAAGCAACACATACAAAAACCAACTTTTTTATAACGGGATTAATGCAGAAAACATCTCATCCGGGGACCATTAGCAAATTAATCCAACGTAGACACTATAAACTAAAAGTCAACCCCCGTTCCCGGGGTCCACTCGAGCTTTACGATTTCGACTCCGTACATTTCCTCGCCGTAGAAGAGCGGCAATTCCGAAAATAATATATTTGTCCTGAGGGCCTTTCGGGACCCTCTGTGCATTATTCACGTCTCGTCTCCTTGTGCTTGTATAATACATCGTGATTAAATAATTGAGGCCGGGAGTTGCGATCGCGGCGCGAGTTTCGCGGAATCGAATCCGGCGCGAAAAATCAATACGTTTTGTTTATTTTCCGGAATAACGTGTTGTTGTTGTGTTGTTCGAAGGAGAGTACTTGTTCGGGGGGATGTTGGTTGGTCTGATTCGATTTTCGGTGATGTGTTTCTTTTCGGGGAGGGAAAAAACTGAAAGTTTTTTTCGTTGTTCGGTTGGATTTTGTTTCGGTTCGCTTTTCGCTCGGATCGTGAGTGAGTGTGTTGTGTTTGTGAAAGTTTTTTGATATGATCGAATTCTTTCGTGATGGATAAGGTTTATATTGATTTTTTTTCATGAGATAAATTCATAACTAACTTTTCTCATCGAAATAGTATTATGAATATGACTTAAGGTCTCGGTATTGATTATTGAAATCAGACGTGAATATTACATGTGATAGATTTTACTATTTATACCTGGACGTATCCCGTATTATTCTCGTTACATTCATTTCACTCTAATATTCAGGATAAATCATGCATACATATCGGTAAGGGAACTATTGTGAATGTTCACAAAGCGAATATTACGAATGTGTAGGTCAATAATGGCTCAATATTCTCGTGTTGCGTTTACAACAGATGAAAATATTACAAAGAAAAACCTCATAACACACTCATCTTAAAATATTAATAAGATATTTTATCTTTAACTTATATGAACATACCATTTTTTTAGAATTTTCAATTAGTACACTAGAACACAATTGAGAAATAATTGAAAGCTTTACGAGCACACTTACATTGATGTAAAAATACAACTTCTAATTAGCATTTATATTAAAGCAACCAATTTAATAGACTCGAAAAAGAAAAAAAGAAAGAGCATTTACTGTACGTCTCTTTAAAATAATTATAGTTCCATATATCTAGAAAGCTAATTACCCTTCAAGCCATAATACTAAAGCTTAACTAGCCCGAATGAAAAAGGCCAACACGAGACCCAGACGTCGCATTCAAAGGAACTCTGAAATATTACAAAAAATAATAAAAACCACACGAAACAACAACGATCCAACGCAAATTAGCGACGAAACCGAAAAGCCTCATTTTCGCTCGATTCGATCGATTGAAATATCCACGTTGGGTGATTAAATTGGCCTCGCCGATCAATCCTAAGAATTTCAATTTCGCGTCTCTGAGGCCATTGTTGTGAACGACGAAGCCTTCCGACGAACAACAACGACAACGAGGCACATAAATGACGGGAATGACATTCCTTTGCGAAGACAACAGTTTATCATCAGACCGAGTCTGGATTTCTCGGTATTGAAGAGCTTTTGAGTGTGTTTTGACGACGTTCTAGAATTCTTTGATGTATAAAATGTTTTTTTTTTTCATTATATTCAAAATTTACGTTTAACGTAATAAATCTTCGCAAATGTTTTATGACTGTTACGAATTGTTATTTTTTTTTTCACATTCAATTCGTTTAAAAATGGGAAATTATTCTGTTTTGTAAAATTTGTTTATTTTATGGTGGAAAAAAAGGATATTTTTAATTGTGAAATAGTCGTTGTCGTTTGTTGTTTGCATACGTTGACTTGACTTATGAGAGATGTCTCGTTTTCGACGCGTTACAAATTGCACGTCAGTTATCTTGGTCGTATTGTGTGAATATCGTTTTAGAAAGGTAATATGTTGAATAGCTACAATTTTTCAAATTATTCATACGAAATCTGATTCTGAGTAAATATTTTGATACAGAAATTACTTTCGTGAAAATTCACATAATTTATTCCACAAACAAAAATAGAAATATTCAAAACCCGTCTCAGAATCTGAACGGAATTTCAATCCATTTTCGCCTCGAAAAACACTTTTTCTCCCCCCTCATTATAGAGTAGACTCATTTTTCGTCGGACTTATCAGATTGCGATTTCTCTCGCGGCAAATCCCGCGCATTTTCCCCGAACGGAAAATATTCAAGCGGACGGAAAAGGGTCGGACGTATCGACGCCGTAAATCCCGAAATCGATAGACCGTCCGAAAACCGCATGCATCGCGGTTACAGTGTAACACATTGTATTCGACGATGTTAATTGAAACGTGTGAGTGTAGACGGTGTGCGTATTCGCGACATGGCCCCCGAGTCGATGACATACGCCCGAAGCGAGACCATTAATGGCGTTTTAATGAGGGTTAATGAGGAGACTCTGGGCTGCGGATTGAGGGTGGATTTGGGGGTGGATGTGAGGTGGTTGCAAGGAGGATATGGATTGAGTTGTGGCGGTGCCGGAGTTGGGTGATTTAAATTAAGTTTCCGTACTGATTCGAAAATTTTAGATTTTAAATAGGTATTTTTCTTATAAATTTCATATTTAGCAATATCAATCACAAGTTTTCTAATTATTTTAGATAGTTTCGTAATGGTTCATGAAAAAATTGTTTGAATTACAAATTGCTCATATTCCTTAGAGGCATATTTGCGATGGTTAGAGGGGCACAGATTTTTTTTTTCAGAATTTTCTCTTTCTGCATATGAATTTTGCTGACGCTATCCTAGAAAAGTAAGCATAATATGGCTGGGTCCACGCGATGTATCCATCTTTTAAACGTCGATACTTCGATTTTTATGAAATTTAATCAATCTAGAAAAAAATGATTTTCGTATGCAAATCAAGTGATTTTTTCAATTAAGATTCGTAAAATAAAGCAATAAAGACAGATAAATAAAATAATTAAGTGAAACAGAGTACAATAGAGTACGGATACGAACAACATACTCCTATTTCTTGCACTCGGAATCTCTTAAAAAATAATCCAACCACAGCTGCAATAAAATAAAACATTTTTTTATGAAGCCACGATTTAGCGAAACGACAAACGAAGGGTCGAAAATAAAAAAGGAGAACCACCGGCATGATTCAATAACGAAAAAATAAAACGACATTCAAACACAAACCGGCCTCACACATCACAGTTGTGCCCGCGACCGCCCCTGGATTTCCATCCAGGAAAACGGGACAAACGGGACGAGAGGGGCAGTCGGGACGCTGAGCGGGCGGCGCGACCCCTACCCGGGATCTAGCCGCGTCCCGTCCCGTCCCATCCCGTCCCGTCCCGTCCCGTCCCGTCCCGTCCCGTCCCGCGGATCGATCCGCGCATGGCACCTGTTGCGGCCCCGGAGACGGCCCCGCCTCGTCCCAGCCACTTTTGAACCGATGATCTCTGGATTCTGGTCGTTTGTCGTGTGTCTCTGTCGTATTTCGGGGATGTGGTTTAAGTCGTTTTTGGGATGATTTGATTTGGATGGTGGAAATAAAATATGATTGGTTTTGAAAGGAAAATCATGATTGTGAACAACGTGCAGTCTAGTCTATGTCAGAGTATTAAGTACAACTAGTTGAGTATTGGTAACACTAGATAAGATTATGGATTTCTTATTTACATTTGAAGGAATCTCTAAATTAAAATCATCGACTTTATTAAGAAAAATAACTTTCAAGGAGTCATAAAAACAAAATATAGAAAAAGTAGATTGATCAAATTATTTTAAATGACTTTAAAAAATATATATGCTTAATCATGCAAACCAAATATTCAAAAGTATTTATCAGTCCGTTTATACATTCACCCATTTGAAAATTTTATGATTCGATCCATGTATAATCTATTACTGTTGCATTGAAAGATTTAAATTTATAATATTTGTTCGACGAATATTTAAATTTCAGAACTAGTGATATGGAAACTGATTCGAATTCCATGAAAATCTTTATTATAATTTCGGAAGATTCTCTAAACAAAGGACCTTAGTGAAGACTTGCGTGTTCGCATGTTTCGTTATTGTTTTCTTTGTAACTCTGTACCGACAAGAATGATGGACGTCTACGAAAGGATTTTGTTATTTTATGCAAGAATACAGACCCTTCTCTGCTGAAGAATACGGGCAAAAATTTATAAAGCATAATAAAACGCCGCTTCTATAGGTATAGCTTTATTTAGATCGCAACGTGACAAACAGAAACGCTAAATAATTTCGTGTTTGTCTCATGAACCTATTATAATATTCACTGGACATCCTAATTTTCAGAAATATATTAAACGTTCCGTTCTATAATACGTTTATTGTCTAGAATTGAAATTATTCACAAAGCTTGACAAAACAACAAAATTATGTCGTTGTTGAAACAAACGGCTTAAATTATGCATTATTAGTGACCGCATGCAAATGCATTCTAGTGCATATTTGAACTTGCACAGCTGCAGCTAAATCACCGCAGCGAAATCAGATTGTCGACTTTCGACAAACTGATTTTGAAAATTTGCTTCGACGTATATTTGTACGTTTTCAGCGTTTACTTTTTCACCGGATTCGTATTAATTAATTAACCAGACCGGCTGTTCGGTGTCGGATGAATAATAAAAAAGAAACTCTTTTCGCCGAAAGAAGCACGATTCGGATGCGCAATATTTGCTTTACGTGACGGAATTTTTAATCGCAGCGAAAATGTGGAATTCAATCGTATTTTTTTTCACTCTCTGCGAAACGGACAGATTGCATTGTGATCGTTTATATGCAAATTTAGCGATGATTTGTTATACAAAAATCGCTTTTGAAACTTTTCGATGAAAACGTGTTTATTTTTATAAAACACTCGATGTTTATATTCAATATTTCGATATTGCCAGAGATATCGTAAATTTAAATAATGCGAATTACTCGGACGAACGCGAACGAAAGGGACGTCGAAGAATTTTTATTCGAATAAAAGTTTTCTCGTTACATGGCCTCTGCTTTTTGACCCTTATCGCATAATTCACTGAGAATACTTAAAGGTCGAATAAAAGAATATACGTTTCTGAAACGGACTTTCAAAGAATATTTCAACAAAATGCTTCAATATTAAAAGAAAAAAATATTCGTTTCTTCAAATTTTCTAAGATTTTCTCTCACATTTTCGATCCTACTGTCGAAACGTGTAATAGATTCATTTTGCAAAACACCTTTTAGGCATTTTCGCATCGAACTCGCTCTTCGAGCACTCAGAGCGAACATTTCAAGGAAACCCACTTTTTTCACACTTTATTTACACCCTTGTCAAAAGAGTTAACTTCAGACGGTTACGGTTAAACCACCTGTTCTGTATAGTTCGTCCCCGGGGCTCGGTTCGCGCTCACACAACTTTAAATGTTTAGTTTCACTCTCGAAAATTGTCTAGAGCTCTAATGCGAGCACATTTGTTATGGTAGAAACGCACTTGACTCAAAATTTATCAAGGCACTTTTTTTCAGAACGGTTCGAAATGCTAGCGAAATATATAAAGCGAAGCTCGAAGGATTGATATTCGTTTTAGTATGATGAAGGAAAATGAAATTTTTATTATTTTTTAAAAACAAAAATAGCATCGTTTTCACAAAATATACTTAAAAATTTGATGATGAAATATAATATTATTAGTTATATTACAGAAATTTTAAAACTGTACTTCGAATTTTATATCGCATTAAAAATGAAAGCGTTCAGCATTATTTTTTTTTTATGCGATTTTGCATTTTTCAAATATGAAAATTATTAATGAAACAAATTTAAGTATCATATTCGAATGATTTCCCGGCCATAATAAATTACGCGTTTAAAACTGTGTCAATTCGATAAAAATGACTGCGTAAAACTCGGGAAAAAAAATCCAATTTTTCCCCGGCGCTTAAGCGAGCGAATATCGCTCGAATCGAGGGACAAATTCACCCGGAATATAATATAATACATATAAAAAAAGTGTTACGAGCGGGATTTGACGACCGCATCTTTTTATTTAATAGCATCAGCGACGACTGGAGCGAGAAAAAAATTTTCGAGACGATTTAACGTCTGCGAGAGAAGAATTTTCCTCGGGCACGCGATAAAGCGACGCTCCTTAGCGAAAGGGAAAATTGAAAATTCGCAAAAGTCGACGTGGTCTAGCATCATCCATCCATCTTCAGACACATACACGATCCATTCGTATTCACTTCGATTTCGGTTCGACGAGTTCGTTTTGCCGCGCGTTTCGGCGAAATTCAAAATTTAATCGCGGGCGCTAATTACGCCGAACGCGCGCTGCCGTATCGGATGACGTTTATCTTGAGGACGGTTAACTCAAGTTGGCATATTAATTCGGTTAGATATATATGTGTATGTTTCGGTGAAAATTATTGTATGAAGATATATGTGTGATATTGTATTGCTGCGTGCGAAATTTGGGTTAGTTAAATATACTCGGAGTTCTAGCGGATTAGCGGCGTGCGAATTTTAATCGACGTGTAAACAGTGTTAAAAATTGTTTAACTGCTGATTATGTTGTCGATCGAATATTGTTTTAGTTTGATGATGATCGATTTTATTCTCTCACAAATGGATGATCAATCGATTCATATTGATGTGAAAATGAATAATTTATAACGGTTTAATAATTACATAACGATTTAAGTGAATTTAATGCTCCAAAAAAATTGATACGTTCAATCTTCATGTAATATTTCAAAATATTTTTTCTGTTAAGTAAAATATTACGTTATGGAGATACTTGGTGATAAAGAGGTCTTATTGTTAGTATGACAGTTTAATATAATCATCCTTGTGTCCTTTGTAAACATTTTGTTTCACTTTTTTCGAACGTCCATTACAGAAACATAATATTATAATGTAAAATGCGAGCAAAGTACATAAAAACATTATCAATTTATCGCTATAGAGAGGAATTTGTGTTACACTCGCGTGAATTTGAATCAGTGTCGAAAATTTATAAAGATAAATCATTAATCATTTTTCCGATTTTTTCCGATGTTACAGCTTATTCATGAAAATATGATAATGCTTTGAGAAAATATAATGAAATTCATCTTAAATTGATTGATGACACAAATTCAATAATGGCCGAAAGTATGATGTGTAATATACTCAAACGTTTTCATAATGAAAATGAAAAATGAAAATTTCATAATGTTCAAACAGCACAAACTCTTTAGGAAATATTAACGAGATAAACCTAAGTTTCGCTCAACCAAATACTGTGATTCTACAAGAAAGTTTTCAAATTTGAGATTAAAGAAACAATTGTTATCAAAATGAATCTTTACGAAACACATCAAGTCTTTTACTCAGTTCCGTTTCACCGAAGCAGGAAGACGTAAAATATGAATTTTCATTAAGAAGACTCAAACGAAATTGCTTTCGAATCGATTCTGAAATCCCAAAGGATAATGGAACCAATTAGACATTCTTGGATCGAATCAATCAATCGTTCAGAATAGGAAAAGTTGGCTGCGATTTGTGAAAAAATATCGACGACTTTTACTGGGGAGACCGCAATATGGTGAAGGGCAATTTTACGATAGTTTAATTAATAGGATTCGGGAAGCGACGAGGCCTCCCAATAAATTGCTTCATGTTGCGAAAGGAAAGTTAAAGCAGGCCGAAACTTAACTCGAACTGAGAAAATGAGACATTTTCCCGAAAGGAAACAGTCCAGAACGAAAATCGGTCGATCGTGACGAAACTTTCGGTTCGAAATGTGGTTCTTCTACATTTGAATTTTTATCACAATGATATTTCAATTTAAGCTAAGTGCTTTTTGATTTATTTGAGGAAAAAGTGCACACAAAATAAATTGTATAAATTCTTCATAAATTTCAAAACACGATTAAAGATCATGTGAAAGAAATGAATATTTGGATATTTTCATAGTTTCATAAACCTTAAAATTCAAACGTGTCATAAACCCGTCTCATATACAAATTTATGGACACAACAATTTTCATGCAAACAACTCTCCCCCACTTCCGCGTTTCATTTTACTTTTCAATAAAGCAGAAACACACATCCGTACATTTTACGATCGGGCCTTAAATAAGTTATAAGCATCATACATGAAAATTCCGTACAATTGTAATACATTCACTTCATGAATTTTTTCAGCATAGACGCGGGCAGAGATGAAAGCCGGCTCTTCGTAAAAAATGACGAGTAGGCCCGCAGCCATTCAAAGTTAGAGACGCAGAGAGAAAAATTGGGTCGTATGTCTCGCATCCCTGAATTATTTACAGTTTTTTTTTTTTGTCAGAATATAATACATGTCTAGGAAATAATTGACTGCTCGTTTTCGCTTCAAAATTAAACTGTTAATTGTACAATATGAAGGGGATAATGCGTGCGCGTCAACGAGCACTCGTCGCCCCGTAAAATAAGCAGACGAAAGCTTTGCGCATAATAGCTCATTCGGAGATAAAACGTTTAGTCTTTCGTAAAATCGGTTGGCCGCTCACCAAAAAGCCCAAGAAACTTTTATTGTTATTGTAAGAATTTGCATTTAGGGTTAATACTGTCCTTCCTCGGATGTTGTAATGCGAAATGTTCAAAAGAAATATTGAAATTTGTCTCTTTCGTCTTTGACATAATTTTTCAATTTTTTCAATATTAAATCTGAAAACGATAGATCTCTTTTAAAATTCTATTCATAGTGTAGCTGATCTGACGTAATAAATGAAATGAAACGAACGAGTAACATTTTCCATTCAAATGCTATCTGAATTAATTAAATTTAATACATTTTCATTACGTTAGTTATATTTAGACGAAATGTATACAAGGCGAAATTGAATAAAACGTTTGTAGGAACACTAATCCTTATTTTGAAGCGTCCACTCGAGAGATGATCTTTTCGAGAAAACGAGGACTTGGGAGTGAACGTGAACGCCATAGTAGTTCTGCGAAAGGACAAAGCGGATACGAACGGGCCGAGTGCTTAATTCGAAATAACCATGAAAATAAAGTTTATTAGCGAAAGTTGGCCTGTTCAATTTCCTTGAAGAGATTTCGGGCTCGAGTTTTAAAGCCGAGGCTTAAGCCCCCAATTTACTCCACGTCGTCTTTTTGATTTTGATAAAATATAGCTCTGTTTATTTTTTTCTTCTTCCAAAATTTGCAAAATAAATTGCACAGTATTTGGGGGGTGATTTAAGACCCGCCCGAAACGTACACAAATCATAATGAAGTTTTATGGAGCGATTATGTTTTTTAAATATTTTATACGGAAATAAGCGATTCTCGGCAAAGTTCCGAGGAGATTTCGAAAACTTTGAACTGGCTCTTTATTTTCGGAAATAAAACTTCGATGACGAATACGAGCAAAGTGCTATATAAAAGTTTCGTTTTCAACTAACGTATAGTATGATTTAGAACCTGTGGATTTCGTATTCCGAATATCTAAGAAATTTTCGTCATAAATCATAGTTAAAATCTCAAGTCGGATTGAGCCTACTTTATACACTTCACATAAAAGGTTATATTTGGATAGGTAAAAAAGATATTTTGATTTTGCGTCTAAAAAATAATAAGACTGACATTTATTTTTTTTCGGTTCTAAGAAATTTTATGTAAAGGCAAATATTAAAAAATATAAATCTTCAACATCTTTCATCTGAATATTCAATTTTGTCAATAATTTGAAAACTCGCGAAAACATTTCGGAGAAAACCTATTACCAGAACATATTTGCTCGTCTTGTGCCGAAGCTAATTTGCGAACGGGAAAAAAATAAAATACATCGATAGGCTCTCGTTCAAAAGAACGTGGTTCTTCATTTTCCTCAGAAGCGAATAATATTATATTATGGAATTTCGTAGCGAAAGAAAACTTTCTCTACACATTCTTATTGTTGAACGAGCAAAATGAATTTTCTACATAGCGCTTTCTATGGTATAAGGGTTACCAGTTCTACACTATAAAAACGTTAGATCAAAATTCAAACGATAAATGTTGAAACATATTTTGTTACTTAAATATTAGTTATCTGTTAATAGTAATCAAGTCTACATCTTTTATAACAAGATTGGACTCCAGAACCTACTATTGCTCAACGATAGCTATCGATAGATATAATATTAAGTTTTCATTCGAAGAAAAATTTTGTAATAATCTCATTAGAAACGTTAAATTTTATTTCGATCCCGATCTAAAAACTTTCGACTTGCAATCGCGGCGCCGAACTCTCGAACGGAACTCGGAATTCAACGCGGAAAACTCGTTAAGCGAAAATTCATAAAATGAAAATTCATCAGGCGAAAATTCATCACGGCTAAACTCACACAGTCTGACGCATATAAATTTATCAATTTCGCCGCAAGGAGAAAACCCATGTAACAGCCCTTGTATGCGTTTTATAGGCGATCACGCACAACGTTCACGTCCCGAGGGCGTCGGCTCGCATCTGGCATCGCTATAAAATACTTGTACCACACCACCTGTCATCCTTACCCCTTTTAAAATGCCACCCCGTTTTACCGTTTTAGTCTAAGTCTCGTCTCGAATCGTTTTCCAAAAACTGTCGAAAGGTTCCGTCCGTTTTTGTCGTGGGACATCCCATTGACGAGTGTTCGATTCGATCTAGTGGCTCGATTCAATCAATTTGTAGAAAGATCGGTTATTTTTCATCTGTGCGACGATTTATCTTTTCTAGAATTCGAACCAATTTAAGAATCGTCGAAATTGAAAATTTTTCGATTGATAAATTGAATTTTTCATGTGAAAGAATTTGCTGTTGGTGATTAAGTATTGAAATTGCAGTGGGAACAATTTGAAAGGTCAATCTGAAACAGGCGATTGAATATTTCATGCAAATGCCGATTCAGGAATTGAGTTTGCAGTCAGTCAGCAATATTCTAATGAATTTATAGTGTGTATGTGTGTATATGCGATGTTGAGGAATTTCGTATGGCTATGGTAAGTTTTTAATTGCATTCCGTTGTAAGGTACGTATATGGGCTCGTTAACCAATCGGATGTGCTCGGCTGTGTTTTATTAAATATGAACCTTTGAAAGCCTGTATACGAAAACAAAATTATATTCAATTGAAGAAAGTTATTTTGCAGTATGAGTGAGCAATGACGTCAATAAATCTATTCGAATTTCGACAAATAAACGGACCTGAATGGAAGAGTGATATTTCATTCATTTTTAGGATTAAACATTTTCTCGTTCGGGTAATACAACTATATTTTATTACATTAGTATATATTTTCGACTAAAAATAGCATGAAAAGTATAATGACAATTAAAAATGTTCAACGAACCGCTTCTTTTATCAGTATAACAAATTTAGGTACATATATTTATTTTTAAATATCATATTTTATGCTTTATATTGCGTCATAAGCGAAAATAAACCCCCCTTATAGAATAGGCGAACTGTTGATAATTTATACGCATTCTTGACCATAATTGATATTCTACAATCTATAAGGAAAAGGCCTTATGCTAATCAAGTTCGAGATGAGTAATTTGAAAGTAAACGGCCCTCAAAAATTTCATTCGATCTCTGTCCCATCTTAATTTCGTCCCTTTTTTATCTTTCAATATTATTTTACCGAATTTCGCTCGAAATCTCAGTTATGATAACATTACAATATTTTTTAACGGGCTACTCTCGTAGTTATTTTCAACGTTATGATTTTTTATTGTATAATTTCAACAATACGCGCTTTTGTTTGAAACGATGATGAAATTATTAAATAATTCAATTAGTTCGTTATAAAAGAAAAATATTCATCTTAATACGAATTTAATTAATAAATAAAGTTGGTTTATACTTTTTCTTTTATAATATTAAATACGTGTATATCAATTATTTAAATGAAAAAAACACAGAAAAACACTTTTATCAGCGTAAAGACCAAACAAGAAGCTTTCCCAAATAGAATACACATCCGAATCCAGCACAGTTACAAAACCATAAGATACAATAAACGAAAAGCAGCACCAGCGCAAAAGTTTAATAATTCGGAGACGAATGGTACAAGTTTATCGTACCTACATACATACGTTCCGGAACTTCGCCATCTGCTGAAAATAAATAGAAAGGAGAGCATAAAAATTGAGCACAGAAAGCGATCTGCGAAAAGCGACTCGAGAAGCGCATTTGTCAGTTATACAGGCGATTCGATATTGTGGCACTCGTTTTTTTTTTCAGCGATGAGAACGAAGGCTTTCAGCAGGCTTCACGTATTGTGTGACTGAAGCCGAAGAGTATCAGATCCAGCTCCCATCTGATCGCTTTCAAGTATCTGATGGCTATTATCGACTATCTATTCGGACGATTCCATGTTTCGATTGCCGATGTTGAACATGTGTGTTTTTTCTTTATTCTCGTATTAGATATTGAATGTAGCGATTGGTTTTTGTACAGATTCTTTTGTAGATACATATTAGGATAAATTGATTAGTTTTCTGTGCGTGAAACGTGTCGGCACTAGAGTGAAAGAGAAGAAAAAATCTAATAATACGTAATTGATCTTTTCAATACAATTATCGTTACGAAAAGATACGATAAATGCTGTTAACGTTCCGGCAATTAATTACGCATTATACGATTCGAAGCTTTGTGAAGAAAAGCATAGGATTATTCAAAATAATTTGAATTCAGTCATCGGATATGAATGAATCTGCGGTAAGGAAAATATTGCAGGAAATAAATACGACAAGATTCCGGTATGTTTAAGTACCTTCTGTGAATTCGTATAGTATTCACTCACAATCAGAGTGTTTCGAGTGAAGTAAAAGATTCTCTTTTTGTACACATAAAACTTTTAAATGAACGAACTGAAAATTTTCTCGAAAACTAGCGTGGAAATAGAAAAATTCAATCAGTCTGTAGAACTTAGTCCTTTTGTATGTCTTTGCGACGGGGAAAATTTTTGCGTGTTAAACTTAATTTCGTAGAGGAAATCGAATATTTTCTTTTGAAACAATAGACGAAACTTTGTTGAGAGAGGATAGGCGGAAATTGAAAATGGGCTGTGTATACATTTATGGTAATAATATGTACTTGAAATCAATTACGAAAGGGCTTACAGATTTTCCTAAATCGATTTTCTCCATTAAACGTAATTGCAAATTTTCGTTGCGAAAAACTCACGTTTGAAACAAGCAACAATAGCGATATAAGAAAAAACATTTTGGAATTTCCAGAAGACATTTTTTCAGCTAACGACTGAAGAATGATATTTCAATCATTAATGTTCAGTATAACTTGATTTTAAAGTAATATGTTTTTTCTTGCAACATAAAAAAATCTTTCTTTGGTATTGAAAGTGTAACGAAAAATGTTTTATGTATAGAATTAAACAGTTTTAACTAACAATTTCTGCTATATTATTGCAAGTTAACAATAGAAATATTAGACTTAATCCATTATAATAATATAGTTTATATTAAAAACAATAATAATTTCATAAATTCATCGATCTTCATTCGCACAATAATTTAATCGAGTCAAAACTATTATCGAATCAAAATCGGAAACGAATAATACAAAAACGCTCATAAAATAAAACAAAAAACACCATTCAATACAAAGCGATAAAAAATCACACCACAAAACCAATTAAAAACTAATTCAAACAAACAAAAAAACAATTGAATCAAACCACAAATGAAACCGAGTGAAAAATAAAACTAACCTCAACCGCAAAAAAGATTAAACAATGCTCTCGATCATCGACAAAAACCGTCAATTCTTCACCAGAAGCCTTCGGGTGCATCGTCAGCTGCAGCCCCCGCGTCCCCGGGGGGGCGGAGCGCCAGGCGGCGGCGGGGGCGGGGGCGACGGGAGCGTCGGTACCGAGACGGAGAGCGGCCAGTGAGCGGCGCGCCCCCGGACAGGCAGGGCGCCCCGGCGCTGCGCCCCAACCTCGCGTCATTTCCGGCGCCCCCTTTGTTTGTTGACGTTTTTTGCCGCGCGGTTCGCGCCGACCGGATGCGCGCCATGGCCGACCGCGCGCTACGTTGCGACTACGCGGGTCTACGGACTGTCATTTTTTCGGCCATGGCTTGATATTGAAAGGTTTGATTTGTTTATGATTTTTTTTTTTTATTATTATAAAATATTTTTAATAATGACAACATTGCGAATTTTCAATAAACATTGTAAATCTAATAACATTAAAAAAATATTTTTAGATTTTACACAAAAAAATATACCAGATCCTCGAATTATGAATTGTCAAAAATCCACGTCATACATACTTCATACATCCGTTTCTGTTTTTTCTTTCGCACTTGGATTTTCGACAGTTCGTAAATTAAACGACTATGTTCTTATCACTGTCAGGTTTTCTTTAAATTAAATAAATAAAGCAATCCTACATAAGTTATGTTGACTATATTTTTCGATTTCGATCAATTTTAACACATTGGAAAGAAAACATTGCAATATTGCTCAATTTAAAAGAATACGTGACGAAATTATATGCAGAAATTTAAACTAACGAACCCTTTATTTTAATTTGAGGACTGCCTGTATTTGTTATTGTTCGATTCATATCGTCTGAAAATCACATGACTGTTATTTTTCAATATCAGATTCAAATATTTCGATATTAGATATTCATTTGTTTTCTATTGAAACATGCAAATTTTATAGAATGGTCCATTCTTACGATAATGATGTAAGTCGTCTTTGTTTCATTTCGAGATATTAATGTTTTACAATTGATTTTGTTTTAGAAAAGGGAAATGATATACGATCAGAATGCAACAAGTACGATTGTGAGTGTTGTTGCAATGCGATTCGATCACCTGTAGAATATGTATTTATTATTAGTGTTCTGTATGACTTGTAACAATATTTGTTTATCAGTGTGACCGTATAAATTACAGTCGATCCTCCAATTATGTCGATTATGTTATCACATTTTCGAATTGCATGTTATAAGCATAAAATTATTCATATGATATTTATATTTTAGATACCTACCTATTTTGTTTTATTTTTTGAAATCAGAATGAAAATATATTGTTTTTCTATAAAAAAAAATACGAAACAAACATCGCATTGTGAGAAAAATGATCGTATTATAGTATATTTTTTTAACATTATTAAAAAATTCCTAAATGAATTTATAACGTAATGTGAAATTCAAAAATTTAATCCATTGTACAAATTATGAAAGTCGATAGACATTTTTGTCACATTTTTCCATCAAATTCGATAAAAATGAAATACTCGAATAAATTCTTTTGTAATTTCGATGAGGTGTTCAAAAATGAACGAAGCTCTCTTAATATTTTATTATTTTAATTGTCGATTCATGTTATTCCAATTTCAAAGTTTCGATTATTTTGCGGATTATCCCTGGCATCAGCCTAAATTCGCTTTCCCGAATCCTTTCTTCGATACGGTCTTTTATGAATATACTACAATGAAAATTATATATCTTTGATTCAAATCGACCAATCATAAAAACACAATTTTGTCTCGAACATCGAGAAAATAGAAAGTATTTACTTTATTATGAAAATTTACATGAGAAGGATTATTTCAGATATTTTTAATGCGATTAAAATTTTCTTATCTCGCCGATTTCGTAACACGAGTTCTTTGAATAATATTAAATTTTCATCTGAAATTCGACACGTTGGCCATTATTTCAGCCGTTTTTGATGCTAGAGCACTTTGATTATCGACAAACACGCATCATTAAATCCTGGAGTGGCTTCAGATGTAATGTATCGAACGAAAGTAACTACTAACTGTACAGATACATATATTTCCAGCTACAGAAATAGATTTAAATTTATCAGATTAACATCGAATATTTTTCTTATTAATTATTGAGCTTAGAAAGCGTGAAAATTCAAGGTAAACGAAAGATTATATTTCTATTCATACCTTTTGTCAAATCATGCTGATACGCTTCACAATCTTATTTTTTCCAATTACATCACAGTGTCGGTCATAATTTATCATTCGTCGCTTTTCTATATCCTTGTAATCTGTAGACTTTCGCTCGAATGATACACGGATCAATTCTTCCACTAGGATATCCGGCTTAGCGTCACTTGCCTCTATTGTCTCCTTATTTTTTTTAAGGACACGCTCTTCTCAGATGGATCTCACGCTCAATACCTAACTTTCAGATTTCGTATAATAAGAGTTTCGGAAAATTCGCGTTCGTGCCGAGGAAAATTTGCCTACGCTCGTTTTATAACTCATCTTAATTGGCTTTAATCTTGATTCTTAACGATTGCCGAAATACGTCACATCGCAGTTCTCGTCGGATATGATGAAACATAACTTTGTGTCATTAAATTTTACGATGCTGTATCATCAAAAATAGACGTTTTCGAATGAGCGAACGTCTTTGATCGCGATTTTTTCCCTCAGCGCCGTGCGCCTAATTTCTTATTTATGTGCTTTTAAAAAGCTCGCTTTAGTGTTTGAGCGAATTTGTTTCTGAACTTTTTTTTTCTTCAATTTTACGAATTTTCAATAGGAAACTTCCTTTGAAGACATATTTATTGCTTTGTTTTCGGTCTTCGCTTCTGAATACGCTTTTTTATGCAAAATTAATCGAATATAATGGAGCGTGTCCAATCTTGAAAAAGCGTACGTTTCAAATTGACGATAAATTTCTTTTGTCGTTTTCGAACAGGTTCGAATGTATGCTATAAATCTTGCTAAACTTTTTCTCAATAAAGAAATATTTTCTTTAAAAAGTCAACTATTTTTCGTGTATGAAAGGTATAAGAATTGAAATGGCTGTGCGACATAAATAACTACATAAACAAAGCAGCATTTGACAAAAGTTTTCTTAATAATCTAAATTGATCGAATATTTTCATGTCAAAAGTATAATATTCATTATATAAATATGCCATTGAATGAAATTTTCTTTTTCAACATTTAACAAATTCATCGGAAAATTACTTCATACACACATTTGTATTCTTTACAAATTTGATAGCACAATAGCAACTCGAATACGCACACACGTACTACATATGTATATTGCGCGACACCGTTGTCTCCCTGTATTGAATTTTTTACCCTACTTTATTCAGGCGAAAGCAAATCCGAAATTTCATTGTACCGAACGTGAAGTTGCTCAGGTTGAACGGGAAATACATAGAAAAAGAACAAACCGAACTATGTAGCACAGGAGCATCCCTTTTGCGGCCACTATCTTCAAGCTTTTGTGGCACTATCTCATTTATCCGCCAGCCAGAGGAGCAACAGCGCAATCATAATTGAAGAGGGTCAGATTGTAGATATTCCCTTTCTGTCAATTTCGAATCCTGTCATATTTGAATTTGACCTATGCAAAATCCTACGGCGGAACGACCGCTCGCACGTCAAACGCCTCTAAATTGGAAAAATGTCGATTTTCGCTCGATTCACGTTCCTTTCTTCAATATTTTATTTTGTAAAGGATAGCTTAATACTATTTTGAAGTATTTATAAAAAAAAATCTATCTATTGTAGAGCTAGATTTAGCCCATTATGTGGGACGATTATGAGTGTGCTGACTTTATCTAGGCGTAGACATGTTCGTTGCATAAATAATCAAAAGCTTTTGATGGATCAAACGTATCTAAGTTGATGTTCAAATGTTTTCGTATAATCCCTCGTCAAGTATTTTGTACGCTTGAAGTAGAACGCATCAATAATTTACGTCTACGAATGTGTTCTTCTCTCGAATAATTTCGCGTAATCCAATCAGATTCAATGAACAAAGTACATACGCACACATTGTGAGTCTGACGTTTCGTTCGGTCTCAAAATCCCCCATATAATTTTCTTTCAAATGAGCCAAATTACATTTTCATTCCGTTCAAATTCAATTTTGAAAAGGACACTTTTTCACAATTGGACCGTATCATACGCCCACACACTTCGCGCCGTAATAGACACCGAAAAATACGAAAAAAATTCAACGCATTCAATACGAATTGTATTACGCGAAGACAGTATTGAGAGTACGTGCCCCGAATAGAAAAACTCGGAAAATCCAAAACGAAAAAAAACTTCACAAATTCGCAATAATCGAAAAAAGCGGACGCGCATAAATCCTCCGTCTGGCCGAAAAAGCGAAGAGATCGCGAATTGAAAACCGCTATATTGCGGACCCTTTTAATTCAATCGAAGAACCCCGATAAATAGGGTCGAAGGGCCAAAATGGAGACAGATACGTATAGAAATATCGCCGAATGGCCAAAACCGGGGCCAAATGGCCAAAACTGGGGCCAAATGCGCACCGAAATCATGCGAACAGTTTTTTCTTCTTCCTCTCGTCTTCATCGTCGACTTCATCTTCTTATGTGTGTGTATGGAAGCGGAGATTTTTTCATCTGCGAAGTCGACGATCTGTCGAAATGGGGGTTGAATATTCTCACGTGATAAATGAAGGGAGATTTGCGTATGCGAGGCCCATATGAATCAAAGGGTTGAAAAATGTTTGGGTTTTTTCCGCTACGATTTGATATCGCGTCGATTTTATCGATGACGATTGATTAATGCGTTTGATGTTTGGGAATTTTACGATTGGGATTAAATCGAATTTACGACGATTTTTTTTAATCACATTAGAATAAAATGCTTAAATACACGTATGTATAATGTCACAGGGAGATCGTTTCCTCTTTTATTTTTTATAGGTATGTACGAATTTTTCAATAGAGAATCTAAAAAATATTTTTTTTTATCATAGAAATTGTGAAAATGGTGTTAAAACATTATTTTTAATATTCACTTCGGACATAAAATCAATGTAGAACAGTTTCCAAGAAAAGTGTCATCTTTTTTCCAATTCAATGCTAAATAATTGAGACTATTTTAAAACCAGCTATAAAATTATGATATTTAAAAAAATGCATCTACAACATCATCTTCTTGAAAAAATCTCACGTATAGATATACAAATAAATCAGCAAAATCATAGATTCGCTACTAAATTAATATTATATCATTAATCATCTTCTTTCAATTTTATTCAAATTTAACGAAAACATAAAACACACCAATTTTATTCAATTTTAAACTCGTACATTATAATAATTGACACACGTGTATAATACGTATGAGATAATAAATATCCAGCGGGAGCCCTTTTATTTGACAGCGTTTTCAATTATTTTATTCACAATTTAGAACACCCTCGGTCACGTGAATAATTGAAATCGGGTGTGCCTTCGAATTGTTTGTCAGATTTATTATGAACATTAAAGCTGTGCGTATTGTTTAAGTTGAAATTGATGGAGAGATGCGGGAGATAAAAGTTTTATATTCACCCGCAGTCGAAAAGTGATTCGATTACATCTTTCGGCGCTTAATGAAAAATGTAAATATTATAATTTGAAGAGAGCTCGAGATGAATTTGAGTTTTTCGTTCGTCGATCTTCTCGAACGTCTGTCATTCGAATGTTTAACGTCGCTCCCGCTTTGGAAACTGTTGACAATATTCAACATCTGTGGATGATATCTGTCAATTAAAATGATGAAAGCAACGTGTCGCAGAAATATAGCAATTTTATCTATACTTTCTTGCTTAATTGCATTCGCTTAGGTGAAAATATAAATAAATAAGTTATATTAACTTATCTTTGTTTCAAGTGAATTTAT
The DNA here is from genome assembly GCA_024721215.1 of Cheumatopsyche charites. Classification (NCBI taxonomy): domain Eukaryota; kingdom Metazoa; phylum Arthropoda; class Insecta; order Trichoptera; family Hydropsychidae; genus Cheumatopsyche; species Cheumatopsyche charites. The sequence continues at coordinate 6,499,472 of CM045576.1, read as the reverse complement.
TTTTCAGGAAGAAAATATATTATTTAGGATTTTTTTCCGAATACAAAAATCCGGTTAGTATGTATTATATGCTCTCATATAACATTTGTGATTTTAGCACGTATTGTGATTCACAAAAGATAATATTCTAGTATTCTAGTAATTCGGCCTAGAAACGTGCCTAGCGTGAATAATAGAATCTCAAAGGACTCTTGTTACCAACGAACGTCCCAGCGAAGGAAGGAATATTCCTTTTTCTTCGGTTAATTATGTTCATTATGTTTCATACGCTACATGCTAAACCTGCGTATGTTTTGTAATAAATTAACTCAAATATAAACGAATAATTATTACATTAAACATTCAAATGTATTCGTTCATTTCGATTCCCATAAATATGTATTACATCTAGGAAAATTACGATTTCATCTCGGCTCGAATAAATAAAAGTTGTTTATATTTTTCATCTCCGTATATTTTCTACGAAGAAAGAGTTGTCGAAATCAAATCATCTCCACGCAGTCTGTATTCAAAAGGATATTTTCACGCGGACTCTGAAAAAAAAAGAGAATTTCCCTACACACAGAGCCTCCCCTTTCAGACACTCGAAACAGATTCTTTTTTTATTCATTTACTCAGATTCGGCTGAAACACTCGAACTGTTTTCTCTTCCCTTTTTTTATTCAGCACACCGAAGCGACTTTTCAACTCAGACTGTTATTCCACTTAAGCGTCCCGAAAATAAAATAAAAACACCACGGACGTAAAAAACAGACTAAACGCATAAAAATTGATCCGCGCACTTTTCACATACATTATACGGGGCACGCGTCCCTTTATATCCTGCACATTTCGCGAAATCCAATGTTATTTTCCCGCTTTATTGCAGCAGCTGACGGCAAATCTTGGCACTGCGAGATTTGAATTTAAATAAGCCCATGCCGACAGCGATTACCCTACATTCGAACCGAGTATAGGAGAAAAAAGGGAATAGCTTGGGGTTGTACCGCAGCGAAATTTCCCGATGGAAAAACGAAAAATAATTAAGAGTTTCGTTAAGTGTTTATCTATAGAGTCCTTCCGGGAATTCTCGCTCACCTTCGAAGGAATTACTTTGTCGGAAAAAATTCGCGCTCCGGGCGAACAAATAGAAGAGGAAATTTAAAGGTCGTAGTCGAATATTTATTACGAACATCGGACAGAGGTGGACAACTTTGCGCGCGGCGAAATTTAGCATTTCGCAAACTTCGATAATAAGAAATTCAAATTCGCTCGAAAGTTCGGCGCGGATTTCAACACTTTCGCGCGCTTTTTATACTTGGTTATTTCTTCGCGGAAAAGTTTCCCGTTTCGAAACAAAGGGATCCCTTTGAGTTTCCCGTCCGCTGCACGTTAAACGGCCGATGACAGATTTTTATTATCGTTCGTTTATTTTTTCGTTCGCTTTGCAGGCTTAGGTGATTGAGCCAGGGGTGCCGAAGGCCGAACCCGCGGTCCTGTAGCGGCCATGCACGCAGGGGCGCGACTTGGTTCACAGTGGACTCGACGCAAACCCTGTGTTCAAGGACCCCTGAGGAGGGCTCATCCAGCATCAGGAGCTACCTGGAACGTTCAGGTAATCAGTGTACTGTCAATATAGCCAGCCGATAGCGCAGCGGTATAAAGCGTTTGTGCATGCCGTGTCGATTCAGCATACTTGGGATGCGTGAGTTCGAGTCCTATCTTGGCGAGTGTCAAAATGTCGTTTTTCTTAATTGATAAAAATTGATATGGAGACACGGTCGTTTCTTTCGAATGTTTGGATTCATTTGATTCGAAAAAAGTGTTAATTTAACGCTTTACGAAACGGCTCCGCAAATGATCATCACCTACACCTCATATTTCGAGTAATTCGAATTATTAAGTGACATCTATGTATGTACACTATAATTTACTCTTCGGAGTGGTCTTGCAATTTACTCTTCGGAGTAGTCTTGCCAAATTTACTCTTCGGAGTAGTCTTTGCCATAATGGCGAATATTGATTGATGTGAATTGGGCCCCTGGGCCTGTTGAGAGAAAAGATAATATACAGAACTACCTCCTAAAATTGAAAAAAATATTTTCCAAATCGTATATTTTCCAAATGACCTGGAATGTTCAGGCAATCAGTGTACTATCAATATACATACATGACTACCTCCTAGATTTGAAAAAAATCCTTTCCATATCGTATATTTTCCAAATGATTTTCGTTTCATATTGAATTTGAAATGGAAAATAATTATCGTGAAATGATAAATGCTTAGCTTGAAGTGGAAAATCTGTATTTGGTTATCGATTGAATTATTGTAAATTAGGTCAAGCTGGAACGTTGCTCTTATGAGATTGAAATTATGATAATTTATAACACGTGTCTTGAATGTGTTTTATTAAAATACAAGGGTCGATCTGCTTTCATATAAGATATTTTAAGTAACTATCGTTTCGAAATGTCGCATGTTGATTTTTATATTATTTATATTAAATGTAATTTTTGTCATAGCATAGCAAGAGTGGTCGACGTTAGTTAAATCGACCGAGATAATATGCTTCAGGAAGTTTTGCTGCCATTCCATTTCCTTTGCTTTCTTCATGAAATACGGGCTATATGAGAATGAATTAAAGATAAATAAATACAGTCTAGTTGTGTTTTTTTTTTTCAACTACGTTTATTTATCGATGACTAGAATATTCTTGTGTTATAACGTACCATACATTTTTCCACTAACAATAAGAACAACTTTCATACAAACCATTAATATTTCATTTCAATTCTGTTAAAATGAAAATATTTACCGCTCACAAAGTTATTCGCTTTTACGCCTATATTTTCAATCAGATACTCCTTATACGACACAAGTTTGTAGTTGTCATTCGATACACTCAAAGTGATGCCGTTTCGTTCAAAATTAATCCTTTCGCGATTTATGGTAATTGTGTTTGGAACTAGAACTAAGTTTCATACGAGCACCAAGAACCTTGCAACAGTTGTGTCAATATACTTAAGTCAAATTGTCTATACAGAGGTCGCGTATATTTCGCGTTTTCATTGAATAATCAATATAACGAGAGAGGTAGGTACGAGTTTACATTTTACTCTTAGAAGCGGAATATATGTATTAAATATTCAGATGCATTTCACGACCATATTTACATGACACAATGAATACTCTGAATAATGCACATACACGTTGCCATCAAACGATGTCGAGCAAACGAACGTACGACGCTATAAATACGTATCGCACATTACATACGTGTAATGAAAAAACTTTTTCATACAATATCTGAATTCCCAACGAGAAAATTTACTTACACGTTTCGAGAAAATCTCATATTAACATTTCGCTTTTTTAACATCCCCGCGGAATTTCAAGAAACGCTCATACAAAATGAACCAGACCCGAAGTTAAACTTTCATAATCAACACACTCGAAACAAAAAGGATGCACCGACCGTTGCCATTCATAATTAAGCACACGAGCTCCGACATAGAATACTCAAAAACTTAAAGTGTCGTCCCCTGTTCTAGCGCTGAACTTCGACTCGAACGCATCACATATTCATCACAGTCGATATAATTTTATATACATAATTCATAATTAGCGAATCCTCGTGTGCGAATTCGAACAAGCGTGCATATTTAAGGCGAGCCTTATACTAATTTCGTTCCGCTTTTGCGGCGTATATGGCGGGAGTGGATTAAGTCGCTTCTGATAAACCTCCGAGACCGCGCTAATTTCATTGCGGACGATTTCGACGTAGTGTGTTCACAGCACGACTTCCACTAATTCTGTATGACGTTCATACTGTATGATGGCCTCGTTAAAGGCGTATTCATGAATGGCACGTGTGGTCTGTGAGTTGGAAAAACAAATTATTTGGTTAATTTGGTTATTTTAATTTTAAGAATTTAGTACAGAATTGATCGAAGACTTTAATTCAAATTCGTTATCACATATATTTTTTTTATTTTACTGAAAATTCAATGAAAATTTTAATTATATCTATGTATTCTCGAATATAGTACATTGACACAGTTGAATTATACAACAAAAATTAACCTCGTACTGATTCATTAATTCACAATAAGGATACAAACATATAAAAAACAAAAGGAGATAAGGGTTATTTTTGTCTTATTAAGGCTCAATCTTCAATTGTACATACTTATCTATATGTATCATTAATTACTTAGAAATAAGAATTGTCAAATTATTTAGATAAATAAAAACGTTAATATATTACGTTGCTGATTAGTTTAACATATGTAAGTACATTCGGCTGAAAGGTCGGACCTTAAAAATATGTTTTTGTGCAATTTTATAAATTACTTTATAAAACAATATGATTTTTTGCATTTAAATGAAATATAATAGCATAAAATGAGAATTGCATAAGCTGGAAGATTTGCGTACTTTAAAACCGCCATTGTATTTACATGCAATACTTCACTGTCAAAAACAGGCACGATAACTTATACGAGTATGTGGAACTACTCCAAGAAGTGTTGAATTGCTGAAGATTATAATATATCATCTTTTACAAATTACTTCATATGTGAATATTTTCCACAATAAAAAATATATAAATTTTTCAACATATGAAATTTCACAGTATAAGGTTTTTGTACGCATTTGATTTTCAATATAACGGAGGCAACTGCGACGCGTTAAATTGAAAACGACTAAAGTTAGGAGGCTTAGCCGCTTTTGCCACATTTTTTACACAACGCTTTTGTCTCATGTTTGCCCTAATTTCAGGTCGTTCGTGGAAAAGTGACTTCGAAGTGTCTCTGGCACGCATGTAGAGCACTCTCGTTAGGACTGCTTCTGATGGTCCTGGGGGCAGCTATGGCGACTATAGGTGACTTTTTTTAATATCAGTAAATATTCATATCATTATTTTAAAAAATTGAGAGATATTTTAAAAAAATATATTTCTATTTGTCGAATGTTGAGTTTTAGAGATTTGAGTAATTTAGAGAATTATTCATCAAATATAATGAATAAAGTTTTCTGCTGAATCAGTGGATACGAGTCACGAAAACTGAAAGTTTCTAGCGATTTTTGTTGCCGAATTACTGAAAAATGATTGATCGTAATAACTTTTCCGAGTTACGCTAATACGCTCCTCTCTTGAGATAATTCTAAAATAAACATCGATCGCATCATATAAAATATTACATTTAAAAATTTACAAATATCACAAAATCCGATTTATAAATAGATGTACTTCGCAGATAACTTTTCCCTGAAATTCCCTTTTAAGATGAAATCGATTGGATCGATCTCGTCGATACTAAAACCTACACGTGAAAGAAACTCGAAAGAGATTCAATCTGAATTGTAAAATCATATTTTGCAGTTTGTATTGAAAAGGCTGAAGAGTCTCGTCCGATGCTCGAGCCTCGTGAAAATCCATGTCGATGGCGAGGCTCACTCGACCCACGTACAGATCCACGGCCGATAACTCTTTAAAACCCTTCAAAACGTCCGGTCATTTCATATTTAATCTGCTGTCTATAGTATAAGTATACTTACTTTATACTCGGTGTATGTATGACAATCTTCGATAAACCCTCGGGGAGTTTTCCGCGATTTATTCGAGAGATTTCCCATGGCGTACGTATTGTGTGATGTTTTTATAGAGTGATGGATGTTGTGCCGATGTATCGTTTAAGTATACCTACACAATAGTTTCTAATTGAGTATTCAATATTAATATCGATTTTAAAATCTTACTTTATGTGTGAACGTTTCTAGTAATAGATTTGAAATCAAATGATTTTCAATTCAAAGGCGATGATTATTTGGGTATATTTTCATTCCTATTATCATCTAACATATTTGACGACTGAAAAGGCCAAGGGGTACAAGTGACTTCGAGAAAAGTGCATTCAAAGTTGATCATGTACCTACTTGTATTAGAAGGAGGTCGACTGATTTGATGATATATTGAAGCACACGTTCCGAATTCATTTATATATTTTTGCCACTAAATAAATGAGCATGCATAGAAGCGATTCCTGTTCATAATTAAATTTCGGCAAAAAAATCACTTGTACCCCTAGGCCTTTTCAATCGTCATTTATGATTTTCAATTTGTAATAAAATTAAATTTTATTTTTTTTTACTTTTTTCATATTAGTGGTTCTAGTTTAATATGATAATCTAATTATTCTCAAAAGAAAACTCAATCAAATAATCAAATATTTTATACATTTATTCATTTTTGTATTAAAAATGCATCGTATGAAAATTTGTTTGAATTTTTCGATCGATTTAATCCATTTTTCTTCTCGTAAAAGAAGGTTCGGTACACGCCAAATTGCAAATATTATTTTTCGAACAAAAAAAACAGTAACGTTTTAATGAAATACGGCGACGACAAGAACCACCCGCCAAAAACAAATCCTGATATATTGCGTTTGTTTTTCATTTCGAACGGTTATCCCGCCATTAAATTGGCTCCGCATGTAAATATTCGGCATTTTCAGGTGCTCGCCCAACCCTTTCGGAGTATTTGTTTTTTCGTTCGAAAATATAAGGCTGCGCAAAGACGAAAATAAGAATGAATGAAATGTTTAAACTCGTTAGTAAATATTGTACGTGGTGTCATTATTTTGCTTATTTTTTGTATTCCCGTCCTTCAGGATTTCCCCGACTTTCTTCTAGCAAAGGAGATTTTTTTCCTCGTGGCCCATTTTATCTGGACTTTTTCGATGTTTTCCTTTTCGTGCTCGGCGTGAAAGTTTTTAGACGCTTTGGCACCATTTCGTCTTTTAATCTTTTTTTTCGTTCGAACTGAATAGAAAGAAGTTCAGTGCATTTTATTTTCTTCAATATTTTTTTTTCCTTTCAGATGTATAGTATTTTAAAAACTGATCAGATATATATTTTTCAACAAATGTCGAAAATTAAATATTTACTCGATTATCAATTCCGTATGAACAAATCATATGTTTTAAACATAAACGATGACCTTATTGTACTGCGATAAATGTATTTATACTTTTGCTTATACATAGTATCTAATATAATACATATGTGTATTAATATTTCAACATAACTACATATTTTTGTTTGTTAGGAAAAAAATGTTTATCGCTTTTTTCTAAATATTATGAAAATTTTCAGAGTTTTCTTTTTCGACCTCTATTGAGAAAATTCATAACTAAACGTAATAACGTTTCGAAGAAAATTCGTTAATCGAAAATTTCAAAATCAAACTACTTTATCCTTGAAAAAAAAACTTAAATCTAACAGTTTTTCTCTATAACGGATTAACGATTATTATTATCTTATCGGTTTTACTTGAACCGAATAATTACTCACTCTGTTAGTCATAGATGCCGTTCGTTTTTCCGAATGAATAACGTTTACAAAAAATGTTTTCTTTACGTGTAAATGAATAAAAATTAATTTCATTTCGATCTGAATAAATTAAAATCTCATAAAACTGCTTATTATATTTATTGAGGCTTAATATTGATATCATTTCAGGTTATTACGCTGACCACCTTTCCATAGGTCAAGAAATACGTGGAAATGCCACAGTAAGAGTGAAAAATGAATCTCGAGGCTTTCACCTCAACAATCTCTCATATGCAGGACCAATCGTTATGGGAGTAGGAGGTAATATTTTTCGAAATTTAGTGGTTAATTATAAAATGTACATTTAGCTCTTTTTAAAAAAAATGATGACATTGCAACAATCGCATTTTTAAATATTACATCATCAATTAATATCTTTGAGAATTGAAATAATAGTATTATTTTTTTCTAATAAAAAATATATCTTTGAGATACCTTTATTTAGATGCCCCCAGAGAGATTTGAACTCTCGACCCCTGGTTTACAAGACCAGTGCTCTAACCCCTGAGCTATGGAGGCGCATACCAAGCCTTCGATTATTATGTAATAACATTAGTATGTGTAATTTTAGTACAGTGACTCTCAATCTTTTATTGGAAAAAATAAAATTTATTTATTTTTTCAATTTATTTTAATGAATAAAACTTTCCAAATCAATACATGCTCTTGAAAACAGTGAAAACGTATTATTCATATTTATTTATTTTTAGTTTATAAGCAATAAATTAAAAAAAAATCTTTCTTTATGCTTTCACTGTACTATAGTCCAATTTCCAATTTATCTTTTTTTTTTTCAATATGATTAAATACAATGTTGTATATGATAAAAACATATTTTGAATTTAAATATGTATTCATCATTAGAAACCACAGAAATTAAAATTATCAGCAAGTTTCACTCACGACTTGCAATGTTTTTATCATTTCAAATGAGAACATTCAACACTGGTTTACTAAGCAATTGTTAAACTGCTATTTTAAAATATCAATAATAATGGAAAAAAAATAGACAAATACAGCATTAATGAATAAATTTTATTAAATTCAATAGAACATAATAAGAATATTTCTTCGCAGGGTTTATCGTTGTAGCTGCATGTGTGATGACTTTTGAAGCGCGTGATTCTGCTGCCAAAGTTATGCCTGCCAGACTCAAGGGCACAATAGTGGGTGTTCCAGTCAGACAGCCTGTAGCAACTAGACGGTGCACAGCATCACAAACAGGTCCTGCGAGATGGGATCATCATTTAGGTGTTTTTCGTTCGTCTCCAAGTTCAGCTGATAGAAGAGCTCTGACTGCTGCTTTTTTGCAATTTTCAAAAAATTTAACGTTAGTGTACTTCAATCATTGAAATTTTACTTTCAAACTTCACAATATGGTTTGATGAATAAAATTAACAAATTTTTAGAGATAATCAAATAACAAATCAAACAAGTATGTCCCAAAGGCCCTTATTGGGTGGAAGTCTATCTCCGGCTGGTCCTAAGAGGAGCATTTTAAGGAGTGGTTCAGTGCCAAATTTAGAATGTAAGGAGCATTCATATATTCCACCACCTCCAAGAGTTGCACCTAGAAAACCCGTTCGCTCAGGATGTTCATTACTAAATCCTGCCATGTTACCAAGACAAGCACTTTCAGTGGATGAAACTCACGTTAGAAGCTCTAGGTTTGATATTTAACAATGTATTAGATATATTGTTTTTGAATTATATCAATCAATTTTGTCAATATTATTTAGTAGATATAGTAGAGAATCACTTGCTGGATCTCAAGGATCGATGGCGATGGATCTACATATGCCAAATGATGGACCAATTACTTTACGGGTGCGTGATCGTTCTCGCACTACTTCAAGAACATCTCGAGGAGGAGCAAGACCATTGAATGCACGTTCCGATACTGCTAAACGACACATGTTATCAAGACAAAAACAAATCATAGATGATGAAGAACATAATGGTAATCATGAAAATATTTTATGAAAAGAAAAAAAAACATTTATTAAATTTTCCTTTTTAATATACAATAAAATTATAACTTTTTGAATGATATAAATTACTTTGAAGTCAGTAGATAATATGCTTTTGGTTTAAGCAAATAATTTAGTTATTGCGTATCCAATAAAACTAAAAAAAATATATAGAATTGTCATTTTATTTTTTATACAATGATATTGCAATAACTAGTATTTGAAAATCATTGATTATTTATACAGATTTTCCACTTCTATTTCAGTATTTTCTATTTTGAATTCAATGCTTTTCTTGAAATATCTCAAGAAAAACAATTGAACATGAATTGGAAAATATTAAACTTAAAGTAGAAAAGCTGTATATTCTTGTAAATTGAAAAATACATATCTACCATGAAATGTCTCGGTGCATGAAAACTATATCATATTCACCAGGCAGATAAATTTTAACTTATTATTAGAAACATAAGCTTTGTACACTTGCTTGCACCAAATTGAATCATTTTATAAATTTATGCATATGCATCTTTCAAAATGCTTTAGTATTTTCTGCTTTATTCAACATATTAGCTCGAAACACAGACCGAATCCGTGACACACATTCATGCAGTCCTCGTCTTCCCGGCTGCCAAAGGACATTAACTCAAGACAGTTTTGGAAGTACTAGGCATGAACACAGGTATTTTTCACACAGAATCATTTCAAATTCCACAAAAAATACTTGTATTCACAACTAATAATAGGCTAATTGATATATCTGAAATTACATCTTTACTTTTTTATATTATCAAAATGCATGATTTACTTAGATTTATGGGATAAACCTATTAAATATATTAAAAAGAACCAACTTATTCATAAATTCATTTTATCTCTCATATGTAGCAAATATATAAAATTATATGAAAACCACATCTTCAAATTTTGAAACAGGTGTATAATTTTATAATTTGAAAGTGAAATTTTCTATTAAATTCAAAAAGAACCTAATATTTTAGCATTTTTTTCAAATACACGTGAAATAATTGAAAATATTATTTAGTAAAAAGATCTCACATTCATCAGATAAAATAACTTGATAGTAAATATTGATGCCTACATATTGAATGGCAATAAATTATATTTAATTTCAATACACACCATAAATGATTTTAATTCAACTAAAGTTGTATATAACAACATAGATACCTACCTTTATTTTTAATTTTTTTTAAGTGCATTTTATTTAATAAATAATATAGTAAATTAAGTTACATATAATTATTAAATATTATTTATTTATTATATCTAGGTACATATTGTAAAATATGATAAATTTTATCAAACAAAAAATTTGAATTTTCAGAAGAAGCTCCAATGCATCTGATACGTTGTGCTCAAGAAGAACACGTTGTAAAGAAAATACTCCAATGGCACGCTCTGCAAGTACATCACCACATCCTCGACGTACTCGGCAGAAATTACCGCCTGCTAGTTTAGATCTAGGATCATCCTACCCAATTAATGAAAATGACCCTTGTGATTTATCTCCAGATTTAGTTATGAGTGAATATCATACAGTTTGTGATGACCATATGATGTCAATTACTTCTGAAGTCAAACGGAAACCGCGTATTTTTCCAAACTCCGTTGATAGTAGAGATTCCAGATTTTCTACAGAAACAGGTACTCTTCACACAGCTGAAATCAATGCAAGTGAAGATACAATGGCAGACTTTGATTTGCAAACTGAAACTCCATCATCACACACAGAAATTGATGACGGTGATTTAACCGAAGATATTACACCTACTTTCGATAGTGATATAACTAATTCCAAAAATGATGACAATGACGCTTCAACAGTTATTGATGTAATATGTGCTCAAGAAATAAACGAAGAAAATCCTTAAAAATACTTATTAAATCTAGAAAAGTAATGAATGGAATTGAATATACCTATAATATAATATATGTATACCCATTAAAAACTATTTATCAGTTCTTAAAATTGACTTAAAATGTGTAACTTAACAAAAAAATCTAATGAGTTTATTTGTCATTTATTTATGATCAAACAATTTTCATTTTGATTCAATGTTTAAAACCACAGGATTTGAATTAATTCAAAATTTACAAATGATATATCTATAACTTCAGAAATCATTATTTAATGATTATGATTATGATTGTTAGAAAAGGTAATAAAATAGAAGCACACATTTCAATAAAATTATTTATAGTTTTTATATGGTTAGAGTTTATTAATAAACGACAAATTATTTATAAGCATGACTGTGAATTTGTATAAACAATAAAATGTATCATTGTTGTTTGTTAATTATAAAATATGAAAAAAAAATGTTTTAATTTCTTGCATAATATTCTTATTGACGTCAAAGTTTGCTTTTATACATAATGCTCCAATTTTTTTAATCAAATCTCGGCCAATGGAAAACATATAAGTGTATTATCCACTATAAAACGATAATCCTGAATTTCATTCACAATAAAAAAAATATAACATTCTCATCGCACTTTTCTATCGTATTTGTAATCAGAATATATATGTATAAACTACTTTTTACTAAATACATTATGTGTAGGTATTTGTAAAGTTACGTGCATACTCTTGATCCTAACTCGATAAATCCACTTTAAATCTAATTAAACGATGATTGTTATAAGGCCATTAAATCCATATAAAACACAGACTTTCCATAGAATTTTCACCAGTAGACACTTATCCATTATGTAGATAAGTGTCTAGGGTGAATAGTTTTTTTTTAATTTTTCGATATTCTTTTTTTCTAAATTCGCCAAAATGTATTTCGATAATGATCCATTCAATAATATCTCCTTAATCCAACCGCAAGCCAGGTACTTTTCAAAATGTAATATTTGTTTATTTTTCAATAATTATCTGTCACATAATTCATTGTAGGACCTCAGAACAAATAAGATTATTAGGATGGAATATACCACAGGATGAACTTAAACAAATACCTGAACATTGGTTAATTTATCCAGAACCTGAAGCATCTATGCACTTTCTATTAGGATTAATTTATGCAGCATTTACTGTAATGTCATTAGTAGGAAATGGTCTTGTTTTATGGATTTTCTCTTCGTAAGATATTATTCATATGATATATTTATTTATGTAGGTACCTAATAAAATTATAATCTAATTTCTCATTGAAATTTTAGAGCAAAATCTTTACAAACACCCAGCAATATATTTGTAGTAAATTTAGCTTTTTGTGACTTTATGATGATGGCAAAAACTCCAATATTCATTTACAATTGTTTTCATCGAGGTTTTGCGGCTGGTATTTTAGGATGTCAGGTTTTCGCATTCATGGGATCTCTCAGTGGAATCGGTGCTGGAATGACAAATGCTTGTATCGCTTACGATAGGTATTCAAAAAAAATCATTCTATTGAAAGAAAATAACTACATAATATAGAGACATGTATTTTATGTAAAGACTCATCATATCCGCAATGAATATTATAAATACACAGAAAACTTGTCTCTAATCGTATATTAAAATATTACACTAATTTAAAATTTCAGATTTAACACAATAACAAGACCGTTTGATGGAAAATTAACGAAGACGAAAGCTCTTTTTATGGTCGGACTTGTATGGACATATACTATACCTTGGGCTGTACTTCCACTTCTTGAAATATGGGGAAGATTTGTTCCTGGTATAAAAAAATATTTAAATTTATTAAAAATACCCAAATTTATCTCAATACAAACGTTTTTCGATAACATTTCAGAGGGCTACTTGACACAATGCACTTTTGATTATTTAACGGACACTTTCGACAATCACATGTTCGTGGCTGTTATTTTTACCTGCAGTTACGTTATACCGATGTCGATGATAATTTATTACTACAGTCAAATCGTATCACACGTGATCAATCACGAAAAAGCTCTGAAAGAACAAGCTAAAAAGATGAATGTAGAATCATTAAGGAGCAACCAAAATCAAGCTAATCAATCAGCGGAAATCAGAATAGCAAAAGCTGCGATTACGATTTGTTTCTTATTTGTTGCATCTTGGACTCCATATGCAGTTTTAGCTTTAGTTGGAGCTTTCGGAGATCATAATTTGCTGACTCCAGGAGTAAGTGTTTTATTTTAAATAGAACTACAAAAATAATGTAACCGAAATAAAAAAATTACTTGTTATTTCACAATTTATTTCTCGAATTATTATATAATTTTGGATGTAAATATATTTTCATACTTTCATATTTTATAATTGATCAATTTTGAATAGGTGACGATGATTCCTGCATGTGCATGCAAATTGGTGGCATGTATAGATCCTTATGTGTACGCTATAAGTCATCCAAGATACAGGTAAATTATGATCAATATATTTTTAAATATTGCATTTTAATGGTGTATTATTCAAATTGAAATAATTTCAGAGCCGAGTTGCAAAAGAAATTGCCATGGCTTGCAATTAAAGAACCACTTCAAGATACTGCATCTGCTATTACTGATAGTACAACTGCACCTGCTGCAGCACCAGCGACAAGTTAAAAACCTTATAATTTTATTTATAATCAAATGGATTTTCGTAATAAATGACCGAGCAATGAAATAGGTACATGTAAATTAACCTTCGATTGACGACCAATTGCTGTATTATGGAATACGATTCGATTTTTATGTATTTTTAAATGAAAATCAATAATAAATCAATTAAATAAAAGTAAAATTTTATCATTTTATTATTCATATTGATTAATAAAATAAAGGTAGATCGTTAAATGCCTTTTAGAAATTTGAATACAATTGACTCAATAGCAATACAAAGCGACGTACGCTTAAACTTAGAACTTAGGCACAGATATTAGTGCTGTTAAATATGTATAAGCGAAGAAGGAATGCTGGCTGGAAGCTCAGTTTGAAAATCGCTCGCCTTTCACATGATTACCAACGTATACATATACATAGATACACAAATGAATGAAAATTTAATTCACTTGTTTCAAAAAGACATATCTTTTTATATTATCGGTTTAGCCTCTAGACACATGACACAAAATATTCATTTTTTCATAGAAATAACATGCTCGTTGAATTATAATAAAATAATTTCAAAATTTTCGATTTCATAATAATTGGTCGGAAAACGATCTGTTATGACAACGTCAAATGTCAAAAGCTAAAAGGTGACAGAGCGAAGTACAGTACAGAGCGACTCGGAGTGTGGACGTTTCAGCGAAAAAATGGTTTCAGGCGGAGGCGGTCGACCTAACCTCAATTTCCGCGGAGCCGAAACTAAACCTTCGGCCGGGGGCTCCGGCACGCGCCCCACGACCCAGCCCGCCTCCGTCCGGGGAGTTTTCGTCGTGATGATGCTTCACGTTTGCAAGAAGTCCATCTTCTTCGACGTCAACATCAAAGTTGGGCTATATCTTGCCTGCTTGTTCCTCGTCTCGTTACTCGCCGACTTCGTCTCCTTCCCGAAAACTTACTTCTCTCGGAGCGATAATATGTTCAATAGGTACTTCGTCAAGATCGGATGGTTTTGGACTTTAGCTCTGACCGTTCCTTTTATCATCATGACAGCTTACACCACTTGTTGTGGAAGGCGAGATCGGGTGCTCAAGGGACACCTCACTCGAGTCGCTATCGCTACTTTTTTCTGGTACATTTGGACCGGGATGTTCAATTATATTGAAAACTCTTATGGAAAGTGTATCCCTAAAAACTTTCCTTCGAAGCAGCTGTGTTTAGAAAAAGGACACTTTTGGAATGGCTTCGATTTGTCCGGCCACTGTTTTATATTGATCTATTCCAGTTTGATTCTCATAGAAGAAGCTCGAGCGATATTAGGTTGGGAAGGAATTAAGGATTTCATCAGAGATGAAGATTACGCTAGAAGCATTAACGATAAAACTATTCGAACAAATCCACTTCGCTACTTACAAGACACCGAATTATCAGTATTAAAGAAAAGTTATGAAAAATTCACTCCGTATGTGAGAGGAATATTCATCGCTATGACAGTGTTACAACTTCTTTGGGATGTTATGTTGCTTTGTACTCTAATGTATTATCACATAATGGTTGAAAAGTTCATCAGTGGCGTGTTAGCTATATTGACATGGTATGTGACATACCGTGCATGGTATAAATTGCCAAAATATTTTCCGAACCTACCTGGAGAAGGTATTTTTAAATATAACAAAGACAAATCTCCAATGTCTGTGCCTTTAGCAACTAAGAAACGTACCAGTCTCGTAAACAATGGTAAACATTTTATGGGAATGCCTATTTATGGAACTCGGCCTCAGGAACCTTCCAGTGACGAACAAGATAAAATTTAAATCCCAGTAGATCAATTTAGTAAATTTAAATCATTTTTCATACTGTTAAAGAATTCTTTAATATTTATTCATTTTATTAGTGTAAATAGTCATTATTTAAAAATCATGTACAAATCGACAGTAGTTAAGGTATCCTCTATTTTTGCACTTTTTTACACACTGCATTTACAAAAATTTGTAAAATACTATTTATATGATGAATTTTTTGCTTTCAAATTTGAAAAAAATGTGCACTTATCCATGACTGTTGTAACTGTAAGAACGGTGTGAATTAACATTTATGTATTGAATTTTATTGTACTTTGGGATTTTTGGGCAACTTTAACTACTCGAAATTTTTATTTGTGGTAAAGGTTATTGATATTAAAGAAAAAAAATTGTTTTTTTAAAATTTTAGTTCAAAATGATTGTCACAAATGTTTATGTGTACATATTGTATTTAACTGTGGTTGTGAGCTTCCATTTTTTAATATTTTTCTTAAAGACAAATTATTTGATCTTCGTTAAAAAGATCATTATAGTCTATTTTAAGATTTCAATTAAATGAGCATCTAATTGTTTGTTGAATTTATAAATTTTTATATAAAATACTCGAAACTTCTTAAGTATTGTTATTATTTCTTTTATTTGACAAATATATGATTTTTTTTTGTGAATATGTTTTTGTATTACTTTAAATGAACAGCTTTGAATACAAATGCTAAGATTGAAATGATTCCTATTACGCTTATTCCTAATGTTAAGGGTGTTTGCGATTGCATTAATATTTTTAAATGTGAATAGACATCTGGTACAGTTTTTTTGAAAGATTGTCTTTCTTGTATTCGTTTGTAGTAACTTTCAATATTCTTCCGTTTGCCATTCCCCCAGAAATAATTTTCCAAACCCAATGTGTCTAACCTCAGCAAAAGTATTGTCAAACTGATATCTGCCAGTGTAAGTTCTTTGGAACATAACCAATCTCCAGAATTTTCTAAAATACGATAAAAATTAGTTTGTATTTCTATTTTTTCATTGAAATATGAACATATACATATGTTTACCATGATTAGAAAGTTCATTTTCCACTTGTTCAAGTACATGATCTACTGACTTCAATATATTTATATATTCTTCTTTGTCGGTTACTAAAATATGTTTTTTTTCCTGCATATCTGCTTTTTTTAGAAGAACATCTTTGGCATCAGGATTCAAATCAGCATTCAACCGAAGATTTAATGCACTATTCAGTTCAGCATCTGAATATTTTTATACAAAAGTTACAATTTGTCATAACAATTTGACATCAATTTCAAGCTTGTACTTCGCAAAAGAGTTCTTATTGGTTTTATAAAAGGCATTTTCTGATTTTCGCACAACTCAGGATGGAAAAATGAACCCATAGTGATAACACCAGCTGGCAATATGTCTATCATTTTTCTGAAATTTTCCGCTTTGTATCGTTCACTAACATCTGTTCCAGTCGGTATAAGTCTAGGGCTACCTATAATTGATACAATAATGTAATATAATATGTGCTTTAGTTGAAAAAATTAGGAAGAATATTACCATTTGAAAAATTATCTTCTAAATAATTTATTATTCTTACTGAATCTGGTATAATTTTTCCATTGTCTTGCAACACAGGCACTTCACCGCGAGGGTTAAGTTTTAAATAATCCGATGAGTATTGTTGACCTTTAGTAATATTTATAACGACTGGTTCGAAATGTAATTTTTTCTCATACAAAGTCATCACAACCTTGAAAATATAAATTTTCTTTATTTGAATCAACTAAAGCTTTTCACCATACTATGAATTTAATGGAAAGTTTCATTATAAGACTTCATAAAAAAATACATCACATTGAAGATAGTGTTTCTTTTTTTTTCATAAGAAACCGAAAGATTTGATTTCGTTTCATTTCCCACTTAATCTGCTCCAAAATAAGATTTACATCACTAATACTTCCTAACTAATTATTTTCCCTATACATAGGTATGTATACTTAAAAACATTTTTGACTCGAAATTTCCATATTTCTGTAACGATTTTTTTTCTAGCGCGAAAATTTACTTTTAAACAGGAAAGTTGATTGAACCTTCTACTATTTTGAGTAATAAGTCAATTAGCAGTAATTTCTATATATTCGAAAATTATCACATTGAAATAGGTATAGATATGAGGTATACATTCATCGTAAATTACGTCATGTAAATAAATACAAGGTCATTTACGTGCGGAAAGTTTTCCGAAATTAATAGAAATCACGTGAATTCTGTCGTTGAAAAATATTGAAAATTCTTCTATTGAAATTCATTTCGATACGTTTAAAGGTCGGAAAACAAAACTCAACGATAACATCAATCTTCTCACGATACGACAAATCAATTACCTTTTGAGAATAATAACTATACGGATGATAATACAGTACTAGACCAGTGCTGGTTGCCATCTCGATGCTCTTCAGCATACCACTGGACCGAATCAAGAGTTCAATTGAGCACGAAGGACGAATATCTGGCTGAAACACGCAATTCAGAAGTGCTGAATCTGAAAACGCATCATACGTACGTAAAACGATGTCTAATTTTAAACGGAGATACACTTTTTTCTGGCTCGTTTGTGTTTGCTCATTTTAAGCCGATATGATTTTACATTGTATGATGTTCTATATAAACGAGTTTTTTAACTCGTCTTATCTTTGGGTGAATCGCACGTGTTTTGATTTTTCAATTGAGCGATGCAAATTATTATTTTTTGACACATTTATCATATCAAATGATCAATTTTCATACCTACATGTAATCTCGTTGCATAATCAAATTGTTGATGATAAATGATTTGATAAAATATCTGTTAAATTCGTTATCATTTTATATTTCGATTTGATACAATTCGGTGAGTTTCGTATAATTTATAAATATGTATTATATGAGTACTTTTTTAGTGAATATTTTAGTTAGTTTTGAAAATCATGAAATGAAATTGAGAATGTCTGAATATGCGTGCATTTCAAATTATTGCAAATAAAGCATCGAATCATATAGTAATTGTACTAACAACTTTTTTTTTCTAAAAATACGTTCACACAGTATTTTCATTCAAACAGGAGTCTATAATCGAATTGAATATTATGTTATAAAGTTGTAAAATTCCTAAATACATATTTTGAAACTATTTTTTTTTTCTATTTACGAAATTTATCATTACCCATACTTTGAACATAAAATGATAAGCTGTTATATTCTACTCTTTAAAATCCGTATATTCAATAGATAAAACAATAAAAATTGAATGTTTTCTACAAATCCACAAAATATATAGAATTACTTAAACGTTATGAAATCATAAAAAGTGTTGAAATCATAAAAAGTGTTGAAAATATGAAAATATTTGATATTTAGGTAGTTATTAATAGTTAATAGGTGATTAATCACTTTTTCTTTAAATTTTCCTATAACTTTTCATATTCTCGCAAATTTTCCAATAGAAATCTGAGATTTTTCCTTTTACATCTAATTTCCACACCTCATTTTCGTAACGTGCATAATTAAAATATTTTGATATTTGTTGTGGAATTAATTTAACTAGATTTTTTTTACAATTATTGATATTTTATTGATTCAGGTAGTTTATATTCGTATTGGTATCTATCTACTTACATGTTTGAAAAATGAAAATTTTCAATTAATTGGTTAGAATTATTACTGTTTAGGTCTACCCGAAACGTCAAAAATTATTTCCTTCCAGTGTCAAGTGTTTATACAGATCAAAGTTTATTATATTTTTTTCATTATCAAAAATGTATGTATTGAGTATTTATTTTATATCACAAACTTACATATTTACATTTTCACAAGTTGCTGTTGTTGTTTAATTATAAAACACAACTTTTATGAATAAAAACATGTTTTTGCACATAAAATGAAATTGAGATGCCCACATTTCAAATACATTATACAATTCATATCGAAATCATATAAAATGTTAAATTGAAACATTCATTTAAGTAAATGTATTCTTTAAGTATTTTATGTTATTGTAAGTACCCTGGTATCACAAATTGTGGAGTTCATAGGTCATATTTTTGGTTTAAAATTAGAAATTTTCAATTCTACGTTTATTTTGTTATCATCAAATAAAATTGGATTGCTTTTTAGAATGTTGAGAAATTTCTTCAAAGTTGTACCATCTTCAGTAAGCATCAGAGCTATGAGTTGTTCTGCTGGCATTCCTAAAGAAAGATTGAAGGGAAAGGTCGCTATTGTTACAGCTTCCACAGAAGGGTATAAATTATTTATTATATTTTATCATTAACCTTTTACTTAAAAGTTGATTTTGTTTTTATATATCAGAATTGGTTATTCTATTGCTGAGAGATTAGCAAATGAAGGTGCAGCTGTATTAATCAGTAGCCGCAGGGAGAAAAATGTTTCAGCTGCTGTTCAGAAATTGAAAAGTCAAGGTTTGAATGTCGAAGGAGTTGTTTGCCACGTTGGAAATAAAGAAGACAGACAAAATCTTTTCAAAACTGTAAGTTTTATTACATGTTTAAATACGAATAGTTCATTCCTATTATGAATATCATTGTCCTTAATTAACCTAACTCTTAAAAGCTCAAAATAAGTTCTAACTTTTTAAAAATAATTACATCAAAATTCTGTAACCAAATCTATCTTATGGAATTAAATCAAATAGAATTAATATAGTCCTTTTACTATTTGATTATTTATTTTTTTACAGGTATTAGAAAAATTTGGTGGACTTGATATTCTTGTATCTAATGCTGCCGTTAATCCGGGTGTTGGACCAGTGTTGGATGTAATTTTTTTTGTTTTATTCATTCACATAGGTGTTATATTTTCTGAAGTACCAATATAATTATAATTTAAGACAGAAGAATCTACTTGGGACAAAATTTTCGATATTAATGTGAAAGCATCATATTTGATTGCTCAAGAAGCTCTCCCATTACTTCGAAAACGAGGAGGAGGGAGCATTGTGTTTGTTGCTTCTATTGCTGGATTCCAACCAATTGGAGTACTAAAAATTCATTATTTTCATATACATAATTGATTCTGAAATGTATTAATTATACGATTTAAATAGCTTTTAGGTGCATATTCAGTTAGCAAAACAGCGTTATTCGGTCTCACAAAAGCTGCGAGCATAGATTTAGGTCCAGAGAATATCAGAGTTAACTGTTTAGCTCCTGGAATCGTTCCCACAAAGTTTTCAAGTTCGGTTAGTAGATTATTTTATTATGTTATTGTTACAAGATATTTTAGTAATGTTTTCTATTTTCTAATTTTCAGCTAACATCTGATGAAACTGCAAACGAAGCTATTTTGAGTACAGTTCCGTTGAGGCGTTTCGGGAAAGCTCAAGAAATGGGAGCTACAGTCGCATTTTTGGTATCGGATGATGCTGGATACATAACTGGTGAAACAATTGTGGTAGCAGGTGGTATGCCATCAAGGCTTTAAGATTAGTGTCACATATGTATATTTTATTAATATATGTATATAAAA
Organism: Cheumatopsyche charites; assembly: GCA_024721215.1. Taxonomy (NCBI): domain Eukaryota; kingdom Metazoa; phylum Arthropoda; class Insecta; order Trichoptera; family Hydropsychidae; genus Cheumatopsyche; species Cheumatopsyche charites. Next base: position 6,478,266 of record CM045576.1, on the reverse strand, counting down.
CTAAAAAAAGAAAAAGATTATTTGTGTAAATAAAGTATATTTTTGTTATAATTCCTTTTTACAACCGTGATATGAACTTATTTCAAAACATGGTGTTTAAGTGTAATATTTACATAATTTTATTTGTTTTGTATTTTTCCTGAACGTTTATTAAAATGTGAAATACTTTAATTGTTTGCTTTGATTTTATGAATATTAAATAATTCTTGATTATGTAACATTTTTAATAAGAAATCATGAATCGAAAAATGTGATATTAACACTTCCAATATTAGTATGACAATCGATAGTGCGAATCCCAAATACAATACAACGTGAGATGGTGTTACTTGAAAAATGCCTACTTCTGTAAAGCTTTTGCTAGCTTGACATTCTGGTTTTCTTGCAACCCATTTTAGTAATAGTCTTTTCAAATGACCAGTTTCACTAGATTTTGTTAATCTGTAAATTATATTGAAATTAATTTTGTGAATATTGTATAATATTTAGGTTGAGAAAAGTTCAATTTTTACCCGACTTTAAACAATTCTGAATATTGTGAGTATTTCAATCCCAAAATAGCCAGCTTTGAATACGGTATTGTTCCAATTTCTTTAAGTTCACAAATTTCTGTTGCTTCAAAAGTTTTTTCAACTACACCATACACTGAATTATATTCAGCATGATATGCGAAACCACCCTTTTTTACTTTAGCAATACCTTCTTGAATTGTAAAATAAAAGTTTTCTGTTTTTTTCTTTTTGTTGAAATAATCCATGTTAGGATACACTGGAGTCTGTTGTTTAAAATATGTGAAAAAATAGTGTAATTTATTAGAGGATTATCAAGCAAAATAAATATGTCTTACATCAAATAAGAGATTATGAACATAACCAACATCTAATGAACCACATTTCAATGGACTATTGGCTAAATCTAGAATATTGAATGTTTCAGAACCATAGTTCAATAAAGATGATACAATACTAGATGTATAGAAATTATATATTATAAGAGAGGAGAAAAAGAATATAAAATATACAATCCGACTAGATGAAGCAATAGGAACAGCTTCTGAACCTGAAATATTGAATTTTAAGAATTATGATATATTATATGTTGAAATAATATTATTTATTTTTACCCATTTGACAACAGGCCCCTATGATAGAAATGAAAGAATCACTAAATTTAGAATCAGTTCCATTTTCTTTTGCTACATATTTGTTTTCACATATCAAAATGAAGTACAAAACAATAATTACAATAATCACTAATGATAAGAAACAGTACCAAACTATTTTTGAAAACGGTGTGAGAAAACTTGACTTATTTTCACCAAAATCTCCTTGAAATCTAAATATAAAACCACACCTGTAAATTTTAACATATAATATTATATTAATCCTACCTAGGTATGGCATATTTTTTTCAATTTTGTTATTTTCTCACTTAAATGGATATGTTAAATATAGAACATCTGTGATATCTAATCTATCTCTGACTAACTGCATAGATCCTGCCATCACATCTGCTTTACCATTATTTAATAGTCCAAGCAAATTTCCAGATTTGTAATTACCTTTAGAATCTTTATCACTCCAATTATTAGCTATGACAAATTTTATGCTGAAATCAAGAAACTGATCTCATAAAAAACTTCAATAATGAAACAAAAATTGTTGTTTTTTTTTACGTAAAATTGTACAGTTGCTGGAGTATTAAAATCATTTGATAATTCATTCTAAATATTGAATCTCTCTGTTTATTAAATTCATCCACAAGATATGAATGAGTATCAATATTTTGTTTATTGTTTTCTGTAAGTGTGACAGTTCTAATTGTAAGCATATTTAAATTTCTTCTTCTAACTGTTTTCGGCTTCAATATGAAATTTTGAAATTCTTGGTTATTCACTATATCATCATCATTGATGGTTGTAACATAAGATAAATTAAATGTTCCATCTCTATCAAATCCACTATTGTAAACATCATACAAATCTATCGATGTATATTCTTTGTGAATATTAGTGACCATCATATCTGTCCTTATTGATAAAGGTATTGATTGAATGTATTCAATAGTCTTGCTAAAATTTCCACAATCAAGCATAAGCCACACGTAAGTCTCGTTATAAAATGTGTATTTCTGAAATGAAAACGAATATCATAATAAATAATATTCAGAACATATTTGTTATTTTGATGATATAACTTGTAAGAATGAGCTTCTCGCATCGTGTTGACAAAAATCGTAAACAATTCCCGTACGTGGTGTGAAAATATCATGAAAATCTTTTTGTGTTAATTTATTTTTCATATTTATGAAAGAAATTTTTATATTATTTCTTGAAAACAATTTAATCGTATCAACATATTCTGTAAATATATCAAACATTTCTTATATTTTTCCTTGAAGATAGGTATATGTACTCTCATTTGTTATTCTATACCCTTTTTGGTCCAACTAGAAAAGATTGCAATATTTTGTATATTGCGCAATGGAAAATATTGTAATATAAATTTTGTATTAATCGTAAGATTGTTTTCTGATTTATCACAGCGAATCCATTTCGTGAAAATTATATGAGTAAATATAATTAATAAACGGGAATTCATTGCTATTTTTCACGAATATAATAACTGACTACAATTACGAATAACGTGTAAAAATTTACTAAATGTAGATTCCATAATTTCATAGTTTATATACCCCATGTGATTTAATCGAACCAAGCTTCGTTTCAATATACATTTATTGTGCCTAATCAATTTTCCTTTTACACTTCTATCTGAAAAAACATATCAGTGATAAAAATCATGCAATGAAAAATGTGCTTATATTTTTCCGTTCACCGAGAAATAAATAACCTTCAAATAATGATTTTATTATATTATTATATCATAATAATTTCAAAGAAATATAATCATAATGGAATCATAAGTTATTATACCTACATATGAATTTCACACGAATACGTTTGTAAGTGATAGAAAAATTATTTATTTCGCGAAGTGACATTTAAATTTCTATTTTTCAATTTTTCTACATAATCTTGCCACTTTTTACGTTCACAGAGAAATACTACTATAGAAATAGCTATTCCAGCATATAAAACAACATGCGATGGTGTCACTTGGTGTAACGAAACTTCTATGAAAGTTTTGCTCGTTTGACACTCTGGCTTTCTGGTTATCCAATTCATTTGTAATCTTTTCAAATGACCAGATTCTGCAGCTTTAGTCAACCTAAAAAAATATCAGGAACTAACTAAAAATGAACCAATCAATGAGATATTTCATTCAACAATCACCCAAGTCTGAACATTTCGGTGTAAGGAGAGTTTTTCATCCCGAATATCGCCATTTGAGATAAAGGAATTGTTTCTACTTCTTGTAGCTCACATATTTCTCTAGGTCCAAAATTTTGCTCTATTACTGTATACATTGAATTATATTCTGAATGGTATGCGAAACCTCCTTCTTTCACGCGTCTCATGCCTTCATCGACCCCGACGTAGAAATCTTTCGTTTTCTTTCGTACGTTGAAATAGTTCATTGGATCATTTTCAGGCACCTAAACACATATTTTTTTATTAAAGTGACTCAATTTCATTAAAAATAATTAGATTTATTGAATTCAGATACATCAAATAATAGATAATGCGCGTATCCTGCATTTTCAGAGCCGCATTTCAGCGGACTGTTTGCCAATTGATTTAAATCGAACTTTTCATATCTATAGTTCAAAAGTCCTGAAACTATACTGGATGTGTAAAAATTGTACGTAACAAGAGAAGTGAAAAAGAATATGAAATAAGCAAATCGACTTGCTGAAGTCACCGGTCGAACTTCTGAACCTACAATTAAATTTTATAATCATATTTTTAATTTCACTTGTTGAAAATGTATGTCGAAGTTAATTACCCATTTGGCAACAGGCCCCAATTATTGATAGGATAGTGTCACTAAAGTTCCATAATGTTCTGTTGATATTTGTTAAATGCTTGTTTTCAACAAAAAGAATACACCAAATTACCAATATTACGATGATAATTATGAAAACGAAAGATAGCCACACTTCTTTTTCGAATGGCGATAAAAAACTCGATTTCTTTTCTCCGAAATCTCCTTGATATCGAAATATGAAACCGCATCTATAAAGTAAAATATATTAACTTTTTCTTATTTGTTTCTTTTTTCAATTCAAAATTGATTTTACCTAAAAGGATAAGTAAAATATAATATATCTGCTACGTCTACACGATCAGAAGCAACTTGTAAACTTCCTGCCATAATGTCAGCTTTTTTTTCTGCCAAAACTCCTAGTAAATTTCCCGATTGGTACAAACCTTTTGAATTTTTATCACTCCAATTATTTGCAAAAACGAAAGTTATTCTGAAAAAAAACACTATGTAAAATAATGAATCTAGAACCTTTTCATTTGTAATACATATTCACTTACGTAAAATTATACATCTTTCTCAACAATAAAACAAGACGATAGTTCATTCTAAATATTGAATCTGAATAAGGATCAGTTTCGTCCATTAAATAAGTATGTGTATCTATATTATCAACATTATTTTCATTCAAAACGACAGTTCTTATGACTAATCCTTGCAAATCGAATCTTTTTGATATTTTAGATCTGCTATAGTATGTCTTCCAAAACGCATTGCATTCCATACATGAAGTCCAATTTCCTACCAAAGTGTAATTGAACTTTCCGTCTCTGCCATATCCTGTGTGATAAACTTCATAAAGTTGTATATTTTTCATATCTAACGAAGTGTCTGTTAATATAAGATCTGTCGATATTAAAAGAGGTAGTGACATGAGGTAGTCCAACGATCTTCTGAAATGTCCACAATCGAGCACCAACCAAGCGTATGATCCGTTAAAATGATTATATTTCTATCGAAATCATATTCATATTAAATTGTAGAAATTACAGTGATTGAATTGAATTTAATTTAACCTGAAAAAACGGCGATCCTCTATCATAACAACAAGCATCGAAAACTACACCAATTATAGACGTTTGAATTCTAAACAAATTTTCAAGTTCTCCGTATGACTTCTTTTGTTTTCCAGGCAGTGATGCTCTTATATTTTCGTCAGACATCAATTTTAACATTTCGACATTATCTTACATAAATAGAAAATGTAATATTAAAATTGACATTAAATAATGTTAGAGAAATATCAAATATTATATTATACCTTTCAATGGCCAACAAAGAAACAAAACTGCATTCTGAATTCTTCGCAATTTGAAATAATCCATTATCAACTTTTTGTAAGCAATTCTTTGTGCTTTTTTATCGCCACGTCCAAATGAGACTTGTGCATAAATACACAGGAGAAAAATGATTTTTAGTGTTTTGAAATTCATTTTCCACTGAATTTTGTGCAATTTTCCACCCTTCAATGCTTCATAATGACGAAGCAACCCCATTTTATAAGCGCGATTATTTGTTTTTGAATGAAACAAATTTTCTTTTTCAAAAGCAAGAGCTGGTTGCAAATTGCCAATTAGTGTAAAATAAACATCATTTGTTATTGCGTGTCAGTAGTTAGTGGTTAGGTTAAATGAAATAACGAGACGAGTTAGGCGATGATTTATTTCACATTTACGTTCCCTATATATGATGGATCACTTTTTAATATTAAACGTAAGGTTTTCTAAGGTTGTATATTGAGAATCGAATCATTACTGATCGCATGTTAACAAGACATCGGAAGTAAATAGGAGTTCAATATATATTGCGGTACCATTAGAACAGTGATTATCAAACTTATTTCTTTCACCGCCCCCTTTAAAAATAAATTATTTCTCAGCGCCCCCTTTAAAAATAAATTATTTCTCAGCGCCCCCCCTCTCACATTTTTACAAAATCCGGGCCCGGGTACGTTCATGGAATTGGGCTTTCCCCAAAAAAAAAAAACAGTTAAAATGATAAAACATATGCCCCTCCCAACATATTTTTATTATATGTATATGAAAAAAAAAAATAGCGCCGCAGGCGAAAATTTTTTTCATAATTTTTGAAAATCTTAAAATATCTCTTCAGAAAATGAAATTTTTGATATGTGGATGTTTATTATATTCACCACTTTTAAGTCGTCTTACATATTAAACCCCTATGCAAAATTGACATCTAAAAAGTCCGAAATGAAAATACATATTAAAATTCTTAAACTTAGAAAATGATTCTTTTATCCTTAACAGATGTAAAAATCTTAGCTGACAAGTTTTTTCAAATTCATATTTAATTTATTAAACTAAAACACAATGCGCCGCAGGCGAAAATTTTTAGACATTATCCGCAAAAACTTGCGTACGGTGTGCGGGCTATCCTACTAAATCTATGTTAAGTATTTTAAGTTTTTATAACATCATACAGAGTAGAAATTTAAACTTATTATTCATTATTGTGTAATATGTAGATGGGTTTTAATTTTAGTGAAATTTAAAAAATACTATATAAAGTAAATGAAATTACAAATTTGAAAACGCCCCCCTAGCCCCCGCCAACGCCCACCATTTTTGTCTGGGCGCCTCAACGCCCCCCTCGAGGTCTAAAACGCCCCCTGGGGGGCGCTAACGCCCACTTTGAGAAACACTGCATTAGAACATCCATTTGCAATCGACTTATACCTAATGATAATATAAGCGATTTGTTATGATAAATAAAATTTAAGATCTTCGTGATGCATATTTTTCATTTAATGTGTATATTAAAAGTGCAGAATTAATTAAAAAATAATATATTCAACATACGTATTTGTAAAACGTTATGAAACATGAATGATCGATTTATTTGAATGAACGTTATCAGAAAGATAGTCAATCTCTGGTTTAATCTTTTAAAGTACAATCAATTTATTGACGAAAACGCTATATGTAGTAGCCAGGCCATATATTCGTAGTTTGTTGATGAATAGTTCCGTAACGGATGCAATTCGCATAATCAATACCTGATATACGGATTTAACAAATTACCTCTAATGATTATATATCAACAAAATATTCTTACAAATCATGCATACATTTAGATAATTACATCGTTTTCTTGTGGAAAAAATAAGGTTTTTATACTTTTTTTTAGTTTTAGTTTCTAATGTATGCATTTTTTTTAGTTAATTATGATTCTAATTATGGTAATATAACTGTTAGTTATGTTAGTATGGAAATAGAAAAGAAAACTGTATTCTTAATTAATGAACTGTTTTATTCAATACGTATTTTTTAATTCAAAATATGCTTCAAATCTGAATATTTTATTTGAAATACGTATTCGATGGTGGAAAACTAATGAAAAATCAACAAGAATGCAAAAGAAAATCGAAAGGAAAAACACATAGAAGAAATGGATTTCCACTGAATTTTTAAAAACGATGATGACGTTTATAAACAAAACATTTTTCTTCATAAATAATATTTTTAATTATGTGTAATAAAATTGCATTTATATGTGCGTTTAGTTTAAATGTAGCGTGGAAAGATTTGCGCCTGTGCAAACTTTCCGTGTGTTGGTTTCGCTTATAAGCCAAAGTCTGAAGTCTGCACAAACAGTGCCTGAAAAAGCTCTATCGAGCAAACAATCTACGTTCTGAATTGCTTAGAAAATAATAAACTTTGCCAGCTGTTCACACACGAAAAACAAATTAAGTATATGGGGTGAGTTTTGTTTTATTAACGTCAATCCAGCCTTTTCATATTCGTAAAAGTTATCGAAACCAAACATTACGATTTCACGTTTTTTATTCACCATCTTTCAATCATAGTGTTTTGTATTAATATAAAAAAAATCATGCATACGATAATATTGAACGAAACGAATAATTTGTAATGTTTTGCAACACATAAAATGTTCGAAACAACGAGAGGTATTCAAAATGTTCCAATACATTTTTTTCTGTTCGCAAAATTTAATGATTTAAAATACGTACAGTTTCATTTTTAGTGACTTATTGTTAGATTTAATCAACTCGCCATGATTTAGTGTCTCTATAAAGGTAACCACCGAAGAAAAAATAAACGATTCGATACAGTAGCTGATTTTGTAGTTTTATTACAATTGAGCCTCTAAATTTGTCTATCGCGTGTTTCAAGTAAAGAATTTTAACTCGTGTGTAAATTTTGATTAAACAGCTGTGGGAACGAATTTATTTACAATTGAAACTGACAATAAATCATGCAGATTTGAATTGGCGCGAATTAGAGAAAGCATACGTTCTAAAGTTAGACAGAGTGTAAAACTTGCACTGATTGTTGAGTACACGGAATAATTGCTTGCACGAAACCTAATAAATTTTGCATAATTCCAACTGCACATGCTTCAGAATGTGTCTAATTTTACAGACATAAATCGGAATATTCGTATAATTTTTCAGAGTTTGAAGTAATCATGATTAATTGTGAGAACGGTGCATATCATTTTTTTTTTTGCTCGATTCTATACATTTGAAATATCAGATGATAATAAATTATGTAGAATGAAACGCATCTAATATTTCGAAAATCGATCTCAAATAGCATTAATCAAATATTGAAGTTTCATCGAGTTATTCAATCGGTTCAACGACATGGTGTTAACTTGTAAATGAAAACAAACTACGAAACTACGCTCATGGATATGAAATATTTAAAGAAGCCATCGACATTTCGAAAAATACGAATAAGCCCTATTTTTCGTATATTGAACCTGAAATTTTAAGTAGGATTTTATTTATAGCTTGAATTAGTAAAAAAATGCATATATTTTTGGGATTGTAGCACGACGAAAAATCAATTGGGAAAATTATATTGTACACAACCAATTGACCAGTATTAACGAATTAAAGTGCACACGCTACGTTTCATTATTGTTGGCAGTAAAAAATATGATTGAATCATATCAGAACTTTTTACGCGTAAAAGTATTATTTTATAAAAATTCCACGTCTTTAGGAACTTTTTCAGTTTTAATAAACACTGCATCGTTTAAAATTCAGGCAATGAACATTAGAAAATATTTATATTTTATGTGTTCCAAATAAAAGCAGTTTTTAAGTCGGATCAAATATTAAAATTTCACATTTTCACATTACAAAATTATAATGTGATATATGATTATAAAAATTATCCTTCTAATAAATAGATTTTATGGCATTGGTAAAAGAAAATAGCATTTATTGAACTTACTCGTTATACCAACCTTATTTTACGCTAAATAAAATTTTCAATAATAATAATTCAAACGATCTTTTTCATGAAAAACCATTACTTTAATCTTACACAACCGTTGAAAATAATAAACCAAATCGATAATAATCAAAAAAATTTCAACCAACCCAAATTCAGGACATATTAAACACGAACTCGGAATACTAGCAAAATTAATAGAAAATTAGTTGCAATAGAATTAGCAACATATTTTATTAGAATAATTTTCATTGAAACTATATAATATTATTAGATTTCTCATATGAATATATTACATAAAACACATTTTATTAATCAATTAAATATTTTTATTAAGCGAAACCGCAAAGCAAAACAATCGTTAAAAGAGCTTTCCTCTAACGCGCATTTCCCGCGAATTTTCCTTCAGCAGATCGAGAACGATCGACTTTTCCCAACCTTGATCCACACGATCGTATCTCCATACCATCACCAACCCTCTGGCTACCACCTCGTCTGATCAGCGTGAAGATAGGCAGCCCCTGGCGAAAGTGGGCCACCTTTAATGCCTCGAAACTGACATATCGAGCCGGTGGTCCGTTGACCCACATCGGAGCCCGACCCCCAAAACCTTCGGCGAACCGACCCTAGACTAGCTGACCGAGGGTTTTAGATGTTATCGTCGATTTTTCACACCTGGTGTGTCGTCATCCTGATCGGAATCATGGTCAGGCTTTTCGCGAACGGCCTCGTCTCGCTGCGGGATCGTTGTTCATCTTTTGAAGTGAAGTTGTTCAGGGTCTGTGTGATAAAGTGGGTTTAGTCTTGAGGAAGATATTTAAAAGAAACTTGAGATATAAAAAAATTAACGATCTTAGAGATTTTTAAGAAGTTTCAAGATCTGAAAGGGTTTCAATACCTAAAACAACTCGAGGTTAATGAATGGCTCAACTTCTGAAAGTACCTCGAAGTCTGAAAGGACTTCGATGTCAAAATCTTAAAATGTAAAAATCTCCCGAAACTGGCATACCTATCCAATTTTAAGTGATAAATATTTTCTACTTTTTTCTTATTTTGGTGTGTGTTTTAAACTGTCATAAAAAATGATAATGAAAGAGATTTGTAGGTAGAATTTCCTAGTATCTTCATACGTTTGAATTTGGTCCTTGTTTCGTTCAAAGGTTGTTGATTTTGGGTGTATTGAAGGTGTTAGATAGTGGTTTGTGTTTGGTGTATAATTGTATATTTTTAATTTGTGAAAAATAGAAGTGGCTAACACTGAATTAAAATTCACTATCTCGTATATGAAAGAAAAAGAAAAGCGTTCTTAAAATAGATGCGAAGCTTCGTGAGTGAAATCGTTAATTTCTTTATCCTTTTAATCGTGTCAAAGTTGAAATTCATTTGCATACACATTTTATCAGTTTAATTCCCACAAACCTAGTATTTAACAACACTTTCTATTCCCTCCCTTATTCTATTCACGTACGTTCAACGAACTCAAACTCGTATATTAAGCGAACTCCGCTTTATCAAAGTTGGATATGAGTACTATCCACGTACTTTTATTTTTATATGAAATGATTTATAGAATGATATTTTAGCTTTCGCTTCGCCGTTCGATGCGGTTTCGTATTCATAATAAAATGTTACACAAGTCAGTGTCATGAATTCTGATACGGATTGCGTGTTGTGCTTTTCCAACGCCACTGTTGAATTCGAAACTTGACTGACGGAACTCGCAATTGAATTTTAATACAAATGAATCGGGAAAGTGTCGCGAAAATGTATCCAAGGCTATAACGGAAAGGAAAAACTATTTTTCAACTTCGAATACAATGAACCATTTCTTATTTTCGTCGTTTTTGTTTTTCATCCGAAATATGCATAACAATGAACACATAGAAACAATTCGAACGGAATTAATTACACTTTACACATTCCATTCAAACTGTATTCGCCGAAGAATTTTTCCATCGAGTCTCGAAAAGCAAGCAGACATTTCTAAAACATGAACTCAGCATCGCACGAACGAAACTCGAACGATTTACCAAGTAGATTATCACGTCTGACATCTCAAACTGATTATTACGAATGTACTTATAAATAAATGAAATATATGCCGTACTAATACATCAGATTATGATTTTTAGATCCAGCCGTTAGATTCGACGTAAGCACATACGCAAAAGGAAACGAACGCTCGACACACTTTTCCAAGCCGCGTTTTTCTCGCATTGCTTTTATTTCTCTCGGGGAAAATTTTCCACATTTTACGGTCCAAGATAGCCCTGTTTTCCGATACGAAACTAAATTTACGATCGTCTACGAGCACAGAAGCTAAAAATCGACTAGGAACAGTCTATGTTTTCGGGCGAAACAACCCTTAAAAACAGTCGATCTTATCAAGCGCGTATCGGAAACGAATTCGAGAGTTTCCTTATTGAGCCGTTCCTCGGATTTTTCGTGGATGTTTCTGTTGAGGAATTTCCGCAGTCTTCAGTCGGTTTTTAGATATATTTTCACAAAGCAGGATTAGTTTGGGCGAGTTAGTGGGTTAATGGTTTGTCTGTGTTGTTGCATGCAAGTTTGACGGTGCCTGGCTCCGCAGGATCGTACCCTGATCGAACGTCCCCATAGCTGAAAAAAATAACTATGCATGCCTAGCGCTAATTTATTTCTGAAACGATTCCTCGACTGCCTACTTCTGGATAGGACCACTTTTATATAAATTTACAATGAACAAAATTTTATTATATCGAAAAAAACGATTCGAATTTAGGACATATCATTCATACGAAAACCAATAAAGAATCTAGACTTAAATGAGAATATATTGATTTTCAATTAACTTTATTTTTTATGTGCGTAATTAAAGTTTGAGGAAATGGGAAAACTTCACTATGCGTTCTTTTCATTGATTCAGCGTTGCGACAGTTTAGTCATAATCGACCCTTTGTATTCAAATCGCTTAAGTGAAATACACACCCGTTTATTATGTTATAATATTTAACGACACTTTAAGCTGTTTATTAATGGTTTCTTAATAGGTGTGTCGAAGTGCTCGACGCTCGGTGGTTTTATTTCGCATAATTCTAGGGTGCGGTAGGTTCTCAGACAACTTCCATTGAGTTTCAACAGCGATTTTGTACCTGATAATATGAAATCACGAATATCCATTTCCAGTATATTACTAAAATCGACACACCCTTGCGTTTTCTGCGCCAATACTAGCCTATTATGCGGCTCTGCACCCTTTTGAATTGATGCTCCATTTTCTTGATTAAATGCTGTCTTTGCATATCGAAAGCTTTTGCGTGTTGCATGTGAAAGTTTTGTGATAAAATGATTAATTTTAGTTTGATTTTTTTTCAAGGCGTCGAAATACGCCGAGAAGAACTGGAGCAGGACTCGTGTCCGTTTCTTCTGAACCACATTTGGAAGGTTCTTGTGCTTATCGTGGTTTTCCACCTGGAACTACTGTTGATGAGCTTCGATGGTACAGTAGAAGAAAAGTTGATAGTAATTCAAAATTTATAAATATTTTGCTACTATAGTGAGTCATTAGAAATGTAATTTATTATTATTTTTGATCTTTCAGATGCATCGTATAAGACAGATAATTTGTTCCTAGAATCAGGTTCGTTGAAAGATGTTACATCTGAGTATACAAGATGTTTCAAAGCTCCTCCTTTAGCAACGTATTCTCTGGGTGATCTTACAGATGAACCCAATGTATAATTGAATTTAAATTTGTTTTCATAAAGTATTAATAAAAAGTGATTTATATTTTTCTTTGAATTTCAGAGAAACGTGGCGATTCGAAGATTCTCTAGCCAGTCGGAAGATATGATTAATAAATATCGGACCTCAGAACCAGGTTTGGGAAGCAATAGATGGCATCGTCCTTCTAGAGAACAAAATTTGAAATTAGAAGGTACAAAAATGAAAAAATCACGTAGAATAGTAGTTCTGTAGTTTAGTAATTCACTGTAAAATATCATATATCGATGGTATGAGCCGAAGCATGTTAACCCATTCACATCACACGAACAAAGTGTTGCATTGATCATACGATTCGGGGCAAAAAAATCATCGAACGTGAAATTGGACCAACGAGAGACGAAAATTAGCTATGCGAACGACCGAGGTTCGATGCGACTGGGTTAAGCGATCTCAATAAACGGATCGAACTTGAACGGTGCATTTATTCCAGGTGAGATGTTGTTCAAAACAGAGAACGCAGACGAATTCATCGAGTACGTACTGGGAAAGCGACCTGATCTTCTCAGGAGACAGACCCAGCTGAAGCTCGAAGGGGACATGGACAGTTTGACGGAGAACCGCGAAAAGTACATAGCGTTCGAGAATTGCCAACGTCCACCTTTGGCGAAAAGGAACACGAACCTCCACCTAGAAGGTGATCACACGTACGCCCCTGAGTACAGGGAGATCTTCGTAGAATTTCCGAGGAAAAGGCCGACGGTGAAACGGCCCAATGCCTGGCTCAAGCTGGACTCCGGTGCCAAAATGAGCTCGGACTCGGAGACGTTGAGCCAGTTCGTTCAGCACATCATGACGGGAGGCGTCGCCAGGTCGGAAATTCTAAGAAGACCCTCGAATCTCAAATGCGAAGGGGACATAGCCCTACTTCCCGAGTACAGGGACTCGTTCAGGGAGCATCCTGCATGCGAGAGGCAATCGGCGATTAAGCAGTTGCCCACGCTTAGGTTAGAGGGGCAGCTGTACACGATGCCCGAGTACAGAGATAAGTTCACCACTTTTCAGCACGCGAGGGAGAAGCCGGTTAAGCCTTTTGACGCTTTGCAGCTAGGGGACGAGAACGATCCACTGGCCGACCTGATGAAATCCGACGATCATCCGTTAAATCTAGCCACTGAAAGCGGTCTTAATGTGTCCACAGATAACACGGCAATCACAGCCAAGCCACCACCGACACCACCGACCAAGACACTGAAGTCAGACTCGCTCAAGTCGAACAAGCCTGATCACACAAGCTATAAAAAATACTCACCAACCATTTACACAAAAACGAAACCAAACACACATTCAGACACCGTTTTAGAGGACCGTTTGGCCGCTAAGCCTCCGAGGTCTTCTCGGACCAGAACTCCGTCGCGCGCTTCGCAAATCAAAAGAGATCATCAGGTAATCAAATTATATTTGTGTTCAAATTCTTTTATAATATAATAATTGATTTTGGTGATTTTTTTAAGTTTCAGAGGAGCGAAACTCCCAAAAGATACACTGAAAAGACTTACGATATTGCGAATAGACAACCATCCACTTGTAGGTGGACGAGACAGTCTTATTCCAAGCCGGATGAAAATCCAAACGAATCTTTAGAATCTAAACCAGAATATCGAAAAGCTTATTTAGATTATCTTATTAGAGAAAGATTACCGAATAGATTTACAGACGAACCTGAAGAAAAAAATGCGGTAATGCAATTTTACATTTATTCGTTTTGATTTAATAATCTTTGAAGGATAATAATATGCCATTTTATTAGGATTCTCAACAAAATGAAGAATTGACGACTAATCGAGTTTCCAAGAAAATATCATCGGAAGAAAGGAAAATGAGTGGAGATAATAATAATTTAGCTATTTATCAACCAACAACTAGACGGTATGCGTTCTCTTATAAAAAAAAATGAAATATTACTATATGATATATTTGTGATCAAATTATTTTGATAACAGTGCATCAGCGAGTAGTATTCACTCGTCCCCTAGAAGACGATCTGCTTCACCCTCGTATAAGATGCAAGTGACTAATGTAGATGAGCCTAAAAAAGGTTTTGGATCAAAAGAGTTTACATGTATGCTTTGAACGATAATATTGTATAGATTTCCACGATCGTTTTAAATAAGAGTGTATTTAATATTTTCAGCACACAGACCGCAAGCAATCGATTACATATCGAATGGGGAAGGATTCAAGAATTCTAACAGATCAAATTGGATAAGGAGCGTCGCTCAAAATAATCAAGAGTTCGGTTATGAAAATAAGGATTTCAGCAACAATAACAAATCTTTCGTAGTTCTAGATAATGATAGGGAGAAATTCAAAACCAATAGGAGAAAATGGGAATCACCGTGGTGGCAAAGTACATACAATTGAAATTGAATCCTCGCTAAAATTAAATTCCTATAACTCAAAAAAAATAGTGAAATACATATTAAAAATATAGAAATATGTAGTTATAAAAAAGTAAATAATTATTAATTTTAGCATATAACAATAAATGTAAACTGTATCGTTCCAATAAAATATATTTATACTTTAATGAATTTTCAATTATTCTTGTCGCAGAAACGAAAGACTCGCATATTTTTATTTTGATTTACAATAAGTAATTATTTCTTAAAATTATAAAATGGTTTCTGAATTTTGTAAGAAATTACTTTTTGTGCAGCTATTTACATAATTTGTTTAAAGAAAATTTTTAATTGAAAGGGATCAATTTCAGTCATGTTTTCTAACGTCTTACCTAAATCGGGACACTTACAATTAGTACAATTTCATTTTTCTCTTCGTATACCGCATCTTTTCGATACAATTTCCCAAAAGAGAATTAGAGGTGAAAAGCAAGAGACATCGCCGAGTGTCCTCAGTTTCTCTACGTTCGAAATTTAATTGGGTTCAGTCAGTGCTGCCAATTGAAAATAATGCATTCGGCGTTATTATTTTTTTGATAAAATAGGAAGACGAATCGAGCGTCTCTAAGCTCTCCCCTGCGAGAGCGTCGAAATCGGAATAGATTCCAACTAGAAAAAAAGTTTGCGCCGTGACGTTTTCAAGTTGGCCCGCCTGGCCGGTGTGTTGTTGTGTTGCGCTGCGTCGTGCGGTTGGCGGCGTCGTCCGGCAGTTTCACAGTTTGGCGTCCGGCTTTTTCAGTTTTGTTTTCGCGCGGACGACGCTCGAGATGGGCAGATCGCGGTCGTCGCGGACCAACGCCGACGCGGAGAACGGGGACGAGGGCGAGGGCGCCGCGGCCGCGCCCCCCGCAGACGCGGAGGAGCGCGACACCCAGCGTCCCCTGAAGAAGCGCGACTCGCGGCACAAGGGCGGCGAGCTGCCCCCCGACGACCCCATCGGCGTCGGCCTCCCCGCGGCCAACGGGAACGACGACGACGCGGCGCCCCCCAGGGACAAGGCCCCCCGCGACTCCGACTCCGACGAGGAGTACGAGGTACGCATTCGCCGTTTCGTTCGATCGGCGCGATTTTTTGACAGTTCGCCTACGGAGGTGCGAGCGCGTAGTAGTGGTAGTACCGATTAACATTTTGGTCTTAAGGCGGGAGATTTTTATTTTTTTTTTTTATCGACATCTACAGTTTCGCATGAAAATTTCACAAATAAATGTTAAATTACGATGCATTCCTATGATTTCAAATCGGAAAAATAAAACTGAAATATATTCCTTTTGAAGCACGATTATGCGCAAAATTACTGGCGACGTTTTCAAAACAAAATGAAGGTGTATATTTTTTCAATCGAAATATTGTTCGATTTGTATTTTCATAATATTAAAAAATAAATGCAATTCAAAGACATATTTCGACAAAAGTGACTTCGGCCGCGATATTCGATAAGCCATATGCTAATGAATTTTTCAAAAAATAACTTTTACCTATTTTCCGATTACCCTTTGCAGGTAGAAGCGATTTTAGACTCTAAGAAAATCAAAGGCAAAACTCATTTTCTCATACGCTGGAAAGGATATCAATCGGAGAGTGATTCTTGGGAACCGGAGGATACGCTCTCTTGTCCCGATTTAATTTTGAAATTTAAAGAACAGGTGACACAAACGGTCATTCTAATACGTATCAATATATGTTAAATGTACATTTTTTTTTGTTTTTTAAAAAAAATAGGCCAACGGAAAGCCAAAAAAAGGAACCAAACGCAAAAGTAAGTCATCGAAGGTAACCAATAATAAAAAACAAAAAACTGTCAAAACTCCCGCAAAGAAAAAAATGAGTTACCAGAGTGAAGACGAAAACGAAGAGTACGAGGTTTAAATTTTCTTTCAATAATGTTAAATTACAGAATGTATTATTTCTGAAATTGAATCTATTCGATTTCTGTTTAGGTGGAACGGATTATCGAAGTCCACCACAAAAAGAATGGAAATCGTGAGTTCCTCATCAAATGGAAAGGTTGGGGGTCCAATCACAATACATGGGAACCCGAAAAGAATTTGAACTGCTCCGATCTCATTAAAAAATTCATGGATAAGGTGAACTATCTCTAGTATATATTTTCAAGCTTCCTATAATTTTATATTATGGTTTGTGGTGATGAACTTTCTATATGTTGGTGAAACGACATTCGTAAGATGAATAATGTGATGATATTTTCTGAAGTGATCTGCAATTGTAATCCCCACGGTTTAACTCGGTTCAGTTAACGTGTAATTTCGGAAGACCATAGCCGTGAAGAATGAAAATTGTTAATAAATAAATAATTGTAATGTTGATCCTCTTAAAAAAATTTCAGAATTGCATTAATGAGTTACGCAATGATAAATAACATAAGTATCTCTATAGTGACATGAAGATTTTTCCGAACACACATTCATTTATAATTCGATTACTTTCCATTCATTTTTAAATCTATTAGCAAGAGTATGCTTATGGTCAAACATTTTTTTTCATGTTATGTGATAATAATAAGTCTCATATTTTTGCTTTTTCACTTTTTTTCGAGATGAACGAATATAGTGTCATCAATAATCAAATAGCTTGATTTTCTCCAGATGTAAAAATATAATCATGCCGAATTTGATGAAAATTTTTTCATCGGTTTTTGAGTTTTTTGCTCCATACATATGTACATAAATATGCCATTTATGTATTATATGCATATGATGTGCATAGGTATATGATTTTTTTCCCGAAATTGAGTTAATTGCAGAAGTTGTGACTAAACATGTTCATGTATATGGTGGAAGAAGGATATAAATGATTTCAGAACCTGCCTGAGATATATCATCAAATCACTTGCCCTCCTCCCAAAACATATAAGTACACAATCTGTATTGAGCGTGTTTTTCTCAAAATCGCTGCCATGTTACTCACCCTAGTTGGTTCTCATGTGCGTCATATAAATCCAATATTTCAATTCTCAGGTCAAAGTGAACAAGAATGCATCACCTCGCGATTTGCGTGTCGCTCCAACATCAACCCAACGATTCACTCTTGCAAGCAAAGATTCAGGCAGACGTTTAAGTAAAAGAAGTAACAACAGACAACGGTAATTAATAAAAAGTACAAAATAAACTGTCTTTATGTGAATTTGATTATTAAAATAGAATACACTCTACAATCCAATTTTTAATAACACCTAAAATATGACCAAATAATTGAAATTTTTCTTGTGCGATGTTCAGTTTCATTACTGTCTCATCTTTTTGTTTCAGGGTGCGATACGATGATGCTGAATAGTCCTTAAAAATATGTTCGAGTATTTAATATTAAAGTTCTCAGTTCATCAATATCTTTTATGAAAATTGACAAATTTTAACTTGATAAAATGGCGTGACACTGCTCTAATTAAATTGAGTTGATTGAAAGTTAGGAAAACAATAATACAGTTTGATGTGTGTGACAGTTCAAATAATATAAACAATACTTTAGCATGTAAATTTTCAAGTTCATAGTTGAATGTTGTTCATATACTATTGATTTGGTGTTCAGTTTTTTTTTTTTCATTTAATAGATGGACACAATATTGTTTTACAGTTACAAACTACTTCTAAAAAAATAAAATTCATGGCACAAAATTTATCATTCATCGTATCATTGTAAATTTTAAACATGTCAAAATCTTAGACTTTTATAAAATATTAATAACTATATATATAATAGTACAAAAAGTTTGAGTACTATCATGCCTTTTGAATATTGAATTGAGATTTGAGTTACAAAAATATATTTATGTGGTATCATGTCTGTTTTTATAACAGGTTTTTAATTTTCTGAAATATTTTAAATACGTACTTTCTATTTAGAAGAAAGTAGATATATATAAATGTATAGACGAAATAATTAAATTTTATTATTTTCTTGTAGTTAATTCACATGATGATACATTTTATTTTAACCCGAAAGATAAAAGATTATTGTATAAAACAATATAATTTATATTTAAAGTTTTCGGTAAATATGAGTATAATTGTTTTAAGTTATTTTTTTTATGAGGGATGTTTACTCCAATATAAATTGTGTGCAAAAAAAATTTCTTATCATGAGAAAGTTTCGATAGAACATCAAAAAAAAATCTTTTGTGATTATCGTTTCTGAATACTGTAACACTTGAAAAAGAATAATATATTTTTACATTGGTGTGGGCATCCTTTAAATAATATATTTGTTTTCATCATATTTTAAAATTCTTTATTTCTTTATATTTAAACGTACAATCTAGTATTGTGACTCCCTAGCATGATGTTTAAGGTTTCTTCGTATATTTCATAATTGTACATTCATTTTAGTGTATTATTTCAAATACAGATTTAAAAGTTTTTTATTTTTTTATTCATATAAAATATCACACACATTACTTAATTCCAAATAAAAATTGATTTTCTACAGGACACATTACATCATCTTAATGCTGATTTTCATGATTTTACTCTACGCACATGGTTTTTTTTTTAATTTTTAAGAAGCATAAGTAGAAAAAAATGTATATGCAGAATTTCGTGCAATAAAATTATTTAATGTTTTCACAACAATTATCAATAATACAAAATAAATAATAATTTATCTAACAAATCTTCATTGTACCACCTAATACTGGAACAATGATTAATCTTTAGTGTAAATACAAAAGTTTTAACATGAAGTAACAAATTTTTAAGAAAACTTGTTTTCTATTTTTTTTTTTAATCATACAATGTGTAGATCCCCACTGTGCGTCGCATCTTATCCACGTGAAAACTATTTATAGTAAAAAAAACTGCATTTCAACGCGACCGCACTAATTGTAAGTTTATCTCACTCTAATTATCTTGCACATGTAAAATTTGCAATGTCATACCATAGGGATTTACAAAATGCTTTCTGTAAATTCTAGATTAAAAAAATAAGATATGTTTATCATTTGTGTCTGAATTGAAAAAAAATGTTTCCAAATATTTTTCTAGTGCAAATTATTTGCAAGGTTCATCGATATAAGCTCAATTGATCTTCTAATTCTTTCATATCTGATACTTGAAACTTATCATTTTGTTCCTTTAGTAAGTTGAATATGGCAGCCAATTGTGCTTTTTCTACCCTATAAAAGAATAAATATGAAACAAATCACAAACAATAAAAAAAACATAATATTATAAAACGCTCACTCTTTTTCTTCTATAAGCTGTTCTTCAGTCATATTAGCACTCAAATGATTTATAATTGCTTGATGTTTGGCAATTTTCATTCGAGACTGTAACGTATCTACATCAGCTTCATCGACAAGTGTTTCAGCTTCGTTTAACTCGTGGCAATCATTGTTGAAAGGATCATTACTCTCTTTGTTTTTGGACTTCATCTGTAGAGCAATCTAAAAGAAATCACCATTTAATTAATGCAAACACTGAAATATTGAAAACACACTTGTAGTAACTACCTGTTTACGTGCGTACGTGGTATAATAACATGTTAAAATAAGTGCGAAAGCTGTAAACACTAATGCCACTCCATAATATGCACATATTGTCTTAGCCCACAGAGAACCCCACCAACACATATTTGAGACAAATGCTAACGTCAATTTGACGTTTGACAACCAGTATGGCCACTCGTACGAAACAAAATAATCAATACAAAGGAAAGCGTTCAATTAAAAGATAGGAAGTCTTTTTTCTCCTTTTTTTGCCTCTAAATTCTAATTGAAAAAATAGTGTCAATAAACTCGAAATGTGATTGGATTAATTTCAACACTTTTGCATGCTTTTGATATTTTCGTTTTTTGTGAATATTTCTTTTTTTTTTTTTTCAGAGCAAATTCACAAATCTTACGCATCATAGTTGAACATAAGTTCATTTAACTACAATTTTAGAAACTTATAGGTGTAAATGAATGGTGACTATACAGTTAAAACTACTGAATAAGATCCTGTGAACAATCATCTCACAATCAGCTTAACACAAGTATAGCTAAAATTAAAAAAGTCAACCTAATTTAGGCAATTTTAATAATATGTACCTACATATATGTGATATGCATATTGTAAAAATATGTAATTTCACTGATAAAGTTGAAGATGGATATGAATTTACCATAAATATTTCATTAGGTATAACAAAAGCATAAGCTGAAAGTAAAATTGTTTATTTATAAATTTCACATGAGAATTTAACTATAAATAATATGAAAATAAAAATAATATAAATTTCCTTATATTTTGATTCCAATAAATGCCGCTCCATTACAAGATTCATTGCCAGCTAGTATTAACATAACTAAACTTTTTGTTTCCAAATTGTTCCAAATGTTTTTCATCCATATATTTAAATTTGTGAAATTTTCTTGATTGCTGATTTTTAAATTTGAATATAAATGAGCTAAAGTTAAACTGAAAGTATTGTAATTATCAGATACACTTTCTACAATATTTTTATTGTCATTTTTACACATGATTTTAATATTTTCGTGTACTGTAGAATCAGAAAGTTTGCTTAAATATTTTGAATAGTTACTTATAACACCATCAGAACCTACAATTAGGCAAGATTTATTTTTTGGTATTACTTGATTGAATATGTTGGAAACATACTCAGTAGATTTCGTTTTTAAATGATCATAAGATGCAGGGTTTTGTTTACTCTTTAAAATAACATCACCAAAAGCTAAATGTTTTGAAAGTTTCAATTTTACTAATTTTAAAGAAGTGATCGCATCTTCGACTGAACAATGGCCTTTATTGCCTTCTTGAATGGTTTGCTTCAAAAATAATTTGGCTAAAAGTTTCAATTTAGTCTTGCGACTCCTGGTTCCTGTTGTATTAAATATCACACTTGTGTCGATGATATAAGGATGCATCATTTTTAATGCATGGAGATCGAAATTAAGCGATTGACCCACTAAAATAGCATCAGCTGGGAGAATTTCTCTCAAAGCATTTTGAACATCTTTTAAGCGAGTCTGAACATTCAATAGAGTATTTTCAGTAATTCCGGAAAATTGAGTTAAATAATTTGTTATTTTATTGAAAGGCAAAACAAAAGTCTCATAAATTATATCAAAATTTTCGTTCACCACTGAAATTCTGGTGAGTTCTAATCCTCTTTCTGTTTGGCACATTTCACAATCAATACCAAATAAAGGAGAATTAGCCATGACAGGTTCATAAACATCTTTAGTCATAACATAATCGAAATAAGACGTTTTTAATTTTCCTTGAAGTGGAAGCGGATAGTTTCCTTCTATCAATTGCCATGCAGATAAAACTAATTGTGTTCTAGAGAAATTATCTTGAATTTTATCATTCATTGAGTTGGGTCTCATTCCACTGTAAACTGGAAATACTGCTCTCATCATAATCATCAAATCTTTCCTCGATTCCATAGCTGTTTCCATATTACCATATTGTTCAATCAAAGACTCCTTTTCTAAATCGGTTATTGGAATTATAGCTAATTCGTCAATTAAAGAACCATTATATATAGAAGGTGTTACAACTTCTAATCGATAAGGCAATTGTTCATTGAGCTCAAAATAATTTTCCCAAGTACAGAAGTCGTAGAGTGAAAGATTTTCTGCTATTATCACAACAGTGTGTGAAATGTGATTAGACTTTTCTAAGCTGCACCATCTTAGAGGTAAATATGGACTTTGGTGACCAATGATTGAATTCAATAGTAAATGCTGAATATCTGTGATCAAAATGGGAACTCTATCACTAATGTAAGTTGATAATGAAGATTGCATACCAGGTGTTTTCATTATTAGTTTAGGTTTATATCTTTTAGAAAATATTCTTTGTTCAACAACTTTAAGGCTTTCAGCATCTTTCTTTTCTAACTCCTTATGCATATCATCTAAGTACAAAATTCTTTGTTCTGTAGAATTTTCTGAAAAGTAAAATTAAATAGTAAAACATATGTACTTTTTAAATAGATGAGATGACATGACATGCAGGTATTAAACTGTTAATTCAACAGAAAAACTGTTAGTATGTAAGATTGGATTCTGTTATTTACTTATCATTTTAATGTATTTAATAATTTAATGGTTTTTAACTATCAAATGACAGATTAGTATTTGTGAAATATTAATGCATCAAGAGTCACCTTCAGAATTCATAGTAGATTGCTCCTCGCTCGTATCTTCATTTTTAGGTTTCTTAGAAACCGAACATCCGTTTTCTAAGTTATCCGATGCAGAATCTTTTTCAGAACTAGGACAGATGTTCTTTTTGTCGTTTTCGTTCAATTGGGTAACGGCTAGTAATGCGCACAGCTTTTTCCGTTTATTTTCTGCACGTTTTTGCTTTTTATCAATTACCATTTTAGATTTGTCCATTTTACTAGATTTTTTGGGGTGATTCTTAAAAGTAGACGAGATTCTCGATAAAACTATTTTTTCCACATGTTGACAACTGACAGTTTGATTTTTTTTATACACGTGTGAACATCGTAACACGATTATTTCAGGGCATGTTTTTTTTTTATAATAGGTAGGTTGGGGAGCTTTATTCCTCCTTAACCTTTCGACGACTGTCGAAAATCTGCGAAACGGAGACGGTTTCGACAGCTCGTATTTATAGGATTGACTGTGACTCCACGGTTAGTTGCGTGCTGACAAGATCAGTGAAAATATCGCCCTTAAAACGATTAAAAGCCTGCCGCTTGTCATTTTCATTTCAGATATCTTGAGAATTTTCAGAAATTAAACTGAAAAATAATAAATATAAAAAAATAAATAAATAAAGCCTTTATAATAACTACAAATACAGCATATAATTGTATACGAAATTAATTCAAACGGCACGAAAACAGCATCGAAACGACAATTACAATACCAGAATTCACATGTTCTCAAATCAAAGTAAAATCTTAAAAAAACGCTGTTATGTTAATTATAAATATGGCTTATAATTGCATACAAATGTTTATTCGATGGCACAATATCAATAGGAAAACGGCACCGAAACGGCAATCGGTTCACGTCGTCGGCGCATTGACAGTCTGCCGGAAGCGAGCGGCGGTCGCGCGTATCGATTCGCGTTCAATCCGATCCAATATTAGGTGATCTGCGAGCGCTAAGAGTGTTGACGATGGCGAGCCCCGTGATCGTCGCAGCATCCACCAAACACACGGCCACGGTAGGTACTCGTGCGTTCGTTTCACTCGTCGTCAGGCTTTTCCGCGTATTCGCTTTTTTCACACGACCTCGCTCTCTCGTTCATGTTTTCCTATACACGTTCGTTTGTTTGTTTCAGCTGATCTTCCTGCACGGCCTCGGAGACACCGGGTGAGTTCTCGTTTCCACTCGATTTCCGTTTTTTTTGCCGCCTTTTTTTATTTTTGCACAAATTAATCTCATTACAATCGACAGTGTAACAGCGTTCTAGCATTTTTTTTTCCAACAAGTCGCTCACTAATTATTTAAATTAATTCTCGAGTCGATTTTTGAACATGCTAATTTTAATATTCCATTTTGATCTTGCCGATGCATTTTAAGCATGCAATCATGCATTAGTTTGTGTACATATATGTCAGCACACATGTAAAAGATCAGTTACACTTTGATTTTTTAGTGCCGATATAAATGCAAAAATTTCTTATTTGACAGTTAAAAACTGAAATAACTCGAATCAGTTTAATCTTTAAAAACTCAAAAATCGTTCATATATTTGACAAAAAATTGAAAATAAACAAAAACTTTTAATGTAACCCGATTATTATTATTTTATATTCTAACACTGATTCATCGGTGTTAAGTCATCACATTTTTACCCTTTTTATCAGATTAGAATTTATAACAAGGTCAAAA
This sequence comes from Cheumatopsyche charites, assembly GCA_024721215.1. Lineage (NCBI taxonomy): Eukaryota > Metazoa > Arthropoda > Insecta > Trichoptera > Hydropsychidae > Cheumatopsyche > Cheumatopsyche charites. The sequence goes on along the minus strand of CM045576.1, from coordinate 6,453,095 downwards.
AGGTTAGGTAAAGGAATATTAATGAACATAAAACAATAGATTTTTTTGTACATTGAATTAAAAAATATCACAAAATATTTGTTTACTTTTACACAACCAAATGTATTGTCACGAAAATAATATACTTATGTGTTCAATAATTTACATAGGTTTATTTTCATTTGCTATTTAAATAAAAAAGAAATCTGAATACATACATTATTACAATTATCCATCATCAACGTTTTGCATACAATAACATATTAATATGAGTCTTGACCTTTCGAAGTTCTTAACTATTCATGAACACTTATTCATCAACTCACAAGTCATTTGTCTCATATTCATTATTAATCGACAGTATGCTGTAATTTCCTGACTAATTGAATTCAAATGTTGGAAATGTACATAATTATTTAATGAGACCTTTGCATTATGAAGGCTGCAAGTCATATTACATTCAAATACACAGTATTGGTAACTTCCTATGATATGATATCTCACTCTAAATAGCTTCCACGTTGAAAAAAAAACAATTGTCGTATCCCAGCAAGTTACTGTTACTGTATAAGCAACTGCAACATGACTTGCAACCTTCATAATGTAAGTATCGCACAATGAAAGCCGAATTATTCTTTAGACATGGCTGGGCAAGCGCTATGGGCAACATAAGACCGCCTCATGTAAAAGTTATATGTCCGACTGCTGCGACGATGCCTGTAACGCTCAATGCTGGTTTTCGAATGCCCTCTTGGTTCGATCTCAGAACCTTAGAAAGTACTGGACCCGAAGACGAGGAAGGTATTTCGAAAGCTACAGATTTGATCCATGAAATGATCAACAATGAAATCAAGGTATATTTTGTAATTTTTTTTTTTTGGAAAACTAATTTAATGATGAATTATGGTTGATGAAAAATATGAATAATTACAGGATAAAATAAATGTTAAAAAAATTATTTTTCAGGCTGGTATACCTTCAAATCGTATAGTTCTTGGAGGATTTTCCCAAGGAGGTGCTTTAGCTTTGCATGCTGCTATGACCTTTTCTCAAAATGTTGCCGGCGTAATGGCTTTATCCTGTTGGCTTCCTTTACATAAACGGTTTCCAGGCGAACTTAAGTCTACTCCAGATTTACCAGTATGTACACAATTCTATTAAATGGTTTTCATGTTAATTATCTGTTTACTGTGATAAATTAATCGAATTAATTCAATATTATTACAGATAATGCAGTTTCATGGCGATTGTGATCCTGTTGTTCCGTACAAGTGGGGTCAAATGACTGCGACTTTGTTAAAATCGTTCATGAACAACACTGAATTCAAAACCTATCGTGGAATGATGCATACTTCTTGTGATGACGAGCTTAAAGATATGAAAAACTTCGTCCAAAAAGTGATCGGTTCCTCAAATTAATTCATTGAGACATTAATTCATTTCTTTATTCATAGAATAAAGTTTTTCTGAAAATATGTGAAAAGCAGTAATTATGTATAAACAATATTATAAAACCAAAAATATTGAATAGTTTTAGAATCTTATATTCAACTATGGGATTCTTTTCTTATAATGTATTAAAATATTTATTTAAAATTTGTAAGATTCGTTTCTTTTTTTTTTTTTTTGAGTTCTTACATGTATTCAAAGGCAGAAAATAGAAATTTTATTTACATCAGCAAACTTATAGAGGATATCTGTAACAAGTTGGTGAGATGATCAGTTTTCTCTTTCAATTTAGAAAATAATATGTTGGCAAAGTTGTTATAAAAAAAAAACAATATTTCATTCATATGAAATCCCTTATTTTCAGTTATGAATTATTTAAAAGGAATTATTTTTATGCAATCACTTTACTTTGTTCCTATGAAAAATTTTATGCATTTTTTACACTACTTTTTCAAAAACAAATCATCAAACAAAACATCACTATTGATGTACCAAGATGCTTTTTAGTGAAAAAGATTTATTTAATTCGGTTCAAATTGAAAATTCATTGATTTGATTGTTAACATATATCTCAACATTCCAAACTAATAAAGTATTTTTGCAGTTCATTAAATCAATTGTATAAAAAAATCATAATGATTTTAAAAAATATATTAATAGACATAAGATGGTTGTCGTAAACAGTTGAAATAACTGAAACATTATTAAACGATGAAATCTCTGTAAATATTGAAAAATATGTAAATGTTATAATACACTTGTTCACTGTAATTTTCCAAAATATCTTCACAAATTATTTTGCAAAAATATTTCGATTCGTAAAATATTAAATGGTTAGTATATTTTTATTAAAAATTAGATTACTAAAATATGCAGTTTATTTTTCATAAAAAGCATTTGATTGAAATTATTTTTGTGATGATTAAGAAATTATCAAATATAGTACATAGCCTATGACATAAATGTGAGGATAAAAAAAACTAAAGGTGAAATTAATGTTTTAAATGCTACACAATAATATGTAGTACTGTGAAAAAAGATTAAGAAACCAAGTTATTCAAATGTACATTAGTATATGAATAACATACAATTAGCCTTGTTCTACCACAAAATGTATAGAAATTATCAGAAAGTTTTCAGATTTATTTATTCATATGTGGAAACAAAAAAAATATTTTGATCCAATTTTTATAAATTCTGGTCTAAAGCAACCCACTCACTGTAAAATTCGAAATTATTTTCTTATAATCTTTGTCAGTAATGTTCATAGTAATAATAGTTTTGAGAGTATTATTTTTATATGCATAGCATAATTTTAAAATTATACTTCTCGATTAGGTAGAAATAGAACAAAAATATTAAGTGAATTATATTTATTACCATCACTACTTGAAAAAATTCACGAGATTATATTTCTAATTATGAAATAACACTTATAATATAATAAACTCACGAAAAATTTTACTCAAATATACATACATATGTAAATGTTTCACTTATAGAATTTTTTTAAAACACACCTTTTTGTTTAACAATGAAAACATTATATTTTTCTATATTTAAAAGCTTTCAATCAATAGTAGGTATTTATCGAAATGTATCAATACTTAATGTATACTTCTCAATGAATTAATAAATTACTACACACTTGAATACATCTTTTTATTATTTACCCATCATTCTTGAAAGTTTTTTCTCATAATGTAGGTAGTTTGAAAAATAGCTTTTAAAGAAATTTATTTTTCATTCGGTCAAGGACCAAAGTGACTTTTATGGTTGGCTCATTGCAAATATAAAATGTTAAAAAGCGTTTTTATATATCATAGAAAGGCACACATACTTTAGTTAAAACAAGTCATATTACATATTCTTTTTATTCTTGTTAGTTATAACATATCAGGTATAACTTCAATGAAAGCATATCTGTACTGTCTGGAGAGAATGTTTCGCACTAGAACTACATTTTTATCACTTGACTGTTTTTGGAGTAAATGTGATAAACTTTTCAAAGCCACATAACCGATTCCAACACTCTTAGCTTCAGAAAATGAAAAATCTCCTTTAACCACATATCCCATTGTCTCCTGGGAGCATTGATTTCTTACATTATTGAAATTTGACGGCAACCATAATTCTTGCATCTCGTTTGCATATTTTGTTATAATTAATGAATTGTCTTGTTTGGTGATAATATTTTTTGATTGATCCTGAAATAATTCATAAAGTTAAATATCTGTATATAAATTAAAAAATACTAGGTACCTAGGTACATATCAATTAAATACTTACAAGAACTTTTCTATTTTTCCTAATGCTTTTCCTTCGAAGAATTTTAAGTTGTCTTTTATGTCTCATTCGTAAGTCTTTTCTTGTTTGTGAATTTTCATCTTTTTTCAGGGGTTCAACTACAGAAGAACTCGATGAGCATTTATTACTGTCCAATGGTATGCAAATCAATGCATTATCTTTTACATTGCCCTTATTTTTTAATGAAATCCTAACAGGAATTAAACAGGTCATGTCCCATTGGAAATCGTGTTTAAACACTCCTTGTTTCAACATCAACTGAAAAATATAATTATTTAAAATTATAGAAAACTTCATCCGCATATTTTTTTCATTATACATATAAGTATGAATATATTAAAAACCTGCAATTCTTGAAGCATTTTTTTATCTCTCAAAACAAAATAGTCACTAATATTAACTTTTTCAATCCAGTTTTCAATCAATTCCTTCCACCGACATATAAAAGGGCTGTTAACAGATAACTTTCTGAAATTAACTCTTTTGTTAGGCGGCAACCTAAAATACTTATTTTTCAAAATATTTTCTTGTCTACTATTTTCAATTTTGCTTGCTTCTGTATCAGGTTGAAAATCGCAAATACCGTTTTCAAATAATAATTGACTTGCTTCTCTCAAACCGCCCGATCGGGCTCCCCTCAATATCAACGATAGCCAAAATGGCATTCCATATTCGGGTGGTACTATTAAATCCCACCCACAATTGTAACCTAAAAATAATACTCAAATGAATGAATAAAAAATTATAATCTGTAACTTTAGTAATAATATTAATACTGACCTAATTTTTTGTAATTGGAATTTTTACTACCAGGATGTTGAATTAAAATAACAGGTACACCAGAGATACTTTGCAATAAATTACATGGTTCCCCAGGTATGAGATTTTCTTTTTGTCGAATTTTATTAATTTCAACATTAGAAATTTTGTTATTAGATACGTTTTTGATTATTTCATCATTCCATAATAAACTGAAATTTAAGCCTTTAGGTATATTTATTATATCTTGTATGAGTACAGAGTTATGATGATTAGGAAGGGATTTTGTTCTCTTTTCAGGAAAACTTGTCCTCGGATCTTCAACATTCAATCCTAGTATGATATTGCTTTGAATTTCAGCAGGAGAGTTCAATCCATTTATTTTGTTCCAATATTGTAATTGTACATTATGATTTTCTCTATATGCACTATTTAAAAATAGTTTCTCAAACCAATTTTTGGGGTGATGTTTTGAAGATTCGTCTTGTAAAATATTAATAGGTTTTAATACATCTTTTAAAATAGCATGAGAAAGTGGTCCAAGTAATCTAAACCTGTTCAATCTCTTTTTCGATTCCAACATTTTGACACAGGTATTATTGTTAAAATAAACCACATCTGTTATTAGTGTAGCAGAATCATTACAAGATACCTCACCATTTTCATTTAAATTTGTTTGTATTTTAAACAGTTCAAAACATTTGATAAATATAGCCATCAAGTTTGAATAAATAGTAGGATGCACAAAAAAACGCACAGTTGCTTTGTTAGAGCAATCATCAATGTTCCATATGAATGTGACTTTACCAGAACACCCAAATGGATACTTATCAACGTCATATATATAAGTGGTGCCTTCCCTTTCTCCATTCATGTAGCATCTAGCATTAGTGGTCAGACCGCATTTAGTACTAGTTATGTGAGTGAAACCATTCTTTAAATGTTCAACGTTTCCAGAGAGTGACAAACAGCGTAGATAAGAAACATCCATCAAAAGGCAATGAGCAGATCCGGCTCGGTAGCAGGCTCTGAAAGCCTTATCGCAAGGAGCCCGAGGCAAGTTGAAACCCCACTGTTTGGTCATGTGGAACCTTTTGGCGTGCCAGATGTGAGTCTCAAGCCAGGAATGGGTTCGTTGACGGTGAGCGAAGTCAGACAAGAGTCTCTTCTTTGTACGACGAGATCTACGGCTCTTAGGGGGTTTATCTTCTGATACGACAGGGCGAAGACGACGAGGAAGTCTACGAGAGTTGTGGCTCATCACGCGTCGCCTCATATGTACAGGCAGCGTTTGGAACGAAACTTTCGTTTTTAAAGGACCGGAAATGCATTTTGTGAGTACCGCTAATTCTCTGGCTCGCGCTCCTGCGAATTTAGTCAGCTGGACTTCGTCTGGTAGCTGTACCTGTGACTCCTCGCCGTTATTCATCTTGATCTGACTCCAGATTCTAACCTATACGTTATTCTATCCGCATGAAGTAGGAACTGTCAACTGTCACTTAGAGTTCACGGACAACAAGAATAATATTGCAGATCTTATGTACATATTTCATAAGTCTTAAATTAGTTTAAAAGTAATCTTGAAACCTTTTTGAGTTGATTAAATTAATGTTAGCATTAGAGATCTTATATATGTATGTATAAAGCTTAAAATTCTTTAAAATATGTTTTATTCGTACCAACTATTTAAACAAATAAGTAAGTTTGGTAAGCCTGGATTTATTTAGGAAAAACTTGGAAAACTCCGAAAATTAAGACTCCTTTAGGAAACTTTTATATAATAAGATGATAGCGAAAAGGACGGAAACAATTATACAATTCAGATAAATTAGCAGGGGCGTTTAGAGAAGTTTGATCTCCCCTATTGGTTTTTATGCTTCTAATTGCTTTTCTTTCTTCTTCTTTTCGTTTTATATATTTATTCCTCTTAAAATAGAATCATTTATAAAAATTCATTATTATCAACGAAATATTTTTTTTTATATTATCTACCCAAAAAAATGGCAAAAACAATATACATGTACATATAATAAAATATGTCTATATTAAATAAAAACAATCAAATTTTGTTTTTTTTTTTCATGATAAACAAGTCTGAAAGTAAAAGCGATAGTGATTACAATAATATTTTTTCAAATAATACTAACTAGTTTTCAGCTGAAAAATAATTTAGTCTCGAAACAAACAACACTAGGTAATTTTTCTAACTAAATACAGCTGTAAATGTGCAGAAAGGATACATTAATCATCTTGAATGTTTGCGCAAGAATTCGAATGTGGACAAAGCACTTTTTCATCAAAAAGTAAATTGAAATTCAGACACATATGCCGTTTCGAATTTTATAAATATATTTGCAAAATACAGACTTCGCTTCACTTTCATTCATTGCGTCCTGAAGACCAGAACAAAATGAAGGAGTCCAAGCATTTTCAGCGGCTTTTATATTTCGTTTTCGTTTCGATACTATGTTCAGCGACTTTGGGTAAATTGCAATACTATAACAATAAAATTTGATACTACAATTATTATGAATTGCTTTATAATTTCAAATATCAATATTACTTAATCATTTCATCTATTTTTATTACCACATCTGAAGTCAATGGAAACAAGAATTTAAAACATGAGCTCCTCAGCAATTTTGATATGGATTTAGTTGAAGATCCTCGCGATGGTACATACGAAAAAACATGCAAAACCATAGATGGGAATAATACGATTTCTGGTGATTATAGATGTAAAGAGGATCTGGTAAGAAATCACGGTCGGCGTTGCGTGAAACCGGAAGATTGCAGTAAGTCCATTTTTTAATTTCTTTTGAATCATTATTTTTTCAGTAAATCCTTTACAGATTAACCTTTTTTTAGATGTCTATTGTCCTGAAGGTCAGGCTTATTCGAATTGTGGAGCTGCCCGTGAACAAACTTGTTCGCAGAAAAACATACTATTAAATACGTGTATATCTGGATGTTGGTGTGAAGAAGATTATGTGAAAGATGAAAATTCAATTTGTATACATAAAGATTTTTGTGGAGGTATTTATTTCATAACAAAAATATAATAATTACCTAATTTTTAACTAATCACAAATAATATTTCAAAATTTCCATGAGTAATATAAATGTCGACCGTGTTTATACAAGTGTCATTAAAAACTGTTTGATCAAAATTCCTGATCTTCGTCTTCAATTTTTTCGAATTGAACTTTATTAATATTATTATAATGTGAATTAAAGACAATAAAGCGTAATTTCAAGAAATCATAACTTTGAGTAAATACAATATTGGACGTACATACATATTTCGTAAAATTATGCAATAACTTGACACAAAAACTTTTAGAATTTCTGATCGATTATAGGATCGTTATATAAGTTATTATTTAATTTATGAAAAAAAAATGATATTACAAATTCGATTGAAATATTGATGATTTAAAGTTTCATGTGATGGAGATCCCAACGCATACTCAACACCTTATGGAAACGAATGTACCCGTCGTACATGCACCACGATCAATGATCTACCTAAAACTTGTGAGGTGGTCCTCAATGATGTAGAAGAATGCGCTTGTAAATCTGGATATGTTATGCATGAAAAAAAATGCACATCAATATCCGAATGTCGTAAGATCACCATTAGATTATATAAAAATAAAATATTAATACAGTTTCATTGAATTTTCTTAAATTTTCAGCTACATGCTATGGAAAGAACGAACTTTATCTCAGCAGACCATGCGATTTATGTTGTGCAAATCTGGAAGAAAAATGTATTTCTACGGAAAACGTCACAGATGGTTGCTTCTGTTCTGTAGGCTTTGCTCGTAATTATAACGGCACATGTGTAGTGTTATCGGAATGCCCACGTGAGTAAAATTATACGTCATATAACACAATTAAATTTACTGATTTGACTATTTATAAGAAGCAAATTAAATAATATTATACGTGTGTTACAATCGCAATTGAAGAAAAATCGTGTGGAGGAGATCCGAATGCACATTACGAACAGTGTGGCACAAATTGTCCGAAGACTTGTGAATTCCAAAATGGACACCCAGATTGTATTGCTAATTGTATTCGTGAAGGATCTTGTATTTGTAATGAAGGTTTCGTGAGAAATTCAGCTGGGAAATGCATCCCACCTCATGAATGCAACCTTATGCAAAGATCTACTCTTCGTTCCAATAGTAAATATATTACTGTGAATATGAAGAAAATATCTTTATGATATATTTGATTTGTTGTTATTTTGTTCTTTCTCAGGGGTTATTTGTCCAGATAACGAAGTTTTTGGAGAATGCAGTAACTGCAAACCGACGTGTGGAAAGCCCAACGAAGATTTGAAATGTACTTGTCAACCAGGTTGTCAGTGCGAAGCTGGCATGATGAGAAACTCTTCGAATGTGTGCGTTCTTCCCTGTGAATGTGGTCAGTGTCAAATTTTGAATTATATATCAAACATATTCCTCGAGATGATTTTGCTAACGTTTGTGTTCCAGACTCACCATGCGATGGTGATCCACATAAAGTTTTCAGCCCCTATGGATTAGCTTGCGCTCGCACCTGTGAAAATAAAAATGATCCATCGTGGACATGCGATAAATCTACTTCAGGACCTGGAGCATGTGTGTGCATTGAAAATTATGTTTTGAACAGCATAGGACACTGCATACCACCGGAATATTGCGGTATGTTACGTGTGTAAATTAAATCTGAATTTCGTTCGTACTTGACGCATACCTATCTATATTATTTTAGAAATACATACTACTGCCGAAAATGAAGAATTTTCCTACTGCGGAGCAAACAAATGTCAAAACACCTGCAGAAAACCAAGAAAAAATGAAACTTGTACCGACTGTTGCAAAGCAGGTTTCGTTTGTATTGAAGGATTCGTTAGAGATTCAAATGGCGTGTGTATTCCACTAGATCTGTGTGATGGTAAGATGTATATCGATATAGTTAATAATTATACAAAATATTGATAATGTTAATATTAATATTAATAATATTATTTATTGTGTAGTAAATAAATGATATATAGTCTTGTAATTTCACTTATAAACAGTTTCTTGTCGTGGAGACCATAACGCACATCCAACGACTTGTGCAAATGCATGCAGCAAAAGAACGTGCGCAGATCTCAACGATGAACCTTTCTTTTGTTCAACCGAATGTAATGGAATCGAAGATTGCATATGTAAAAGTGGATACGCGATTCTAGGTGATAAATGTACACCGATAATAAATTGCCGTAAGTTTCGTATTGAGTTTGTGAATTGGCTTTCAAGACGTGTGGCCGTTGTAAATTAGGATTTTTCGCATTATAGCCTCATGTCCCGCACCTTATGAAAGTTACTTATTGCGTCGTCACGATTTGGACTTTTCTAATGTAGATAGTGGAAAATACAACGAATCTATGCCACTGAAAGAAGGTTGCTATTGTAGCTTGGGATTCGCCAGAGACTATAAAGGAGCATGCGTACCTCTTAGTAAATGTGAGCGTAAGTGCATTTTTCTATTTCATATTACAATATTGTAATAGAGGTTGATTGAACCTCGATCACACGACAATTAATTAAACCTCTTCTTCTAATTTTCAGAAACATCTTGCGACAGTGATCCTCAAGCATACTTCGATCAATGTAACGTTCATTGTCAAAAAACATGCGATCATCCGAACGGTTTTCCGGATTGTATACTCGGATGCACGAAAACAGGAGGTTGTGTTTGCAAAAAAGACTATATGAAAAATAAATTCGGCGATTGTGTTGCTGAGAACGAATGCAACCTTCAACAGAGAGCTATGAAACCGATTAAAAGTATGTTAGAGACGAACGTTGAAACAAATTATTCGTTTTGAAAATATTGAAATGTTAATTTTAGATGATAAGAATTGCGGTCCAAACGAAATGAGACATTCGTGTGCCAATTGTCAAAAATCGTGCAACATACGAAACATCGATCCGAAATGTACATGTAAATCTGGATTGGCGTGTGTAGAAGGGTATCTTCGAAATTCGAAAAATATTTGCGTTCACAAAACCACTTGCGGTAGGTATATTGATAAATAATACATATAATGAATTAAATATCATATGAATGAACATATTAATCAATTTAATTCTTTCACAAGATTCCCCATGCAATGGCGATTACGATAAAGTGTTCGATGTATGCGGTAGCTCATGTCAAAGAACTTGCGAAAACATAAACGACAAAAAATGGAAATGCACTCCTCAATGTACTGAAAGTGGTGATTGCAAATGTGTCGACGGTCTCGTTATGAACAGTGGACGTTTTTGCGTACTTCCCAAAGATTGCAGTAAATAATTTTCAATTCCATCGAAGCATTTTACATCGACTTCTATGTATTTGCATGAAACTTATTTTTTTGCAGATCAAATATGTCCGGAAGGAGAAGCCTATTCCAACAGCGGCAATCACAACTGTCAGAACACGTGTGAAAATCCTGACAAATCCCAAAATTGCTTCCCTATCAGTAAACCGGGATGCGTTTGTCTCGAAGGCTATTTGAGGGATTCTAATGGAGTTTGCATCCCGGCTGATCAGTGTGGAGGTATGTTTGTGATATTAATTAAGTATTTTCGAAGATTTTTTTGCCTCATTTTCATTTTTTATTCGATTTAGTGTCGTGTAAAGGAGATAAGAATGCTGTGGTTACAACATGCGCTACCCCATGTAGCTTTAGAAGCTGTTCCACTATCAATGATGAACCAAGATCTTGCGCTCAAGTTTGTAATGGAATTGAAACATGCGTTTGTAAGTCTGGCTATGTTTTGGACGATGAAAAATGTATAGCGATTTCGAAATGTAGTGCGTATCTAGAATCATATTAGAAGTATAAAAATATAGTGTGTAATTAATTGAAAAAAAAATTGCAGAAAAATGTTATGGAGCTAATGAAAGTTATTTGAACAGACCATGCGATCTGAACTGTTATTCGTTGGAAGAAAAATGCGATTCAGTTAAATCGTGCAAAGAAGGATGTTTCTGTAATATCGGTTATGCTAGAGATCATAAAAATAATTGTGTTAGATTAACGAATTGTCCACGTATGTAAATTTTAAAACTTTTTGACTGTATATATGAAAGCATCATTACGTCAAATTTCCATTTTAGAAAGACAGTGCAGTGGCGATCCGAATGCAATCTTCGATCAAATCGGTGTGAATTGTCAAAAGACTTGCGACAACAAAGAAGGTGATCCTGGTTGTGTACCGATGACAATAAGAGCCGGTGCATGTGTATGTAGAAACGGTTTCGTGAAAAACTACGAAGGAAAATGTATTGCTCCTGAAGAATGTTGCTTGAGTCCTAAATCAACTGGAACTCGACTTCCATCGTTCCCACAATTCATTCCGAATGCGGTTCCAAATAAACTCACACCAATTCCGAATGACCATCCTACTCCTCTAGCAATACCGACTACATTAAAACCCTTATCTGCTTATGTTACCTCTCCACCAACCACTAGAACGACTCCAGCACCTATTACTCCAGCTCCAACTACTACTCCTTATACGACTACAACGAAAGCACCATGTACCCGAACTACAACCGCAACCACCACAAAAACAACAACTGTAGCAACAACGACAACAGAAGGAACTACGACGACTCCGAAACCCAAAAAGAAGAAGACCACAAGGGCTCCAGGTAACTTTGTGAAAGATTAATCCGAATCGCGGTCGCTTTCAATAATGTTAATTTCAGAATGCGGAGAAAATGAAATGATGGAGCAGTTCCCAATGAAATGCGAACCCTCAGTGGCCACATGCGAAATGTACTTCAAGGGAGAACAACCCATGTGCATGATGGACATGCAAAATAATAAGCCAGAATGCAGATGCATGGCTGGTTATGTGAGAAACAAGAATTGGAAATGCGTCACGCCACAAGATTGTAAGTGAAAAACTTTAAGAGTTTCTCTATGTTATTTTTCATGAAAATGTATATTTTCAGGTTGCGATGATCCCAATTCCGAAATGATCGCTGGACCCAATCAATGTCCTGGAGGAACTTGCAGTCAACCAGAGTTTGAATTCTGCGATGCACCCTGGGTGCCATTCGGGTGTCAATGTAAGATGGGTTATTTGAAAAAATCGGACACCGATAGCACTTGTGTGAAAATTTGCGACTGTCATAAGTATAAATAATTGAAAAATGCAATTTGAGAATGTAAATATTGGTTGAGATTAAAATTCATCCATGTTTCTGAAGCTGAATCAATAAACACTTAATGTGAACATTATGCATTTTCATTTCGCATTATTGAAATTTATTGTTCTAATATTTGAATAGAAGATTTTAATGGTTTTTATGACCCTGTCTTAGACATAAGCAAAATTTTAATTTGATTTATCATACAATCGTCTTTGATCAAACAAGCTATTTTTTTTTCTATAAATTTCAATATTCAACAATTTCTGAAAAACATATTGATTTCCTGTGTATCTTTTCAGATAACTTATCATCATTTGACTTTTAAGTGACATTCGAAAATTTATTTCTACATATTTTTTGAAAACATTAATATTGATAAACATGCCACCAAATGTGAAAAAGTAAATAAAGATGATTTATAATTATAATATAGAATTATATACTGACGCAAAGAACAGAAAGGACAAAACTAACAACTAGTCATATTTAATAAGTACAGATTGCTGTCACAAAAACATTTGAGCAAACGTATAAAATGGTGTCATATGTGTATGTATAAGTTCACACATATTTATTATTTTATGTTCGCATATTTAAATGACGCAAAATTTCGAACAATTCGTTAATTTAATAAATAGTTTTCTGAATACGAAAAATAATAGTATAAAACTATAAGAAAACATGGAAACTAATGATCCCTAACGTTGACGATAAACATTAGTTTCAAAATAGACAGGAAAAGACATCATCATCAACGTGAAAACGGGAAAGAAAACGTTGAAAATAGATTAAGCCTTATCGTGTGTACTCTCATGTTGATAGCATCTGTCGATTTGATTCTGCATATTCGAAAAGCATATATTTCGTACCAGTATATGAAAATCAGGGAATCATTTGATCCTCTTTTTTTCTTTCAACTCCATTTGGAAAACCACATTTACTAAATTAGGAATATTAAGAGGAGGTCGAGTGATTTCATGATATATTTCGGCACACAAATTCGTTAGTATCCTTCTGCCAGCAAATAAATGAGCGTACATAGAAGCGATTCCTGTACATAACTCATTTTCGGCAAAAATGTCACTCGTACCTTTCGACCTTTTCAGTCATCATATGGAAACCCTCGTCGAACACTCATCAAAAATTCACGCTGTAATTGTAAATTATTTTTAAAAATACGATTTAAAGACAAAAAACAAAAGAAGGGATCAAGTCTCCTAGACGAATCAAATAAATGAGCGTACATAGAAGCGATTCCAGTACATAACTCATTTTCGGCAAAAATGTCACTCGTACCTTTCAACCTTATCAGTCGTTATATGTAAATACGCGTCGAACACCCATCAAGAGTTCGAGCTTTTATTGTAAGTAATTTTGAAAAATACGATTTAGAGACAAAAAACAAAAGAAGGGATCAAGTCTCCTAGACGATCAAATCTCCTAAATGAATCCTAAAATAAATAAATAATAATCTATATATATATAAAAGTGAATGTATGTATGTATGTATGTTACCTATAGACTCCGAAACGGCTGATCCGTTCGCCGCGAAACTTTCAGAGATTATTCTCTGCATGTAGGAGAAGGTTTAAAGATCATAAAATTTTGATTTTGAGAAAAAAAATTTTTTCGTAAATTTTGACATTGCAAGGGGGGACCCTCAGATATAACAGTCAATTTAGGATTTACTTGAACTCTCAAACGACTGATCCGTTTGCTGTGAAACTTTCAGGAATTATTGTACGTAGAAAGGATTCTGCGTCATTACATTTTGAATTAAAAAAAAAAAACATTTTTTTTTCGTAAATTTTGTCATTTCAAGGGGGGAAGCTTTGACATAGCCAATGTTATGCAAAGCCTTCATACGCAACGGGATCGACATATTTTTAGATCTCAAAATGACCGATTCTTTCACCGAAATCGTAGCGGGAACAGATATTGGCTTAAAGTCTTAATAGTCTCTAGCAACGCCGGGTAACAGAAGCTAGTAAATAAATAAAATAATAAATCTCCTAGATAAAATTTGCACAATCGCGAAGAAAATCCTGCTAGAATTTTCCTCGCTCCCGTTGCGGTTGGCAGCAGTGCGCGCCACCATCGCATCGCCACCACACCGCGAACGGGCACGGGGGCCAGTCGATACGGGACGTCGCGAGGGAGCGTTTCGTCCGCCCTCGGCCTCCGCCCCCCGCCCGCCATGCGACCGCCCTTGGTAATTTGCGGATCGCGTGTGCACTTATCGAATGCGTGAATCGCGAACTATTCTAACGCCTCGTTCACACGATCCTTCCCGTAATCTATATTGCTCTGTCTCGAGCGCTCTATTGTCTGTCTGTTTCGCTCTGTCGCCGTTAAATGGGGTACATGGGTAATAGAGAGCGCGATACGGATTGCGAATATGGAATCGTACGGTCGTCGTGTGTGAATGAGGTCTAATATTAATTTTGTTCGGATTTACGAAATTCACATTTCGCTTGTGTTCTTTTGTATATTTTATTCATTGTGAATTTTTAAATTTTTCGAATGAATGTTTTGTCGATTGATTTTAGACGAACGTGAGCTTTCTTTGTATCGATGGTGTAGAGCTTTTCCGATAATTTTACTCTTGGAAAATTTCGATTTCGGTCGATCGGTATTTTGACTCTACAATTTTTTATCAATCGATTTTTTTCAGTTTTATGTTCATTCGATTAATGTCTGATGAATTGTATTTTCATCATTATAACCGTGTAGAGATTTTCCGATAATTTTCCTTGAAGAATATTTCGATTTACTCACAATTCACCTACATTACAATTTTTCGATTGCATATCGATTCTATTCACTTTTGATAAATATGAATATCATCGTATTTTCCACTCATTTAACTCGGGAAAATCACATTTTTCGCATATATATGATTCGCTATAAATATTTCATTTATCTATTTTGTCAACAGCATATTCGTTGAACTGACGATTGAAGAATGTGAATTTTCATCGATTCTACGGTGTAAAGCTTTTCCTCTAATTTTGCTTCGGGAAAAACTCTCGTTCGATTGCGTGTTAGTTGTGCGTACTTTGATGTTTCGCTTTTGCGCACAATGGCTGTTTTAAAATGTTTATTTCCGTTATTTTTGTTCGGATGCTCGATTCAGACTGTTGAAAGATTTCTAGAAAAATATTCGTCTTGTTTGTGATGCTTGATTCGATTTTTCAAATTGTTTATTATCATTTATATCGACCTCTCAATTTAATTATTTTATCGGTGACAACGTTTATGTAAAATGTGAGTGTTTAGTCTAGGAAATTATGATAGTTTTTTTTTGTTTTAATGTAATTTTGTTTTATATATTGTAATTGTAATATATTATATATTACAATTGTAATATAATTACAAAAATAAAATGATTTTTCATTACAACATTATGAAATTATTCGTAATATGACACGCAAAGTTTCCGTGGCGTATTCGAGCTTAAAAGCTTATAGAAATCATAAAATTTGATATCCGTATAATATTCTATAAAGTTTTTTACTAATTGATTTTATTTTTAAAAATACATTAGAATCCGATAAAATATTAATTGTTCGATTTTTTTATTCGAATTAAAAGCATTTCCACACGAATACATTATGTATTTCAATTTTACTACCACGACCGATTTAAAACAATGTCTCATATTCATGATAGTTTTGGCTATTATATGTAAGTATGCTGGGTTTCTGATATTGATAACTCTTTTACGAGTCTAATTTATTAGCATTGTTTATTGATACGAGAAAATTCGTGATTTGATCACATCATGTAATTGATACTTTCAAAAGATGTTCTAACGATAATTGCGTTCTCTCTGAAAAAACATCAAACGAAATTTTAGTATCGATTATATTTAGCACGAATTATGGGTTCAATTAATTACTCTTTCTTTAGCATTATAATATAAACATTATATAACGGCTTTATTCAGTTTTCACTTACATAATTTTGATTACCTGACAAAAAACAACCTTAATAATAAATTCACTTCATTCGTCACTCACCCGATGGTGCTGCGCTTGTGCATGCCGCGTCGATTCATCAACCAGTATTTAAGCCTCATCGGATCTTAATGGTAGTCGAAAGCCGTTTTTATCAATTGATATAGATGCATCAGAATACGATGACAGCCATTGATGAAGACTTAAAAACTCAAAATGAATTATAAAAAAATAATTAAAGAAGAATTTCTTTTATTGAAATTAACGAATACACGAGGAATTTAGAAGTGTAACATGATTTTCATAAGCTAAATATATCATTAAAAATATTGTGGTGTTGAAATATTGAAAGTTTATATTTTCGAACTTCAAAAAATGATTCTTTAATTTAACCCGATTTCGATCTGAAAGTATTTATAGCTTTCGTTGTATACAAATACGTTCGAATCGGTAAGAACGTGAAATCTTTTACTCGAGATAACTTTATTTAATGCATTAAAAGCAATCACACTTTGTCTTTTATGAGTCTGAATATGCGCGTATATTGATAAAGTTTAAAGGGCGAAGCCTTCGTTTGCCCGAGAGTTCTTTATTAAATATGAAAATGCAATTTGCATACGAAATCATTGTTCCAGTACAACTCCCACCTTTAACGGACGCACGTTTGCAGTTTTGTCTCGTTTTTTTCCCTTCATTCACACAATGGTTAAAAATAAATATTTTAAAATGTCAGAATTTCGCAGAAAAGCTCGATCCGTAAACACACTTGTTTCCGGATGAACAATAAAGTAAACATGTTCTTTTATTAGAAATTTTCAAATCGGGTCAGTGTTGCGGATGAAATTTTACATATCACATACATTTTAAATTTTACATACGGTAAAATCTTATTTAAGATATCCAACTCGACGCTTAAAGAAAATGAGTTTCCGATCGTGTTAATTCTATATCATAATTACAAAAGCTTCATTGTAAAAACGATCTAATTAATCCATTGAAAATTTTCATAATATATTTTTTTTCTGTAATTTTCAGGTATAATGCGTAATAATTATGGCATTAGACATGCACGTGACATTCGTTCATCTACTCGGAGTCGCCTGTCTCGTTTTTTCAACGGCTCTTCAAGCTGGTAAGAAAAAATATTTTCCAGAAACACATAAATTACTCTTCTCATTAAAAAAACGTAAGATATTTTGTACAAAACATGTTTAATATAATAATAATTACGATATAATTGACGATCCCTTTGTATAGATATTTGACTATCTGAAAAATTCATACTAATTTCATCGACTTGAACTCCAACTAAATTTACGAACTCAATCTTCGAACTAAACTATACCTATTACGTACTTGATTATGAGTTTGGATCGAAGTTTTTTATTAAGATAACTTCAATATTTAATTTCAGCTGGAGCCATAGACTGCTTCAAATGCGTTTCGATGAACGGGCAGAATGCAGCCTGCGATGATCCTTTCCACAACAACCATTCTACTGCTTTGTTAGAAAGTCCTTGCATGGGAGGCAGGAAGGGCAGAGATGGACTATTTCCAGCTACTTCCTGTATCAAGATCGCTGGAGTCTATGGTAAACTCTTGGAATTTTTCAAATCGAAATAGCCATTAACTCTTTCGACTCTGGAGAATTTTCCGAACGGAGATGTGGGAAACAATAATTTTCGAGTCACACTTAAAATGGGGTTGAAAAGGTTAATGTGGTGCAATTAATTTCCATAATTTTGTATGTACAAGAGAAATTAGTAAATCGTAAGCAATCGAATTCAAATCTGAGAATAAATGAATTAATCAGAACCGAATGCTTATTTTCATTTGTTTATTCATCAAAAAATACATATTTAGTGCATACACAGTTTTCATCAGAATATTTATGCTCATGGAAATTTTCGTAAAATTACAATTAGTCGATATAAGTAACATGACATAATTCAGGTCTCAGTTTATAATGAGCCAGTGGAGGAAAAACATCACAGCATGGTTCAGGTTGTAGTTTGCAAAGAATTGCTGGTGGAGGAGCAGCACAGCATATTCGACAAGGAGTCTATAGAGTTTTCATAGGGTCTTGTATTCGTTCCGTCGTTTTCGTAAAATTGTTTGATTTGTCCCGTATTACTGGTTCACAAAATTATGATGATTTTCAATTTGGAATTCAATTATTTTTTAAATGCAATTTTCTAATAAATTTAAAAGAAAAATAAAAAGACACACTGAAAATGATGTTGAAAATAAAAGAGATATTTGAAAAGAAATAATTAAAAGAAATAAAGGATAACAATAAAAACGGTAAAACATAAGTGTCGTCTTCGGTGCTATTTTCGGCTTTTGTGACACGCCAAAGTATGTTGAGTAAAAACATAATGCAATGTTTTAAATTAAATATACACGAACATAAAAATAAAGTATTATGGAAAAAGTGGGATGAAAAAAAATTTCCGAGCGTCCAGTTTCGAGTCCCCGGAAATATGGAGACCCTAGGTTCACGAAATGCTGAGGCTGATCGTGAAGCACGAAACGATTCACTTGATCTACCTTCCGCAACAAAAACCTAAAATTTACGAAAAATATAATATTATTCAACTTGGTCAATCGAATTTTAATAATTTTGCAATGTGATACCATATACCTGTATAACCAATAAGGCAAATATTCCAAATCCAGCTTTCGAAGAACCGAACATTTTTTTGAAGTAAATTCAACAACTGCTGAAGATTGAATGATTTTCGACCATTATTCACAGCAATTTATTACGAATTCTTAACTTCCTTATGTGCCAAATCGCTACTAACAATAATGCCCCTTTTGCGCAATGTTTTGTATTGTTATTTCCTATATTGTTTTTCAAATAAACAAGCACAATAAAATATCGAATCAGCGTTATTAATTGTTATTCCGCTTTGCAATATCGGTCATATTTTTGTGCACGATCTCATATATCCATATTAAGCAATTTTCCAACTAAAAAGTGGTAAACATGTAGCCAAAACAGAAACCTACATATTAGAAAAATTCTTTAAGTTAAAAATATTATTTTAACTTAAATAAAAATCATTAACAATTTATCACACAATGAATACGTGTTTCACATTTTTTTTTTTATCAGATGACACAGGAGAGCGTATAACTGTGCGAGGATGTGCTCTGGACAGTGGAACACTTACCACCGACACGGAGATCATCAGGATGTCACACTGTGGACGATTCTACTATGATGATCGGTAATAAAACAATAGATTAATGAGGACTCTCTTCTCACTTAAGCCCTTTAAGCTTCTTCACTTGAGTGATCTATCAATGTAATTCATCTATTATTGACTGTAGCATCTGGCTGATCTATACAACTGTGTCCAATATAGTATTTATAAATAAATGGGTCATAAAACTTATATAAAAAATACTATGTACAATTTTCCAGCTACGTCCACGGATGCCTGCAGAGCTGCAACGATGCCGATGCCTGCAACTCTGCACCGTCCCTGCTGAAGCCGCTCTTCGGCCAGACGAAGAACAGTCTCCTACTGATGGTGTCCACGTCCCCGACCCTAGCCGTATTTGTCTCCATGCTGTACACCCTGTTCCACCATCACTACTTCATGGCCAGACGGCATCCGGAGCTGCTGGGTGCTGCTGTCCAGCCACAGCACCGGTTCGGGACGAGCTAACGTCCAATCGGAGCCACCCATTCAGCCTCGAGCGTCTCCTTTGTCGTCGGTTTCGTCTTTCAGTTCAAGTGCGTCGTCGCTAAGCATTCTTACTAATTTTTCGAGGGTATAAATATATATTACGTGCGTACATGCGTGTGACTTTCTAGCCTTTACTGTATACGCCGAAACTGTGTACGAGAGCGCACATCTGTATTGTATCATGCATAATTATTATATGTTGCTGTGGAATCGTTATTGTCAGTGAAATCACGATTAGACTAGTGCAATTGCGTTTTTACCAGTGAAATTTCTCGGTTGGTCAGCACAGATATAATTTGTGAGTGAAATCTTAAGGTTCTAGATGCACATGTCATTAGCTAGAAATGCATTCTGATGGCATGAATATTAAGAACATTGATAGTATCGATGCATGCTCAAAACTAATTATGTATTGATAAAGAATATACTCTCAATATTTTTATGCATGTGTATCTGTACCTTACGTGCCTGATCTTTATATCAACTTGTTATAATTTCTAATTTAACGAGAAATTCTTAATCTAATCAAATTTGCAGCTCAAGTTAATATCAAAAATTATGATTTCAGTGCTGTGTTATTAATTGGATGTGAATTTGCTGAAATGTCAATATAATTATGATTTCACTGTAGCTACGATTTTACTGTACCATAACGATATCAACACTCACGTCAGTTCTTTGAGGGTAGTTCACGCTTTCGTTTTGTCATTTCATAGTTATCACTGTACTTCATTCAGCCATGGTTCTTTTTTTTTCACGAACGATCTGTTCGGGTGTGTTCTTCGCAATTGTTTCTCACAAAATATTTAATGTTCGAATAACGTAGTCATAAGGAAAATTGGAAAAATTCTTTCAAAAATACTTAGGAGAATGCTTTAGCTTCATAGAATTAGTTTTAGTTTACATAATTAACATTGTTTACATGTTACACTTTTTGAAACAGTGTTGCTTTCTTTGTCGTTCTACATTCTGTATTTTTATTCTTGTCTATTACTCATTGTTTAGACTTAAAGAAAGTCAGCTATCGATGTCGCAGGCAATATTTTTTATTGGATTAATTTTAATAATATTATATTTAAGTTATGTTTTGTAGTGTAATATCTTAATGCATTCAATATCAGAATTTCCATACATATGTTAAATATTCAATCGGTCCAATTATTAAAAAAACGAATAATATAATTGAAAAAAGTTTAATTATTTTATATCTATGTAAAATGCAGTAAATTGTTTGTTTAATATTGATATAAAATATTTCATATGAAAAATATATTAATATTATAACGGAATAACATGGTATATAGCTAAATGTCCATTATAAATGTTAACACATTTTGTAAACACTATTTGTTATTTGAAGGGCACTGTTCAATTATCATAATTGGAAAATGCAACATATTCTATTCTATACAATAATTTTAAATTAAAAAAAGATCAAATACAAAGAAAAATATCAGAAAAGGGCACACACAATGAAAGTTATATCAAATTTTGTATAAAATGATACATATAAATTATATTAGTTCTTAAAATATTCTCAAATATGTAATGGTATACATATATTGTATGAATTACTAAAATTCAATTCTTTTCACATAAAATAACTCGAATCACGTAAAAAATATTTTAAATGTACGTAAATAAAATAAATTGTTACTATTGGATCTATTTTTCTCTTCAATTAATCAATTTTGATATTTTTATTGTGAGTTTTATTTCATTTTATAGCATAAAACAATAACTGTTTCACAAATATAGATCACAAAATCAGAACAACAAAACCACATTTGAACCGTCTTCCAATGAGATTTCAATGAGGAATTTTGAAACAGTTATTAGCTGATGCTTTTTTTGTTACTTTCACACAATAACAAATACGTATTGCATATTTCAACATCATCATTAAATTATCTACTAATAGTAAACAATTATTAAAATTTTTCACTTTCACATATAAAATATAAGGATATGTTTATTGTTTTGAATCAATTATTTAAAGATTTTATTGTTGAAGTTGTATATACATATTATGAAATTTTGTTACTCAATTTATTCTCTTGAAAATATTTGTATATATAAAGAAAATTAGAGAAAGTTTAGTAACTTTGTTATGAAAAATGAAAGGACCAACAGGATCATCACATAATATCATGCTGTGATTCATTTGATTTGTTTAATGTTTCTGTACTAGAAAGTTTGATTCAATATTATTCAAAAAAATAAATATATATGTATATATACATATATGTATATACGTATTTCAAAACAAATAACACTTTCATGGCACATGTTTATAACTTTTTCACTTTTTTTAAAAATATTTCTATTGCAAATTTATGTAAAAGTCGTAGATAAGATCATTTAATAAATAACTAAATCATAAATTACCTAAACTCAAGCAATTTTGTACTACTGTAAGTTAAATACTAGTGCATAAACATGTTTGAAGTTTACGAAAAATATTCTTGTATCAAAATCAAGGAATCAGATATATGAAAAATAAAGTGTGCATACCTAGATTATTTCCAAATAGCGATGACTGTTGCTTTGTTCAATTTCAAACTATGTAGTTGATTTTTGACTCAGTTTTGTATTTTTGAATATGTGACACTTAATGTTTGGAAAATTGTCTATTTAATTATTCAAGTACAAATATTTGTATGTATCAATATTATTTTCGTGAAAACTATGAGGCATGTGATTTTCTGAAAATCATGGGGACCAAGTTGAATCTAGGAAAAGCCCCAATATATTAGAAGCAGTTCTCTGATTATGGGAAGAGTTTTCCAAATATTATTTTTAAACTCCACTTATTTTTCATTATATTTAATGCTTTCTGTGTAAATTAACTTAAAATAATATTTGTAACATAAATTGAATAATAAAAACTAATTATTAATATGAAATTAATTATTAAGAAACTGAGAACAATAAATATAACATATCAGCATAATCCTTTGCGCAAAAAAATGTTCGTATTGTACAATTGTAATTATAATTGTCTAAATGATAAAAAAGCACATACATTACCAGTTTTTCAACAGATTTTCATTTATTACCCTCTGTACACAATAAAACACAAATAAAATCATCAAAATTATAAACAGTACAAAACGAAAGTGAATTTACCTTTTTTTCTCATTAATATTTACCTACATGAAAATGTAAAATAAAGGTAAATAAAGCAAGAATTCATCAAATTAGAATAGCTACATACATACCTACATATGTACTTACAAATAACCAGAGATATAATACAAAGAGGAACGCTTATATTTCCTAGCTAGACTCTAGTTAGAAATTATTGGCTTTTTTCATTTAAATGTGAGCACTAGAGCAAGAAAAATAATAATTTCTAGTTATATAAATGATGAGCGTTGCCCCTAGTATTACATATCTGCTTATAATATAAATAGATTGCTGTGAACATAGCAATATTTTTATTTGTTTTTTATTCAGAAATATTTAATTGAATAGTAACACATGATTATTTTTTTTATTTATTTAATATAGATGAAAAGTTTAATCCGAAATTGAAACGCAGCGCTCTGCATTTCAATATTACCAACTTAAATATTTCGAATTGTACATTAAAAAAAATATATAATAAACCTTTAATTGGATAAATTTTGATAATATCAAAAAAAGTAGCTGGATATTTCAGGTAATTTTATTAGCTACAAAAATATCTAAAAGTTGAAATTTTGCTGATCGATCAAATATTTTTCAATCGACTGAATTTAACGATTGGTTGCACTGACACCAAGTGCCAAACGTCACATTTGACATTTGTTTACCATCTTTAACCGCCTACATTTTAAGTACCAATTTTTAAATCGTTGGTTTGTCTACTTAATCGTAGTTAAGCACTTCGTTTTCATAGAATTCAACGGCTGTAACCGACGGTTTACCTCATACTAACAATTGATTGACGATTACAAACCAGGTCTAAATATGCCTTCAGCAAATAATCAAGACCTGGCTGATGAAGAATACATTATCATGAAAGCAAAAGAAGCTCAGAATACAGATCCTTATGCTGCAAAAGCTTGGATGTTAACCGCGAAAACGCTATATCCAACTAATTTCACAGTTCAATTTGAAGCTTACGTTATGGAGAAAACTGCTGGACAGCTTCAGGAAGCAGCCGATTGTTTCAGCGCTCTGATAAGCTATCCTCAGATTCCCAATCAGTTGTGGCCTGAAATTGATGCTATAACCTCATCTCTCAAGAATTCCAATGGTGGTTTCTTGTCTGATATGTTTGAGCGGCTGCCTAGCGATGTTCAACATAAACTGTTGCTCTCAAGTGCTGAACATAGCGATGATACTATGGAACATTGTCGCTTGCAATTAATTCTTTTGAAGAAGTTTCCGAAGGCTGTCTCTACTCACGGTGGACCTCTCGTTGAAACTCTATTAAGTGCAGAGAAACATAGTTCTGAAAATTGCTATGCTCGTTTATTAGTTGTTGAAACATTACCATTGTTAGAGCTTCCTCAATCGCCTAGATTGTTAATCAGATTACTCATTCGAGCAATAGATTTTTATAATACATATGTGAGTGAAGGAACTGAAAACGATATATCAGATCCTTGGAGGAGACTCTTTGATGTGCTAGAACTGACTGGAAGACAATTGGGATGGGATCCATATTTAACCACCTATTCTAATAGTCTCAATAAAGAAGTGTATTACCAAAAATTACTTCCACTCAGAAATTCAGAAGATTGTAGACAGCTCATATATTGTGGTGCAATACACTTACTACGTACACTTCATGAGCACAATGCTAAAAGAGGAAACCAATTGTTACTTGAAGCTTTTTCGGATCCTGAAAAACCTCCTTCTAAAAGGCATAAAGGCGACGTTGAAGTTACAGGAGGCGCATCTAGTTTATTTTTAGTTGCTGCAAATTGTTGGGAACTCTTGCATAGTACTGAAATTATTAAAAGGGAATTTACAAAATTGGCTATTCTGCTGACTAGTAAACCTTGGTATGGAGCATTTTTAGAAGAAATTTCTTTATTCAAGGGAAAATTTGAAGAAGCTTTACCTTCACCGAATGATTCATCGCTTGCGGCTCGATTGATGCGTGCGTCAATCAGTTTCTTCAAAGCGCAGTATTCGGTATGCTTAGAGCAAGCATTGAATGTATTCACACAATTACCTTTGATTGAAGGACAATTAGAAACCTCTCTCACAATTGGCGGAACCCATAGACATGTTCACTTTTTGCCTTTAACGAAATCAGCTGTTGTACATTATTGCGTTAAACTGATTTTGTATTCCTTAAAATCGGTTGGCAATATTACAGATTTAGCTGCTGGAAACATGATAGTATTATTACAATTAGATTGGCCTGCAGAACAGCCTTTATTTTTGAGTTTGCTAGAAGCTATTAGACAACATGGAGTTTTCAGATATTCACTCTTTCAACTATACATCATAAACATTGATATACTAGAAGAACTTATGTACTTATGGAGTGAACAAGGTGGAAGTATAGTTCTTGACATTCTTCCTAATGCTCAGCAGCATTTAGGGCAACGAAGAATCGGAACACGTGGAGCTGACAAAGGAGTAAAAGAAGATATAAAACTTGCTATGCGTGCTCAAGTTGCTAGATGCAATGAACCAGTTATTAATCTGGTAACTCAATTCATATCAAATGAACGAACATATCTCTTGAAAAGTTTAAGCTTATAAACTCTTTTAATTTAATGTTTATGCTATACATGTACAATTTCTTTTAGTTTGTAATAAAAAAATAATGAGCTACAAAATTTTATTTCTATATACAAAATCAACACATAGTAACAACAATTTTATATATTTTAAAGCTATTTGATGTTAAATTTTTCAATGACTGGTTAGCAGTAACCATTGATTATATCTATTTATTTTTGTAGATAAAATGATTATGATATACTGCTGTTCTATTTAGGTACTTTTTATTACAAATTAAGAATAACTTAATTCGAGAAATTATTTTTTTTCGATTAAAAGTATTGCATTTATTAAAACTGTTAGTTACAGAATTAATGTTAAAAAGAAAGACACTTAATAGTTGTCCAAACAATTGAAACACCAGTCTTTAATCAAATAAAGAAGCGACTCCTTGAGGGGAAGGTTCAGATGCAGTCGCATAAGGTTCAAAACCATTTTTTCTAATTTGCGCTTCAGTGGACGGACCAATAGCGAACAATTTAGAATTTGAAAAATCATAATTCAATTGTTTCAAAATAGGCAAAACAAAATCAACCCCAGATGGGCTGAAAAACACTATGTTTTCGGGAATACCCTCACTTTCATTGAGCATACACAAATTATTCTCAAGAGAATCATCAGCTCTAGTTTCATAAACCACAATAGCTTCAACGTCGATCTTCTGTACGAGTGTATCTGAAGCCAAATCTCCACAAGGAAATATCAAACGACCTGGATTTTCAGTCAAAATAAAATCAGCAAGACTACTAGCATTACCAGTCTCCAACCCTCGACATTTCTCCCTCAATTCTTCCGGAAGGGAACGACTGGTAGTCTTACCGACTGCATATACAAAATCTGGTACCCTAGGCGGATCGGCATTTTCGTATAAGGACTTTACCGCTGAAGCACCCCTAGAACTTGTCACGACGACTCCAGAAAAACCTTCATCGTTCAAAGTATTGAGTAATTTATCGATCCCTCGTTTGCAGTAATCATAAGTGAGTGCAGACGTGCGATACACTCTCAGTCCTTTCGCTTCGAGTCGAGGTCCATATCTGTCTCCAGCGTCCTTGTCGGCCAGCAATAACACGGACATGGCTCACACGCAAGCCGTAGACGAGCTGGTGAAGGAATTCCTCGTCTTCAGAGGTTTCACGGCTACAGCTCGAACCTTCGAAACGGACGTGAGGGCCGATAAAGAAAAAGGCCTTCGTGTGGATCGATTAGTCGATCAGCTCACCTCTAGCATATCCACTCATGATTTACAAGGTCTGAGGGATCTCTGGAGTCATCTGGACACTTATATCTTCGGCAAGCTAGAGATTCACTTCACTCCAGGTCCATAACCTCATTGTTGTGACGTTTGCTATGTGATTTTTGCTTTCTCGAAAATTAGACCCAGTATAATATTCATTTTGCATCCAATTAATGTACCTAGAAAGGTTTAATTTCTGGCAGGGCTTGTATATAGACGCGAAATAAAATTGTTTTTTCTCCAAATCATTGCCTAGGTACCTACTAAAGATATTATTTTGAAACGGGAACTAGATACATATAAAGCCTAACCGTAAGAAAATTCAAAGATTTTTATTTTACAGTTGTGAAGAAACTTGAAAATGGACTGCTCAAATTCTACGTGGTGACAGCTATTAGTGCCTGTAAGATGGATAAAGTTACCGAGTTTTTGACGAGAATGGCTCCAGAATTACAAGGATATTCTGAATGGAGAGATTGGTTTAGTGAGTTTATATTTCAATTCTTTTCGAATATATTTTTAACGACTTTAATATTTTTGTGTAATTTCAGTGCTTCCTTATGTGACAAAACCAGAAGATAATCCTATATTCAGTGTTTATTTCACTCGACAGTGGCAGGATACCCTTCTAGCATCTTTACACAATTTTCTAGCGACGATATTTCAATGTATGCCTCAACCGACTCTTTCTAGCTATGAAACAGAAGCGACACTATTAAGAAAGCTCCAAGATGAGAATGCTTCGTTGAAACTGAAAATTGCCAATTTAGAAAACAACCAAGGACATCAGTCCAGACTCAGCCAGCACACGGAAAAATCTAAAGCTCCGTCTCCTCTCATGGATGATTTTTATGTAATTCCGACTGAAAATAATGATAATGCTATAAGAGAAGCAAAAGGTCTCCGTGGTCTTATCCGACAAATGGGTGGAAGTCCAGTTTTAGGCAAAAAACAGATGAGATCATTGAGTCAAAATTGAATTTAATTTATAATTTATGTGATATGTTTTAAGATCAAAAATAAATGTAGATCTTTTAATAAAAGTAAACATTCCTCATATAATGAAAGACTATGTTATGTAGGTATTTAAGTATTTATTATATTTTTTTTAGATGTTTGTTAATTTACTTATAATATAATTTCATCAAAGAATATTTCCGTTAATATAATTAACTAGTCATAAATGATTTTATCTTTGAATAAAAAAATAAAGTGTATTATTTCTGTATTTTTTAATACTATAAGGACGTGTTACATCAATCAACTTGAAGGCGGTATATATCCCAGTTTCCTTCAATTTCCAATTAGATCCAATTGGAAATGAAAGGATAACCAAGGTATATATCTCCATCAAGTTCATTGATATATTGACCTGAAAAATTACCCATATCTTGCCGTTCATAAAGTATAAGACTGAAGTTTTTTTTATTGGTTGATAATATCTCAAAGCATTAGCATGTTCCTAATTTTAAATATCTCAAAACAAAAAACAGCATGACTTCCACCATTGTACTTCTAACAATTATGAGACTTATTATACGAATCATCAAATAATTGAAAAATACCTAGGTATATCAACATTGATCATTACAATCAAACTACCTTGGTTCAGTTCAGCAGTTCTAATTTTGTTGTCTTTAAAATTATTATAACTTCCTATATGTTTTACTTGTGAAATAAATGATAATCAAAGTAGTATCATGTAAGAACTTAAAAGTCAACTGTCAAAAATTAATTTATAGTGATTTTAGGACTAGATTTTATTCAATAGCAAACTTATAACTGGTATGTAAATGAAATAAAGGTATGTAGCAAAGTAAAAATAAAACCTTGGGAAAAAAACATTTAAGTACAATGAAAAAAATATGTCTAAACAACATTCAGTTGAATATATATTTAATATTTCGAATTAATTTATAGAACACTACATTTATAATATGTTCCATACATATATATAGTAAATTGCACAAATTTGTGAACTTATAGTAAAAAAACTAAATGCGTAAAAACAAATATATTTACAAAAAAAAATTAAATATATTGACTTTTACTATCAGTAGAAAAAAAAACAGTCAACACGAAAACTTTTACAATGGAATGCATTTAATCCTAAACATGTCGTATCAAATAAAAAAATTGTGCGGATGATATTTTTATTACATGTACTATGCAGACTCGGAAGTATTTTAATATATAATAAGTAGTCATCAGTCGTTCAACAAAAAAAATTGGGCGCTCACAGCACATCGATTTAGGAAGAGATGGGAGATTTTTCGTCTTGCTGGATCTGTAATTTTGAGTCTTTAAGATTTCTTCTTAGCACTATCTGTTGTACTTTCACTAGCTGTTTCCGTTTTGGGATTATCTTCATAGCTAAAATTTCAGTAGTTATTAGATTACAGAAATCAAAAAATAAAAATTGTACAATGAATAATACATACTTGAATAAAGCATTAATGTCTCCTTTAACTAAGGCTAGTGATAGTGGTGTTATAATACAAGCCGGTACTAAATACAAAAGAGCAGGTTGTGCATGTCGGAACACATGCATCACGCATATTGTTGCAAGTAATCCTAATAAATAAGCTCCTAATGTTACATAAAAATAAGTATTTGTTCCTCTTTTCAAACTATTATCGAAACGTAATAATAATGCAATGAATATTCCAGGAACGACAATGTCACCGAGACCCAACATTGCAAAATTTGTTCCACTCAAGCCATTTGTCAATAAGTCTTGCGGGAACACCACTAAAATATAAATTAATTCATCAATCATATGAATTATAAATGTTATTTTAAGATATCATTTCAAAGAAACAAAATTAGCTTTGATATTTTTATGCATCATTGAAATAATGTATAAAAATAATAAACGTTTTAGTAGAGAATTATAAATTACTTACATTTAATAGGTGCTTCAAAAGTTTTAGCTACTGTCACCATAACATTGGTGCCGAATACCCAGAAAATATCATATACAAATAGTCCGCAGAGCAAAATACATCCAGTCACTACATTATTTAAGTGTAATAATTCAACTCCATTAATTGCGAATGCCATTCCGAATAAATTGTTAGCGATCCAATGCTGAAAATTACAAATAAAAAATAAGAAATTAAATGTACAAACTTCAAACATATGAGAATTTGGGATCAATACCTTATCAAATAGATACCATATGCCTACAACGGATGCAGTCACTAAACACATTAAGTCATGTGTGTGAAAATTATAACTGAGAATTTCTTCAGTTCCTCGTCGAAATTCAAGATGAAATGGAGACGAAGTAATTCCTCCATTTGCTGTTAGCATGGCTGCGCTCACTATTGGACTGAAACAAATATTAAGTTAGTGAAAAAGGTTCCAAATATTAAAGGCCAACTCAAATCATAAAATATTACCTTAAAAGATGACTAAGTGCTAACACACCCAAGAAAAAGAAGTAACCGGTCAAAAGAAGGTTGATGTATTCCTTAGAAAATACTTGGAAGAATATATATAATCCGATGAGAGCGCTGGATGCGATGAGAGGAAACAGCATAGCATCTTTGTTCGTCATAATTTCTGGTTTTTCCCCAGATTCCTAAAATAGAAATTTCAAATGTGCACAATTGTATTTATTGATTTTTATTTGATTAGATAGTTTACTTTTTCACACAATTAAGCAAATTTTAAATTTGATATTGAGAGACAATAAAACAATATTTATTGTAAAATGAAATTATTTTTTTTACCACAAAAATAAGATTTGGTATTTGATTTTTGTATTTGGAAAACGGGAGCCATATTTTTGAGAGAATGTTGTATCAAAATTGTGTATTGCATGTATGATGATTTTGCAAATGGGTAATATGTATTATTGTGCATAAGTAGACTAAAAATTGTTAGGTTAAAGATTATTTTTTTTACTTCATGTTATTATTGTTTTTAATATTTCTTTAGGATATTTCACAATTTTCAGTAGTTATATGAGAAATTGTTGCAATTGTGCAATTTAACCATTCGGAAACGAACTATTCACAAATTAATAGCTGGGAACACTTTTTCTGCAAGACATAACTTTTAGAATTCGATTCAAAACATTCTCAAAGATATGTTGTGGCGTAATTTTAAATAGGATTTTGCTTTTAAGAATGTACAGCACTAATAGGTAATAGAAAGACATTTGAGATGAAACGGGTCGTTCTTGATTAACCATCTTAAAATCGTGCACTGACTCCCGTCACTATAGAGATCGAATTTCGATTAGGTTAGGTTATATTAGAAAATTTTATTTAAAAAAATTATTGTATCGATGGGATCGGAACATATATCGAATTGGGGCGTAAATTGGTCCAAGTCGGGACGACGGTAATAATGAGAAATAAGAAAACGGCCGAACATATTGAGAGCTGAAGTCGGCGGTAGACTGAAAACGAACGGGTACCTTCTGTTCCTTGTGCCTGACGACGGAGCGGAACGAGCCGAAGAATATGGGCAGCAGCGCCATGACGACGAGGCTGCCGTACGCGACGGCCATCCCTTCGGGGGTGGAGGGCGGCCGCTCCGTCGCGTTCACCGCCGGAACCGGAACCGGGACCGGAACCGGAACCTCTCCATCCTCAGACGAAGGAAGCGACTGATCGGCGTCGACCCCCGCGGCGTGCGCGGCCAGCGACAGGGCCAGAGCGCGCGCGATCTCCCACGCGGACATCTTGACACATCAACAAGAAATGACAGAACGATTGACCAGTCAGAGCGAGCGCCGACGTGGGACGTCGTGCCAACCTGAGCGTTAAAAAAAATCTTTTCGCTTTCTCATCCTCATGTTTTTCGCAGGGAGGCGAAATCGAAATTGAAATCATAAAAAAAAATCCAACTGGATTTTTTAAATTCTTATCAGATTTCGAATAAAGCCGGTATTGAAAAACACGTAGATTTTGAAATTTTGAAATATTCCTCAAGTATATGGACGATGAAATGATGTTTGTACTTTTTGGCGCGAAATAAACTTTGTTTGGCGTCCGTCAAAGTGACAGTTGTGTTATGTCGTTTTTTGAGGAATGGAACGAAATCCTTTTAAAATTTTGTCCGATTTAGAAAAAGAGTATGGATGTCAAGTTCCTAATTTCACTAGTCCTCCGTCGGGTACGATTTCTCTTCGTACATTGCACAGGTTTTCATGAATAATTATAGTTTTTTAAACTTTATTTGATGTATCACATTCAAATGTATTTATTTCAATTTCAGAATATGTATTGAAAAAATAAAAATATATCTTTTGCTTGAAAAAATATCTCTTTCTTGTTCTCCATTTTCGACTAATTGGATTCAAGAAATACTTTCAAATCTGAAACGAGACTTCATCGATACTTACAGAATATGTACTGAACACAATCACAGATTTCGACATTTCAAAGCCCTTCATTATGATAGAATAAGTAGATTCATTCTTTATCATGTTATTGTTAATTCACAATCTATCAATGTCAAGAAATGGATTTTAGATAATGAAATTCGACTTTTTAGGTAAATTAATAATTAATATTTGTATATTTTTTCAATTTGTTTTTATTGATATTTATTTAATATTAAGACTTCAGTTCTTGAATTTGTCTATATATCGTCAAGAAGAGTTTTTATTGAAGCATAGAATTATCAAAGAGTGCTCGAGAAGTAAAAATTATGAAAACGGACCAAATACATATCAAGTAAAAAGTTATTTTACTTATTTATTTGCTTATTCGTTTCGATATTTTGAGAAAAAAATTCTAGGTACCGTGGACATATGTTTTGCCTTTGATTGCTAAAAAATCTGTACCACTCAAAAAAGGATTGGCTTCTATAAATCATTTACATTTTTCAATTGCTGCTTCTGCTTTTCAATCGATGAATATTTCCAATTTTTTAAATAATATCAAAATTGGATTGAGTACAGTTAAATTAGATCCTAGAATAAATCTTTTAATTACTGAACTACAAATATTAGTAGAAAGGTACCGTACTTTATTTTTTTAATATGCATTTTTACTTAAACTGACAATTAATCTTCAATTTGACAACAGATGTATTTTCAAATTAGAAAATAATAACTGGTCTAATTTGATTGGGAAAAAAATAAATTCATCAAACATTGATAATTTATCTGCATGTTTTCCTCCTTGTATGGAAAGAATATATAATAGAATAGAAAATACTCATCATTTAAAATACCATGCTCGGCAACAATTTATTCCATTTTTGAAAGATATCGGTTTATCTTTGAATGATACAACACAATATTTGAATAGTCATTTTATGCAGGTTAAACAATATAGATTATTATTATTATTAACATACTGTTCACGTATTATATTCTATTTTATTTTTCAATATATAGATAATGTCAGAAAGAGAACTTAAAGCCAAACGTTACGATTATTACATAAGATACCATTTTGGGTTGGAAGGATCCCGAATTAAATCTAGCACAAAAAAATGTTTTCAAATACAAAAATTTTCTGAAGGAACATTTGATTGTGATGGATGTCCACTTACCACTGTTGAAAAAATTCAAAATGTTCTTTCTTTACCTAGTTATTCAAATATTAGTACAAAAGGTAAATCAATTACACATTTTTTATTTGAGTGAAATTTTATTTATTAATCTTTTTTTTTTCAGATAAAAAATATTTACTTTCCCTTATTAGAAATACATCTCCAAGTAACATTTGTTCAAAAATCCTGAACATAAAACATCCAAACATTGAATTTCTCGAATCTATCACTCATCCTGTTCAATATTATTCTATGAGCTGTGTGCGGCATTCAGTTTCTAGTGATATCGATAGTTCAAGCGATGATCAGTTATTTTCATAATATTTCAAATATCATCTACATATTATGAAAACTGCCGAACATCAAAAAAATATATAAATATAGAATATAAAAATAATATTTTGATTTTTATGTAATTAATATCAAAAATGAAATGAAATTAATTGATATACACGATTATATGTATAAAATTAATATTTTTGTATAATGAAAATATATCTACCTAATAAATTATATACATACATAAAGCTTTTTTATTTTGAAGCAAAATATTTACATCCATTCAATTCTCTTATAAGTTATGTAGTTTAGAATTTATTTTCATTTTAAGCCAGATTTTCAATATTTCATTTCATATCATGAAAAATTATATCTACACTAATTACAGCATATTCTCGATTATTTGATTTGAGGATTATTAGTACATAAAACATACCTGATCAAATATTTTTTATGTGATTCCCATTATACTTAAATTTTAATTGAAACAGTTGTGATGCAAATTTTTGTTAAAAAAAATTCAATATATTCAATTCAATATTTATCAATTTATGTTACTTATATTCACTTCTTCACTATATTGGCTCAAATCATCGAGAGCACACCGTACACCAAGAACAATAGAAATAACAATGAAAAAAAATCAAAGTCACCCGCTGAAAAACTTTACAGCTCAGCGATCGGATCGCTGAAATTGTTCGTTTAATCTGTGTAAATGCCGCCTTTTTTATTTTTCGAATTCAAATTATTCGTTGGCGATCGCGATTGCGCCCGCACGCTCGATAACAATTATTTTATGAAAACTATATTTAGACCAAAGCGCCTTTCGCGTATTTATAGAGCCTTCGATTCGTATTATAATATGTAAATTCCGTGCCCCATAACGATTCACCATTACAGATATCCTCACGTATATTAATAGCGGACCGCTTTTTATAACCCCAACAATTAAAAACGGTATAAAATTAAACGGTCGGAATCTAAATCAACTATGGTCAGAATCAACTGAGGATCGGAGCGGTCTGAGTTTTTTTCATTTGCGTCATAGTCATGGTGAAAATAGTAATCGTAAGTGTTAAGTCATTAATTTTGAAAGATTGAAACAGATTAAGGTTTGATAGATCGGTCGGAAAATTTGAAGCTGTTCTTGTAAAAATAGTATAATATTTTTATTTTTGATGAAAATGGTTAAGTCGGGTTAGGTGAGGTTAAGTTTAATTAAGATTAGGGTGACCATTCGTCCCAAATTTTCCGGGAAAATATTGATATCTTATAATGTTTCCATCCCGAATGTCAATGTATTGAATTTTAAAAACAAAGGTTAACTAAGTAAATATTAATATTGAATGGATGCATCTTCATTTGTGATAGATATAATATACAACTGTTATGTGGACTTATAAAGGATTAAGTACTTATACGTCAAGCTGGTTTTTATAGTACCCATTAAAAATTCAATTTAAGGTCAAATGCATCAGAACGGTGCAACAAAAACCTTATAAAGACGCTAGTTTAACGTCATAACTTATGAATTCATCTAACACTTGTATTGCAATTTTATCACAATTTCAATTATAACGAGCTTAACTCGAATTTTACCCATTTTATTAACTAAATTCCGAACATTCAACATTTATTTTCACATCCAGCATTCTGACAATTTATGAAAAATTCCAACCCCGCACATTCTGGCCATAACATATTTGAATTCCGACCCGATAATAAATGTGACATGGACGGTTTTCCCGAACGGCAGCCGGAAAAGCGCCGACGCCTTTCCGCCACCCCGGCCCCAAACGGCTCGAATGTCGCGCATACGCTCGTTTGATACGTGCATTCGTGCATTTTCTTCGGGATTCGAGAAGAGTGGCGACTTAGCGTCGACTTAACACGAAAATAGTGCGATCGATGGCCGCTCCGAGATTCGGTTATTTTTTTGTTCGCGGTTATAAATTATTGTACGAGATCGGTGGCAGGATAAGCGCTCGGATAAGTGGGGCGGCACGCACACCCCAAAGGTCACCGCACACCTTTTTCTCCACGGTTTTTCACCCTTTTTTCGTTTCGCCTGCTTTTTTATTCTCATTTTTATTTTTTAAGCCACCCCTAGTTTTCTCCATCGCTGCATGCATCCGTTTCGAACATCTCATTTAGGTGCGGTGTTGGCGCAATTTGCTAAGTAAAAAATGCGGTGTTGTCGATTTTAGGCCAATTTTCGCGGAAATTGATGAATAATGATGCTTTTCCGATAATCAATCTAAGAAAAGATAACGTTTGAGCCATTAAGTATAAAAATTCATATTTCAAAGTCTAATTATAGTAAAATCGTTTATTTTCGTAATAAAATTGTTCAGTTTATAGTTGCATGTGATTCGATTTGAATTACCTTTTTTTATATACGGTGCACTTAATGAATTATGTGTATGTATATTGCACACTTCGATGTCGATTATTTCGTGTTTATTATTGGTGTAATATAATTTCTGAAATCGTTAAGTCGCTTTTATTAGCATTCGTTGTTTTTCTAGGGTGATTTTCAGCATGTGTTCGAGTGCTATGTGCTCAGCACAAAGAAAATATGAAAAATTTCCAGTTTATCTCGCATCAGCTTGTGATTGATATTTCTTTCAGTGTTTTATTAATTATTTTTAAATGATAATGTGAGTTTACAAAAAATATTGACGAATCGCTCACGAACCTTTTGTGCATGCAATGAATTTGAACATGCATCGTTTCATTAGCAAATGTTACTCACAATCAGTGAAATTTCTTTGATGAAAATCAAGAATAATTAAGCACACTTCAGACTTGAATGTTATGTCTAAATAAAATTATCATTATTTCATCTAATACGTATATAAATCTTATTTTCTAATCTAAAAATTTACAAATAAATCATAATCAAGTCATCTAGATATTTGATGCTCTTTATTCAATACGATGTTGAAAATTTCAATATCCAATAAATACATTGATAAAAATTATACACGTTAATCATAAACATTAGGTAACGTTGAATATAAAATATAATTTGTGCAAATACAAAAGTTAATTTAGTGCTTTTTTTTATTTTCAACTTTATAAATATGATATGAAAAATTGCTTCCTTCTATGCATTCGTCGTATTATAAAAATCACGAATACGTACTTACAGCCAAGAATCACTCGGTACTCCGTATAAAATTTTTCATTTTTCAACATCTGTAGATAGGCTACAGCATGCGAAAAATTAATCGATAGATATTGTTTGATAATATGTAAAATGTATCAATCGACACCTATCGAACCTTCCTCATATCCTCAAAGACACATTCACAAAATTACACAACGGTGCAAGTGGACTGCGGCACCTGAACAAACGTCGTTAAAAATACATATATGAATATGTATCGTATATTCAAAGAGGTTTTTAAATAGTCTTTATAATGTTTTCAAGAAAGTATATCGATTTTCCGATATTGCAAATTGTTTTCGTTTGATATATGAAATGGTGAAAGTTTTTAGTACGTTTGTGAATTTTATTGTTTCTTAATTTATGAACTGTATAATCACAATAAGATTTACATATTTGTACGAGTTATGAAAAAATATCGTATTTTTTTTACGAAAATAGGTTTATTTATGTATGTTTTAGTTTCTTGTACGAATTTGTGAAATATTTTGTACAAGAATATAATTTTTGTTGTTTGATAACTTTAAATATTGCGAAAATGATATATTTGTATTAATAAGGAAATGATTATAGTGCTTTATATTGAATTCATGTTCTATTTCTTATTGCGAAATTATAATCTATCAATTTCAAATAAAACTTCCTGTTAGTATTAAAGAAAAAGCGATATAGAAATGAGGAAAATTGTAATGTTTAGGTTCGAGATCTTTCGTTTTGTCTATCTATTCATAACAGAAGAAAATTAAAAATCCTAATTTTTCCTTGAAAAACTGAAAGCAAAAGTTATGTAAAGGAATTTTTATTGTATTCAAAACAAAAAGTTACTGTTAAATTTGAAATAGACATCTACAGGTTGCATAACAAGTGGCCGAGACCTTTCCCAACAACACGATTAATTCCTCAGTCGAAATCGAGCCATTTCTAAATACATACATATCGGAAAAACGAATCGAACGAACCGAACATGCATAATGGAAACACGACTCGCTCGTCACAGCTGCCGAAAGCCCAATTTGCCCCATCGATTCATCACGTGCATATTTAACAATGCGAAACGTTCTTTTATTAAAACAGCCACGAACACGTGTCCATCGAACCACACCGATTGATCGAACTCACACTTACGACTAGATCATTCGAGAATACGTACATTGCTAAAGGAGTCCCACCTTTCCGCGTGTCGCAAGTGTCCCACCATGGACCAGCTCTTTGGGCCGATTTGGTCGGACACGAGCGACGAAAAACCATAAAAAGCTGTCTCTACACTGATCGAGGTCAAAGCCGACCCTCGGGAGTCAGACTCTCCTGAAGCGGGTCAGCTTTTTCCAGTTGTGTTATGAGGCTTCGTTCGAGGTCTCCTTGAGGACCGCCGGCTTGGCGTAGGACCTCTGCTTCGAAGGGGGCTCCTCCTCCACCACCGCGTACAGCTGGCCGGTGCCCAGGTCGATGGACATCCTCGGAGGCAGCTCCACCATCACGTCGGCGAGCGCCTCCCACTTGGTAGGCGGTAGGTCGTACCTGCACACCAACCAACACACAGTTCCATCGTCATATTTTCAATTGGCATTGCCTCTCTCGCTATACACGTGTCTAACCGATTACAGGCGAGTGTCAAGTTAGGCTACTCCTTACGGTACAAATTGCAAGGCAGTATCGGAACAAGGTGAGCTAAAGCGCATATAAGACGCTCCCGTCTCTATTTTTTTTTACGATTTTCGTAAATATATTAGCATACAACGATCTACTTTAAGCTTATTTATAATGGAAAACTTACGTTTGTCACGGGAGTCCGAGTCTCGGCCTGCGTCTGAACGGTTAAAGTGTGTGTGTTTGTGCTTTTATACATATGTAGTAGTAGTTGTTCTTTTTTTTTATACAGTGATCGTCTTTTGTTTTCTTTTTTTTGTCTTAACATAATAGCATGCCCCGACGACGACATACTCACTCTGTATCGTCTGGCTTTTCCTCGGTCAGTTCCTGTTCGTTCATCAGGTCGTTGGCTAGCTCCTCGAGGGAAGCGCTCGCCAGTGCCTCGTCGATCTTGTCCATCGGCTTGTCCAGCATGTCCGACATGGACAGGACAGTAGCGCTGGGTGTGGGTGGCTTGTCGAAACTGGGAGCTGGAGTCGGTTTGAACATTTCCGTCGTCGTCGGAGGTGGATCTTCGGTTATCGAAGGCGCGGGAGTGGTTTCCTTCGATGTCTCTTCAGATTTTTCTTCAGACATGGACTTCAGTGGGATGAAACGGGACGCTTCTTCTGCGGCGTCTGCCACAGCGGCTTCGACCTTCTCCTCTTTCTTTCCAGCCGAAAGTCCTATGCTTTCAGCGGCGTCTTGGATGCCATGGGCCGCCGAGGAAACCACTTCTTTGACGTCTTCCACCGCGTTGTGTATGGTCTTTCCAGCGGCCTCGCCCATTTCTGTAACAATGTAAAAAAATCGTCATTAACTTAAGACCTTAACGATCCATCTGACCTCTCGGCCGGCTGAAAAAAGCGTCGCATCGATTTATTCGCAGGCGTTAAAAACGCGAAGGCGTAATAATGAATCGTCTATCTGCGATTCGCGCTCGGGGAATGTGTACACATTCTTTTTTTTCTCAAATGAAAAGTCCTTATTTAACGTGTCAACCTTGCCAGGTATTTTTGCGCCGATTCGAGGCTGGCAATGAATCTTCCGGTA
The DNA here is from genome assembly GCA_024721215.1 of Cheumatopsyche charites. Lineage (NCBI taxonomy): Eukaryota > Metazoa > Arthropoda > Insecta > Trichoptera > Hydropsychidae > Cheumatopsyche > Cheumatopsyche charites. The sequence continues at coordinate 6,413,129 of CM045576.1, read as the reverse complement.
ATCTTTCGCATACATCAAATATGGTGGTCTTTCGGTGGCTTGTTCAGCTCGACCACCGACTTGGTCGATGCCTATCGGCCCAAGGACTTCAGAAATCACGCGAGCTTTATCTCTATTCCTCTAATAATAAAATTGTTTACCACTCAATGAGATTATGTCGGTATTATTGGAATGAAAGCGCTGTGATTGACCGCCGAAAATGTTTCACAAATCTAACGATCCTTTTTTTCCCGACCAGCTTTTACATAACTTTGTTACAGTTTCATAAACTCTATGATAAAATAAATGGATAGATATTTTAAGCGACGTGAAAGCAAAATAAAACTGCAAATACTTTTATGGCGAAACTCACGTCACGCTTATGATCCAAACATAGTATAATATTATATTAATAGGAACTCTGAAGTAATCACTTATCTAAGATTATACGAAACCTCGAGGAAAATCAATTTCATGAAACCGGCTGAAAATACATCGAGAAGAGGAAGAAAAGGCAAAAACAGAATAAATTGATTATTACAGGTTTTAGGGGTGAGTTTACGTGGTCGGTGCAATAGTCTCATTAACCATATAATTAGATTGCTATCGCCGGAACATTGGAGGCTTTCGGTTTTGGTTCTTGCCGTTTTTGATTTCAGCAGTCAACGTACATGAATAATGGATTAACCATTGTGCGATCGATTTCGACCCCTTATAAAATGTGTAATGGCGTGAAAAAAAAGCTAGGCGAACGCCGTGTTTGCGACGATTTCGCCGTGACTTGTGAGAAAATTTAATAACCTCGTCTAATTTGCATAACTGAAAAAATAGTGTGCCCTTTCAGATTTTCAGCTTCGCTCAACAATAGTCTGCTCAAGGTTCGAAGTTCGAACAGTTCACCTTGGACGCTGAGAAGGAAGGAAATTGTGAAATTGCGGTGTCTAATTCGCGAATTTCACAAATTCAACTGTTGAATTATTCAGCGTGTTTCGCTTTTGATTCTAGACTCGTAATAATGCTTCAGATTTAAAGATATGTGCGATCATTTGTAAAAGTGTAACACATAAATATATTTTTTCGCTTTTAGAGTACTCGGATTAATTGCCAACAAAGGCGCAACGCAAACATTCCATCACTCGTACAGAACAAAGGCGCTTTTAAACCTTTGTTCAGAAATAAGCCAGATTGAAATCTAATTCGTTTTATATTAAAATAATTACACAATTAAAACAAAATGAACATGTTTATAATAATTGAAAAAATCTTAATTGAGCAATTTTTGTATAAACAATAACTAAAATCTAATCGAAACACAACGAATTAATTTCAATTGGAAGCAATTGATCTAAACGATCAACTCGAATCTATATCATAAAATTTTATTCAATATAGATAGATCTGATTGTAAATTAATTGCAATATATATTAAAAAATCTTTATTAGTAGATATTAATTCAATAGCGCGTACCAGAAGTAAGTGAAATGAGAGAAGACAAAGAGGAAAAGAAAATAATTAGCACTATCACAAATTCATCTCATTCTCATAACATCGACGATACGTTGATAAATCTCAAAATATTTGGAAAAATCATTTTTTTAGCTAATTTACTTCAGATCTAAGTAGTTTTGATGAGAATCGTTATAATTCTAATGCGAAGTATTACAGTCCTTATCTGAATCAAAGTATCTGATTTCTGACCCAAATCAAACCAGCTTTAAAATTTGATAATTCCAAATTTTTGCAAAACACCAATAAAACCATTCCAACTCACCATGAAGAGCATGCTCTCCGCTCTCCACCATTTCGTTAGCAGCCTCCTTGATCTCTCCAAGGGCGCCTCCTTCGCCCATGAAAGGCGCACTGCTGGCGCACCCCATCTATCCTGGAGCCGGCTGAGCAGCCCTCTACTAAATCGTCATCGACCAGAAAATGAGAAACCCTCGAGGCCTCCCTGGAAGGTGTGCAATCGCGGACGTGGGCAAATTCCGACTGGCCGCGGAGCAGCAACAATGACCCTTAACCACCCCAAGAGGCCAAGGGGGTGGTGCAAACGAGACGGGGTGGGTTTCCTCGGCCTCGGTGGCACGCACGGTCACGAAATCTGCAATCTTTATACAACGTGTTATAAAAATTCTTCTACACACGTACGACCAAAGGCAATCTCGACCGTTCTAAAAATATTCGCGTGCTTGTTGTCGTACTACATGTTCTGGATATCGATTGCTTCGAGATTTCAATGTTGTTGTAGGCGTTGGACTCTCGTTGGAGATGGCGATGGTCAACACTCTTGTCTTGTCCTAGCGTGCTTCTAATGTATAGGGGGTGTTTGTATGCTAATTCTGCTGTGTGGGGTTGGTTGTAAATAGATTATTTTTCATGAGTCCGAATTTGAAATTTGACGCAAATTGCTTAAGCTTAATGTGATGGGTGGAATATATTATATTAATGTGTTCGTACACGTTCTAGTCGAATACGTACAAATAGGTTTTTTTATGTGAAAAACATTCAATCTTTGATTTTTTTGTCGAATCAGATATTAGGTGAAGTAATGTAACTTGAATTATTTTATTGCCTAGTTATTATGATAATAGAGAAAAATGTTGAATCACAAAACATGTTATTAAGAAATCGTAATACATATTTGAAAAAAATGATTGATTACCAAAACGAATTATTTTATTTTTGATGTAATTTTACTTGAATGCATACATTTGTGAAAATGTTTCGGAAATTTTCGAAGAATGGTATGACACAGTTTGATGACCGGACCGTTCACTCATTCAGACTAATCAATTTCAGTTGCGCAAACAAATTACGAATTATCAATGGACGATATTGCGATGATAACGAAACTTATGAAAAACGATTTTTATAATGAAGTGCTTTAGTATTTCATCAGTAATATTTTTCTATCATAACGTAAAGCTACGATATTTCATCGTTTTGCGCGAAATTCAGAGGTAATACATATTTCAATTTAAAATTTCATTATAAGTAGATGTGGATTGTTATAGATGTGATCGATAAATTCGATCAGATTCGACTAATTATACGCTCAATTAAAAATTGACAATATTATTTGTCGAGTGCCTAAAATATTAGATGGATTCATAAATGACCACATACGTAACTAATATTTTAGCGGACCTTTGTTGTACCAAGTTTATGCATTTGACCTGAATATAAAAATTGGCACAATAAAAACCATGCTACGGACATTAATTTTGTAATCATCATCTATGAGTCTAACATACACGTATATAATATAATCATTTTTTTCATAAAACCCTTTTTTTTATTTTCCAAAAGAGAATTAGAAGCAAAATAGAAAAGTAGAGATCAAGTATCTCAGACAAATGAATTCTCTTTACCATTACTTAATATTTGTACAATTATTTTCATTATTAAAATTCATTGATTGATATTAAAAATTATTGTTTATTTAATCAGTGAAAAATTATAATTACAAATAATTAATTTTTGATAATTAATTAAATTTGTTCAAAATAAACAAGAATAATTAGGAGTTGATATTTATATTCAATCTGATTTTAGTTCTGATTTCAGAATCAAAAGTTTATAAAACAGTGCAGCCAAACACATCCCTACATAATTTTCCATTATCAAATTAGCAGTTGGTACGAGTGCGTTCGGCTGTCAGCTGTGCGTTGACAGCTGCCATCAAGGTAAGTCCGCTCGAACACTTCTCTCGAATGTTTCTGAACGATTATTTTAACAAATACTGTTTTAATGATGGTTTATTATAACAAAGATAACTAGTTTTAAATGTTGACGAATTGCACGCGGCCCCCGCTCGAGGATGGCGGACTCCGGACCAGGTTTGGCGGAGCTTCAACTGAGCTCCAACCACATTTCGACTCCAATTGAAACAGGGTTGCCAGACGTTCCCATTCGGACGACAAATTCCCGAGACGTATTTCAAGTCTCGCTTTGACTCTGAAAGTCTCGACCCAACTATACTTGTATGCGTTATAAATTAATTGCACACATTAATTCTGTTAAGGATTAGTAGCTTCGAGTATAGTAAAAGTACGTTGAGTGCAATGTGATTTTTTGAGTCGACAACCTACTGTTGCTTGATGGTATCGTTACATAGTTAGGGTCTGGGGTACAAAGTTTTTTCTTATTTGACTTCGATTCAATCATACTTGAATAAATATGTCAATTTACAGCTCCAAATTGAGTCAAATCAGCATGTTTTTTTTGATAAATATTTTTTTCGTCAAATTAGAATTTTCGTCAGATCAGAATAAATACTGAACTGAGCTATATCATCAATACTATGCATGAAAATAAGAAAGTGTCATAATTTGCTCAAAATTATTTCCTATATATACTTTCCACTTTCAATTGCACAATTTGTTCAGTAGCATAATTTGGTATGGGAAAACAAAAGTGTTATTTCTTTCAAATTTTTATTTTAGTTATTTAGTTTTTATATAATTTTTAAAATTTCAAATCAGGTGCGAAATTTTGTAATTTTAGGAATCTGGTGACCCTGAGTGGAAAAGTGGTGGACTCATTTGTTCGTCTCCGACGAGTAAAAAGCTGGTATATCATTTCAACAATTATATTTTTCCTTTCACCCCTTTCAGGACATCTGATCGGGTACTCGTCTCCTCTGTGGGGCGTGGGATTCAGGCACTGGGTCGGCGGAGTCATCGCCGAGATGAGACGCAAAAGTCCCGTTCAACAGTGGGTTGATTCTATACCTAAAAGTGATCAACAAGAAGACAAGAATAAAGAAGCTTCAGATCCCTTAGAAGATCAGCCGCAGAAAGCTGAAGTAAAACCAGAAAATTTGAAAAAAACTGCATTACGGAGAGACGTCAGCTTTCAGTCGAATGAAGAATGTGATTTACCTGATCCGTCCGAAGAAATTGTTGATTCTATTGATAAGAGCCTGTCTGTTAGAAGATCGAAGGGTGTTTTGGTCAGAGACAGATCGACGAATTCCGAAGGAAACACTCCTAGACATAGGCATCCTTTTTTTAGAGATTCTTCTGTTCAGGTTTGTTTATTACATGTTCTTAACTCTGTTTGATCAATTTGTTATAATTAATATATCAAATTTTAGTCAGAGAGTGCTGGAAGTAGATGTTCTAGTGTTGAAAGTCTGCTTGAATCACGCAAAGTTGATGCTGAAGCAGTTTTACGTGGAGTCGGATTTGGACCGAGTCCGTCTCGTCAACAATTAGCAAGAATACCCGATAGATTTTTAAAACCTTCAAAGGTGTTTATTTTTGTGATTTTTTTTTACAAATGCTAATTTAATCTTAAATAATACATTTTTGCTTAATTAAGGTGAAAGGAGTCGACACAGAAAAATTTATAAAAGATGAACAAAAATCGATGAAAATGCATGAGTGTGGGGTGTTTGGATATCGAGGGCTTACAGGTAATATGAAAACTAGTACCAAACAATATTAACCCAGTTTAATAATATTTTTATGGATACTAATCAGAACATTGCACCCCTGTGTGCCGCTTCATGAAATCGCCAGATCGTCAGCGCTTACGGATTAACTCGGGACCTGCAATCCCAATTCATATAATTCCGTAAGATTTTGCATACTAACAATATTACTTAAACCATTTGATTGTGCTTTTTTTTCATTTTGATACTTTAGCCATCCATATTATTTCTTCATACCTATGTAAATACACAAAATTTTCATTATAATCATTTCTTTATTTTCTTTCATCATAACACCAAACAAATCCTAAGAATGAAATTTGCTATTATTTATGAACTTAACTTGTATTAATGCATTTAGGTATATTTCAGTCAATAAATTCTGCTGAAATTCTTTTTATTTTCTATGTTTATTTAACTCATTCCATTTTACATATTATTTATACCTACTTATACTTAATCATTTCATTATGTACCTATATCAATAACTAGGTATCATTTAATAAATAATGTCATTTTCATTCTTCATTAATTCAATTAATTTTACTTTACAGTTTAATCTAGCTTATTTTATTATCATATTGTGTGGATTGCATATTTGTATTTTCTTACTGTAACATATTGAAGATTTCCATAGTTTGTGTCAATTTATCAAATTCAATCACTATATTTCACACCGAATAGTTGTATTTTACAATAATAACTTTATTGTTTTCCAAACTTTGTTATGTTATCTTTGTACATTTTTTTCCATTTATTGATATCATCACCTGTCTTCATGTGTAAATATTCATACTTGATACATATTTCCTATGCTATTTGAGACATAATATGGATATTGATGTTTTATTAGGTCACCCACATGTTCCGCCGTCGACAATTGTAGCGAAAATTATTGAAAGAATTAGCAGCTGTGATGAACTACCGGATACTGGATGCTACATTGAAACTGTTCACCGCTCGGATATTGATAACATTTATTGAATTTTCAATTTATACTCTTGTTAGTTGAACCACTTTCTCACTCATTCCTCGAATTTTTATGTTTGTATATGTATTTGACATTTATATTTAATGGAACAAGTCTTTCCCTTTCATGATCTGATTTTATGTTCGATTTTGTAAATAGTTGTAGTGTCATTCCAGTGTTTTGTTTACTTACACCATTCCATTTTATCTATTGTTGTTTTTATGATGTGATTGGATATTGTTTTTGATATCTTATTATATTATATACCTATATTTTTTTAAATGGGACCAAGTCTCTTATGATTTTAAACTCTCGATTTTTCTAAGAATCTTATAGAATGTCTCTAATAATGATATAGGTATAAAAGAATCATTCAATGTGTCAGATTTTTTTTTTTGTATAAAACCATTAATATATATATATATAGTTTGTTCCTGATAAGTAAATCTTGCCAAAGCATTTTTCTTGTAAATTTGACAAAGTCTTAAAGAAAGTATTTGAAAAAATGATAACCAAAAAAAATGTATATATTTATAAAAGACAATCATTAAAAATGAACTCTTATGAAATCTATTGATAAAATTTTGACTATTAGTTTCAATTATATGTATTATAATGGATTTAAAAGTTTTTTGAAAACGAATTGTACATTCAAGGGCTGAACCTTATTGATAGAATTGAAATATTTTAGTATTCGTAATCTTATAACATTCTCTATTGTTTAAGTATGCATGTATTATAATATAGGTATAGCTTGTTTGGATGTCAATTTATGGCATTTGATTAGTTTTTTTTTTCCAATACATTTTTATTGTGGTTTTATTCTCTATGAAAGAAAGTTATTAATGACAATTTTAGCTATGAAGCTCAAAAAAATGTGATGTTTCTATTTTCAAAATATTATCATTTGTTAAAATGGTTTAAAATTCGATTTTTTATTGAATGGATATTTTTTTGTAATTGACATTGCTTTTGTATATTTTTATTGACCAATTGTTAAACACCAAATTTTCTGTCTCGTTATTAAATTTGTTATTTACATTTGAAGTTGCTGATTTGAAAATAATTATCCCTTGTTTAATCTCCAGTCATATCTGTTGAATTATATACAATATTGCAATCAAACTGCAGACATCAGCACAGCATGCACTCAACCATGAATCACAATCAGTGGAGCAATGCTGATGCAATAAGTTTTGTTATGAATTTGTTGGATGTTTACATGTTGGTATAAAAACATATTTGACGACTGAATTTCACAAAGGGCACAAGTGACCTTTTTTATCGAAATTGAGTTAAGTACAGATAATGGTTCTGTATCATATATATGGAACCATTTTTTGTACTTAACTCAATATCGATGAAAAAGGTCACTCGTGCCCTTTGTGAAATTCAATCATCATTTGAAAGGATACTAAAAAATATTTTTTCATTGATGGAAATACAATATTGGTGATAAAAATACACTTATCTATGGTAAGTATTTTTTTTTTGTAACTATGCCTTTTGTGTTTGAATACGTGAGTACATATTTTGTTTTTCAAATACAATTTTTCCATGTAGGTAGGTACTTACCAATATTAAAATGATCATAAAAAGTTTTGATTCAATTTTTAAAATATCTAACTTGATTTGGAAAACCTGTATATTAACAGTATAACATATTTTGGATTTCAATTATAATCATTTTTTTGTATGAAATTGTATATTCATGAATAATTCAAGACTATTTTGTTGAATATTGTTTTCTTTGTTTGCAATTTCTACACAATGTGTAATGGAAGAAGGGCAATAAGGTGAAAGAAACAACAATTTGAGTTTTTTTTTTATTAAAAGATTAATTACAGTTTAATTAAAAATAATATTTGAAATATATATTTTACCCATTCACCGGGTTCCAGAGTGAAAATACTTATTTTCAAAATGAATCGACAAAACAATGATTTCAAATCGTTAAATTATGCAAAAATTATGAGTAATATCAAGATTTTTTTGTGAAATTTTTAAAACATCAATCAACTTACAAACTAAATATGAGACTTAAGAAATTGAAATCAATCGATACATTAGACAACAGATGTCGTAATTTACAATTTTTTTAACATGCACAAGTGTGCAAGGAATTCTAATATATTATCACAAAACATGTATTCAATTTTACTAATTTGACTATTCTTCAACATATAGTACTTATTTACTCAAATTTAATTTTATAAAATTGTCGAATCAGACATGACAACTGAAAATATAGGTCAAAAATCAGAACTTGTACAAATAACATTATGTAATATGCAAAGTAATGATGTAGCTATTATTTTCTTTGTTTACCACAGCTGACCGTTCATTACGGTGTATACGTTTAAGCATGAAATTAGTAACGTTGGAATAATGACAATTATACATGTCTAATCACATCAATAGCAACTGATAAGTGACTATAAAGTCACAAATTGAACACGTCATATACATATCGAATGATATACAAATTATACAATATGTTAAACTAGTAGTAAAATGAAAGAAAATGATGCAACCAAATAAGACTCGACCACAATATGATAAAATTTAAATAATACTTGTATAAAGCTATGCAAGATCTTTTTTTTATATATATATATACGTAACTAACACAAGAAAGTCAGGATAATAATATATATGTATGTATAAGACTTAAATGCTATGGCGGCTCAAAGCTGCAAGTATTCACGGACGTCCGTAGACGTTCTCGTCGGAGAAAGCGATATAGAGGAAGAAGTCCTCGTCGTGATGCTCCTGATACAAGGAGCCCATAGTGGCGGATGTGGGCGGGATAACGTTGTTGACGAAGAAGAACAGCGCATCCTCCGGTCGGAGATGGATCCTCTTGCGGATCAAGAAGTAAAACTGTCCGACGGTCAGATCGGAAGGTACCAGATACTTCTTCTTGTCCAAGTCCCCGAGTCTAGCTCTGGGAGCCTTCTCGACGATGACTGGCACGCGGTCTGGATACTTGCGTCTGATCTTCTCTCCTTCGGCCTTGCGCTTCTCGAACGAGTGCTCCTCCTTGTACACGAACTTCATTGCGTCGTCGAGATGCACGAGAACTGTCGACTGAGACGAAAAGAGTGGCTCCGTCGAGGCTTTTCGGACTGCGATGCCGCTGAACAGGAAAGGCTGCTGCGCACTAGTGCTGCGTCACAGCTGTGGTTGACGTCCACTACTACCAATGTATGAGGTGAGCGTATGAGCGTAGCGTATTTTAACAATAACACCCGTTCCGTAATAAGCGCGCAACATTGCGCTATTCAAATGTTTTCGATTCAACAATTCAATCATTTTCGATCAATTTTCATTTTATTAATTGAAAAATAATTTAATTTTTATGTTTTTCATTTTATTGAAATTATTGGTGAATTTTATACGTCTTGTTTATTATTATTTTATAAATATGGATTATTTTTTTCTTTGAATTAATATAATGCAATTTAATGTTTTTTTTTTTTTTGAACTCATGTCATAATTTATTAGATTACTCATGAATATTATTTTACTAGTTACTCATCAAGAATTTCGTCTGTTTTGAATTTTTATTATGTCGATAGATGACTCAAAACTCAAAATATGATATCAAATTTAAATAATTATGAAATAGAAAATATCCTCTATTTATATGATTTATTTGATATAACTATGAATAATATATAACTTTATATTTTTATATCACAAAAATTAAAAAAAGGTAAAAAAAAAATACATTGAATTGAAAATATAATCTATAGCTGAAAACATAACACGTTCCATATGCGATTGTACACATTTTCATTACGATGTCCACTCTTCATATCTGATCTGCTAATTTACCTTATGAAATTTTTACATTCAATGAACACACTACCCCATTCCCGCTCAAAAAATCAATCACCCTTAAAATAAACTCAGCATACGCAACTCTCGATCCCATTTTCCGAACAATACCAATCACCCAAAATGAACAGATCAAATTCAATCAAAGACAACCCGAATATTCGACGAATGGCCCAGCATCCGATTAGACTACAACAACATCAACCCAATGACATAAGTACACGTGTCGCGATCGAACATGAAAGCGCATTCAGCAACACATCCGACCCTCTCTATACACTCGGTCGATTTTACGACGCACAAATGTTTCCGGGGACATAATCCTCGGCTCGAAGACGAGTATTCCTCCGTCAATGAGGATCATAAGCCGCCATGAATATTCACGGCGGTCACACCTGGAGGACTCGTCCGTGACGTGAGGTCCAGCCCGAGGATTATCCCCGCCGAGGGTCCGATTGCCGAACTGGGTCTGCGGATTCTAAGAATTCGAGCGATTCTCACTGAATGGTTCATCGTACTGTTTTAAATGTGTGTTGTGATTGTTTGAGATGGGAATCGATGCCGTAACTCATATCGAACACTTCTTTCATATCTTAATTATGTGTGATGCAGGCGCGGGTTCGAGCCACAGCTGTGTCTGAAAATTTCGAGCATCGTTAGCGTATTTATAATATAGATGCCTTTTTTCAGAGTAATCTCTGAAAGATTGGTATCAATGCAAAATATCATATTTCAACTCAATACATACATCGATTTTTGATTTGATAATTAAGTTAAATTTAAAGTCTATGCCAGTAATAGATCCAGAAAAGTACACAGGATGGAATCATTTTTTTTGACTTTCAACACACATGTATCATTTTTTGATATTGAGATGTCTTTTCATTCAATTTGTTTTTCGTTGAAAAGAATGACATTTTTTTTCGAGATTAGGAAGGGTTGAGTTTTCCCGCTTTCGAAGAACATTTGGCGTTACCTGATTGTAAACAAATCTCCGATTATGACGATAATGGAGAAGTATTTCTCTTTTTTTTTGGATACAACATAATGGTGCACATGAATATGTATTTATTTCATTCATACGTACGAAATAAATAAATAGAAGCAACAAAAAAGTTATAACATAATGTATTTTAACCATAAACAATAACTAAGGTGCCAAATGCCCTCATGTGTGTTGTTGGTTGTCAATGGTTTTTGTTAAGTTCGGAGCACACCAAGGCGACGACAAATCGCATAAAATCGAAAATTTTAGACCGGAATCGAGGTGAGAATCTAAAAATCAGCAATCCCAAATGTGCTCCATGCCCGACTAACCAGATTCCAGATTCTAGACAAAAGTGGGAGCTCATTTCATATGCATTGGCCACATTTGTCTTGGCGAACTGCTAGATTGAATTCGAGTTCGTTCCGCCGTGAAAAAGTTAACGTTCCGCGCCTATACGCGAAAGTATCCCTTTTTCCCTTATCCAGTTATCCAGAGAAAATCCTCGGCCATTTTTTTATGCGTTTTCCATTCGGAAGCCCTCCTCCTTACCTCCGGTAATCCTCGACTGTGTGTTTCTTTTACGCAGTGCGGCTCTCCTCTACTCTACATAAAATGTACGTAAGTACACTCGTCTCTTATTTTATAATAGGGGTGTTTGAATTTGTGAGCGATTTCGAATGAAATATTACCTTTTTTGTGTTCGGGACGTTTTTGCGAGCGTTCGTTTTTGTCGAACGATCGATGACATTTTTTTAAGGTTAGAAACGCGATGTGTATGTTATTTACGATAGATATTTTTCATTTATATTATTAGTGTGACATAATAATCAATGTGTTTTTTCAATGTTTGTGTTATGCATTGAAGATGTGCATCGATATTGTGAATCTGATGAATTTGTTATTTGAAATTAATTGGAGCTGTCAGTACATTTTTTGTTGCAAGTGTTGTTATCTTTTTAGATTTCAATTTCGTTTTTTAGCATTTATACTCATAAAAATGAATAAAATATTGATAATTTAAGACAATATATGACGACTGAAAATGACTATGGGTACAAGTGATATTTTTTCCCAAATTGAGTGATATACAGAATAACTTCTATATACGCTCATATATTTGGTGGAAAAAGGATATAAGCGAGCTTGGAATGTAAGCTCATGAAATCACTCGACCTCCTCATAATACATGTTCAACTTTGATCACACTTTTCTTCAAATCACCGCAAAGTCACATGTACCCCTTGACCTTTTCAGTCGTCACATATTTTGTTTTATCATAAAATAAATAGCACACATTGAATCATCGATGAATACAATTATTCTACGATAGAATTTTTTCATCTTCGTTCAGGAAATTCTAGAAAACCTCCATCCTTTGTTTAGGCCACCTTAAATTTTCTCACACTCCTGAACCTCCCCATTTAGGCACCGTTTAAAAATCGATCGACGGAAACTTAAACAAAACGACAGATTAACTGGCGAATTCCCCGAATTACTTAGCGCCGATTTGTCGACGGTGGCTTATCTGCGCGATCACGAATCCTAAACACCCTGAGAAAATCGCCGAAGAACTTCTTCCACGGGATTACTGCTTTATTTTTTCCAGAAATAATTAGAGCCTCCCGGATAAGCCCGGTTCCGAAATAATTAAGTGGATATCGACGAGGGATATTCGTATTTTTTTCCGCGTCGATTTAATCCGGCCACACGTTCGCCCTAGGACTCGTTTGAATAAATCGGAAATAAATTAACGAAGAGGCGATCCTTTGTGCTTCTAGCATTATACAGAAGGAGGTTGAGTTAAATAATATAATGGAATTACAATTTTGGGTCGTGAGCGTGTCGCGATCGGTGCTAGTTTATCGTGGATATTATGAAAATTTCGACAAATGGTAGATTTAAGTTATTATGTGCTTTTTCATATGTAAGGAAATCGATTTAATGCTAAAAATGTTTATTATTTAAGGGACTTTTAATTAGAACTCAATTTTATGTTTGGTTCATTGTCAGGTATAAATACTAGTAGAACTGTTTATAGACTTGAGTGGTTGTGAGTAGAGTTTTTAACTTTTACTGTATGTGGTTGCACACATTTATCAAATTGCAATTAAAGAATTGATTAAATGATGAAATAACACATGATTTAAAAATATTTCTAATAGCATATTTTCATTTCTCTAAAAATTAAATAGTATGAAAATATCTCCTCAGAGCAATTGACAATCTCGAAAAATCTATTATTTTTTAATATAGAATCGATAGATAGATAAAAATCAAATGATGTAATAACGTCTTAAAATTCATTAATGGAATGTTTGATCTAACAAAATGCGATAGTTATGTTTTTTTAAGAATTGAGGAAAATTTGAACAGTTTATGATCGATCACGTTTTTAGGATTATTTGGAAATAAAAATTCGAATTCATAGAAAGAAATCTTTCTCGTTTTGATTTGAGAATTTCAAAGAAATTGATATCTATAAAAAACAAACTTAAGCGAGCATTCAAATCGAATCGAATCGAATCGAAATATTAACCGATATAAAAATTTCAATACGCGGGACTTTCAGACTTAAACCATCTCCGTCACCTCCGTCCCATTCGCAAAACACACACGAATAAGAAAAAAAGCAAAACGAAAATTACACGTACGACTTTGTACACATGATTCAAACGCGCTATTTCCATACGACGAACATATGCAGCGCGAGCAAAAAGCGAGCGAACGTGTAAAGTTAACGGTGTGATTAATTCGCGATACAGGGGGTGCCAAAAGTGGAGATATTCGTCGCTAATGCTTCATAAATAAATCGACCGAAAACGAGAGAAGAAAAACCGCTCCATTCGGGGACGAAAAACGAATGAAAAATGCGATCTGAACGAGGAATTCCTGGACATCCGACTGAGCTTGGATGTCGTGTTCGAAAAGAATAAATAATATTAAAACGTATAACTAAATTACTGAGGATGCTCGAGTGGAAATGTATTTTTATTATTTGTGAATGAATCGATTTTATATATTGAACTTTTTGTGTTTAATTTAAGAAAATATTAAAACGTGGAATTAATTCGTTTTTTTAATAATAAAATGAAGGCGAAAATAAATCGGTCTGAAAAGTTCTGAGACGTCATAAAAGAAAGAAACCCATTCAATTTTTGTGTGCGAGTGAGAGAGTTAGAAGGGGGTGTAACGTATCATATTTGACGACTGAAAAGGCCAAGGGTACAAGTGACATTTTTGCCGATATTGAGTTATGCACACGAATCGCTTCTATGTACTCATTTATTCGGTGGCAAAAGGATATAAACGAATTCGGAACGATGCCAAGATATATCATCAAATCACTCGACCTTCTCCTAATACATGGTCAACTTTTTTCTCGAAATCACCACGAAGTCTCTTGTACCCCTTGGCCTTTTCAGTCGTCAAATATGATTGATTGTACGTCCCTTTCTTTTACAACGTCTCAGTCCGGTCTGTTTCCACCTTAAATATTTCCACTTGAGCGCCACATCGAGATTTCATGCCAAGATCATATTAACATTTGTATTAATTTAAAGTGTGAAATATGCCCTTTTCGGCATACTTAATTCTAGCGTGAGAGATCCGATATCGTGTGACGCAAAACGGCTCTTTTCTCCGTTTCGGACGTTTCGATATATTTTCGGTTAATCCTTCGCATATTTCAACGACACGAGTTCACTAAACTAAACGACATCCTGAGCTCGTGTGTCTGAACATACACATATTAAATTCCGTGAATTATTCATATATTATTTGTGTGTTTAGCGAACGAGAGAGATGTACACTCGATAAATTAAACGAGTCAATGCAATCGTTATGACATGTTGATTTTTTTCTTCTTCGAATTTTCCGTTTCGTCGCAATGCGAATGATTAATTTCGATCGGTGAAATGTTGAATTATGCCTTACGGTCGTTTCATTCGCTGAAAATAAATATTGTATAAATTTTTGTATCGGAATTATTTGACTTGGAGAGAATTCGTTAAATCATTTCATATTGAAAGTTTGTTAAAATTTGTATATTTTTATAAATCAAAGAAAATCTGGTAAAATATGTAAATGAGTACTTATAAAATATTGAAATTAATTAAACTTATCAATATATTTTATATGTTAAGTGCTATGATTGAAAGAACGATCGAGTTTCATTAGAATAAAAACATTAAATGATTGTTATATTTGATGCTGAATATATCATTGACGATTTATAATCTGAAAAAAAATTCAAATGTTTTTTAAGTTTTAGTAGCATTTTATGCATATTGTGAAATCGATTAAGAGTGCTAAGAGTGAATTTAAAGAGTGTACAATATTAATTGTTAAACATCTCAATAACCGTTCTTAAAGTCTTACAAATACTAACAACAGTCTAATTGAAATTTAAGCAAATAAACCGATCCATCATCGAAGAAGAAAAAGAGTACACATTCTCCTTACGATTCGGCGACGTTTATTATGTTGTCAATGAGATTTGACGCGTCCGTAATTTTACAGCCGAACCGTTTTGCAACCAATAAAATGGCCATAAAACAAGTCACTTTGATCTAAAATTATGACGAGACTCGATTCCTCGAACCCTGAATCGAGAATTGGCCCGTCGAATCACAACACGCTTCGGCGCCAATAAATCGGCCGCTCATTGACGACGTACTCTTATTAGTCGATGAGAATGTGACGGAGATTTGTAAGAAGTCTTGTGTGGTCCAAGTCTAAGGGAAAAAGGGTTCAAGTCGGTCCGGCGAGCGATTCGTTAACGGTTTGAGGGTCAAAGGGGGTTTCGGGATTCGGTAATCCCGATTGTCTTAGTTTTGTGGAAAGGACGTAATTCGTTAACCGATTCGTGTTCGCTTCAGGTGGTTTTTCCTTTTGTCGAATGCTTGACATGTTTTTCTCGTGTCGAGATGAAATGTTTCTTTTATTGAATTCGGTCATTGAGTGGATATTTTTCATGTTACATATGACGACTGAAAAGGACAAAGGGTACAAGCACCTACATATATTAGGAAGAGGTCGACTGATTTCATGATACTTCTCAGCACACGTTCCGAATTTGTTTATATCCTTTTGTCACCAAATAAATGAGCGTGCATAGAAGCGATTCCTGTGTGTAACTCAATATCGGCAAAAATGTCACTTATACCCCTTGACCTTTTCAATATAAAATTATATGTATGTGTTACTGTGATGATGATTCGGAATTTTCAGAAGGCTCAATCAGGATCTTTCGTATTATATTTGTGGTCGATTCCTTCTTCAAATTTTGCTCACATAGAAAATATCAAAATGGAATCGATCATAAACGCACGCATCAGATCCTCACCGACCTTCTTGGAAATAGTCAACCAATTATAGACTCCTCTCATTGGGTATTAAATTATTAAAACATTCATATTGAACTGTAAAGCTTTCTCAAACAACCGAAATGAATGAATAACCACAAACTCAAAACTAAAACCATTCAAGCACCACACACACACATCACATTAAAATCCCCACAAATACGAAAAGCGAAACCTTCACAGCATCGATAGCAAATCAGAAGGGAAAAGCAGAACAGATCCGATCACCGCCATACAAAAGCGAGATTCCCTCATCTCCTCGAGCTTTCCCATCGCAAGAAGGCGATTCCGATCACCTCCGAGGAATCCTCCCTCGATTCCTCACTGGATCACGGTGCAGAGGCGATCTCGATCATTTAACAGGACTTCCTCCTCCGAAGACAGCGGTGGGTGTCTTGTGGGAGGGTCGGGCCATTATTCAGGATCAGGCTGTCGGGCGATTTGCTTATCGGGAACGCACAGGCGAGTGCTGCACGGTCGCGATCTCACCTCCTTATAACTATGCTGGGTTTTCTTTTTTTGTGTGTGTTTTATTCCTCTTATTCTCGGCTAGGTGCAATAAACCGGGAGTTTCGAGCCGGCTTTGATAAATCAGACCCTTTTACTATGCGGGTCTTATGGCGGTTTGTTAAAGGAACGGAGCTGCATTGGAAGCTTTCGCGAAGGAAATTGTAACGAATTGAATGTAGACTATGTGCAATAGCAACATAGACTGTCTATTATAGATATAAAATTAAAAAAAAGGAATCGTTTAGAAGTTTAGAAGAAATTTGTGAATGTTCAATTGGTACTACGATTCTTCATCATAATATGCACATGATCTAGTTTAAAGGGAAATGATGCAATTTGACCTCTATATGACGACCGAAAAGGCTAAGGGGTAAAAGTGTCATTTTTATCGAAATTGAGTTTTACATAGGAATCGCTTCTATGTACTCTCATTTATTTGGTGGCAAAAGGATATAAACGAATTCGGAACGCGCGCTAAAATGTACATATTATCAAATCACTCGACCTCATCTTAATATATTTAGGTACATGGTCAACTTTGAACGCGCTTTTCTCAAAATCATCTCGAAGTCATTTGTACCCCTTGATCTTTTCAGTCATCATATGAAAAACACCAATTCAGTTCTTCATCATATCAATAGAACTACTTTTATTCATTTTTATTCGAACTAGCGAACGTTTTCCAACAATAATTCAATAAAAATTAATAATCTATTCGCCAAAGTCAACCCTTCAATAACAAAACGGAGCACAATCAAAGCGAGAAACACCTCAAACGCACCCCTTCGCGAATACCAATCACCATTATTTTTCCATCCATTTCGAATATAAAATTAACGAAACACCAGTTCGTCTCGATGGTAATTGATGACGACGTCGAAGTTGAGGGCTGCAATCCAATCGCGCCT
This sequence comes from Cheumatopsyche charites, assembly GCA_024721215.1. Lineage (NCBI taxonomy): Eukaryota > Metazoa > Arthropoda > Insecta > Trichoptera > Hydropsychidae > Cheumatopsyche > Cheumatopsyche charites. The sequence continues at coordinate 6,395,130 of CM045576.1, read as the reverse complement.
GATGAGGCGCATAATCCTGACAAATTGAGACGAGTCCTTTAACAGACAAGAAACCGACACGGAGCACCCTCCTTTTAACCCCATCGCCGATTCCCATTGATCATTTCGGAGACGCGATTCGAATTCGAATCGAATGGGGACGAATGCAAATTATTTCAACCCCATGCTCTCCTTTCGGAATAGGACGTTTTGAGAAAGTGTCTACCTATGTTTTTTGTCGAATGTAGGGGAAATTGTGAGATTTTAGAATGATTCGTCTATGTTCTGTCGAGGCTTACTAAGGTTCGATCGTTCAATCGATAATTACCAGTTAGTAGGAAGTAACTACTGAAGAAAATACGTTTAACTATATTTACCATCTATTAAGCAATAATTCAAAACCCCTAAATCATACATAATATAAATTGTATGGCACATATGGTGCACGACTGGTGCATACACATTATTCATCATAGCAGCTCTTTGACTTCTGAAAAACCATCGTTAATTCCAAAAAATAACACAATCAAATCCAATTTATTATGATTGTCTATCTTAGAATTTGTTTAACTTCTAGCATTTTTTTTAAAAATATGTTTGACTTATTAACTCTTAAAATTCAATTCATATCCATAAGTATCTTTTAAATCTTTGAAGAGTACCATTCCTTCAAATACTAAAAATTTTTATAATTAAAGCAATATTTTTTTATGTATGGTTTTAGAAAGTGGTACATTTTTCATATTTTTTCAGACAATATATGATTATACAGAAGAGTGTCGTGCAATTTGTTCGTTTAATGTGTTTTACGTTATTTAATTTCGTTGTTGAATAATTATGCTATTAAATGATAACGCGTTGCGTGTTTGCTGCTTATATTTTGATGCGGTTAGAAGTGAGCTACTTTTCGTCGTATTAATATGTTTTATGATGTCAAATATTTTATTGTCGTGCCTAGATGAGTTTATTTACATGTGTGTTAAAATATTCAAGTTGAACCGAATTAAAGCAGAATTTCTATTTAGACAATCTCAAAGTACACACAGTTGCTTTTTACCACATTGAAAAAATATGATCAAAATACAGAAAATGTAAATTCTATACTATTATAAGATTTGATTTGTTTTAAAAGCATCAATTTCGTAATTACGCTAAACAGCATTAATCACAAAATTACATTAATAATTTTGTAATTTTAGCAAAGATTATCCTTATTACCCATAATAACACATTTTATGATACTTCAACGATAATTACACGCAAATATATAATTCCGGCGCTTATTCACACATCTTCCATCGTAAATATGAAGAATTCGTATAAACTTCACGGAGCAATTCATCGTCAACACTCGGTGCTTTTTCAGGTGCGCCAATTCCTAAAATCGAAACTCGTCAGAAGAACACTAAAAATATTCCACTTCTCGAGTCGTAAATACGTTCATCTTTGATCAGTCATCGCGGCCATTTAACGCTCACCCACAGGAATCTCTAAAAGACGAAAAAATAATACTGAAAAAAAAACGCTAAGCCCTCGAATTCTCACTCAATCACGCGTATATTTAGCGCTAGGATTACGTCCGAATCCGCATAGGAAACAATAATCGGTTTATAGCCGAGATATAACATAAATCATGCACCGGTTAAATGCATCGCGATAATTCAGCGCGAATTTATATCGCGGTCTTGTTCGTTGAATTGGGGCCTCGGTTCGTTTTAAAGCGAATTGATATTTCGCGTCGTTTATGCGGAAAGTGGAAGAAGTCGGCGGCAGACTCGGTTTTTTTCGGTTCATCGGGTCGAAATTAACCCGGTTAGTTACCTTTCAAGATGTCAAACGTCACGAAAGACGATTCAAAGAGTCGAATGCCAAGTCGCTCTAGGTCGACGTTATTGTTGTACTTTTTTTAGATGTTCTTTTCTTATCTTTAAGTTTATTGTTTTTATGGTTATTTTTATCTTTTTATTGTTCTAATTGATTATAATTCGATTAGTCTTTCATTATTTGAAATGTTCGAATCATATTGTCGCTTAATCTTTTAATAAAGATTAAAGATTTCACTTCTATGAAACTTACAGCTACCTATATCTGACGATTAAACTGTTGATTGTTGATCAAAATAGAAGATCTTACAATTAGTTATAGTTCAGATCAATATTTCAATCATTAAATGGAATCATATGTGATGATTTCGCATTCTTAAAAATTTTATATAAGCACAATGCATTCGACCTGAATTTGAATTTCTACTAGCAAGATATTCATACCAACACATATTGATCTACCTAATATTGTAATTGACCATATTTCAGCGAAATTTCTCAATATTTTTCCGCTTTCTCTTGTTTACATCGAAGCATTTCAGGCGTGTTTAATATGACAGCAACAAATTTGATCTTTTTATTCCGAAGACGCTCGAATATTGTCAGTAACAGTTTTTATACGGAATGCGCGGTAACGTTCATACACTAAAATGCTTAGTTAACGAAACAACCGAATCGTGTCCTGACACTAAAAAAAGAGACCCGAACATATTCGACATCGTCGAATTCCTCAGCATACACACATCCAGATGGCCACTTCATTCGAAGACCAGACATCCTGGCGCTGCTTCGCCATTTGGTTGTCACCTTACTTATCTCTCTTTCTCTCGGTGTTATTTTTTTGTTTTTGTTCAGCCACCATATATTTCTACAATTTATAAGTGTAACGAGCGATGCTTAGCTTCGGGAAGAAGTCTGCGGAACAAACTACTGTGATACATTTGAATTAAGGACGCTGAAAGTATGGACCGAGAAGTGAATAAAAATATGTTGCTATGTTAGCGAAACGCGATTCTTTTGTATAACAAAGGAAAATATGAGAAATAATGCATTTTTGCTTTAAATTAAAAATGTAAGAAATAATATTGTAATTCACTTATTTAATTCTCAGCCTTTTCTTCTCAGAAAATGAGCTATTAGTTTTGTAGTATGTAATGTGTTTGTAGACAGATTTTAAACTTCAAATCGAATTCGTACCAATTATAGTCACAGTGGTAAAAGAAGAGGCGTATTATTCGACTTTAAATTGAAAAATTATTTATTTTGTCCTTTCATTACCATAAATCTAGTTGCAGTAAATCCGATTAAGAATGTAAAATCTGTCCCCAAGTAGGATGTATTACAAATAATTTCATAAATTAGTGTCAAAATTTTAATGATTCAGTACTGAATATGATGACTGAAAAGGCCAAGGGGTACAAGTGACATTTGTGCCGAAATTGAGTTATGTACAGGAATCGCTTCAATGTTCGCTCATATATTTGGTGGTAAAGGGATATAAACGAATTTGGAACATGTACGGAGACAGATATATCATAAAATTATTCGACCACCTCCTTTTACATGTAGGTACATGTTCAACTTTGAGCGCTATTTTCTCGAAATCACCGCAAAATCACTTGTACCCCTTGGCCTTTTCAGTCGTCATATAATATAGTTTAAAATAAAATGAAAATCAATTGAAAAGATTGAACATTTCGAAACAAACAAAGCGTAGTTCCAGCACGAGAGAAGGGTCCAGGACTTGGGACTCCGGGTCCGCTAATCGTGTCAAAAATGCGGCGCAACGCCTTTTGTTTTTTCGCTCTTATTTCCCCCGAAGGAGTCTGGATATCTGGATGTTTCTCCACGGTCAGTTTATTTTCTCATCGGCAGATTTACGAGCTCGCTTTCGGGGCTTTTGGTAGCTCCGGGGTGTCCCGTCATAATTCCTGGTCGCTTCCACGTGCGCAGGTGGTTAGTGTCCTTCTCGAAGCACTGCCGACAAAAGGGGCTCCCAACAAAAGGGTGTCGTCCTTTTTTTGAGGAGATCTTCGATTAATTCGTCGCAGACGGTCCGATTGTTATGTGAATGTATCGGAGATATCAATGCCGAAAAATATATCGAGATCAATCTCCTATCTATTTTCGATTGTGGACGAAATATGAGGCGTTCAGTGCGTGAAGGTATCAACTCAAATTATGGAAAAAAGTGATTTAAATGTAATGATATAGGAAAGTTATTTCACACATGATACATATACATAGTCAACTTTTCATATGTGAAATAAATTTCCTGAATAATTAATATAAATATCAATAAGTGACATTATTTGTTCGGATGATGATTAAATCATTTATATCAAAAGTAGGGATTGAATTATCAATTTACCAGTTTTCTAATAAATGGTAAGTACTGATAATTAATTACCAATGAATTGTAATTCTTAGTCAGAAAGATTCCAATTAATATTAACTGAACACTTCCGGAATTTATTATAAACAAAATTTTGCATAGATAAATGCAACAATGGCGGGACATAAGAGAATTTTCAAAAACGCCTCACACATGAAAACTTTTTTTTTTCTACATTTTGTTTAATGGAGTTAATCACGTTATGCACTGAAGGGTTCATTTATACATTTTCACAATTTCCTTCGTTCGAAAAAGCGACCGAAAACGGGAAGTCTCCTCGAGCGAAGAAAAAAATAGTCCCGCTTCAATTCCGTATCGATTTTATTTTTATGCGACGTCCGTTCGACGTGTATCGGTTTCTCTCGTTGTTGTTTTTCTTTTTCCAGTTTCGTTTACGAAATTGACTGAAAATAACCAGACTAGCGCGTTTTAAGAGCAACCCAGAAATGACACGGTTCCGTCGTGGGGTTGACAGCTTTATTGAAGATCTGCAACTGAGGCCAATCATAACAATCGCGGCTGTATTCGGATTCCTCCACTTCTCGGTCGTTTAGAACGAATTCCTACTAATTATTATAGAATACGGATATAATTTTATATAGTGATGTGTCTATCATATATGAGTGCTCGATTGTGGCGAAATCATGGTCATTGTGCCGGTGGTTGATTTAAGTGGGCAATCAGTGTTTTAGTCATTTAAAAACAAATTTGAAATTCATAGAATTTATCGGAATCAAAATATTTGTGAATTATATAAATCAATTATGCGCATTCATGACATCAAATCGATTTTCATTTGAATATAAATAATGTTTTATGTCGGTTGATGACTGATGACAAATTTTAACCAGACGAATGAAATGAATCACCGATTCATAAACATCGAATGTAATCAATTAAACAAGTACGCACATGCAATTTATTACTACAAATATTTACGCAATTATAACATAACTTATGCAACAAACAAAACTTCAAATATGCGAATTTACTATTAAATTAATAATCAATTGAAAATAATTCCATCATAAAAAAACCTGTAAGTTTTCACAACGAAACAGCTACCCGTAGTGCGGCGTCTTCGAGTTTTCCTTTGTGAGGCTTTCGATCGGTAAATATTTACCGCAATCAAATAATGCGCTCGACGTACTTCACATTAAAAAACACATGTCTTCCTCATACATATGTGTATAAAATACACACGATGGAAGGAAAACCGCGTACATACTTTATATCGAACCGTTCCACACACAAATAGATCAATAAATTCCCAATAAACTCGGCTGTTGCAACACGGGCGAGCTTCCACGAATCGGACCGTCGATTTTATACAATAGCTCCGTTTTATTGTGCATTTATTTAATAATAGTAAATTCGGGGGAAAATTCTCAGACGAAATGTGGGGAAAACGTGCTTTTCAAGCGATCGCATCGCAACGAGCGAAATATTTCAGTATTGTTGGACTTTAATGCGTCGAGAGCTTTTCCGCTAACTGTCCGATGAAAAAATGCAATATTTTCACACGAAGACGTGATGTAAAAACAAAATGGTTTAAACGCGTTGTTGTGAATGTACGATTTTGAAATTTAATGATAGATTTAGGTCGTGTTTTATGCGTTAACGAATCATTAATCAAGCATATCGAGGTATAACTTTCAACGTCATATTTTATTAATGAGAGCATTTATTATTTTTTTGCGAATGCATCGATACTACAGACCAAGTGTTCATTTCAATATGTTTATACATTTGTTAATTCAATTTTAGTTTCAATATTAAATTTCAAATGCTATGTAATTGATCCTTTTAATATAAAGGAAATGGGCAAATTGGTACCCGGTTTCAATAGATATGATAATAGCGTTGTTTAAAATTTCTTATTAATGTAACAGTTAACAGTTTTAGATGATATTGTTTTTGGATATATACGGATTTTCTGTGTAAAAAAAGTTTTTATTGTATGAGTCGAGAAGTGTGATTAGTATGAAAAAATAAACACGTGAATTAGAACTTGCACCATGGTAGATGTTTTTTTAGACCAAAAATCTTTTCTAATTATGACTATTAGAGCAAATACCACGGTCCATACAAATTTACTTATATCTTTATTATATTCATCAGACCATTCATAACCTATTTTCCAAAATTTCAATGTCGACATATAGAAAATCATTAGTGCCATCTATGAATCAACCTACTTAATTGCACAAACGAATCATATTATCAAAGGCTTCTCAAACACCGATCACCATCAATTTCCCAACATTTCCAGTAGTAGAAATTCACGGCAACACTGAGTGGCATTCGTTGCCCAACGTACCGTGAACGGAACCGTCCCACTGTCATATCGGTGACATTTCTATTAAGCGGAAGAACGAACCGTCTTCATCTGCATATAGTGCATCGTAAACGAACACAATGCAACACTGCACTGTTTGTTCAGATGCAATTTCCCGTCTGATGGATCGCGATGGCTCCACATAAATCGATATGTCGGAATTTCAAGGATCCCCTCGATCTAAGTCCGGATTGGGTCGATGAATATGTCTTAAGGCTGAACCACATTAGTCTGAGATGTCTAAAGAGAGTAACATTTTCAATTTTTAGTGTGTGGGCAAGAGAATTCAATGGTTTTTCATCTCTTTCTAACGGCGTCTCAGACGAGTGTGCTTTGGCCTTTATATTGTAGAATTGAAGATTTTTTAAAACGGCACGTGAAGTGAATTTGTCTCATATTGTAGAATTAAAGTTTGTTTTACATTGAAGATTTTTTGAAATGAGGATATCCGCTTTAAAAAGAAATGTGTGTACTTGTAATGCTAAATCCATTAGCTGCACTAAAAACGGACTTTTATTTGGGTCGGTTTAACTCCTCGTCAAAGCCCATTATTTACGGAACAGAATGTTGGGAATAGTGAGTGACGAGCGAAGAATTGTCGCTCCGGCTCCAAAAAGCGTCTCATACATAATTTATTTGGGTCAATTAAGATTTTTTTTTCTCGTAGAAAACAAAAATCAACCCACCCCCTTAATTTATACGCTTTCCTATTTACAAATGTTCGGCGTCTTATTTGAAACCATAAATTGGTCGAGACGGCCCCTTCGCTGTTCCACAATCGAAACGCCAATTAAACGGAAAGAAGTGTTGTTCGGTATCGAGTTCTGAACGCGATAGTCATTATCGAGTTATGTCGGATGATAGAAATTACACGTGTACACGTTCATGTCGATTGGAAAATGATTGTGTATCCCACTCCGAATGGGCTTGAAAAAAGTTTGAACTCTCAAATCATCATATTGATCATCGTACAAGAAAGTTGTCGAGTGGTGTATTGTTAAAGGCTTTTATTCGAAAATGTTATCAAAATATGTCAATCATAATATTTTCAATTAAAATATTGAAAATTCATGTACTTAATTTTGTATCTACTCCATTACCAATTCGATCATACACTTAATTTTGTACTCGATTACCAATTCGATCATACACTTTCGCAGCCTGTTATTACGCAACATATTTTAAAACACTTTTGTTTGAAGATAAGCTTACATCCAATATCGAATATTTAAGCAAATCGATCGAAGGCTAAAAGGAAAAATTTGGCGATATGATTAATGAGAGGCCGGCACCCTTTCGCTACCGAAGGCGCGTGCAAAAATTATTTATACGATTTTTTCGAGAGCTTTTTTCGCGTTTTTTCTCTTCTTATTTGCAAGGCAACACCCACATCCTTAGTTATGGCTATGAGCTAAACAAATAAACGACACGGAGCGTGGTTGAAAACGATGGTTATGGAGCGGCCTGCGGGTGAACGGTGTCCGTAATTGCCGTCTTCTTGATGAAAACCCGGCCCGAATCGATTATAAAGGGGATTTTTTTGGATCATTTTGATCTTTTTGTACAGCCGTGTTGATTTTTGACCCTTATAAAATAGATGGGTCCAATTATTTACACGCGAACCTTCCACGAGAACGGGGATCAATCCTCGTCTTGTGCGTGAAAAGAGATTCTCGTGTCGCACGATGCTATGAAGAGTTGAGTTTTTTGATATTAAAAAAAAATATAAGAAAGATACTGAATGTTAAGTTAACTGTATAGTACTCAAGTGTTAGATTTTATGTTTGGTTAAATTAAATTTAGTTAAATTCATTATTTTTTTCAAATTGAGTTGAGCGACGTTTTTGACTTGGTCGGACAAAGTTGAATTGAGTATCGCTGCGCTGTTACAACTGTCTAGTATCAAATATTATTATGAACGAAGCTATAAATAACGACTGAAAAGGCCATGGGGTATAAGTGACTTTGCGGTGATTTCAAGAAAAGTTGATAATGTTCCTACATGTATTAGGGAGGTCGACTGATTTGATGATATATCTCGGTACACGTTAAGAATTCGTTTATATCCTTTCGCCACCAAATAAATGAGCGTGCATAGAAGCGATTCTGTTCATAAATCAATTTCAGCAAAAATGTCACATGTACCTCTTGGCCTTGTCGATCATCAAATATACTCATTTAATTCTTTAAATTATTTAATTTGAAAAAAATATATGAAAAAATTGCGGTAGCTATAATAGTTTTTCAATAGTCAATTTTCTAAATTATTAGATACAGATGTCCCCTCGAAAAAAATAATATTGATGTATCGAGTTGATAAATATGTTGATAGAAGTATGTGGAATGTCGTTGAACGACCAATGATCTATTGCTCGAATTTTTAATGTACACATGATGATTGCGAGATGATCACGCCTCGGAGTGTTATCAATTTGGTGATGTCACTTCTGTTTTATGTCTTCTAATTATTTATTGTTTTTTCGCAGTTGAGTTTGAGACCAGATTCAAATGAGATTCAATATTTGATCGTATCGATTGAATATTTATATTCGTTTGCCGAGAGAATTCATACGCGACGAATAAAAAATCGAGAAAATATTCAAATATTGTTGATACAAAGCGTATTTTTTTCTGTTAACAATTATGGTAAGCTTCTTATTAAAATTTGAGCTTTCAAGATGTTTTACGTAGAGACGATACGCACTTCAAATGTGCTCATAATTATGATAAGAAAACGAAAATAATAAGCATGATTTACACTAATATGTTAATTCCGAGAAAAATATATTTTCATTGTGAATTAAGCAATATATTTAAATATTAAAATATTCGATATAGCGAAAAATACTTTGTGAAATGAAAATAGATCAATTGCTGATACAAAAGAGAATATAATGTTCTCCAATAGCACCTCAAGTGTGAAGAGCCAATTTTGTACCTTCTCCTGAAAAGTGCCATCGAGTAATTGTTTACTTGACAACGGTTACTTAGCAATCGATCGACGACGAGCTTCAAAGGAGTACAGCATCACTTTAACGGAAATTCAGTATCAAATTGATTAATTTGCATTTAGATCATCTCATTTTTGCTGAATCGATCTTTTTAAAGATTCAATTCGATCATTTAGACTCGATCTTTCAATCGTTTGCTTATCAATATGCCAACGTTTTTTTTTCTTGTAGAGTTTGAAATCTATCATCACTAACGAGTTGATAATGTACGATTGAAAGATTGGGCTTAAAATCATCATTTAATATATTTATCATCGTAAACGATCGAATTATCTAATGAAATATCGAATTTTCATCGAATCAATTTTCATTCAGATATTCTTTTTGCGAAAAACAAATGAATCTCTTTTCATGTTAATTTTAAATAAAAATTCAAATTGAAATTTATCTGACAAAGAAATATTTTTCGCATTCAGTTTGTTCATTCGTTTTTCCGTGTTTTGAAAAAAAAACATTTTTTTATTGTGTCAAATGACAAATTGGAACAGATTTAATTTACGACAATGTAAAATACTCTTATGTAAATCTCATATGAATACGGTGATCAAACGTTTTTTTTAATTAAGAAAAAATAATATTTTTTTCATTACCCTATCTTTTTATTTTATTTATTTATTCATATCACATTTTGTCATTTATTTTGATAGTTTGACATTTTTTTTGTACGATCGAAATTTACGATGTACATTACTTTGATTGAATATTCCTTATCTCATATAAATAATAATATCACAAAATATTTTTTTATGACGAATTCGCTATCTAAATTGAAATTTCGACATGATGAAAGAAGTTAATGTTTATCTAGAAAATTCGTTCAATATTAGGTCAAGTTTAAATTCTTTATTTTTAAAATCACAAAATCGTCAGATATAAAAACTAGATGAGAGGTGTAAATGATAAAATTGAATCGCTAGAATTGAGTTCGTAATTAAATTTTAGTCTTTAGACTTATCGGGTCCTCGTGTTTTTTTTTTCTTTTGATTTATTTTTTTCAAAAAAAAACATGGTCACTGCACATATGGACCAAAAGCGAAGAAACGCGGGGTTGAGCGCGCGCGCACCTGAGGGTGCGTACGTACGAGGGGGAGGGGGTGCGATCTGCGCCTGTGTGAGTGAGGGAGCGCGACCGTGTGCGTGTGCGAGCGAGACAAACACACTCGCGGGGTGGATAAGAGCGAGAGGGGAGAGTCGCGAGTGGTGGGGGTTCGCGGCAAGAGACCAGTCGTCTCTCAGCTGTTGTGCGGGTTGGGTGTGCGCGTCTTCTCTCATCTGATTCTACGTACGAACTCTACTAATTTCGTTCGCTCGTCTTGTATTTTTTCATATGTACGCTACAAAAATTATAATTGTCACATTGTTTTACGTATGTCGTATTGTTTATTTGCGTTCGCTTCTTATCGCGTATTTATGTAGTTGTCATTTTTTTGTTTGAAAGTTTTATTTTGTGCATTCGAATTGCACGTTCTTCGGGCGGCGCGTGCGCGAAAGTACGAATGCGCGTAGATTTTAAGTGCTTCGGTTTTTTTGAATGTTTAAAAGAGCGTAGTGCTTGTTGGTTGCAGGTGAGAGGTTCCCGGTTTAGCATGACAGTTTGAGCGACCGCAAACATGTCCAGCATGAGGGCGGTTCTGGTCGTGTGGTTGTCGGCGTTCGTGCTGTCGCGATTTGCTCTCTTCGCTCTCGGAGACGGCTACCAGAGGGCTTACGCCGCCCAGCAGCCTGCGGATCCTTGCTACGACGAGGACAGACCCAAAAGATGTATTCCCGACTTCGTAAATGCAGCCTTCAACGCACCGGTAGTCGCTTCGAGCACTTGTGGCAAACACGCTCCCGCTAAATACTGCGATCCTCCCTCCGGTTCGAGGCCGCCCACTTGCTACGTCTGCGACGACGCCCAGGCCAAGAAGAGGTTCCCCAGCACTCACCTGACCGATCTGAACAATCCGAACAACGTGACCTGCTGGAGGTCGGAGCCGCTCCCTCCGCCACTGTCCCCCGACTCGCCTCCGGACAACGTCACCCTCACCCTGTCCCTGGGCAAAAAATACGAACTGACGTACGTGAGTCTGCAGTTTTGCCCCCGCGCGGCCAAACCCGACTCGATCGCCATATACAAGAGCGTCGATTATGGCAAGACGTGGCAGCCGTTCCAGTTCTATTCGAGCCAATGTCGACGCGTTTACGGAAGACCCAACAGGGCGACCATAACGAAAGCCAACGAACAAGAAGCCAGGTGCTCCGATTCCCATAGATACACGGGAATCGAGGCTGCCGGATCCGCCGGACGAGTCGCCTTCAGCACACTGGAAGGCAGACCTAGCGCTCCGGACTTCGACAACTCTCCGGTTCTCCAAGATTGGGTCACAGCCACCGACGTCAAAGTCGTATTCAACAGACTCCACATGCCCACGGATCCGGCCGAAAACGCTTCATCCGACGAAGACGAAAACGACGACGACGACGTCGACGACGAGGACGACAACGGAATGCGAGGAACTTCTTCCGTCGCATCGTACTCCTTGAACTCTCTGGATGCCGCTACCACTGTTTCCACCACGACTATGTCTCATCATTACGCCGTCTCCGATTTCGCCGTCGGAGGAAGGTGCAAGTGCAACGGCCACGCGAGCAGGTGCATCCAGGGCAAGGAAGGGTTGGTTTGCGATTGCAAGCACAACACGGCGGGAAAAGACTGCGAGAGGTGCAAGCCGTTCCACTTCGACAGACCCTGGGGACGAGCCACGGCCAGAGACGCGAACCAGTGCAAAGGTGAGTGTTTTTTTTTGGGTCTTCTTTAAAAATTTACAGAAATTCCATTCAACGAATGGCGATGTGTATCTTGTATTATATTATAGAAGTGTCGAGGAGACGTGTTTGCTCTTTGTCGTGTGGATTCTTTCTTTCCATAGTAACATTTTTGTGGGTTTTTTATTGGACATTTTCAAAATAAACACAATATGATATTAAAAAGATTTATGACACAAATCTCTTTAGGTTTAGAGTCTACAACGGTTATTTATTTCTTAACTATCGTATAACGTGTCTTTGTGTGAAAAAGTTTCTGGTCGTATTGTGCAATATGCATAAATATTTTCGAAACACTACTTTAATAACGAAAAAAACTCCAATATAAATAATTAATGTTCTTTCATCGATGCGTCTTCAGTACAAATTCTATTGTTCTTCTCCATCGTTTCAATTTCATCGAACTCCAGTATTACCGTATTTTTTTTTCTCTCAAAAAATTAACAAGGAAAAAAGATAAAAGCTTCACTTACCGTCGAAGATGCGCCATCGTTAACGAAAAATCCGTTACAACTTACACCATTAACATATTTGACGAACAACCTTTCAAAGTGTGATGTTACTTCGATCGAATGAAATTTCACTCTCACTCGATGGATCGATCGTGAAAATCTCGACCAGAACACGCAATCTTCAAACGCAAAAAAGTACATATCGCATATCAAAAAAAAACCACAATCGAACTCACCTATAATATTTTGATCCGTCGGTCGACGCGTCTTTCAAAAACACTCGAGCTTAACAAGCCGACTGTAAACCGTCATTAAGCCTTCGCTTCGACAATAATTTTCCTTTAATTAGCATTCGCAATTTGTTTTTACACGAGGCAATCGGTTATGAACGTCGCCGCCATCGGATTATTTATGTTCGCCGAACCACACAGAGGCCAAGAGCTCATCGCTTTACCACTTTTTAATAACCAAGACACATTATCCGTCAATCATACGACTTCTTATTATTATCTCACAGTTCGCTATTATCGTCGAATTGATGCCATGATACGTCCGCGAGACGAATTATTTCGATTTGACTTCGAGATCCTTATCTCTATACTAAGTACATGTGCCAATAATAAATTGTGCGTTGTAAAAAAGTCGCGTTCGAATTTCACACGATGTCGAATTATGCGCTACGCTAAACATATCGTAATTAAATTGTCTGTTATATGTATTATGTGTGTGTATGTGATGTTTTGTTTTTGTTGTTGTACGTCGATTTTGTCTGCTTTGTAATTAGAACGTTGAAATTATTCACGGTGTTCATGTCGGAGTCGTATCGAAAAAAATGCACGAGAGTGATTTGAATAATGTTCGAGTTTATTGCGTGTTTAATTTCTCAATTTGTATTATTGCAACCGCCAATTTTTTTAAATCGACTATTATGATTCGGGTCCAGTCATTAAGTTGAAATTATTGCCATATATCAGTTATGAATATTTTATTCAGGACGAATATTGTTATTAACTCAATATAAGTTTCGATACAAATTCACGATTATTATCTTAATTATTTTATCACGTTTCATAAAAATTAATCAGAACAGGAAAAATGCAATTACACTGGCGAAACTCGAACGGAAACCGACAATATTGACATAACTCAATTACATAGATCGAAAGCAATGCGACGATTACTTAATTAATTTATTAAATTACAATACAATATTAAAAAAAAACTTTCAATTTAGACCACATTTTTTTTCATTAAATAAAAAAACAAGACCGCCATCGCAGCCGCGTTCAACGTTTCAATTATAACGAAGCCTTCCGTTAATCAGTTTAGCTTGCGCAATATTTCGGACGATAATAATATGAGCGTTCCATTGACGTTCACCACTTGACTGATGAGGCGCATGATTTATGAGGCGTACCCTCCGCTTAATTGGTTGTGGCTCGAGACTAAAATCGTAGACGATAGTATAGTCTAGGAAGGTCTAGGAAGAGCCTCGATAATGTCAGGAAGTGTGGACGTCGGTTGAGGTTGTGGATGTCGAGGATTCGCGGTTTTTATTAATGTTGAATTTTAAATTATTTGAGTAATGTTCGTATATGTATTTTTTTATTGAAAGTGTTTATTTCTTCGGTAGTTTAATTTTAGTGTTTGTTTGATATTATATTTCAACGTTGCTTTGTTTTTAGTTTTTTTTCTCATTTCAATAAATTTCGTTCAAGATAAGATTCTTTCAAACTCTTATCAATGTAAGATAGTAGAGTCAACAAAAATATACACAAAATAAATAAATGAAACTAAATATCGCGATTTCGAAATATTTATGTTAATTTAATTTAAACAAAATTTATTTTACTGAAGTTGAAATGTGATAGAGAATTCTCAATTAATTTCAAAAGTAACATTATACAGCGAACTTGCTAAATAAATTTAAACAACATCCATATATTAACTATTCATTTCACAAAATTAAATTTAACGTTATAAATATTTTTTTTAATTTTGTCCAAAATTTCATTCATCATCAAATTATTCAAAAATATATTGTATTGCTTTTTGCAATAAGAAAATTTCTTAGAATATAAAAAAAAACCCATATTATCCCTATGGGACACTACCTCCCGGTTGTCCCGGGACGTCCGTTCCCGTTTTTAATGCGCTAATGGCCTTCGATGATTAACGACCGTTACGCCGAAGCACCGCCCCACCATCATCGTCATCACAACCACCATAATCACCATCATCATCCTCGTCGTCGTCTTCGCGGCAGTCCTTGTACTAGTAGTGGAGTAATCCTCGCGGCCTTCGGGGGTGTGGTCGCCTAATTAATGACCGCCGCTCGCTAAATGGCTCACCTGTTACTCGCCGCTGCAGGTGATTAATTATGATGCCCGCGATTCAATTTACACGATATTCGTGTTTTTCGAAATGCGAGGTGATGTGCTTCGTCTACTGGAAAATTGCCCGTTTCGTTTGTTCTGCGTAGAGGTGTTTTGACGGTCGATGATTGTTTCGCGGGCGCGGTGTGTTTTAGAAATTGGATTGTTTTTTATGATTGATGGTTTTTATGGAAACTAATTTGAAATGCATTTTTTTATTGTTTGTTTGATTTTGATTAACGTTTATTGAAATTTTATCGTCGATTTATTATAGCATCCTGAATAGACTCGACTTGTCAAAACACACCCACGTAACTTTCGATAGAATCGACGCATCTTTCAAACATTCGCACGATGTTAGTAAATATTGTCTGCGATGTGTCTGGGAAAACTCTTGCAAATTTTCACCTAACACATACACATAGACTATAAAATAAACACGGTGACTACTAACAACTTTATAAGCTGCTTTTATACAATTGTGCATCGAATTGCATCATCGCTACATATTGTATCAACCAATTAACTCAATTCATTGTAATTTTCACAATTGTGACGAGAAAAACGCATCTGTGTACACAGATTCCCAAACTCGCATTACACGTACGTGTTAAATGTGATTTGTCCCGTGTACACACGCACGATTCAGTATAAATAGCCTGTCGACACGTCTTGGACTGTAGCCAGCCTCCTTATCTCAGTCTAGTGTACATACATACATCGATCGAAATTCTGGGAAATTCGTCGTGAAACACCCTGTGCCAATTCGTCTAAGGGGGAGCCCTGTAGGAAAATCCGCCTTTCGAACCGGGGACGTTTTCCGTTCGACTTATGAATAGTTGAGTCGTTTTTCAGAAAGGTCGGAAAAGTGATTTATTCCCTGTGTCTGTCTTGCTTTTAGTTCGCTCTTTTCTTCGAGTTGGCAGTCGAGTGTAGTTTTGTGATAATTTCGTAATGGTATGCACGCTTTATACATATAAATTTATTTTGAAAATATACGAGAAATCAATAAAATTGAGCTTATGCAATTGATATATAAAACTTAAATATTTTTTTCCAAAAAATTATTGATAGTTGATTTTCGTTATTTCGTAATTTGAAGGATCTAATTGATATAAATCGTCAATGTAAATTTATATTTCAAAAAAAACATTGCATAGCGACACATCAGCATCAGCGCCGCAGTTACGATCGACAATAGTTTTCCGTGTTCGGCGCCGATTTTTCCGCATTTTCCGACACTTATTACGTAGTACCTACATACGGTTTTTTTATACGTTCTCGTGCACACATCGAGCGTGGCGAATCGTGATTCGTCACGTTTGACAAAAGACCGGTGCCCCGTTTAAATGATCGAATTATCCGCATAAAATAATTCAGCGTGCGTCCGACGGTAATTTTCGTGACTCGCCCAGGGATAATTCGATTTGGCCGCGCACAGAGAGCACGAATATCAATTCGGAAAATTTTCAACGTTCGCTTCAATTCGATTTCGTTCTTTATCTCGTCTCTGTGTGTGTATTTTTTTTTTTCGTGTTTAAACGTTCGGGATTTTTATGCAAGACGGGAGAAGGGCGCCCGTCATCTACGTGACTCAAAGCAAGGGAAAATTGTCGAGAAAAGAGGCCTGCATATCAAGTGTTTTTGGTAGTCATTCGAAATTGACTCGTTCGATTCGAATGATCGATGAAGTTTTAGATTTGAGCATTGATTTTTTTTTTCGTGGGAGATCGAATTTAGTGCGATTCGTATGCAGAAAAACGTGCTTCGAGGTGGAAAATGATTGTCGTTTGCGTGCGGGCGCCAACACTTACCACTCGGCGCATAACGGGCTGTGATGGAATGCGTCGTCGTCGGACCGCATTGTTCAGGGAACGACCTCCTCCTGTCGTCGTCTTATTTATATCCTGGCCGAGCTTCTAGGAAACCGGACATTCTTCGACGATTGCACACTATCTACGAGAATCGAAGACGGCTCAGCGCCGGAGATTTGCATCGAAGCGTGTGCTATCTTCGATAGATCGAACCGGACGATCGGATTCGGATTTGTTTTGCGAAAACGATAAGATTTTCCTGTATTCAATGTTGTTTGAATGGCACTAACTTATTTTTATTCAAATCTAAACTTTACTTAAGCCCAAATAAACGAAAACTTAATCTAAAGTACGACTTGTGCCAGTATGACATCCATATTTTCAGAGCAATTGAAAATGAATTCTGAATGAGAATTCGTCGATCATTCGATGATCACTGAACTCATATATTCATAAACAGCAATAAAATCCGTTTTGGACGCAAACAGCATAAAATTCGCCTGTTAAATGTTAAATTCGATCGATCGGAATGCCCGTTTGATGATATATACACGCGGTTCGGAAAACGATCGCGATTCGTCAAATACCTTGTTTTGAATGCGGTCGTATGCCGCGACGCATATGCGCTTCTTTTTAATTTTCCGCCGAATTTACACGACAAACGAGTGGGAATTCGGTCGTAAAAGTCGGAAAATGTTTATACTATCGAAAGGTTTCCGCCGCTGTTTTTCGCGCCTTATGAATTATTCACCGTGTATTTTCCGCGGTGAACGATAACAATATTGTTTTCGATCTCTATAGAGATCTCTTCTATGCGTCTATCCGAACCGTATTGTTTTCTTGTAAGGGAATTAATTAGCGGTCGACGTAAACACGGTTGCCTTAGAACGTAAACGGTTCTGTTGGAAATCGTTTGAAAAATGTAACCGAATAGTTTTTGGATCGATCTCGATGTGGGTGCAACGATCTAACTTCGATTATTCTACCGGATGTTGCTTTATCGATTTTCATTGTCGATCGTTTTGGATTCTTAGAAAATTTTGGTTTTTTCCTGTTGTTTCGATCGATTGTTAGGTGTTTGATAATCGATAGTTTTACTTCTGGTTGTAATCGATTTTCATTTCGTTTGTTTTAGAACTAGATCAAAATAAATTTCCGGTGTTTATTTCAATATATGAAAATAGTGTGAACAATGATGTATTGTTCCTAACTGCTAGTTATTGCTGACTACGATAACAAACGTTTGACGTATATTCTAATTAGCGTTTCGTATTAATAACGAATGTTCTAAATGCAATAATAATGTTTCTGAAAGTTAGAGATTCAAAGGGATGCCTGTCATCAATCTCGTATAATTAAATTTGTTTGTATACACGTATATTTTTTTTAATTACAAAAACGAAAGTTAATAAGTCGAGTAATTAATCAACAAAGCTAATTAGTGCTTTGTGATATGTCATTATACGATCTATCTTCATTTTTATTTCGTTCATCCTTTCCATACGAAATCAACAAAGCGATAATATTCCGTATATGTTGTCATTTTTTAATAAAATTAGATTATTTCACTTATTAAAATGAATTCTATGATTGAAATCTCATAAGTTGATATCGGTCTTTTCTTTTAATCAATTTTTTTTCTATTGAGTTTGACTTTTGTCGCTATAGAAAATTAGTGATAAAAAATTAAGTTAACTAACACGAGGGTTAGGTACTAATGAGTAAAAAAAAATCGCACCAAAAGTTTTCAAATTGAATCGAGATATCGAAACTCAATATGTGCATATGCATAAACGAATCGAGGCTGTTAGTCTGAAGAGACTTTCACATATGAATCAGAGACAGTGTGTATCCGATATGTAGGTGTTTGCAACAAAGGAGGCTTTTGCGCCCTTTGAGGCCACGTACTCGACGTAATTAAGCCTTCAGCAACCGGAGTCACTTGTAGTCGTTAAATATTTCGGCGAACGACTCCCGCGATTTGTCCCGGGAAATTCTAATTCTCCCTAAATTAATTTCGCGTTCCGACCGTGGCTTTTCGTTATTCCGTTATCGGGAATTCGCAAATATTAAACGCCACTGCTTCTACTGCTGCTGCTCGAAACGGGAATTCGTTATTTTGCACCTATGTCAATTCAAACATTATTCATCGGTATGTTTCTATACTGTTGTTTGACTTGTGCAATTTCAGATAACATATGTATGTATGAGTCGTTCTATACATAAAGTGATTAACTCAATTTTTAAGGGGAAAAAGTTGATTTAAATGTCAAAGCACTTGGTTATAAAGTCATCTTTTTATGTGTTAAATTTCTTTCCCGAGTAATAAGATGAAAACTATTTAATGTCATTTTTTTAAATTATAAAACATCCATTTAGAGGCCAATGCAATTAATTATTTATTTAACGTGAACATCCGCATATTATTTTAAACGAAATTTGTATGCTTATAACTTTGGATAAATATTTAAATAGGAAATTTTGAAAAATATATGAAACATGTTTCATTATTTTTCTCGGCTTCTTGTTAAGTAAGTAAGTATAGTTAATCACGTTTTGCACTGAACAATTCACATAATAACCGAGTACATTACATTTTTTTTTTATTATTAATTCAAACTGGGTCAATGCAATAATTACTTATCAGTTCATTTCCTATATGCAGTTTTATTCGACTTGTGCAGTTTCAGATAATAATTGAATTTCATTACAGTTTTTTCATGATTAACTCAAATTTTAATTCTGAAATTTTATATTCAGGTTGTAAAACAATATAAAACGAGTCTGTGAGTATCGAAAAATAAACAAATAATGAACGAAAGTTCTCAAATGAACGACCGAAGAAAACGATCCGCCCCTTCGTCGACTTTAGGCGTCACGCTCGATTTGCATTCGTACCCGGACAACTTTTTTAATTTTTAAACTTGCTCGCAAACCTAGGATTACTTTTTTATTAAATAATATATAGATATATTAAAAAAAAGAACTTTTGAATTAAGCTCTCGCGAATCGAATTACGTTCAAATTTATTCGCGAACTTTGCACTCGAACAAGTTTTCCTTTTTTACGGAATGTATTTGTGTGTGCAAGCGGCCACTCTAAAAACTGGGCTCGGTCCATTTGGGAATCGAGGTTTTACGATTTTTTTACAACGCTTTATTTTTACGATTTTGATTCGATAAATTGTTATTTATGATTTTTAATACACATATTTTATGCGGACTTTGCTTTTTCGTCAAATAAAACATTCAGTATTTTTTTTCGTACTGCACGAAAACGTTTTAGTTAATTGAGGAAAACCTATTTTTATTCGGATTATGCGACATCTGATATCACCGATCAAATGAATTTTCGTTACAAATTGTACAAACAGTTTATGTAAGCACGGTTTTTTCGTATATGTGTATTTTGGAAAGCTTAAATTTCATTAGCTTGAATCGTATTTTTTACGATATTTACATAGATTTTATATTAAACTCGCTAATATAATTAAGATGTTTATACGCTGCAGTATAAATCTCTCATTTTAAATTAAAAAAAAATGCAATCTTGCCATTAAAAAAAGTTATACTTAAACATCCGAGCTGCGGCTTTTAATAAAAAAAAATCTTCATCCAATTTAAAAGTCACCATCCAATAAAGAAGCATTAATCAATTCACATCCCTTATTTTGCATCCCCTAAAAATGCATCCTCGCCCACACCCTTAGGCGAACCCAATACCACCCCCCGACGCATACATCACCCTATAATATCATATTCTATATACAGATTATGATACATAGACAACAATGAGACAAGGGTATCAAGAGCATGATCCTCTTACAGCAATTAGCGCTGTACACATTCGGGACTTGCAACCGAACCGTGGAAGGCAATTTGTAACGAGAGTTCGTTCACATTTGAGTATGTGCAATGTCGAGATATTTATATCGAATAGCTTATTAAGTTTTTTAATTGAATAGAGTTTTCTTGAATATAAGACTTTTGAAAATAAGCATTGAAGCGTTCTTTTTTGCCTTTATTTATCGATAATTGAAGAAAGTATGCTCATCAATATTCTCGTTAATAGTGATCAGCTTAGTGAACTTGTCTTCGATTTTCATAATTCATTGTTTAGATTTATTTGTTGAAATTATCTTTTTGTTCTATGTTTTGTAAAATCATTGAATTTTAATTGTATCTGTGTATCTAAAACTATGAAATAATATTTTCAATTATCCTCTTACAGTGTATGAACTAATAAAAAATATGAGACTCTAATCTCTGTATTGAAAAAATTAGCTATCATTCATTTTCTGGTTGCAAAATCAGTTCTTTTTTTCAAAAAAACATTAGTTACACACTTATCGATATCTTGCACAATGTTTGATACAATGCTACATATGAAGTCAAAAGATTTTTTTTTTAATAATTTCTTAAATATCGTATGAAATTCAATAAAATATACAAAAAAATGAAATAAACACGTTCATATTATATTTTACCAAATTGTACAAACGAAAAAAAAATCGACATCCACTCCGACAATCCGCCTCTGATTACAAAGCCGCATAAACTGGAAACTGTACCGCTTTTCGTGCCAACTATAAACACACACACTCAACTATACGATATAATGTAAAAATCGAGATTTTATCTTCAACTGTCAGAATCGCCGTCAAAAGCAGTGTCCAAGAAGTGGACGCGCGATTCCTTCTGCTTGTCGACCACCCACCGGTCGACGCGTCCGTTTAGTCGAACCTCGAAGGATTAATCGGTTCTCGTTCGTTTTAATCCATTTAGGGGAGATTAGCCCACTTAGCGACGGTTCGTGTGTGTGAAATTGTATGTGGATAGTGTGTTTCTGTTCTGTCCTTAGCGATGTTCGCTTTGTGATTCGGGTGGAGAGGCGAATTGTCTCGATGATGCTTGTTGTGTGTTTCGATCGATTTGGTGATTGAAAATGTAAAATGGTTGTGTATAATAGATTCAGTATTGTATTTGATGAGTTAGTTTTGGTTTTTTATTAAATAGATCGGTTATATTTTAGGTTTAGATTGTTAGATCGAGTGTCGTGGCTCTTATATTGCACGTACCAAAAATACAGATAGCATAGTTTTTGTTAGTTTTTTGTCATTAATTTCGCTGAAATATGATGTTTAGTGTGAAACCTATTACTCGTATTATGTGGAATCAGATTTTTGTGTAATAGTTTTTTCCTGGTAGATTTTGACGCATGGCGCTAAGTGATAAATGAATACTATTGTGTTTTGACAATAAAGTGTTCCCTTATTCTCGTCAAATGTTGCTTTTCCTAGAAAATTCGCCCTGTATTTGCGAATAAAAATTATCTTTATTGTAGATAAACATTTCATTGTGCATACGCACATTGCTCAATTTTCGCGATTAAAGTCTATTTTAAGTACACGCTTATTAAACACAAATAATGGCGCATAGACGTTTGCATAAGATAAAAAGCCTGAAAATATAAGAAATTTCATAGAGTTTTCCTTATTTCATTTTAGTCATAGTTTCTAACTACACATTTTATTTCACGCAATCTATTTACATTTGCTTAGCTCTGATTCTTTTCTGCAAATCGAGAAAAAAAAATTGTACAAAGAGCAATCGTAAATTTAAGCGTACGTAATTAGACGTGATAAAAGAGCGCTCGCTGGTAATTTTACTGCTATATAAATTAAGGAAACGCGCTCACAATTTTAAAGATATGGTTAATAAAAATTTAGCTTGGGGTGTGTGCATGTCTCTCTCGTAAAATTTGTTTAATTCAAATTGCAGGAGGGGAGAATTGTTAAATTTCCCCAAACGGAGAAGGAGCCACTTCATTTGCCTTTGAAATATTACTGAGAGCAGCGTACTTTTCCAATATTCGTATTTCACTTTGGCGAACTCAATTTAAAATTTTGAAACTGCAGTGATTCTAATGAAGTTTTTCATCCATAGGAAAATTTAGACGGTATACGTATAACAATGTCATTTAAAATAGTTGCGTCTTTTTATCCAAATCGTCTGCTATCTTATGCGGTTCGATACAAATTTAACTTGGAAATTCGTTTCGATTGTGAAATGAGCGTTTCTGCGGTGAACTCTCAGAACTTATTCGATTTCCTACTCGCGGGTATCTCATTAATCCGGTTATGTTTTCCTGTGTATATTTCGTACGAAGCAGTGATAGAGATCTGAAGCGAAGGATTTTACAATATCGACTTTATGCGCAAAAAGCACTAAATCGAATGAAATAACTTTCGCGGAAATTAAATTACAAATGCACCAGGCGGGAGCCTCAGGTGTGCACTCACGAGACATGTAAACTATTGCACAGTATATTGCAGGAGTATTGAACATTTATTGAGATTTTTCGAAATGTTTTCACACGAGCTACGCTTAAAATTGAATCCATGCAAAGTACATATTCAAATATTACATTGCATAACTTCGAATTGAATTTCGTACGAAATATAATTCTCTACTCTTTTAAACGCTCTTCAAGTCCACATATGAAATAAAGCTGAAAAAATAAAATTTGTGATATAAAAACACAATCTGATCAAAATTTCGAAAGTGAAATCGAATTTGCATTTCAAATTTTAAGCTCGACCATTTATTTGATCGACGTCCGCTACGAAATCCATTGCAGATCGACGTCCGCAACACGGACAAGAGCGATAAATCCGAAGAACGTTCCCAACCACCTAGCCGGAGATGGATAGACCGCAGAGTCGTTTTCACATCGGCACATTCGAATACATGCATATGAAAGAAAGAATGAAAAAAATGACCGTCTAGCGTTAGGAGAGAACGTGTGTGGGAGTGTGAAGTGTTGATTGTGAATACAAACGAGCCGGAGGATTTAATGGGCGTCGTGCGTTGTTTTGTTTGGAGTTTAAATGCGCGTGTCCACTCACATGCAAATGGCTCAATCGACACACCGCGGTTCGAGATCGAGACGCTTGGCTTCGATCCAGATCCAGCTCGTGTGGATCTATAGATCCACCGGTTCATAAAGTGTGGTGCATGCAATACCTAAATGTTATTTCTTCCCGCGCCGCGCTGAGCCATCATTGATTTCAGTCGATACAATGCTGAATGATATTTGAAAGCTTATTTACATACTGCCACTCCCATTCGTTGTCGTTGCCTTTCTGGGCATATTTTTGATTCTCATATACTATTCTATTGATAGGACATTCGTCCTAATCTAACTGAACTTAACCTGATCAAATCTAACTTACAATTAGAGCCAGTCCAGAGGGCGACAAGACAAACCAAAGTCTAGCCTAAAAGAAAAGTAACCTAACTTAACATAAAACTTTTCCGAATTTAACCTAACTCAATGAATTAAATGTGCCGATACTCACGATTAGAAGAAAAATTTCAAATTTCATAATAAAAGAGTTGCAAGTTGAAGAAGCCCTGAATAACTCTTCGGGTGTTGCAATGATTTTTTAGCGCTCTTATTCGATTGATCGAGAAGTTTGTCCGAATGAATGAGCGGATGAATGGTGTGTTGTGTAGATTTAGGGATGTTGCGATTCGCTTTTGTTTTTTATCTGTGTCGATCGATTCGTTTGATGTCGGAATAATTTCGTGTAGATCTATACAGTGTTAGGTTGTGTGGTTTGTGGATTTGTGGTGTTTCAATATGGTTTTATTGCTGCTGGTCGATTGACTAATTTGACGTCTGAATGATTTTCATATAAAGTGGTCTATACTTTGTGTTTTGTTTCCTAAATCTTTATGTATATTTTTTAGTTGACTGTCGTAACGGTGTTGTTTCTGATGCAAATTTCGTAATCGTTATTTTGATAGAACATTTATATTCGGCTACATGTTTTGTTCGACATAAAATAAACTAAACTTTAATTTGCATTCGTTTTGTCACTATTATTTCTTTATACGGATAAGCTTAAAAAACTAAATTGATTTCAAAAGCTCGACAAAAATAAACACCCATCCGTCGGAAATATTTCAACCGCCCGGATAAAATAATATCGCTCTATCGAAGCGTATTGAAATATCGAATAAAAAAACGGGGATACATAGCTTTGCCGAAAATGTAATAAAAAAAAAATACATAAACGCGAAAGGGTCCTCGACACCAAGCGAAGCAGCGACCGAAGAGGACCCTCGACGGCTGTTTGAAAAACGCAGGAAGGTTGTGAGCACCTCTGTCCCTCCTCCTTCGAACAGCCTCCTTTGAGACGTTTCCATCGGGCTGAGAGCCGCTTTGATTTATGGGTTGACATCGTGTTCACCATCGATGCATTCCCAATGTAGTAGCACCATCAATATAGTCTATTTTCTTCGATAGGCAAAACCACCATGAAAGAACAGCACACTGTGCAAGCAAGTGTTTCGCAATGCTTTTACCCAGACATTTGTACTGTAAAACGAAATAGATCTGGTTAGGACTACGCCCCTCTATGGTGTAGTCTATCCCAATAATGTATTCAGCGGTTGACTCCGACTCCGGAGTCGTCTCGTCTTCGTTTGCAATTGTCGGTGCTCAATGGAGTCGATGATTGTTCGGGTTTAGACTGGGTTATGTGGGTTGGTTGTTAATGCTGTGTGTGTACGTGCGTGAGAGTTCGGTGTTGAAGTTGTTGCATAGTCGATAGATTGAGGATTGTTCTCGTTGTGATGAAGGTTTGTGGTGTCTGTTCGATGTAATTTTGGTACTCATTAGTGCGATTTTCGACCTAACGTAACGTAACTTATCCGATTCTAATATGACACAAAAAAAGGTTTGCCATCGAATGTCGTTTCGATGGAATATTTAAATTTTATAGTGTGGAGCTTCAGTATGAAATCTTAAAAATCATGTGGATGATTGACGCTCTAATATACTTCGCATGCGTTCTTTATCTTATCACCGTAAATTTAAAATAAATGGCAGAATTATATAATTATGTATTTATTATCTGAGGTATTCGCCAAATGAATTCGTTCTTGAACTAAATATTAAGCTTGAGACTGATTGAATGAATAATAATTAGTATGAGAAAATATGAATGACAGTTAAATTCAGCCTACAGACTTGACATTTTAAACAAAATTATATTTAAATATCTTCGATATCAAATTCAATTTGAATCTTTCCTCAGCATACTGCATGCATTAATGTGAATATTTTATCATGAAAATTTCCTAGACACGATCGTGTCATCGATCTATCGCCTCTGGTCAAGGACTCGTCGATACGCAATGATGTAATGATCTGCAGCCAATATGCAAAAACCTCAATAAACTTGATATAATCTCCATATTAATAAAAAGAAATAATAAAAAAGCATCTATCTGCATGCATCACATAAAACATTTTCACATCGTAACGTTGATTGGATTACGCATTTTTGTTGCGGTATTCTCTACTCTCTGCACAAACCGCAAATAATTGTAACGGATCTCACTCTGCGGCGTGTACTGAACGTTTTCAATACAATCGATATTCTATTTCGTTTCATTGTTTCAAAAGTTCGATCGAAATTCGCGGATAGGTCGACTCTTTGACATGTAGCCCACTTTTGCGGTTGCGGTGTGAAAATATAATAAAAAAAACTTTTCTTATACGCGTACATACTACAGGCGTGGGAATAATTTATCGTGATTTTCACCCAGACGAGGTTCTATAATCGTTTTTGTTATTACGTCGACAACATTTCTCAACTCTCAATAACCCGAATATTATTGTAATGTCCGTAAACTCACGTACGGTGCCTTATTAACAGGTTTTCATATGAGGTGTGTAGGATCAACACTTACCGTCTATGAGAGCTTACGAGAAAGTGATAGAAATTGATTCTCATTAATTTCAAAGTAGGTTTTATTATGATATTTTATATTTTCAATTCCTAGAAAAGATGATTAATTTTATGAAATTTTATTTTTTTATCACGATATACGATGAGTGTTTTGAATCTAAGCACCTCAATATGCAAACGTATTGATATGATAATATTTGATCTACGTTCCTCGATTTTGTATATTCGATTAAAATTCAAAACGTTCGCGAAAATGTTTCATACATATCAATTACACAAACTTACGTATTTATTTTAGACGTTTTTCCATTTGAATTTCCACGATAACGCATAAGCAAACTAACGTATGACCAAATCGAACTAAATTCACACACAATTCGTTCAAATTAAATTTAATCAAATTTATCACTATGAATCTAGGGTACACAAGCGAAAGAGAATCGTATGTAATTTTATTTTGTTTTACAGCTCGTAACCCGCTCTAGGCACATACATAGAACTAGCAGCGAATTTATTGTGTGTTTTGCTCGGGGAAACTTGGCGAAAGTTTACGAGGACCCACGGGATTCCGGCTGCTAATCAAATTCTGGATCATATATAGGCCCCCCATGCCAGACCGACATGGGAATTCCCCGTTTTGCGAAAGTTTATTCGCCCACGAGGATTCGTTCGTGTGTTTTCGCCATTGCTATGCGACCGCCATTGCGATTGTTCCCCCGAAACTGTCTCGTGCGGTTTCGGCTTATCGTATGCTTTCGTACCGAATGTCGTATGTGTATTTCTCTCGGTGGGATTATAAGGCTATGTATGACAGATTGGGATGTGGATTAAGTGCGGTTTGAATTTGATCGAATTCGGTTTTCGATAAGATTTCGTTTTGAGGTCGGTGCAAATGGTGCAGTTTGGGTTGTGAGTTTTGTAATGTGAATATGTTTTTATGAAGCAGAATGAATCTGCGATAAAAGATTGAAATTATTTAGTAGAATTGTATTCGTTGTGTGTGACATGAAATACGTGATATGTTAGTAAAATTTTGCAAAAAATTACTTTTACATGCCATGAATAATATTCTCTAGAGATTTATATGCTGTGAGAAATACAAATTTATCGGTTTATCTTTCATGCGATTTATAAAACTTTTTATTTTTTACATTCATTTATATTCATCGAAGGTAACTTTTGAATTATGAGCATGCTTTCGAAATAAAATCACAGATTGAATATCAACATAATCATAATATACAATCGGCGATAGAAGAAAGCAGCGATTTCACGAATCGTCTGTAATATCAGATCGCACGTATTCTTCGACACCGATCATTTCGCTCACACAAAAGAGTAGCGTCGAACAAATTCGCAGTGATGAAAATTGTCTCCCATTGTCGATGTTTCTGCACTGGGGTGTTCAGACAAAAATCCGATTAAAAAGTGTATCCGACGAAACGAAATCAGATGGGAAATGCGATAATGACGGGGGGAAAAGAGTGTAGCCTGCGAACAATGAATTTCCATATTCTTTTTTCCGCGCTCTACGAATGTTACACGACGCTCGTCAATAAATATATGAAAAAAAAAAACGCAGGGGTGGAAGGAAAAATCCATTACGGCGTAAAAAAGGAAGCGCGAAGGGTTTTCCGGGAATTTGATTGATTTGATTTATGCCTCGGCCAAGAAAAGGTCGTCCAACTATTCCATCGCCATGGAAATAAAAGTTACGCGAGTGTGATTTTATTTTTCGGCTTATCGATCTTCCATCGATGAGGCTTTATAATAAATATAAATATAAATTTTCCGCGAGATTCGATTGTGTCAGTTCGCGTCTTTCAGGTGATGCTTTTGAACGTTTTGTTTAAATAAATGTCGCTTTTGTGCGTTGAATTTTCTTTAACGTGTTTGCTCGCTTGAGATGTTTCGACGTTATAGAAATTGTATGAATGAGGAGTCCTCGCTGAATGAGCATTTTCTTTATTGTTCTTGGCAAATGTGAGGATAATTTTATGGTAGTGTATTAGCTATTTATGCATGCGCGACAAAACAATGCCATTATTCGTTAAACAACGTAATAAAATAAGTTATTTATTCTCAGTTGACGTAATTTATTTCAGTCGATTTTGAATCTTATCTTAATGAGTTTATTATTAATATGATTATTTGATATAAAAATTTAGGTTAGTTACTAGTAGATTAAATTAGTTGGGTTAGGTCAAATCTCAATTACATCGATCAAATTTGAGTCCAAATATTTCACCGAATTAATTAGTGATAATTTCTTAATTAAATTGCGCCAACAACATGTATATGATTTAATTTTTTTACAAGTTATTAAAAAAAAATACATCGCCGGAAGATCACGAGACATTTTTTTTTGTAAAATTTCATCAACGTCAAAAATTTTACATGACACACCAATCGAAAATCGTCCCAGCATCGAAACATACCCTTCCCCGTTCTGGGAATAAATATATCGCAAATTGAGAAACGACAAGGGGGACGTAGGGTGACCGAAAAAGGGATGGCATCCCGGATCGGAACGAAAGTGTCTTCATTTTTTTATTTTCGTTCCGTCGGAATTCATCTCATAAAAATACTCGAGCAATTGCTCGACATTCCGCCAAGATGTTTCGAATCTAGATGGAATTCGGAGAATTTCGCATAAAACTCGCGTTCGCTCTTTATGCATGTACGTTATTCGTGCCGAATTAGCCGTGTCTTTCTTTCGCAATGATAAAGTAACGTAAACGATATATTCGAGTCGGGATTGTTAAATTGCCGCTTTCGAAGCGCCGTATTTATAGCGTTATCGAACGTGGCTAATTACGAATTATTACCAATTATGCAATTAATTGCTCGTATGACTGCTTCGGTGTGATGTTTCGAGATGGAGGTCGAGTGCAGGGACGAACTGTGTGAATGATTTTTTAAATAAATCTTGTTTTTAAGGCTTGAATTAAAATTAAATCAATGGAAGAGTAGGTCCTTTTTTGTTAGTTTTATGACATCGCTCCCAATACTTTCATATTTTTGACTGAAATTATAAAGTTGGTCGGCATTTTTTTGTATCACGTCAGGGTGAGAATTCTAAAAATAATTTGTCTGACGAATAACTGATGGAAAAAAAGTCAATTTATTATCATATTGAGATGTTCAATCGAGTATTTATATTCTTCAACGTTGTATATTTACATTTCATCGAAGATAATTCAGTTCTTTTGCGATCGGTTTATTTAACGATATATTCGATTGTTTATTTATATTTAACGTATGGAATATGTATTAATTCATCGAAAATACATTTTATTTAAATAATGAACCAATTTGTTATTTTTTACAAAAAAAAAAGAAAAAACCGACGATATTCGAATGTATGCTCGCACACTTTCCATGTTCGGTTCGAAGGAGTGGGTCATCTATTGTCTATGGTGTAATCGGTCCGCGTTCACCGAGATCCCATGGGAAATTAGGGCTGTCGACTGATATATATTGCGTCATACATCAGCCGGGATACGGTCAGGACTCGTTAAAAACGCAAACCCTCGCCACTTTGAGGGTGAGCGCTTTTGACAGGTGCAATCTCTGCGCCGCAGGCCAATTTTCAATTCCGATTTTCCGGTACCCGTTGCAGAATGTTTGTTTTAACACTCGATTGACGGACGTTTGTGAAAGCTGCATGTCCCAATTTGTGGAAAATTTTGATATTTTTAGATCGTATTGAGATATTCTTAGATGACGTTGAAGGAAGCTGAAATAAATTTCGAGCTTTAATGTGAAATATGTTGCATCACTAATTTGTGAGAGAGTGACGATTAATAAACTAAGTTGATTATATTTGACGATCGAAAAGACCAAGCGGTACAAGTGACATGTCAAAAATGAGTCATGCACAGGGATCAATACTATGTACGCTCATTTATTTGGTGGCGAATGGATATAAATGAATTCGGAACGTTCGCCGAGATATATCATCAAATCACTCGACCTCCTCCTAATACATGTAGGCACATGGTCAACTTTGAATGCGCTTTTCTCGAAATCACCGTGAAGTCACTTGTACCCCTTGGCCTTTTCAGTCGTCATATGTACCCTCTAATGACGCTACATTTCATCCATTTTATAAGATTTAATGATGTTTTTTAAATGCTCTTTTTGTTCCATGAATATTTCACATTTGAACTAAATTCGTCCTAAAAACTTCATTAAACTACTAAAAATGGTTGAAATGTAGCAAATTGGATCATATTATTATCAGAGAATCGCGGAGGATTTTATGTATAAGAATCATAGGTATTCAAATATTATTAATTTAATTGGAGTACGGTGCAAATTTAAAGTAGAAAACCTAACTCGAAATGTTGCTTGCTTTAGATCCCTGCTCATTACAACTCTTGTACCAGAATCGGTCTATGGAGTCGTTTGTTTCTGTTTGTATTGTGGAGCTGTCGAGATGAATGTTGCAAGTTTGCGTTTGAAATTAACGGTTGATTGTTGTTTCGGTGTAGATAGTTAGTCGGTTACGTTTTGTGTTTGATCTGTTGAAGTTGCTCGGATATTATTCATTTGACCGTTCGTTTCTAGTGGTTTTGAATCGAAACTGAAAAAAAGTTCTAGAGGATCATAAATCTGTCGAATGTTACGTAAGCGGTTCATTACTCCGAACATTACGCACGTATTATACGAATAGCTTAGCTGTAATAAGATAATACACATTTTAAAGTTTAAGTAGATAATTACACTGTGACTAAATCGTAAAAAATGGTTTATGATAAGTAATGAGTAAAATGCTTTATGTGTGGTATCAACGTCAAGTCATTGTACCTTATGAACGTTATTTAAAACAGTTCCATTTATATTTTATGAACATTTTTGTTATATATGCAATACAATTATTTATCGAGAATTATGATTTTAATAACGAATTCAAATTATATTTCAGAAAAGACGCGAATTTCTTCGGCGATAGCGATCTCGCCACGCGACAATTATGAAAATTTTCACGCGCGAAAACGAAAAAAGGAAAATAACCGAGGCACAATCGAGTCGAATTCGTATCGTATACGGCCTTATCGTGGAAATTTATTGCGATACGTGCTTTTATCGTCGGCGTATGTAAGTGGTCCGCCGTTTTATATCATTATTAGGTTCGGCGTGCAAAGTGTTAATGAGGAAATCGCGCGCGCGCTTTGTTCCGAGAATTTCCTAAGCCGGACCCCACATGAGATTCGTAAATCATAGACTACGTGTATTTTGCTATTATTCACCTCTTTCTGGCATCTATGAGCTGTGGAGTTAGCAACCTTTTTTAGTTTAGCTGAATTATAAAAACAAATTTTCAAAAAAAACAAGTTAATAGAGCAAAATTTATATCCTATTCTCTAATATAAACGTCATTTAATATAACTGAAGATATTTTCAATTCCAATGTAAATAACACTTAACGCATTAAATTTACTTTTACGACTTCGTAAACAGAGCTTTAATTTGCACAAACCTTGAAACGATCAAACGAATACTCAGCTGCATAATTTCATAAGCCGAGGACAGCTAGCACTTAAAAAGTTATAAACCCCTCTGCGCATCGTCCGGTTTGTTAACCGTCGATTTTCCCTAGAACACTGCCCATTTCAATCGCATTATCGACACGTTCGGTAATATTTCGAACTGTTGGATTATAACACCGTAGCACCGTAATGACGGACAACACCGGCACCATCGTTCGGTCATCAATAATAATTAACGCTGTAGTGTTTTTGTGCCTTTTGTGTGCGCGCCGCGCCGGCCCCGGTACGTGATTAATGGCCCCTATGTCTTAATTCACGCTCGAATCGAATATACGATAAGTAATGCGTTTATTATTTAAAACCGGATGCTCTGACAATATGCGAAATAAAAATATATGTTACAAAAACGAGGTGAGGGGTTAACGATTAACGCCTCCGGTTCGTTATCGGGGGAGGAGCGATCGCGGTTTTTCGTTATCGTTAAGTCGCGATTTCGATAACGGCGATTAACGATTGTATATATGTATGTGGTTTTGCATTTTTGTCGATATTTTATATGGATTGATTTTTTCTCATTTGTGTGATTTTTTTATCAATGTTCTTAGTCGTTATCGCATGATAATTAATAGGATTAATAAAGTAGTCATATTATATCATACAGATTTTCTATTTTGAATTAATTAATTTCTAATATGAAATCGATACAATTTTTGAAATATCTAACTTGAAACTAAAATCATTTGATTACAAATGGAAAAGCTGTTTATTCGTATCATTTTATAAAGTTCAACATAACGGTGCGTCTAATACTATATCTGTATAGAAAAATCACATTTTTCATCCCCGATCGTTCCAATCGAATCCGATCTAAGCATCGTTACTATCCGAAATGGGGTTCTTGTGTAGGCTCAATCACGACCGTTGACATTAATTATGGGAAATATAATACGTGTACACGATTTTAATGTCCTGCTTAAAAGAGCGAGTGCGCTTATCGGCTCGAGTGGGTGTTGTGAGGTTGATTGAGTGCCAACTCGGATCCCCTTATCATTTTTCGAAAATGATCAATGAACCACCGAGACGAAAGTTCGAAGGAGCGAAACGAGTTCCGAGATGCGACTCGCCGATACAACTCAAAATACACACAAAATTAAATCGGAGAAGTTTTGAGTTTGAGGCCCTTTCGAAAGCGCGCCGCATTAGCATACTTTTTTATGGACACCTTTGAACCGCTGTTCTGGAACGAGAGTAAACATGCATCCGATATCTGTGATCTTGGGGGGGGACGTTAAATGTCGAGATTTGTCCACTCGGCGAATAAGCGGTGTCGAAGGTTATATGCGAGTTGAAATCTCGTCGTTAACTCGGTTCTAGATCTGCACAAAGTTGTAATGTAACGTGCGCTTTTGTTCGAGAACGTGACGTTCGTGAGATTTTTTGACGTTTGTAATCTGCGTTGTTTTAGTGTTAATTGCAGAGTAATGTTGTGTTGATAAATTTGGTTTATTTTTGTATTTATTTTTATGATAAATAACTAAAATGTGAAAATGTTAGTAAGGGTAGTTTTCTCCGATCGATGTTTTTTTCTAACGTACAAGTTTTAAAGTTTTATGTGCGAAATTTTTCACTGTCGTAAAATATGAATTTCATAACAAAAATGTTTATTACCTTGAAAAAATATAACACATGGGGTTACTTTCGTAATTTGCTATGCTGTAATTTACAGAATATGTAAATGCTTTTTTGAAAATTTCTCAAGATTTTTCATTCACTATCGAAAAATTTTCAGGTGATTTAAATGTATGAAAAATCATACTTAAAATTCTCTTCAATAATTGACTTTTGGGCTTGCGCAAAATCTAAAAAAGAAAAGCTATCAAATAAGTTAATGATCATTTATGGACGAGTTTTACTAAAAGTTTCTATTTGGCACTATAGCATTATGATAAATTCATTAAATCTAATTTTAAACGAATTACACGTCAACCTCCCCTTGCGACTTTCGCGAAAATCTCAAATCTGAAACCCAACCTAACGAAATCTAAAACCATCCCAACCGAGACACACACACTAGCAATTATTTCCGAGATTGAAACCCGAATCTCCGCACGCATAAAGGAGCGAATCCTCAACCGCACCATCCCGAAAGGTGGAACCCCCTCAACCACCCATATCAGACCACCATACCACACCATACCATCGCCATCACCATCGGAGGCTTTCGCGCGTTTGCATACGGCCACCACGACTCGGACCTAATAGGATTTGATCGCGGAGACGACGATGGCCAAATGAGATAAGATTGTCGGCGTCGTGCATGATTGAGATTGTGGGCGCGGACTGCGATCTGATACACGCGGTCTGACCATTGTTCGCCACAATAAAATAAATCAGCCAAGAGGATGGCCCCACCCGTTCGTTCGTTCCCTTAACGATGAGGGCCACCTAAGCGAAATTCGGCCTCATTCTCATTCGGATTGCCGCTTTCGGTAGAGCGCTCGTTGATGGTGATGGCTATGGTTGTGGTGGTGGTCGGGCTTTTTGGAAGTGTGAGGTTGTAAGGATGTGTACTGATCGGTGTGTTTCTGAAGGAAGATTGCTCGATTTACATATTCCTATTGCCGTTCGTGTTGCTGTTACCTCTGCTGGTTCAGCGTTCGCACTTAGTTTTTTTCGCATTTGCAAAAAAATCTGTTCTGGTTCAATTCACGGATCCAGATCAATCGTCACTTCGTCTATTTTGTTTCAATTCTGTATCTTGCTTCAAGTAAATTCAATGAGAATCGTATTTATATGATTCCCATTAAAATATACAGCGTTACGTAGAGAAATATAGTAGCTTGAAAAGATTGATTTTTCAGATCCCTGTTGTAATGTGTGAGATTTAATTTTATTGCATTTGTTAGAATCTACTTGAACATGATCAAAAGCCTTGCTTTATCAATACGCTTTACATATCTAACAATAAATGAAATATTTTTTCAGATCCCTGTTGGATTGTATGAGATTAGATTATATTGCATTGGGCAGAAATTGTATGAACACGATCAGAAGCCTTGCTTGATCAATTTGTTTAACATATCTAACAAAAAAATAAATATTATCCTAATCTAATAATGACGATGATCATCATTATTGACGCAATTTTATAAAAGCTTACTAGATTCGGGAAAAAATATTTTTATTGCACACTAAAATAAAGATTTCTTATCTTTGAATGTTATTATGATTAATTAATATGATTGTTTGGCTCGATTCATTAAAAGTTTTTTCAGTTGATTTTCCGAATTGCAAATATGCTCAAATGCGTATACAGCTTTAGGATAAGTTAGCAAAGGTGCAGTGGATCTAAATTAAATCTCGTTTACATTGTTGTAGTTGTTATGTTGAGCTGTGCTTGGGAGGTGCGAAAGTAAACGGATTTGAATGAAAATCGCAGCGATTTGTACTAGTTTACATTTGTATGAAATTGTAAGTTCTGTTTCGAACGTTGTTAGAGTGTAGTTATTAGAATATGCAGTCACTCGTATAAAATATGCTTGCATAGGTATTTAATAATGCTAGATAACTATATTTTATGATAAATTTGTTCAGTCATGATAAGTTTAATTAAATTTGATTTCGTACTCGTTTAATTTTCCTGTTCTGCGACCACTCGCGTTGTTGATGGTAATCAGCTTCAGTTATAATGTCTGAAGATGCTGTAGATCTCAATTAAATATCATTTGTATGTTCGTATTCATTTATTTTGCTTGCATATTTTATGTGAGTATTTTAAAAGTGCACATATTTAGTTTCTACATTTTATCTTTACATTCACATTATTCTAATTAATCCTTAACTTGAAATTATTTTTATTGGCAACATCTCTTTCGGTTTCGTATGGATTTAACTTTAGAACGGGTTAATTTTAGGTTGTGGTCACATAGTGCTAAATTGTCTGGAACCAAACAAGAAAACTTTAATTTAACTCCGCTCTTATTTAGCTATTTTCACCGGCTTGGTGCTTCCCAATGTACATAAGTACATACACGTTTACAAAATCCATAGAAGCGAATCTAAATTAAATCTCGCTTATACAGTCGCATCCTATGTAAGCACAATTCGAAACATTCGTAAATTTTTCAAACAAACATCAAATATGCATTTATACTGTTTCGAAAAAACGATGCATATTCCGTATTTTTACATACGCGATGTTGAGCTGAAATAATACTGATTAGCATTGCAAAAACACAGCACAGACCAAATGCAATTATTCAAATACGCTTTTTATAAGCAAATGAAAAAATATACATACACTATGAATAAGCACAACGTCATTTTCACAGAACACTTAACTCCTTTGCCATTTTGAAAAGATGCTAATTTCGAAGCATCACTACGCCCATACAAACCGCAAATTACACCGCAATCGAATTGACAATATGAAGTGCGAAAATTCGAAACCAAACACCAATATATTACATAAACTTTCCAGGCTAAAAACACACTCCAGTGACTAAGTACGTTATGAATGAATAATGTAACCATACGTCCACTTTTAAAGGAGATTGTCCATTTTTGATGAAGCTGGTCCATTTTTATCTTACATGATGTTCACATTAAGACAGTCGCAAGTCTATTAATGAAGAATTTCCTGAAAATTGCACAATGTAGCAGTATTGTAGGAATAGACTTTGCACTATGAATTGAATATTGCATGTTTGTTCTACTGAAAAATTATCCAACTACAACTCGTGAAAAATATATTTTACAATTCAGTTGTTAGAATGCAGTTGGATTAAATGACGTTTTACACCTTTTTAGTATGGCGTCAAAACTCAACTGTCAAAATGTTGCAAATTTGTGCAACATCAGTTGCAGATCGTATCGTACATTTGTGTAATATGGACAGAATTAGCAAAATATTCAGGCACACATATCATATGCCATTGTTTCTTGCATAGTGTAAATCTTTTATAAAAACCTCCGGGACTGCAAAATTGGGAAAAAAATTAAATATGGTCACGTTATGTATGGGCCGATTGAAATTAGTTATTTTCGCGCGGCTCGTTACCCGAGTGTGGTCATAGCCCGCGGTGTTTCGGTCAACTACCGACGGGTAAATGAAACAAATGTTGATTTTAACACGTCGTTCCGCCCACCATAAGGTTATGATAAGGTGATTAGGCTGCTCCTCTCTCGCGGTCGTCGTGATGCCTTCGAGGTTTTAACGATCGTTAATGTTGCCGTTGTTTGCCAATCGCGCATAATGGTATTTACGAATCTCTCTCGCTCTATGTACCGTTTCAACGTTTAATTTCGTTTAAGGTTTTTTTTTCTTATATCTATATTCTTTTTCGATTTTTGCTCGTTCTCGCGTAATGATTCTTTTGATTATTGCCGATAAATTTTGTTTTATTGTGTTTCGAAGAGGTTTTACTGCTATTTGATTATTTATCGTTTCTTTGATTGCTTCTGAAATATATTTTTTGCTGTTCAGTTCGTTTATTAAATTTTCTAAATTGTATTTTATTTACACGTTCGTTTCGTAATTGTGAAAAATAGCAATTATCGCGTGTAAAATCAAGTCAGAAGGTGTTAATAGCAGGTAAATATTAATCGCTAAATGAATATTTAAATGCTAAATTTCATTTTACACGTAAACATTGAAGAGTCAACGACTCCTTTAGTATGATATTATACAGCACATATAATTAAATTCAAAGTCACTTAACTAAACTCAATTATCTTATATGTACTGACAGGTCAATCAAAACCAACTATCTGTTGAAACGACGTAATCATGTTTCGCATCAAATGCAGCCGGGATTCACATAAATTGCACTAACATACATTTTCAATCGATTTTCTAATCGATACAACGATTATTTTAAATGTCATTATTGTTGATTTTTTTTAACAATTTGAATTGCTAAAATAATGATTTGAAGCAGTTCCATATTTTTTAAACGTACTTTGACAGCTGTCATACTCTTTAGAAAAAACATCAAACTTTAGTTAAGAAAAAAGACTGACCCTTAACTTTTGATATGAATTTTATTTAACTTGAAATGAAACATCCGTGAATAAAACCACTTTTATCTGTACATCTTCTTAATTATTCGAATTCCACGTTAGAAATCCGATACTTTTCGCACGAAAAGTTCGAATCGCTTTACGCGAATCGTAAAACTGTTGAGCGAACGTTGTACATTATTATGTGGCGCAATATTGTTGCATGTCGCGTCGTTGTGCACTTTCTTGGCTTGACCCCCTGTCAGATGGACCTCAACTTGTTTTTTTCCGCAGGTTCTCTTTTATATTCGAAGAAGACGACGACAACCGTAAAATTTATCCGCTTTTGCAGCGTTCGTGTGTGAGTTTTTATTGACGGCACTCGAAGATTGCAGAATTTATTGCGCCTTTGAGCGTTTTCGACAGTAATGCACCGGTGGATAGTTCGTTGTCGTTAAAAGTTTCGTATGTTT
Organism: Cheumatopsyche charites; assembly: GCA_024721215.1. Classification (NCBI taxonomy): domain Eukaryota; kingdom Metazoa; phylum Arthropoda; class Insecta; order Trichoptera; family Hydropsychidae; genus Cheumatopsyche; species Cheumatopsyche charites. The sequence goes on along the minus strand of CM045576.1, from coordinate 6,356,404 downwards.
GTTTGTTTCGTTTAGTTCTGATTGTCTATTCGTTTTATTGGGTGTACGTTGTGGGAAAATTGTCTGGAATCTTAAGTAGAATTTGTATTTGTCGATTGAGGAATCTGAATTCTCAGGTATCATTTGATTCTAATATTTCATTTCATATATGATTAAGTGCTTAATTTTATGTTCTTAACCAGAAGTCCATAGCTATACGCTCGTATATTACGAACTCTATAGAATCTCTTATTTAATGGCATCATCAAATCGAATCACCAACGAAGCTTTTCTTTCGAAAACGGCATAAGCCTACTCCTCTTCACGGTATCATCATAAAAAAAATGATATTTATTAAAGATTTTCTCATTAAATCTGTTTATATTTTAAAATTTATATTTCAACCAAATCGCATAAGCGATGGTCACTAATTTGATCTTTATCGGCGCAGCAGATTAATCTTATCAAATTGGTCAAATCTTAATTAGTTTTAGACGACTCAGCCCGAAACGGATATTCGCCGTCTCGAACAACAATGAACATATTAAATTCCCATCCCCGAAAACTAAACTTAAACCACGTCGGAAAACAAGAACTCGCATAAAATCGAACGAAACTTTTTCGCCTTCGCAACCGCACCGTAAGCCAAAGGAACGGCGCGCAATCGACTCTCGAAGAACGAACCGCAAGCCCGAAATAAGACCATTGTCTTGCGCGTAATGAATTATTAGCCCACGGACGGTAAAAATCATTATCGAGCGTCGATAGACGACAGATAAATTACCGATTCGAAAGCCCTTTATTGCCCATTGTTCGAAACGAGCGGCAGCCGAACGGCCATCGCCCATCCGCACACGAAACCTCTTTCGAAAAACTTTCGTCTCGGATTTATACGTTTGGCTTCTTCGAACTTTTCTCCGGTCTAATAAACCGCCAATTTCGATTGTTCAATCGAGAATCGTTTGACTTCGAATAGTTCGCCTCTAGTCGATAATTCCGCCTAATGAAGTCTATCGACTGATTTATGCCTTAATGAAGTCGGTCGAAGAAAATATTTTTGAAAATGGTTTCGAATGGATGTTGTAAAAATGAAGCGATTAGAGTCCTTGCAAATTTTCTCGATGAAGGTATTGTAAAAATGTTTCGCGTTTATATAAATGTTTCGGCAAAACGAACAGGAGAGATTGTACTTTAGCAAAAAGGAGCGATTGCATATTTCAGCGTAAGGGCCGTCGTATAAAACGAGTCGGGTCGGGAATATATAAATATATGTACGTTCGGACAAACGGGAAAATGATAAAAAAACGAACTCGTCGTAAATTCGAATCGCATTGTACTTATACTATTCGATTCGTATTGTACAAAATGTATAGGGCGTTCGAAAAAGCTAGGTATATCGGGGCTTCGAGATTTATGCACTTAACCCTCGGTTTACATGCTAGACTGATTCCGTGAAAGCACTTTATAAATTGAGATGAATCGAGTTAGTAAAATCACGATGGCTATCGGTGAAATATGTTTCAATTCACCTTATTGAGATTTCAATTTGGTTCGAGAATTACGATTTTATTAAAAAGAAATCGATGGTTATCCATTGTGTATTATTGTTTAATTTCCATTTTTTTTAATTAGATACGAATTTTTTTATCAATTATAAAACTTAATGGCCATTTACTGAATATAAGGAAGTATCATTGCTAATCGTGATAGGTTAATTCTGCACATCTAATCAAAATCTAATCATTTATAATTCAACAGATATTAATGCTTAATACGAATTAGAGTCGTTACAAAAAATAGGATGAGGTCAAATATAGTCAATGCGACTAAGAATACTCGGATCTTAACAGGTATTCAGCTCAATTACAAATTTACTAGTATTTGAAATCCAACAGTAACATCCTAGAAATTTAAAAAATCATCAATCAGTATCTCACAATTAAGCCACTTACAATCGACACCAACATACGATCAATCCTAAGACAAATCATATCATTCACTTCTTCGATCCCACACTTATCGATCATCCTGTTGTAAATACATCACTATATACGTATTCAGACCGAAAAGCATCTCTCCATGGTCGATTAGAAACGGCGTTTTATCTGATGGTGTAACATTGCTCCGGATTCGTGACCGACCTTCACGACCTCCCAAGACGTGGTCGTTCGGGACCCATTCGGGCTCCGGGCCTAACCCCCGCTTGCGCAAATACCGTCGTCTTAATTACGATACATAAATATTATCGATCTGTGAGATGGTGATCATTAATCGTTCGATCGTTGCCTAAGCAGCTCCGATTTTCCAAGTCCGAGACTTTTGGTCTTGCGTCATTGTCGATTTGGGCGCTTAACACTTTTTCGATTCATTTTTGTAACGATTTCATTGAACATTTGGGGTTGTTGTGATGAATAGTTAAATTTTGAAAAAAATGTTGCTTTTGCATGTCTCATGTGGAACTATCCAGCGCTGAATTATATTTGCTTGAAAGGGCGATCACTCAGAGTTGTATTGAAACGTTTTCTAAATTGGTCTTGTTGTAAATTGTGTTTCTACGTGATCGTAATACATTCTAATTTGCTGTTGGTTTGTATAAATGCAATAAGGTTTTTATCACTAAATACCGTTTTAAGTCGTGATTATCTGAGCTTATTCATTGAGGTCACTTGAAACATAACGATTCTTTCAATTCGAAATGTAAGACTATTGTTCTACTACACTCGAAGAACAATAGAATACAATTTATTTAACTACTGTAATAGATAATGTAATAATTTTCTTATTGTAGGATAGCCGCAGCTCGTAGAAATGTTAATGCTTTCCCCATTCAATATACGCAGTAAAAATTCTATTAGGAATATTTTCATAAATAAATTCATACAATCCACTATCGATATTTCGAAGCGATATTACTTTCACTGTATTATCCACGTATACATTTACCCTATCCTTTATTATACCAATATTGAACCTAGGGATCCTCTCTTTATTCTCCGTCCCGATATACACGCATAACGAAATACACGAATCTGTATTCACAATATAAATTATTTGACATGTTTACACAAGCACCGTGAAATAGTAGCGCGAAAAGGTTGTGCTAGCCTCCGAAAACGTACCGCACTTAACGTCCGTGAAAACGTTTCTAAATCTTGCACATTCTGAACACAATCGAAATGCGAACACACCTTTAGAAATCTCAGGTAAATCCCCATGAGATTGAATGTGCAAGGTCGGCGATCATTAAAAGCGTTTAGAAATCGCGAGAACGACGCGGGAAAAATCCAAAAGTTGCACCGACACAATGGGAACAATTCATAATATGCATGTTCAGGTAGATGGACCAAAGGACGCTGCTGTGATGTTTTGGCATTTTGCGGACGATTTACCGTTTACAAGGTAAATTTTATCGAGGTGTTTAGGAAGATCGTTGTCTGGAAGGATTTACGTTAAATGTCCCGGTTGCGCTTTACCGAGAACGGAATTGGGAAATAATGCATTCGTTGAATAAACATAGCTGAGTAATTTTCTATGTTAGAAACTATGTATGTTATCAATGTTTGCGATTGTGTTGTCAATCATAGTTTTCAATTTTTTTCCTTGTATGTAGTTTGTTAATCTTCATTGCGATTTCCTTGAAACTAATCTTTTCAGAAAACGGATTGTAATAATTCCAAAAATTTTCAAACAAAAAAAAAAAACATTCCATCGAAGAATTTGAAACAGTTCTTAACCCAATTCCGAAACTTCACCACACTAAACTCTTTCGTCCGAATTCATCAAAAGCTCTTCACAACTTTCCCAACCATCTACGATCTTCGAATACGAATTCACACTCGAGTTGCGAAACCGATCCTCGCCTTTTTCTCCCAATCGAACGGATCGTGGTCGCGTCCTCTCGATCCGCGTGACAATCGATACGATTGTACGAATATGGAAGCGGCACGACGCTCATGATGGAACGCCTCTCGCAGTCGCCACACAATGGTCCCTCGGCCACTTGACCCCATCTCGGAGACACACTCGACTCCGGCCCGTGTTGTTTTTAACACACAGAACCAAAGTCAACAGCCGAGAGGCTCGATCGGCGAGGCAAACACTCCACAAATCGGACGGGGGACGTCTTTCACGCTGTCGACTTCTGGTCTGCTCTTCGTTGCTGGGCCATTGTCGATTGCTGCTGCTTTTACGCCACTCCGTTTCAGACTTCTGGTTTTTCGTTTGGTGCTTTTGAGTTTTAAGCAAATGTATCATCGTACGCGTCAATTCATATTGTTTGGCTTAATGTTGTCGTTATGATGTTCAGTTTGAATCCAGTTGGATCCCAATAAGAAACATTGTGCGTGTTTCAATTGATTCAGAAACATGTCGACTTAAGATTAACTGAGACCCAAACTTTCAATCAGTAGTTACCTGATTCGAGTATTATTTGATGTTTCTCTCCTGTAAAGTTTATTTTCGCTAATGACATTTCTTATCAGTAATGGCATTTGTGTATCTTGCATGCTGATCGTATTTGTAGTGACATTTATAATTCAACTAAGTTTCCTTCTATTTCAATATTAACATTAATTAGATCTGAATCTTATGACTTTCTTTACTTTTTGGTTAATTAGTATGTATTTATATTTCAAAATCTAGCCTCTTGTCGAAATCGAAACACAATAAGTATCTACTTATTTTGCATTCGTTGCTTCTATTGAATCCACTAAGCATGCTATCCGATTTAATGCAACGAGAATTCTTATCGTTAACAACCATCCTTTCGACTATCATTTTATTTTTGACTTCTATATCAGATCGTTTCCACCCCCAGCTACTAAAGAACCGGCTCTTTCGTATTCATCCACATGCACTTGTTTCTTATTTTATTTTTTTGTCGAACGTCTACAAGTCTGCAATTATATCGCAGAAGAAGTTAACATTGCAGAAGTCGAGGATTTCAGTGGTAGCCAGAGGCCCAATCACGTCCGTCGGTCTGAAACGGCTGCCGAGGATGTCCGATGCACTCGTCGGTTTAGCCAGTTGCACTTAATTACCGACCGATTGAGAATTAGTATAATACATGCTTATTACTGTAGTGTTGCGTTCGAGTGGGTGCATAGGTGCATTCGTGGAGGTGCTCGTCGCCGTTGAGAGAAAGCCGTTTCTACGGATTTACTCGTGTACGTCTTATTTCGTAATGGTGTTTGTTATGGAGAAAAAAAGCCTTTCGGTACATATTTAATGTTGAATTAGGTGGTGTGATTAGTTTTGATTTGTGTTTCTGTTTGTTCGTCGTGCGGGTTTTATTTGGAATCGAATCGTTATTGCGCTTATTTATTCGTAATGATATAATCTTTAAGCGATTTGTACGAATTTAGCATTCGATTAACAATTCAATCGTTTCGAAATATTTATGTGAGCATTTTCCGTTTTTATCTTTCGTTAATATCGCTGAAATTAGCATCGAAAAATATTTCAATTTTAATACATCTCGCACCTAATATAGGAGCCATTATAAAAAAATCTTCATTATCTCAGATATTTACGATACTAATATGTATTTTTAATATTTCGCATAAATTAATTCGAACGAATATCCAGCTTTTTTTCAATCAAGAATTTCAAATTAAAAACTCAAGTTTTTTACATCCCATCCACACCTTGCATTTTTTTCCATCGTCATATATACCCTAGTTGCATATACGATTATATCAAACGAGATCTATCAATTTCGCATTTTCACACAGCCGATTTTAATCAAAGATCTATTCATTTATTAATCAAGCGGCTCTCGATCGGGACTCGAACGTCAGTAAAAAAAGGAGCAAGTTCGGACGAGTCTTTTAAATGAAAACCTCTTTTTTATATGCAATCGAAATCGTTCAATGGATGAATGCTCCTCGAGATGCTCTCTCACTCTCTGGGTGGCGACTTTGAGTATCTTGAATTTTTCAAAATCTCCTCACATCTGCATGATAATGGGTTTCGATGACTAGGAATCACGTACAGCTCCATTTTTGACGTTTTTTGTATATGTTTATTCAGGATAATTTTAGATATTGTTGTCTGGGAAAAAAAAAATCATTGAAAACGACACGATTCTGGAACGCGGACGAATCCAACAATTTCAAACACACACATCTCTCAATGGATAGATAGACACACAGTCTTCTTCAACAAAAGGCCGTGAAGAGCACATCCACTCGAACGACCCCATTGTAAATAAAACGTCTCGAAACTCCGAAGAGGAGAAGTAAATGTAAATCCGGCCATTCGCGAGTTTGGCGTGACGGGACACCGAGTTGCATCCGAATGCAACTGCAACTTCACCCACACTGTAAAATCACTGTAAATGTGCATATATGCTGTGTATTTAAACGAGAATGTATGTACGAATGCGTCGAGCAGTTCTTATATGCGATTTATATACGGATATATTGTTTTTATGGGAGGAGCCCTCGAGCGCATTATCGCATACCCTAGGAGCCGGTTTTATCAGTAGGACGTTCCTATTGAGGTTTTGTCTTTTGCGATTGGTTGGGAGTGTTAAATATTAATCTTTTTCGTTTGAGTGTTTCTTGTATTCGTTGGAAATTAGGTGAAATTGATAAAAATTGAGAATTTTCCGAGCGGAAGGCTTAAATATTGTCTTGGCGCAAAATTGAGGTAGTGTTATTTTTTTATTGAAACTATTCTTATTTGTCTCTTACAATTAGAAATATCGTTTGATTATTTTGATTTATATGAGTTTGATTAATTATTTTTAATTGCGTTCATAAAATTTTATTATTTTTGTATCGTTAATATTCTCCAATTCGATCCCTTTCAAATGATTTCATGTTCGAAGCAAATATTCGTACTATATTTGAAAATTCAAGATTTTGTTTGCAAAAATTTCATCATTTATTTTTTAGTATTATAATCAATTTATTTAAATTTCATTCAAATATATTCTCAGTGTAAATTAAAATGTATAAATAACTAATCCGGACTAATTTGTTCGTGTTTGGTTATCACGTTCGGCGTTTAGAATACGAAATATTGAAAAAAATATTTATGTAGCTGTGAGCAGATTTTTTTTTGAGTTTTGAATGGGTGTCCCGCTCTGTTTGTCGTGAAGAAATTATTCGTTGAATTTATTTTCGTTTTGTAAATTGCTTGTCGAAATTAAGCACTCGCCTCGGGGGGAAGCTTTCGTTTCTCGTTTATGTATCTCGAAGAAAAATTATTAAAAAATATGCTCGGTTTTTTCGCTTCGCATATATTAAATTCTGTCTTATATTTATTTGAGCTGTGGTTAATTATGAAAAATACTAATATTTTGCACCATTAACCATCCTGTGCAATATAAGATTCATATATCATTTAATTTAATAAATCATTTTCAAATAAGGTCATTATTCATTTAATAAACTTTTACGAAAACTCTACTTAGTACTCGTAGAAAGCTATAACGACATTACAATACATCTATGCATGATCATAATAACGGAACTGAACGGGCAAAGTTAAATACATTACTCAGTGAATTAGAGTACGCGTTAATGAGATGAGTGGGTAGATGTTAATCGCATTAAAGTCGTTATTTTAGTATTTCGACCCTCTCTTGCCATGTGTCGTAGCAATATATCCCTCAGCAACGTCACATTTCATTAAAAACCCTAATAAATCTATTAAATATCATGCGAGAGACGAACGAACTATCTATGTATCAACATACATATAAGGGACTTGTTAATTATAATTAATATTTTCTTCTCATATATTAATTATATTTGAAAATAAGGATATCTCTAATCTACAAATCGTATCGATTTCATTATGGACTAGCGTGCTAAGTCGACACTGACAGTTTGATTTATATAGTACGTGAAGGAAATCTATTGAGCAGGTTCGTTATTTGCCTTCTGTGTTTGCTGAAGACGCGATATCAATGCTTTCTGTTTAATTTTCGTTAGAGAAGAAAAAATACGTTGTCTGTGTGCAATCAGAACTAATCGGATGTGTCAACAGCGGCGTTTGTGAACCAATCAAGGCGGTCGACGCCATTAGTGCTTGCGGTATCCTTATTGATGCTAATCAGATAATGCTGGACGATATTCATATAGGAAGACGGATGTCTGCATTCATGTCTGACTTGAAAAATTCTTAAAATTTTTAAGCAATTCGAAGAAATCATGTTGGACTAAATTCGGTTTCAGAGAAAATTATATTCGCATTGTTAAGTCAATATTCATCTACTTCCTAAATAACAGAGATAGTCAATAATTTTTTATTTTGTTAGTCGAAATTTGATGTTTCAATATAATCGAAACTGACTTACGGTTGAATTTTTCTTCGGAAAACGAACGTTTCAGCATTATTCAAAAAGCATTCGACGCATTCCGAAAACGTTTCATATGAAAAAAAAAACCGCAGACACGCACGGAATAAAAAAAAACACGAAATAAGGAAAAACCCACAACCCTCACGACTTCAGCAAATTTTTCCAGCGGAACTAGGACGACCGACCAGGTGCCACATCCATCCTCCTTCCGACCTCACGTCCTTCCAATCTTCGGTTTCCTCCGGAACCTCGCTCAAACGCACACATACATATAATACCCACAAACATACAGCCTTCAACCCACGAGACTCTGGTCCCGATGCAAGTTTTATTTCGTTCGGCAATAAGTTTTTAAGTGGACGTCGGCAAAGGGACGGCGGTCACGTACCTCCTCACCATCGGCCATTTCCACCGAATCAAACGTGCGAAATAACATTACCTAAGCGAGACGAGCCGAAAGTGGAAGACTTCTTGTGGAAAGGAGAGGAAACCTTCGACCCACGTCGAGTTAGTTCCCTTTGGCTTTTCCCGAATCGAATCAGTCGGCTCCGATTTATCGCCGCCAAAGAGAAAAGTGCGCTTTTCTTTCGTTCTATGTGTGTTTTTTGTCGCTTCTTCGTGGTACTAATGTTTTTTGATATCATTATCAGATTTTTTTTCAAATTGCATAAATGAATGATTTTTTAATTCATTAAGACTCGATCTTTTGATTGTATGTAATCAATTAGTTGGCTATAACAAGTTCCGAATTTTATAAAGAAAAAATGTTGCTAACAATAAGTAGCTTAATAAATGATTGCAAAATCGATCCTTGATCGTCAATTGTGTATAATGGTAGTTTCCAAAGACAGTAAGAAAATTCGTGATATAAAATTGAATAAATCGAAAACTTTCTATAACTGAATACATTAAATGAATATATTTTGAAACGCTGTCGTTTATGAAAAAATAAAATTATCAAGGAAACTATACACGTATAAATTACGATAATTCGAAATGCACGTAGTATGACCCGATCGGACAACTTTTCAATTGTATCAATGCTGTACTTTCACCAATAAGTGGTTCATTACTGAAATAAATTATGCATTACGAATCGGATTATTGCCTCAGGAAAGCCTTATTTTATTGAGTTTTATTGATATCGAATTAAACATACTTTTTTTAGTAAAATTTTGTAAAATGATATCCGTTGAATTCAAACTACGTTGAATTGAATCCGATACTATTCTATGACTAGTTTTTTATCCTTATAATAAATTTCGATCAAGATTTCAATTTCAATAAAATAACATAATGAATTAATCAATAAATATGCATAATTATTATATTCTGCCAAAAAAAAAAAACAATTTTCATACATTCATATTCGGTCATATTAGCATAATAATCAAATTACAACATCGCATACGACATCCACTTCGTACATCTTCATACTCAAATAATAATTTACGCCAAGAGCCATCAGATAAAACGAACGTTACGAAAATCAATATTCAAATTGGCCGCGTAATTTCATGCAAAATATCGTCGTAAATAACTTATCGATCACCCTGTGTATCGATTTCGCATGCAAATTCGGCCCGAGACACAGTTTGGCGAGCCCTGGACCCGCCGCTGCGGTCACGTATCCTTTGAGCTCGTCTCGGGGGCGCAGTCCCGCTCCGGGGGCTCCGTCGGTTACCGTTCGGGCCCCCGCAAATAGGTAGGTTATATTTAAACAGGGCCGTATCGGATTCATCGCTATTTACTGACCCGTGTATTCGGGACGAATCAAAAGTTGGTGCGTTGCTGTGAATTTCGTGGGTTGTTTTGTTTGTTCGATGAATAGTTTTGAAAATTGATTTATATTTTAGTGGTGAAATAAAAGATATGAAATTAGATTTGTTTTTGATATCTAGAGTGAATGAATTATCAACATGCTTTGCTTAAGATCTGTGTCATGCTGAAAGTATGTTTGATTAGAATCATATACGATTTAGGTGTAGCACAGTGTAGATCTGAACCTCGAAATGTTGTTCAAGGGAGACGTTCATCATTTGTTTAACTAGAAAATGTTACATTTCTTGCTCTAATGCTTGCGTCTAAAGCTTAAAATGCAATTTTTCTTGCTAGAGTCTAGCTAGAAAAGAAAAGTGTTCTTTTGCACTGTTCCAGATTTGTGCTATGTTTTCAAATTAGAACAAAGCGCATCTTGAATCGCTACACATTTTCGACATAGATAAATCAAATATTTATGTCAAAACGTACCTGCTAAACAAACACGAACCATCCCCGAAAATATCAAAAAAATCCAATACACACACGTAAGCCTTATCATCCCGAAAACACGTAAAAAACCAAACCTCGACAAACATCCGACGATTTCCAATAACCCATCTTCACTCCGACGCGACGTACAAACAAACAAACAAACAAGCATACAGACAGACAAACGGAGCATATTCCTCTCGGTCCATACCATTGCACTCGATCTTCGAGAGACGAGCTTATAACGCGAGATATAACGCGAGATGCGATAAGTGGCCCACCCGGAGCCTCCCCCGCCGTCTCGATTGATCGGGGGGCGCAGTCCCGGGGGGCGCGCGCCCGACTTGAAAGGATTATAACTGAATCAGGTTTGCTTCCGCACGTAACAATATTATTGTGTGTGCCAACTTTGATCTCCACTCGAGACGTCGTGAGCTCCTTCGTCTCTTCACTCCGAGATGCGAGGATCTTCTCGCAGACCGGGTCTCTGATACGGTTTATTGTGGTGTTTCGGTTCAACGTGCTTTACTTCGCTCTCGAGGTTGTTCGATTTTTGCGGTGTCTTATTGTATTAGGGGATGTAATTACAGTACGTCTGCCAGATATGAAATTAATTTCTCCGAATGAAATACGATAGAGCGATTGTAAACGGCTTTATTTCGCCTAGGATTTGTGTATTTCGTTGTTCGATGATGTTATTAGTTTCATTTGTTCCAAAAGTGGGTCGATAAAAATATCATGATTTTCACCCCTTGTGTTTCTATGAATATCCACGTTTATCTCATATTGATCTGCTTTCAGCTTTATAGTTCATTCTTAATAGGTCTACAGTGCTGAGAAAATTATGTGAACATTGAAACAGCCAAATAATTTCAATACGTACTTGAATTTAACTATCAAAAAATAATGAATCAAAACATTAATTAATATTTATTAAGCACATGATTAGTACAAAATTCGATAGATCAGATTAAAATTTCGACATTTTTTTTCAAGTTAGGTTAGGAAGAGTGTCATACATGATGATCCATTCCACAATCATCAATCAATCCACATTTCATTCACAAAATTGAATAGAAAATCAAAAAATTACAACACCCCATAAATTGAAACTCCAAACCGCACACGAGAAACCTCCTCGATTCCGTATTCCCGATGTCGCTCCTCCACCCAAAACCGGGGGAGATTCGTTTACACTCACATCCCGAGAAACGAAAGGTACCTACGTATCAACTCCTCGTGTGCAGAAGCCTCAACAGCAAGCACCACCGACCTTCCAGCAGGATGCGGACGCCCCTACGTGACCCTTAACGAGGGGCTGTCGACGGGTTAACCGCCAGTTAACGATCCCCTTCGACTCGGGCAAATTGCCGCTGATGAACACGGCACCGATCTGATGCTGCTTCTTCGACGCGTGTCTACCTCGAGGTGTTTGTATCGTGGGTGTCTGGGGTCGTGGGGTGTGTTGTTGTTACCTGCTTCGGGTCCGCCGTTAAGGTGTTGATGGTTCTTTCTTTCTTCTTTCTTTCTTTCGCGGGGAGTTTTGTTGTTTTTGAGACGTTTGTTCTGGGGCGTGATTAGTGCTGAGGTTTGTTGAGATCTGTGTTGTGTAGAGTTGGTAGATGTTCTGGTTAACTCAGATTGTACTAGTTTTTTATATCTTTGAAAAAAATTTCTCGGAATACCTGAAATTTCTGACATTCAAAATGTTCAATTATGCGTTTTCGTCAGTTATTTCGAATAATCGAAAAAAAATAGCTTGTGACGTTTTTTAAATAAATTCGAAAACAGAAGAAATTTTATTGAGATTCTGGTTGATGTAAAATTAGGTATTTTAGCTATTGTTTATATGTGATGTATATGCGAGAATTTCGTGGTGATCCGCATTTTCGAATTGGTATTATCTGAAATTTCTTCATCGAGAATCTCATTAAAAAGTTAGAATAAAATTTTGTACATCGTCTTATCTTTTGATTATATTGTCAAGGAAAATTTATCGTCTATATAACCAGCTTAATGTTGTATTTATACGGATATTTTATATCTAAGCGTTTTTCGATTCGGAATATTTTCATAATCTAAAATTACTTTGTTTTTGATTCCGAAAATAGAGATATTCATATTTTTCTGAGAACTCGTTCTACGAACTGCAAAATCTCTCAAATCTCGAACGTCATGAAGATTGAAATCTGAAATATGTAATACCGAAATAGAATAAAATCATTCTTTTCTATTTTCAATTCGTATGAATGTTTAAAAAACATGTCGAATTCGAAAAAAGAACCCTATCTTTGATATCGTATAATACTAAGATTCGATTTTTCCAGACGAATTAACATTGCCCAACAAAAATGATAAAATCATACGTTGCGCAAAATGTCAAACACTTATGGCGATTACGCGTAATATAATCGTCACTGACCCTTACCACGTATACATCATATTGTAATAACGCACTTGTAAATTTAAGCACGAATATCAAAGATCTCTAGAGTTTCGAAAGAACTGATACAGTCGGGTAAAACTTGATCGTGAGCTCTAGGATTATATTTCCAAGTTGTCGTGAGAGTCGGCGACATTAACGTAATATATTTAACGGGGCGCTTAATGATTATCCTCGTATCCGATAACCGAATGTATTAATTGTGCCCGATACTTATCTCAAAAATTACCCTGCAACTCATTCTCATTGTATATTTTCATATTTAAACGAAGCCTATCTTTATTTTATTATATAAAGCTCGTTCGAATCAAAAAAATGTGTATACCTTAAAAAATGCGCAAGTGGTCGAATATTTTTCGGATTTTTTTATAGTGTATTAAATAGAGATAAAGTTTTATGTGTATATCTTAGATTATTTTTTGAGCCTATTTCTTTTTAATTTATTTCAGTATGCCGATAGATGATAACACTGGTAACGGATTATCGGCAATAAAACGTCGAATCACGATAAACCGTCAGCGAAATTCACGTTTTCAATCGGACACGTTCATCATCTGTATAACTGGACTCGATTCGATTAGTCCCTTGCGTTTCCGAGAATCCGAATCTAATTTTCTCATTGGAATCGAAGCGTATTCTCGTTTCGTTCTTATTTTTCGTTGTAAACAAACGGGCCGGATTCGTGAAAGCCGCTTACGCAGATCCTTCGGTATAAATAAGATATTGGATCGAGATCTCTCTATTATAAGATCGGTGGAAAAATCTTTCGACGACCCGTTGGCAAATACCGGTATTGAACAACAATAAAAACGCTGGTGTTAAGTGAGACTCAACACAAGCTGGAAAAGAAATACGGCGACGATTGATGCACTCCTGTTCTCATTGGGGGCGTTCGCGATAAATATTTTAATCTCGATAAATAAGTTTAGAAATAGATTTTTGGCGAAATCTTATTCGGGGCTCACTGTTTTTAGCTTTCGCGGCAAATAAAATTGTCCGAGGATCGTTTACCGGTTCGGTTCGCTCGTTGCATCTAAATGCGGGACTCGCACTTTTCATTGCTCGTACAGTGTTTTCCCGATTCGTGTCTGTGTTTGGATGTTTCGTAAAATTTTGATGGTGTCTATCAATGCACGTGCGTACATCCGATGGTGGCTCGTTAAGCGATACAAAGCGAGTATTTTGGAATTCGTAGAATCGTGCGTCCAAATATTTCTCGTAGGAATTTTCAGACGGATCGTTCTTTATCATAACATTTCATTGCGATGTTATAAAATAATCAAATAATTTGATATAAGAATAAGCGTGTTTTGTCTCTGCAATATTGTTATGACTTTATTTTATGCAAACAGCTGTAAAATATCAAGTTTTTTTAATTTTGAAAATTCGTATGCGATATTTTTAAATCGAGGATCGAGCGTATTCGAGTCGAAGAAGTTGAACGAAACATTTATGCGAAGTCGAACCTTAAAAAAACGCACATTGTTCTCGCGGATTGCGATTCGCAAAAACAAGTCCCGCCGATTCCCCGAAAGTTTCATTCAAACTTGTCGAATCCAACTTGGGCCATTCGACCCGAACCTTCTTCCACTCACTTGCGTCCGAATCCGAATAACACCGCATAAAACAAAACTCAAATCGAAACATCTAGCTTCCTATACAAACAACAATATTCGATCTCTCTTCGATCGAGCTGAAATTTTCCTTTATGCCGAACCGACGACCGTTTAATGCCGCCCATTGTAAACCATCCACCGGCTGATGATCATGACGATGATTGGATTTATTTGCGAAAACTGACTTTATGATGCCGTTTGCTGAACGTTTTATGGCGCCGGTTGCAGCTCGTTTTCCTTTCGTTAAACTCCATAAAATGGGCGGCAATAAAAAATATGTGCAATCGCTCATTCGTTTCGCCTCCGTAACGATTCATCGGATCGTGCTTTCGCGTGACTATCGCGAAAATAACGAAATTCGAAAGACACCGGCCAAGATTCGATATCTGCGTATTTATCGGCGAAAAGATAATCTTTGACCGTTCGTTCGATGTAGTTCGCAAGTCATTGAAGATTTGTGCTGTTGTTGTCTTTTTATTGTATTGAAATAAAAAAGTTTCGGTTCGATTGTCGATGAAGAATTTTTAGAATGACGGGTGAAGGATTCAGAATGCATTTCATATTGTTAAGGTTCATTGTGCACAACTTCGATATTTAATTTATAGTAATTGAACGTGCAAAGCATTCATAATGCAAATGTTATTTTACTGTATTTGCAATGTTTGTTTTAAAATTTTACATGTTTTCTATGTTAATATGCCTAATTAAAAACTGCAAACTTCTCTCGAACTAACGTGCCAATTAAACTGTTGCATTTTCCACGAAACAATTAACACGTTCATTCTAAACACAATTGATGTCGAAGAATACAATGTCTTGAAACTTTTTCTAATTTCAAAATAGTATTTCAATATAATTTGATCGAATAAACTTTCCGTACAATAGCAGTCGGTAGATTTTCGTGTACTCGTTTCGAATATCTTCGTTTTTAATTAAACTTTCAATTATAACTTTGTTCGAAACTCAATTAAGAAGCGTTACAGTTACGATACGGCGTGTCGTTATCCAGTGGTTTACTCATCCGGCCAATAAAGGATCGATACAATTCTAATTAAAGCGAGGTGGGCATCGCAAGCCAACCTTAGCTGTATAAATTTGTGTTTTATGTATAAGAAGTCTAGCTTCAAAATTACTTATTTCCAATGTAGACTTGTGGAAAATGCGGAAAATTCTCATACAAAGAAGCAGACCAATTTACTTTAATGATAGAATTAGTTGCAAATTGAAATACTTCATTACATTCAATCTATACAATCTCTCAATTAATATTCCATTTCGAACAATGAAGAATTTTCACAAAGAAAATTCATCATGCAAATGTGAAAACTCGATACTTTTCTTTGACGAATTATGTTGGCGTTGACTCTAGACCTCCGATTGAAATACACCGGCAGTATGTTAATGCATATTTTCTTAATCGGTAGCAATTAAATGTGTTTTCATGGGGGAAAAGACGAGACTAGAAAAACCGAAATATCGGTTAGGCGTCGAACCACGAAGTGGAAGACGACGGCAGCGGCGTCATCAATCTCCGTCTGCCAACGGAAAAGTGTGGGCAGCTGCCACATCAAATTTTACTTTCGAGACGTTATTTTTACGAGATCCGATTCGGAAATTGGTTAAATATAATATTCAAAGTCTGCGTGTGTACTCGTCTTCCGCGAACGAGGGCCTAAGGGCTCCGTTTTCACCTGAGGATGTGTGTTGAGGAAAAGCGGACGCTGATGCTTTGAATTCGATCTGAATAATTTTTCCGATGTTATGTCATTTTGATGTGTTTTAATCAAATGCTTGTTGTGTAGCTGTCTTAAATAATTAGAATTTATATTCTGCAATTTGAATTCGAACCAATTTCTTGTATACAAGTGTGTCGTTATGCAATTCAAAGGTTCGTTAAAATTCTAGCACATTCTATTCTCGATATATTCAAGTATGCACTCGAAAACATATAAAACTCGAATCTGAAACACTTGTAAACGATCAATATGAACTAACGTTTCCCACATGAAACATTCATATACACACTTCTGGCACATTTTCACCGGCATTCCGATCAGAAATGAAAATTCTTCCAATTAGAATGAAAAATCTTTCATTACATTTTCACATTATAATACGAAGAAAAGAACTATTAGTCACATTGAAAACCCCTGTTTGAAGAATCGACGAGGTGTTTGACTCCTCACTCTCAAAGATGCATAGGCTTTGTTGCTTGGAACCAGTTCGCGAAACGCACGCATAACCGAACATTCACATCTCTCGAAGTTTGCACAAGAATATCAACTAGAAACCTTAACGGCGGCAGCATCTCAGGAATGTATCCATCCTCAACACGGAGACATCCAATACTTCCAACATTTCGTTATCTCCGAATCACACTCGACGAGCTCGAAACGTATCTTCATACGCAACTGAGAGCTTTTGTGAACGTTTCAAATAATAAATATCAAATATCGGCAATTAAATTAATCTCTATTATCGAAAATTTTATTCATTAGCTTAGATTTGACTACGCTTCTTCGATCGCGCGTTATTTATTTGTACGTTTTAATGGGTTTCCTTACAAAGACATGAAAGGTTGCATGTCGTATGCAAATCGACCTCCCTTATATTGTCAGATAACGTAATTTTATCGACGCCCAAATTGTCGAAATTACGTTTCGTTTTTGTTCCGTTTCATTTGAGCCTTTTTTGTCCCGGAGATAAAGCCGAGCGATAAATCTAACCGACCTCCTCGTCGGTTTTCTTATTATATTATTATATGTGTTGTGTGTGAGAATCTCGTTTTTGTTTCTCCGCAACGTAGAGATTTCACACCGCATCAACTTTGTAACGTGTTAATAAAAAGATTATCTTTTATTTGTTTCAGGTAAGCTGCGACATTATTCGGCATGAGCTTCTTTTTGTGTCTCGCGCTTGAACGGTATGTAACGCTTGAGCTTTTTTTTATATTAAACGAAATGAAATGAACCAGAGAATGAAAACACTTTTGTAAACGAGTCGCTTTTTTGAAGGAATTTTATCGAAAAACGGTAAAATATTACTATGCTTTCATTTCAAAACTTTCAATAGATCGCATCTATCTTTTGCGATAAATATCCCGTTAAAAAAGTACAATACAATACAATGCAATCCTTTGAAGATTTACATCCGAGGACACCTGTAAACGACCGCATTCTTTCTACGTATTTTATTGTCGGGGAAAAAATGCGCACTTATTTTATCACCCGAACGAAACATCCTCTATCTTGTCGCGATAAAGACGAAACTCAAAAGCAAAGAAAAGAAATAACGGAGCATAGCACAACACGACACAACACTCCCCTTTCTGGTTTCTGGACTCCGCTATTTTCTCCGTCGTCGGTTCAGGACTCTTGTCTGATGATGATAGTGGATGTTTGCTCACCTTGAAAATGGAGATAAATGGGCAATTTGCGTCCCACCCCTCTTATAACGCTGCTCTGTATAACGCTCCCGCTTTGATTTACTAAGTTCCCTTTTGCTGCGCTAGTCGCGGGGGGCCGTGTATCATTGTTAACTTCCAAATGTTTTCATTCATCGCTTTCGCAGTATTTTTATGGCTAATGAGAGATTCGGTGACTTTTTTTCTCGTTTATGTTGAATTGATCGTTTTCGATTTGAAAAAAAAAAGTAGTATTGAGTCTTTTTTATTTTGGGAACATGTTTACATTGATATCGTTTAGTAGCAGTTGTCATATTTTGTGTGTGACGAGAATATACTATCGAACTTATTGTTATGTACATATATATCGATATAGTGTTGAATTAAATTACCAATTTTGTTCAATTCATATTTTAAAATCAATTTTCACAAAAAAATATTTTTATGATGATGACAAGTATTAACGAAAAGCTCGGAAAATTTCGAAAGCTTCTCTATGTATTACTTTGGTATAGTTTTGTTATTTTATTCCCTTGAAAATATTCGAACCAATATTTAAACACTTTCTCCTTGTTTGCTTCGTTTTCAACACATTAAATCCGTACGCAGAGGCGGATTGTAGTGTTAACAAATTATGTAAGCATAGTGAGTTTCCATATTTCACGAAATTCTGCTTCACCTCATTACAAGTTTTATTGAAAACGTGTTTTGATTATCGAATAAGATCACGTTCACATAAGGGTTGAAAGAGAGTAAAATTCACTGACGAGCTATATTTCGTAAATCAAATGTTGGAAGGAATGTGTTTTCAAAACATTTTAATTAAAATTTCGGCTTTAAATTCCCATTTCATTATTCGAATGTTTTCACAGATAATACAATAAATAATCCAAAATTTGACTCGGACGACACATTTACAATGTAAAAATTTTATTTTCCCCCATTCAACTATCGAGCTTTTCGAATTGCCTATTCGCTTCTTTTATAAAAGCGCCCGCCCATAAACGCAATAAATATTTGATTTCATAAGCGACGAATATTTTTATTGCGTTATACCGATCTTCGCCTTTAACGAGACGGCGACAGCGTTAAAGCGTTATAAATCCGTAGAGCGAAAACTGTAAATAAAAAAAATCTCAAATTTCCTCAGTATTTTCGACTAACGTTATCAAATCTTCGGACGGGACTCATCTCTTCGGGGCGTAAGTAATTTTTTATCTGCCCTTTTACGGTATTGCCTCGTGACATTCTCTGTTTGAATATGACATTGCGACGCGATAGTAAACACATTGTTTACTTCGGATAAACACGTCTCTAGCACGAGCTTTCCTTTTTTTTTTAAAAAAATAACTAGATAAAATACGAAAATAAAGCGAAGAAATCGTTCGATGCCGAAAAGAAAGGGGAAGGTTAGTCGTAATCGGATACGAGCCGCTTTCGCGAAATATTTCGTTCGAGTCTTTTGAAACGCGAGATTTTCCGTACACTTATAAATACTGAGCGATTTTAATGGGGGAGGGTGTGCTTACTGTTCATTTTTCTTGTGTTTATGTGTGTTTTGTACGTACTCTGGAAAATTGACGTGTTTTTGTTTTCTTTGTTGTTGTCTTCCACACGATCATGAATCATTTTTTTCGGTGGAGGTACTGAATTTTGTAATTATTAGTGAGTTTTTTTTTTATTTTCTGATACACACTCAGAATATTCATTCAAGTGATTTGATACTAAAATAATCTTACATTTAATTTTCATTTTTTAAGCTTGCCGAATATTTTGAATGTTTTAATAAAAGTACAAAGCGTGCTCAACATCTTTTGTATCTGAAATTATCTTATCACAGACATCAAAGCCAAAGCGATCAGTTTCAGAATTACTACTTTAATTTTTTTATCTTGGCGCTGATTGGTACAAAAGTGCTAAAGTCTCGTCAGTTTAATTGCAAGCAATCACCGGTTCTTTAATTCCGACGATATAAAATATCACATTCCCAAAAGACGGATACGAAACGTTTAAATTCTTCAAATTTATTTTGACAACGTTAAAAAAAATCAATTCTTTACACAATACATGACGTTATAGCATGTTTACTTAGTGATTTTTTAGAATATAATATCTTATCAGCCACATAAATCTGAGCTTGAATGGACATTATCGTAACATTAACGATCTTCCCTTAATCGAACGATACATTCTTCACACAATCCACACCGCAGGAACCTACAGGCTATAAAGCTACGTTCACACAATACTATAATTTTGATATCTGGTATGTAATACTACGAACAAGGAAAAAAGTCAGTGAACCTAAAAAGCTTCGCGCAGAACTATTTTCAATATCTTTACAGACCATCTTCTTTGCATCTGATTTCAAAACTACACTGTGCAAATGTAGCTTAAAGTCTTATTGACACAATTGTTATTTGATTCAATCGTGCTTTATCTCACGCACTTTATACCTTGAAGTCAGATGGATAATAACATGCGTGAGACGGAGCACGATAGATTGGAAGTATACAATTTCCGTGTGAACGAGTCCTAAGAGAATCATCCAAAATACGAATAATTACGAAACGATAATAAAAAAGCGTGGAAATCCCGAGCAAGCACCGTTCTAGTCCGTACCCCGGAGCGCAAAGGGTTAATATTTTATAGCGACGAGCTAGCACTCGGTAAACTAAACAGTCTGTTTGCACAGAGGGCCCCGACAAAAAGGGCTGATACTATCTCCTGTTTACAGAACGCGGGGCAAGGACGACTGTGTTATTATGCGCTTCTTTCCATGTAATAATTTCATGCCGGTCGTGATGCGTTTTAACGTCCGCGTTTCGATGTTAATTGTCGATCGTATCGGGGTAGTTTGTTTGTGTACGTATACACAACGTTTTTGGGTCATCCCTCGAGGCTGGTTGTGTGTTTTTGATCTCGGAGATGGTTTGTCTGCGTGAAAGTCGTGTGATCGATTGAGTGATTGCTCCGTTTTGTATTTAAGAAAAACATAATGATTAAATAAAAAAAATGAAATTGATCTGGGATCTGAAGCAACTGTATTATCGAGGTCGTATGTTATATTCGAAAATCCTTATTGAAACTATTTGGAGATACAAATCTGAACTCAAATAGACAATTGCTCTAAATTCTTACAAAAATATTATACTTTCTTTCTGGACTGTAATTTTGTATCAGCTGAATTTCGATTGTTTTGAAATTGCAACAATTGAAACAATCGTGCGTTATCGAATGAGATAAGTGAACGAAGATCGTGAATTTTTCCAGTTTCCTCTAGAGATTTCGCACAAACATTCTCGCAAGTAACGAGCGCGTAGAAGGGAATCGCTATCTCTACAAGCACCAGGCGGTTTTACGACCTCGGCGACGCGTTCAAATCTCCGCACGTCTATCGTTTCTCTCTCGGTCGTTAACATCCTTTAACGTGTTCTAGTCCTTTGACGCGTACGTCCGTTTGTCTGTTTGTCCGTCCGTCCGTACTTTTGCATTCACAGGAGCGAAGTAACGCCCCATTTCTTCGCCGAAGCTTCCACAGATGTGATCATTAACGTCTTTCGATATTTTCGTTATAAATGTAAACATGGCAACTTCGTTCTTTTGATAATATTTTAAGCACATATATGAATAAGTTTTCATTTCTAGACGTGAAATGAGTCTTTTCATCTACAAAGCCTGCATTCAAATCTTAGTAGTTATCATTCATTGCGATCTTTCTTTAGTGCATGTGCGTATACGTACGTATATCCGTTTGTTTGTTCGTAATGTTTCTGGCGCAAAGTAACCCCTCTGGTCCATAAAAGCCTCAGGAAGCGCGCAATTAGCCTGCGATTGTCGGCTGGCTCTACACCAGCATAATTTCTATTGTTGTTATCTTCCGATATCTTCGCCGGAGGCGGGTTTCGCTTTGCATAATTTCGCAAATTGAATAAATTTTCGGCGGGACCCTCTCCGCAGAAAAGCCTCATTCGGCTCGTTAAAAATTCTGCCTTTCCTTTTTTATTCCTATTTTTTTCCACCGGCCTCATCTTTTTTTGGTCCGTGTTTTGACGGACGTGACTCTCTAACGGTGCCCGCCGAGATGGTTGTGTTTTAAATACAATGCGGTCTTCATAATTGTGGCTGCAACCCTAATTTTCGTATTATCAACGGTTCATTTGGATTCATCGAGAACACAATTTTATACAGTTATTGTTATTTCATTCAAAATATCGTTTTATCTGATCTCGTTCATTCAGTTCAGTGACGTTTTAATCGATTCTACAATGCTGAGTTATATCAATCTTACCAGTTTATAAAACCGATTAGTGAATTATGTAATTCTAATGCATAATATTATGGAAAATCATAATAACTCTATAAACGATAATTCGATTTTAATGCTTTGAATAATCTCGCAGATTTACAATCTGCAACCTTTAACATCTCTAAAGCATTTAAATTATTATTATTACGACACACGCGAACAAACGAACGATCGTTAAAACGGCATCGACATCGAATACAACATCGCATATGACATTCGCTGAAAATCACTTAACGATCGATACGAACTAAAATGATAATTATCGCATCGATAGCCATTTCATCGAAGGCTTCGATCGGATCGAATTAACCTTCGAAGTTGGCCAAACTATCTGTTGATCGCGATGGGCCCTTGATCGCTCGAATTTGTCCTGTTATCCTTTTACGACTGGACGTTAAATCCGACCGTAAATCCGCCTCGGTGATTAAACGTGTACTGAGGGCCATAAGTTTGCACCGAGACCTGTCTGCGAGTTCGTAAATTTAATTTTTACCCGCGAAAGAACCGAGACCGGAACAGCGAGAAAGAAAGAAATAAGTAAATAAGACTAATGGCACACCTCGACTCATTACGAAAGGATTACGTTCAGACCGCTCGTTGTAATTCAAATACTTTTTAATGCATAGCATATTTGTTAGTTTTCATATATGTTTGTGAAAAGAAGCATTTTTTTATAGATTTAGACGAAGTTTCAGACGAAGAGACAGATTTAAATTGGAAAATTGAAAATGGCGACGTCAAATCGAATTTTCTTGGAGGACGTAACGGACGGCGAGTCTGGGTTTTAATTTCGAATAATTTACGTCTTCTTGATCTGACACGAAACAATCGTTCGTTTTTTAATCCTGAAGAAATTGTCGCTTTTCGAAATCCTCACCAACGGATCCTGTTTGTGAAAGCTGTTTCTTTCATATTTATTCGTATTCGCTTAATGTGGCGATATGCGTTTTATTCTTTTTCTGCGAAAATTTTGTCGGTTTTTAATCGGTCCTGTTAAATTTTCTGACTGACGCAAATGCATGCATTCGGCTACGCATCATCGATTCATACATTATTAAACACATATTAATTGAATACAATTAACATATTTCATCCGTTATGATAATGTTGGTTTTTTTCTTTTCAATTTGAATACGAATGATTTATTGAATTGATTCACGTTTCTGTACACTTCATGTAAATTAAGCGCGATGGAAAACTTTTTTAATATTCTCTAAAAAAAACTTTTTCATACTTCCAACATATTTAAATACGATCCGATGATATAATGTCGCTCGACTTGATACATATAAAATCAATTTAACGCACAATTCATCTTGAGCGGAGCGTCGGTTTCCAAGATTAAAATATAATCAAACGCGTTGATTGATTTACAAAAATTCGTTATTATCTCGACGCCTTATACGATTTATTATACGAATTTGGCACTCAATCGCCCTTTTCTTCGGCGTTGAAAATTTCATTTATAAATCGCCGGATTAATAAAGCGCGCAGAGGGGGATTGACAGCGGTCGAGTCCTTTAATTCGATAAAAGGCACTTTCGAAATTAATTTCAATCCTTTCGAGAAGTATACATATTTTAACATTATCTCGACAGAATCTTATATAATTATGCGCTAATTAAAAAATAATTGGGACGATAAAATTACACTGTATGCGACGTAATTCTACATAAGTTATCGATGAAAATATTAATTTCAGACACAGCATAACGTACGAAATTTTCAATATATCTTTCATCAAAGCTATTATGGATATTAATATTGGTAATTTTAAATATGTACTCGCTGTAATGAAAGATGAATCACATTTTCTCTCGCGTCGAACACGATCCATATTCTTAACACTCGGAGACGAGCGTGGGCCAGAGGATCTCTCGAACTTATACGGTCACACGGTTGAAACGTCATCTAGATTTATGCGGATTTTGTTACAAGACAGATGACGATACACGGGGATAATCTCATCTGATGAATGCCCGCTGAAATGCCCCGACGTTTAGATTTATAAGTGCCCGATAAGGTTGGAGCTTTTTAATTGCGCTTTTGGCGCTTCTGCGCTGATTTATCTACGTTGCGCTGAAAAATTAACGCAGACCTTCATTTTCTTCCTTCGAAATTACAATATCATATACTGGTTGTTAAATTTTGGTACTCGTTTACCATCTCATTGTCTCTACATTTGACCTAATGTAATTCAACCTAATTGAATTTAATCAAACGAAAAAAAAAACAACGTAATTTGACCCATTGAGTGTCATATTTTACATAGTCTACGTAGGCAGAATGAATTGATCTTTTTAACATATTTTTGTAGGTGGCTGTTTATTCAATTCAATTTTAAAATATTAATAATTTCAATCATAATTTGATATATTGCAACAAAATCTATTGTAACTAATACAATGTATAATGGAACATTTCTCTCCATGACTCATTTCCATCTCTGAACTCTCGCCGACAGACGCGCATAAATCCAACTTTCCTACGATAATTCCGACGCAAAACCATTCCATATTTAATCCGACATCCAAAAAACCACAACTACGACCCCGTCATTATACAAAGTTAGACAAATGCGGTAGAAAATTGGCCGCTTTGACGTTCGCGTCATCAATCAGCCAACACTCGAGGCGTGTCCGAGCGCAAATTGCCAAAGATGCGGAGAACGTTCGAAATTCGGTTTTAGAGACACTCTGGAAATAAACGAGCATAGAAATAATAACACACCTCATATTATATATTTTATATTCCGGTTAAAAAGGAGCGATTTTTCGTGAGATCCGCGTCAGAAGAACGGATGATCTTTCGCGCTCAAGTTGACGGTTCGTGTCGCGCTTATTAATTCGGTGAATGAGCGTGATCGATGCGTGGATTGTTCGAAACAGGTTTGTGTTTATATATGACAATTGTTAATGTTCTTATGAATAATTTATGGCATTTTGTCATATCTATGAAATTGTTTAATGCGCGCGCGTTGATCTCGGGTTACCGTGTGAATTCGCCATCTAAATGTCGTTAATGTTCGATTAATTTTATGTTTTTAATGTATTCTCTTGCTTTTAATCGATTTGAATCATTCGTTTAATAAGTTTTGTTATTTTTCTTTCAAACGAAACATTATATTTCGATATAAAAGTATGAACGTTTGGAAAATGCCTATTGATTGTTTTCTGTTTAATGTGAATTTTCTTTTATCAGTTCGTAGGCATCGATCGTTAGTTGTTTGAAATTTCTTAATATTCGTTTTTCTGTACAATGTCGTGGTTATTTATTTAATATATTACGCAAAATCGTTTTTAAAATATCTTAATTACTATCAGCGTCAAAAAGAGTCACTAATATGAATTTATATTACTTAATTTTTTCAACATTTTGTATTTTCTGCCGTTAAATGTTTTCGAATTTTTTATTTACATTAGTCATTGTCAATTATTGATGTTATCTTTTTTTAGTCCGCAATATGAAAGATTATTTTTTCTTACGTAAAGAATTTAGCACAAAAGCACAAACGAGTTTTTTTCTCGATTGAAATCGATTATTTCCTCGATTCAAAACCACCTTTTTTACTCTAAAAATGGAAATGAATCTCATTCGAATGCCTTCTTTCAAAATTCTCCCAATATCTATTAGATTTCTTCGATCTAAAGCTAAAAATGCAAAATCTCAAAATATTTCAATCGTACTATCATTCGATCGTCGAAATCACATAATCGAAATGTTGCAACGGTGCCGCACTCGCCTTCGACGTTTAATTGAACTACGAATTAATTGAACGGGAGCGAAAAATTCAATTTTTTTTTATCAATCGTTTACATTTTTTCTTGATTGGCGTCCACTCAAAATCGATGATGATTGATTGACATATTTATACGGGGGGCTAGGTACTCGTGTATTATGACGAACGAATCGATCCCATACAAAAGACAAGCATTCTAAATATTGTCCAATAATCGTTAATTTTTCGTATATGTGTTGTACGAAAGTTCGATTTGTACGTAGAAATTGAAAAAAATATATTCAGTGAACTTATGTTTATTTATGTAATCCATAGACTTGGTATGGGGTTGTCATATTTTGATATAAATTCTGATTTTGTCGAAGAACATTCAATATTTTCTTGCTTATCGAGTATGATGTATGAAATGATTGATATTTTTTAACAACCTGTGACCGAAACTCGCGATTTTTTACTTTTCTTCTGAACAGAGACCTGCGTTTTCGCGTAATGTCTTTTGTTGAACTTAACGTATTTTCATGGCGAAAAATTGATTCGAAATGAAATCATTTTCATTCCATATCTGAGATTTCTATGACTTTGATTTTTTTCTTCAAAAAGTTTTCCGGTATAGGTGGTCTATTGAAATTATCTACCGTCGCAAAGGTGTGAACATAATATTAAGTCTTTATGAAAATTTAACGGTATTCTATTCGTCATCACAATTATTCATTCAATCCATAATTTAAGCCCATATTAAACGCTCACCCGAACACACCCAAATGAGCGCATATCAAAATAATCAACGCCGCGCGCGAAAATAACAAAATCAAAAATTCATCATCTCAAAGCGTTACATACATGCGAAATATATTCGGTGGGCCGCGTTATAATAATCACGTGCGCCGTAATTCAGGACCAACTGTCAGATTATAATGTCGGTTTAATAACGATAATCCGCAAGGATTAACCTGAACAGGATTAATTTTAACGTTCCGCAGGTATGTATATCTTCGAATCTCGACTAATTCATATTGCGTCGGCGCGCCTAAGTCAATTATTTGCGTCATAACCTGCATCCCCTAGTCTATGGGGTTGTTTTGGATAATTGAATGGCGGTGCGAGACTTGCAATTTTCCGCGTCTGGGGTGCATCGTTTGCGGCTTTTCGTTTTATGGTGTTTAGTGTATCGGGTGTGCTCTCAGCCTATTTGTATTCGTGGGTTCTGCTTATGAAAAATGAGTCCCATTCATATGACTCAAACATTATATTTTAAATTTTTGTTTTCAAATTGAGTCAAATTTTCATTTTTGAATAGATTTCTCGTCTAATATTTTCGATTTTCATGAGTATTGTTCAGATTTCAGGTCGATATATCAGCGAGTTTGATGTAATAATGTTGTGACATGCGAAAATGTTCGTTTGATTGTGAGATGTTGCGTAATTATGAAATCACGATAAAGACGATTTCTTTTTTTTTATCCATTCATCGAATTAAATAAAAGAAACCATTCAGTGTGAATATAATGTTGTTGATAAATGAGATACGATGTAAAAGTAAAATACGTTTCATTGAATTGTCAGTCTGAAGGTATTGCTGATTTTGTCACGCTTTTATTAATATTTTTATATGCGTAGTACAAACATTCATTTTATTTAACAATTCATTTTCGATTTTGCAATTCACTTAAACAACAACAATTTCATTATAACAGAAAACTTTTTAAACTGTCGAATTTACTTTCGATACGACCTACGATGAAACGTGCAATTCTTTCTTTCGCAAATGCGACACCCATTCACATCCCCGTTTCTAAAAAAAAAAGTTTCAAGATCTCCACAATACGAAATAACATTCGATGATTGAAAACAGAATGGACGTCTGATTCAAACGAGCACTTTTTTTTTATCATCGCTCGGGTGTCGTTTCGTTTTAATCGATCGACGCAAATGATTCGAACATGACTTAACAACGATTTCGATTGATTGCACATGTCCGATTCTATTTATTTTTTTGCCATTACACACATACGTAGATACGCAATTTCGAGTAATTTTTTTTCCGCTCATATTTATTTTGGACAAGTTTGACGAGCCCTGACATCATCGCGCCTTTGCGCCGTTTGTTCGGTTGACACTCACTGTTCGGCCTACACCTGAACCGTTTTTCACATTCGGGTTATTCAACTCGAATTATTTTCTTTTTTTATATACGTACGTTTTCGGAGGTTTATTGTTGTCAGATTGTGACATATTAGTGTCTATAGAACGCCTATAAAAATACAATCGTCGTAAGAAGATTAAAATTTGTTCTTACGTCTTCTGGTCGTTAATTAAAAGCGTCGAAGAGAAAAAAAAACTCGCTTTGATCTATCGAGAAAAATACATCTCATTGCAGTTGCATCACGTTCAAATCATTACAAATTTGATCGACAATGAGAACGCGTTTAAAAACAATCACTTGTTGGCGTTTAAGTAATATAAATGGTGAGCCGTGAACTGCTTCAATTCGCGCTAATTGAATGAACGTCACTTTCGTTAGGAGCACGTCAAATATTAAATTATTTATTGACCCATTTTAATTGTTCTCGTTCATCAGAAGACCGATATATAGAGAGGAAACTCGGAAGATATCGTAATATATCAAACTGTTAAACAATTTGTAAAATCATCTGTCAAAATAATTCATTGGATTGATATCAAATATGAAGAGAAATTTTACTTATGATATGGATTTTTTTACATTTAATTTTAAAATTAGCACAATCTCCTCTTTTACAGTTCCGTTTTGAAAATTAATTAATTAAACCGTCGATCAATTCGACATTTGGCGTTTATGCGGCGTAATCTCTCGAATGAAGCGGGTATGCGTATTTTTTTTTCAGCGAAAATCCCTTAAGCGAAGTCGACTTTTCATACAGGGACTTAAATGATATTATATCGTATATCACACACGCGGGTGGGGAATTTGTCGCCGGTGACCCTTTTTCGGGGTCGACTTTAAATATTTTACGAGTATCATCTTTATTAGAAGTTGAATTAAAAAACCGCCTCGTAAAACGCATTACGACCCATAAAACTAACATTGTCCCCCGTAGAAATGCGCCCATATTTTTTATTACGGGCCTCGGATTTTCTTGGAGGCAGTGGACTCTTCCGCGAGGAATTCCAGCTGAAAATTCCCTAGGCGACATCGTGTTCTTTTTCTTCGTTTTTTTGTGAAAAAAAGAAGATCGTCCGCGCGCTTTTATGGCGTACGAAATTACCGTACGAAAAATTTTAGTGCTCGCCGTTGTCAATTTCGCGCGTTGGAAGAGTTTCGGAAGATTCCGACAGATTTAACCGCGAGAGGTGAGGGGATTTTTAAAAAAGGCGTTTGTCCTCGCGAATTAGTTCCGTTTATCTGGGAACAAAGTCGTAAAAGTGTTCTGGTAAATATATATTCATTTGCATGTCAAAAGATGGTTTTGAATTTTATCGCTTCATTTATGCAAAATATTCAAATCGCGAGCTTTTAAGCGTCCATTATACTAAAAGACGACTTGTAAGTTCATAATTATTTATCGCATCGTGTCCAGATAATAAAATTCGCTTCGATCATTATAAATTGATAAATAAAAATATTTTATCGTACGCGATTTAGAAAGATTTGATTTCGTATCAATTTATTTGCATAATCGACGATGTTTTGTGTAATTTTATATTTATGCCACAATAAAATAACGAACATGTTAAAATTATTATAAAAAAGTTCGTTTGTCGATATCTATCTTACGTGTTACGTTTAAAATTTAATAAATTTTGATTTACAGCTCATAGTTAACATAAAGTGCGTTATAAACATTTTATTAACATTAAACATTGATAATTTGAAGTTATTCAGAAAAAAAAACGCAGAATATTAATTCTTTATCGCTTTTGATGTTTTTCAACATGAAACCTTTCAAGATTTATGCATCACACTACTTAGTACTTAAATGCACTCATACTTAACACCCATTGAAGCCGATCGTAAAGCACATCCATGAATTAGACTTGAAAAAATATGAAACCGAACATGTATGTATGCAGAACGATACAGAAACATTCTAAAAGTCCACATCGTTTAACAGTAATGAAAACGAATCGTAAAATAAGGCTTTTTTTGTGAATGCCAATAAACACTACGCCCCCTCATTGATCGGTTCTCGTCGTTTATGTGCACTCTTTATGGTGGTTCGGTTCCCATAAAACACTCTCGATTCATTCATTTCTTCACAATATGAATCGATTTCGTCGGTATTTATTTTCTGCTCGGACGTAAAACACGAATAAAGTTCGCTTCGCTGAACAACGCGACCAGTTTGTTAATGAGACTAGGCGTTTTTCAGTGTTTCGAGTTTTCCATTATATTGTAGGTGCGAGTTCGCTGTTGAGTTCCACGTTTCTAATATGAATTTTATGCTTTTTGTATCTGATTCGAATGCAGGAGGTGTGTTTTGTAGATAAATTTAGATTTTATACGATTTTTAAATCGTTTCCGAGAATCGAATTCTGAGGAGTCGTGTTTCATTTTTCCTTAATGACATTTTCAATAAATTTCTGACGCTAGGAGTGTTGCTAATGATTATAAGTTTTTTTCCATTTGCGAAAAATATATTCTTTTTTTATGTCAAAAGGAACTAGTATATGATCGCGAATTCTTGATATAATACGAAGTCACCTTCGCAAAATTGACTTTTAGGTGTTTCGTATGAAATTCATAGTAGTTTCTTTTTATCGACCTTGCTTACCCTTAGCACCTTATTCGTTTCAGATTTATAATATCTCTTAAATATAAAAATAAGAAAAAATACCAAAGTTCGCATTCGATTTTTAGAATGCACAAGAACATTAAAAATGTGAAATGTGGCACAATATTTTTTCACTAACATTATAAACATACACGTATTGAATTCACATAAAATTTGCAAGTATCACGCGAACATTAAACCTGCAACACAAAGAGCCGTTAGGCGCGAGAAACATCAAAAACAATAAATCGAACAGTAAAATTTTCAAAAACGACATAAAATTCAACACATATCCCCCATAATCGGCTCGTTTCGATTCCCACAAAAATACTTCTTCATCACGATGCAGTTTTTTTCATATGTCGTGAATACGAGCATACATCATCTGGTCCGGCGATCGTAAATCTGGCTCTCGCATAGTTCACAGCTATCATATTCAATTTACGATTTGTACCAAGTCTTCTGGTAATTGGGATTCTTTATCTCGGTGTGGAAGTGTCGACGAATAAATCATACCGACGAAATGTTCTTATGGAGAAAGAGAGAGAGTCGAAGTGAAGTTTATCCCTTTGTGCGAGGTCTAAATTCGTGAGATGAATGTGTTTTCGGGAGAGTGGGCGTATTGACAAAGTCCAAAATCGCTATGAATTTTGTACGATTGTTTGTTTGTTGGTAAGTTTTCGTATGACGATGTGTCATTTTGAGTGTGGCGTTGCCAATTTTTTAAAATAATCCGATCCGGATTTTGATCAAATATGACTTTTGAATAATGATTTGCACTAATGTGTGCTTTCTCATATTTTTTTTTCAAAGTATCAATTTTTATTTAATTTTTTTTTTCATAGATGAAAATTAATTTGTCAAATATGGTTATTATGTTCGGACGTATTTGATATCTATTAATATCCATAAAAATTCTTTCTATTATGTGTATATTCGAATAATTGTCATGAAGCAAGAAAATTTGACGTAATTAATTGTCATTTCGTTCACTATAATGGCTCTTTTAAGCTTATTCAATTTGCGACTCCAGGCTTTGAATGGATGAAGTATTTTCCTGCGAAAGGAAAAGTTCGTTCTTCATTACTTTCAACATTATTGATGAACTTTTTTATATCTCATTTATCAAAGTGTTTTCGCAGTTTTTCGAGAATTCTCATAAAACACACCAACATGAATCTATAATTTGATTTCAAATTCTATCATTTACATTTCAATCCAAAAACCGAGCGTTTAACACAAAATCCTCGCTGTTTTTCCGATCGGCGAAACCATAATAGCCCACAGCGCGAATTTCGAACTTCAAATTTCAAATTTCAAACATCAAACACCAAAATGTAAAACCCAAACGATCCACTCGACATCCAACTGACACTCGCCAAACAGAGCTCGCCGCTTTTCGCTCTCGAGAGACAAACTATTTCAGTGCTCACAAAACGCACATAATACACACACTCGAAACCGATGCACAATGGATGCACATTTCGAAATTGAAGCAAAACGCATTTACATTTCATAAATAGCCCAGTAATGACTGACGAAATCGTACGCACAGTTTAAGTATACGAGGAGCATTCGTTCATTAGGTTCCATTTGAGTAAAAACGTTAATTTCAAAATTAATTTCATTTTTAAATGATTTAGAGTTTTTGAAGCTATTTTTCTACATAGTTGGAAAAATTATCGATGTTTTAGTCGAAATGAGAAATTGATTTTTCTATGCCCTTCTCGTAGGAAGATGCCTCCAGTTAAATACTTTTTTGCGTGAACGTACTCAAAACAGTTTTTGAAATTTATGGAAACTTCATACAAAGTATTCTCATTATATTATGTCTTTTTTCACTGATATTCAATTCATTTTTTTAATCAAATTATCATTGACAATAGAAAGCCAGTTACACTTTCCAATATTCAGCAGTAACACTCATCCATGCGGAGGGCTTAAAAATATAATTTTACATAGAAAAGAAAACCCAATTATTCAAAAAACTTTCATTCATATAAATCTGATTATGATTTGAATTTTTTTTTCAAACTAGAACTTAATACACGAACGATCCTCATATTATGATACGACTTTGACTCTTTGGCGTCCCACGCTGCACGACAATTACACTCGACGCATAATACGATTCTTTCAGTAAAAGTGCACCGATTAGTGATTCTGTTACATCCATCACTGTCCCAATGGGTGGTTCGTTTCGTGTTTCGGCTTCACAGTGATTTTTTGCTCATTACTCGATTTTCGTATGTCAACCGTCGTACGGCGACCCACGTCTCTTTCGCGTTTCGCGTGATTAATGCATTCTAATGTTCGAGACGAATTAATATCTCGCGAAAGGACCGTTTTTAACGGGGACGTGATTATTTTCGAATCTGGCCTCCTCTTATCTGATCCGGATTTATGTATATGCGGTTCGAGTTCGTAGTTCGTTATTTTTCGTGATTTATAAATGCGCTCTAATCGGATGAATTGTTTGATTTACGCTGCGGCTTTTCCGCGATGTGTGTTCTGCGGCTTTCGCTGGAAAACGTGTGGAAAGCTCGATGTAATGAGCCTTGCTCGGCTCGTTGAGGTAGTTTTCCGAAAAGCCGTTTTGCTCTTGTAAATCGTTTATTATATCGTATTTTTGAAAATATATTGTTAATAGGATTTTCTCAAGTGATTTCAAAGAATTCTCTTTTAAAAATCTTAAATTGATTTTCCTAAAAATATCGTCTAATTTATTCAATAGAATTAAATAATAAATCAAGCGAACGTACCGAACGAAAAAGTATCATCATTTATTCAAATTCGCCTACGCGTATGTGTTTTCCGAACATTTTTTACGCTTTTGATAAATCGGCAGAAGATCAAACGCATAAAAAATCGCATCCGAAAAAACGTTTCAAATCCTCGAATATATCAATAGTGTTCACATATAATCCATCCACAGATTCGAGCTCATCCCTCACAACAGCACAAAGACTATCATAAACAACCCTAAACTTGCACAAAACACCAAATTTTCAATACCCACATACTGTAACCCTTTTCAAGCGATTCCATCTCAATAAATCCCTTATTTTGAAGTCGTCACACGAAATCGCAAACTTTCCTAAACGCACAGTCGCCTATTTATTTATTTAATCATATTTATGCCCTACTTTTTTTTAGCAAATTATGGATACTCATGTTTCAGCTTAACTAGTTAATGTTTAAATATAATCCATTCACATTGGAGCTCATTCCTTACAACATCACTAACTCAATCATAACCAAACATAAGCAATATATTTTCAATGCGTATACTGTTACCTTTTTCAGGCGATTCCTTCTGAATATATTTCATGTTTTTGAATCGTCATACGAAATCGCAAACGATCTAAAACCTATCAATTTATCCATTCATCTACACGCACTATGTAAGTGTTTTTTTCAGCAAATAATTCGTGCTCGTGTTTCAGCTTATCCCGCATCGCATTAAACGTGTCACCCAGTCGCGAGGCGGCTCGAGGATTTCGCTGATCCCTTTATCGTAAGCCCTCCAGACTTGATAGCTTGTGACGGGTAATTGGATACCCTTCGGCTCCGGGCCTTAAAGCCTTATTTCATCAAAGGCTTTCGAAGCCTTCGCGCAAAAAAGTCAATTAACCCCCGAAGCGCACGTGCAACGAGCGCGATTAATATTCGCGACGGACAGGACGCCTCTTTTTCAGCCTAAGCGATCTTTCATTGTTGATCTTATTTCAATTTTTTTTCGAGTGTGTGGAACGTGCGGTTTTGTCACGGTGTGCTTAATTGAGCAAAAAATTGTATTTTAATATAAAAAAGGTTCGTAACGAATGAACGTGCACATAACGTACGTGTGTGCAAAATAAAATGTGCGTTGTAACGCTTCCCCTACTCTTTGCGTTGTGTTGGTTCAATCTTCGCGTTATTTTGCGTTCACAGGTAGGGGATGCTGTTATTTTCTATATCCCCGTTATTTCCTTTCCACAATTTTACTACACGCATTGTGCTCATGTTTATATAATTTATTAAAAAAATATATGAACATAATGGATACATGATAAAGTGATTCTTTCGTCTCAAATATATTCCTTCATATTATCTCATTGTGTTTATATATAATGTTTTCATTTATTATTGAATTTACGGTTATATTTTATTACTAAAATTCAATCTCATTTTCAAGTAAAAGAATTATATAAATAAAAATCTTATTTCGTGCTATATTAGATTAATACCGGATAGCGAAATTTCACGAGTTTCTTTCCCCTCTTTCGTAACATTACTTAAAATAAGCAAAAGGAAATCACCTTTGCGTAATCCTTCCCGGGGGGATAGTCTAATTTGTAGTATAATCACTATCGTCGAGAGACAAAGCGGAAAAGAAAAAGTTCCCGTTAGAATTACGCAAATGCTTTTTGTGCTCTCTTCATTTTCGCAATATCTCAAAAGCGACTGAAAAAAAATCTCTGAATCCTCGCTCTTATTTTGGAAAAGTGTCAGATCTCGTACCACCGGTTGCCGTTCACGCTGTCAGTGTATAAAAATATTTAGGTTCGCAAACAAAATGTGAGCCGGAGTTCAAATAGAGAACCACCCCCTATAATACGTTTAGGTAGTGGATAAAGTAAGGGAGATCGGAGGGGAGCTAAAGTTTTCAAAAGGAAATAATATATCCAGCGTGTGCAGATATGCGTTATTTTATGAAAAATCGATCGCGACCCACGACACGCTAAAATCCCTCATTTATTTCGATTTATTTAAAACGTAAACATATGTGCGTTTATAAAAGTTCAACAATAGATACATATGATGAAATTGATTAAGCCACTAGAGGAAGATGCGAACGACAAAAGCGCCATAATCGTCATTGTCATGTTAAGAGGGAATGTACCTACAAAAAAAATGAGCCGACAATTAAAGCGACGACCCCTTTTGTCATTCAGACATCTCTACGCGGTAAAGGGTTAATGATAGGGGCAATTATTTAGCCCTATGAATTTTAATAATAATATTTTCATTGATGCGGGTTAAAAAATCCCCCTTGTGCAAACACATCACTCCCACTTCTTTTTGGCACACCCATCAAGTGAGATATATTATAATTTTGAATATCACGCTTCGAATGCGTAATTCAATAACAAATTATTTTTCATTCAACTGATTCGATGTATAAATTTTCCGACTTTTCATCTGACAAGCACATGTATCTTGTGTCACATAATTATCTTTGGTATACTTAAAAAAAATCATTAATTATTATTGCATATCTGTAACTCATATCTGTTAACTAATTAAAGAGTTGGTTAGTCCTTCAATTACAAACTGACAAAAATCCACGGAATAGAGACGGATTTTTGACTGTTAGACTCTGGATAAAGCAATGAATAAATTGTCCTTAAACTTAATTTCTACAAAGTTTCGTCAAAATTAATGATATGAAGTAAGTGTGTGCGCTCTTCTTTATTTTTAATTTAGCTTCTTTCGAGTAAAATTAATGACGACTAGCAGTAGGCGCATGTGTAAATAATATCGTTTGGAAATAATTGAATTTCGTACTGCCATGGATGTGTTTATTGCCATCTATGTGTGAAATAAAAAAACATTTTACGCCTTAAATACGTTAAACGATGCAGTTTCGTTATAAGGACGGTAGCCGAGCGGTCAACAGGCGTGTGCCATACGCTGGACGATCCGGGTTTCGAGGCACGTCTGAAAATTTCGAGCATCGTTAGCGCATTTATAAAATAGATTCTCATCAAATTGATGGAAAATAATGAAAATCGAAACCACTTGATATTTGCTCTGGTGGCAAACGTCGAAACGGCGAATCCGCCAGTGGCGTAGTCGTGTTCGCGATGTCGGCGGGCGTTTTAATGCGAAATATCCCCGACGGCGATAGTGTGTTATTACGAGCACTTCATCCCGGGGCGCCATTAGCGGGGGTGGCACCATTAGTGAACCTCTTGCACCTTGCCCCGAACAGGGGGAGTGCGTCTGCGAACCCTCACTTTCCAATCTCGACGATTTATTTAGCGTTGTTGTTGTGCAGGTGTGCGGTGTCTGTTGAGGTTGTATACGGATTTATAGCTTTTTTTCAGTCAGCGTAGAAATGAATGTTGAATGCTTTCAGTTTTTTTTTCAATAATTTTAATTTTTAAGTCAGATTCCATACTATTATAGTCTTGTCAGTTTAACCTACAGTGTAATTTACAACCAAAATAACATCATTTACCTATTATATACGTTTGCGAGGTCGGCCATAAATGGCACAAGCCAATGGTAGATTAACTACCCACCGCTATTTTTGCAAACTCGTGTGCATCGAATATTGCCTAAGATGGAAAAAACAAACGCGGTTTTTATACAGAAAAATTATAATTGAGGAAAATTGTATTCAATACGATAATTTATTTGGATTATCTCATCACGACCGCATCGTCACGAATATTCACGTATAAATTAGATGCTGAAATCTAACGAATACTCACCTTGAACGTTAAACAATCGACGAAACCATTGTTTCGATTCACCAAATAAAATTCGGACAGCTGAATTGAAAATCTAACGAATGATATATTGCACACACACCTTCCTCGTTTTTCCACCAGACATCAATCAAACGCGTTATCGCCGCAATCAACAAATTATCCATCGTCAAAATCAACAAACCATGATAATAATAATGGAAAAAAAGCGAAATCTGACAAACCGAAAACGACAGCGTTTCGTTCCGCGAATTCGCACACAGCATCAGTCAAACTGTAACGATCCATTCAATGCTAACACAGTATTATAGTTACATACGAGCCTTCATTGTTGGATACTGCTGAATGGCTTCGGTTGCTGTTGTTGAACACGAGGACACCAAAGCGGCCGTCAAACGTCCCTGATCTAATTTAAGGGGGGTGCTTTCTATTTATTGGCTCGCCCCTGTCGATACAATTAAACGCAGACAACCATTGAATCTCTCACCTGCGTTTAGATTTCACGCCGCTTTTTATATCGACGTTTTTTGTATTCGAGTAACTTATATATCGAGGGAGAACTGTTTTTTTTTTGAGGGTGAAAATTCGCCGAAATTCGCATTAAATTGGCAATTTTTTTCGATATTATTTGCTTTGGTTCGGCGTAGTGTTTAAATAGTGATATGTTGTGTTGTGGTTGTGAATTTTATTTATGTCTATCTGCCCCTGCAAAGTCACCCTTTGTATGATTAAGCGCGACTAACTGTTCGATAGTATTGCCGTAATTTTGCGATTTTACGCGATTTGGTGTATTGTCGATATTTATTATTGTGTCGTGTGTAATATTCGATGTAAATTTGGTATTATGTATGTGGTGGAAAATTTAAATAAACGTATTTTCATTGTGTATTATAATGTGAGTTTATGAAACTTTGGTTACATATTGAATTTTCTCGCGTGTTTTAGTTTTTTTTTTTTCATTATATTTGTGGATTTCGTTAATGAAATTTCATCCAATTCGTTTCCGCGAAATGTACGCTATTTTCATTATTTATTGAAACTTATAAATTTTCAATGTTCATTAACGAGAAAGTAGCGTTATGTCGCATTTAACATAATATCCAGTTATAAAGTTCAAGTATAAATTTATTTATGATTAATCATTCTGCAATACATTCATACCTATTGCAAAATACACGAACATGTCTCCGAACACAACAAATAACCTCTTAATCCCTTGAGTATCTCGAATGACAATAAATTTAACATAACTTTCTCGTTTATTGACTACAAAACCCGTACAATTTATTACTTTCGGATCGTAATATCAAACGCGACGTTCGTTATTTTGTTCGATCTGTTTCTTTCAGCCGCGAAAACAATATTAACGACGCGAGAATTAGCATCGTTGGCGCAACGATTTTTTCGCCGTGCAGCATCTATTTTTGAAAATTTCAAATATGCATTATGAATCTATAATGATCCGAGAGCATATTTAGATCCGAAACAACGACGTGTCTAAAACAGTTGACCATTTATGGACCTCGTGAGTGAGCAACACAATGCTCGCGGACAGATGTTTTCTCAGACTCGATTTATACCCGACACAATGAATGCGTCGAACGCGAATTTATTATATTTTCAGATCGTAAAACCCGACATGTAGTCTAGCTCAAACGGCTCGACAAATAGCACCTCGAACGTACATACATACACATCGAAGCGAAATAACGTAGCGAAGCAATCCGAAGGAGTTTTCTGCGATTTTTCCTCGAAGCTGTGGGGCGAATTTCCTCCGGAGAAAATCGCCGCTGATTGACAAATGGAAGTCGTTCGTTACGACTAGATCGCCACGGGCGAGATAAAAAATGTCGTAAAAGCAAACGGTAAATTGAGCGAAATAATCTAACGACAGTTTAAAAAGATCGCGTCGAAAAGCCTGCGACCGAAGCCGAGATTGCTCGACGTTTTATATTTGCTGCTGGGGTTCTATTTTTTTCCTTCCTCCTTAGGTTCTCTCTCACGCTTCGTCCTCGGTGGCGGCTTTTTATCGAATCAATTCGTTTAAATAACTCGGCTGAGTCGGAAAAGTGTGCTTTCTCTAAACGAGAAAGGTTTCGCCCTTAGATTTATTGGAATAATCGCGTTTCAGTGTGATTTGATGGCGCGAGCGCGATTCGCGTGTCGTCGATTGATATGTGAGAGATTCGATTTCATCTGTGCGATTTTTCAAGATAAGTTTCTCGTTTTGTAGGCGAGAATGTGGGTTTTCATTAGTTTAAGGTGCACTTTGTCGTATAGTATAAACGTTCGAATCAGATTTTGCGTTTATAAATTGATATTTTAAAATTTTCGCACAATTCGATCGTCCTCGATTTGAATTCGGTTCGGTAATAAAATTTTATTTTATAAAAAAAAACATGATTGTTCATTAAAAATTGGCTATTTATAATAAGTTTTACTCACCTTAATGTAAAATAATCCAAGAAAAACGCTTTCCTCTTTTCGTCTCTCTCATCTAATGCGCTTTTGACGAACAGCGCGAAATATGAATTATAGAGGAGCGCATGTTTTTCCCCGATCTCAGATTTTCCTTAGTGACTTATTTTTATTTCGGTTGCATTTTCAGACAGTTTTCCCTCGCCTCGGACAGGTAATCCCTCACAAAAATGACCGACTCGATGGATTTTCGCCTCCCTCCGAAAATGTTTTCACTTTCCCCATGCGCGGCGAGTATATTAGAAAAAGGCGGCCGCGATTTATTGCGTCGTTTAAAATCGTATTTTTAAAACGCGACCGTTTGCAGATTTTTCCATTTATATTTTTTTTTTGTGCTCTTCGGTATTTTCGTTCGAAAATTTAATTAATAGAATCGTTTTGTGCGTGTGTCGTTGCGTGGGCACGGCGCGGAAAATATCGGCCGAATTTTCCTTTCGAAAAAACGCGTTTAAATTAATTGCCCGCCATATGAAGACGTCCAAATTGATAATAAAAATAATTTATTTCGTTCTCTATCTAATCTCGAATGTTTGTGAATTGATCTGTGAAGTGTTTACGAATATCTCCGTGAAACTTTCATATATCGTTTTTATTCCGCTAGGTTCACGGCATGTTGAGAGCAATTTGTCGTAAGATAATCTTGTTTTTTTTTTATTCATAAAAACATTTTGTTTTGAAATGTATGGAGTTTTACACGATGAAACAACATGATGGATTTCAACTCGTAGTTTTTAAAAGAAAGAAAAATTTTATACAGTAACCTTATCTGTTTCATAAAAGTTTCAACAAGAAACTTCTATATTTTACGTAACCTTGTTGCGAATTTAATTTTATATAAATTGAAACGAGATATTTTAAAGTGTGAAGAAACAAAGCACTTACTAATTTGAATTTATTACTTACTTTCTCAACATATTCAGTTTCATTATAACGCGTTTAGGAGTATAATATTTTAGTCAATTTCGCATATTTCACCGAAGCAAAACGAATTTGAATAAATTGAGCTTAGTTGTCTGAGCATGAAGTACATTTACTCTTTTGTATCGTATGAAAGTTGATTGCACAGAAATCGATAGCGTGGCTTATTTACCTTTTTAATATTGTCATCAATCGTTCGTGACTTTTAATTTAACACTTAACCGCACACGTGTGCTAAGGAAATAAATTATATTTGCATCTACATCTTCATATTTATTATTGCATTGTATATGTGAAGTTGATTTGTTGCGTACGAGTGAGATATCGCTGAGGGCGAGTCTGAACCATGATCGTTACGAATTCTCAATCAACACGAATAAATTTCAACTTTTTCCGTATATGCAACACGTCGAATAATCAGGGCACAATAGCTCTTTTTGCGTTCATTGGGTCAATTTTTTTTTCGCTACGAAAATAATTTAAGCGATTTTCAAACGCGAGCCGACCGATGCGATGTTCGTTTAGAATTTTCACACGTCAAAAAGCAGTAAGAACAATTTGAATGTAATAAATCACGTTTAGTTACCGTTGTGTTGCAAGAATGTTGATAGACGTACACGATTCTCGCCAATTTATATTCAGAAAAAAAAATGTACACTTAGAAAATTTTATGTACATGTGTATATTTATGAAAAAAAAATTGGCAACCATAATCGAAAGCTTTCTTTGCACTAAAACAAATTCGCTGTAATAAAAAAAGGAATTGTGTACAAATGAACTTTTTTTACGACATACCTCTGAAATTCAACCCTCGCTCGCATATTGCACTCTCGCATACACACATCGACACAGAAACTTAGTTCATTTAACATCCCGACATCAAAGCGACGGACACGTTGTGTAATATGTAAATAACAGTGTGTCCCAAGCCCCGTGTCCCGAGGGCAGGACACACGAAGAGTTCAAGGAGCGCGAAACGCGCACTCCCATGTGTCACCATCGGCGATTTTATATAGAGCCAGTTCGTAAATCTCGTTTTATTAACACCCGACAGTGGCTCTAACAAAAACATATTGTCAGCTAGTTCAGTTGTTCGAGGCTATAGAGTCGCATTTTTACAATACGGCATGGAATTGCTACTGGATTTGTCGATATTGCTGGATGTATTGATCATTCTTTGTTTTCATGCATCTGAAATAAGAGAAGATGATATTTTTTTGTCTAACTGGAAATTATTGCGTTGATCTAGTGCTCACTTCTGCAGCGAGAAAGAAAATAATTTCTAGCTAGAGTCTAGGTGGAAAAGAAAACTCCTTGTATTACATCTTTTATCACTTTTTTGAGCTACAATATTTCAGCTAAACTCATTTGTGTAGAATCATGCGTAGAATTTATGAGATTTTTTCATATATTGTGAGTAATGTTTTCGTGCAGATATGCAGTATGGTGAAAACGAGCCCCGATTCAGTTTAGAAGTCGTACCGAATCCTGTGGTCCGATTTATCGGATGGGTAACCGAGTTGCGCGTTGCGGATGGCCGTTGTGGTAATCTTTATGTTCGCTATCTGGTCCGAATCGGAAGTTGGC
The DNA here is from genome assembly GCA_024721215.1 of Cheumatopsyche charites. NCBI lineage: Eukaryota > Metazoa > Arthropoda > Insecta > Trichoptera > Hydropsychidae > Cheumatopsyche > Cheumatopsyche charites. The sequence goes on along the minus strand of CM045576.1, from coordinate 6,314,141 downwards.
CAGCTTTCATTGCTTGTGTGCGTTTCTTCTGCTTTTAATGACTTTTTCATGTGCTGCTCTCAAAATTCGAATGTGTTTCGTTCAAATCGTCCGGATGCTGCTGATGTTATTTTCGAAATGTTTCATAGGGCTAGAATAAAATTTGGATCTAGTACCGTTGGTTGTTTGGATATTTGAATATGAAATAATGCAGGTGAATGATCTTTTCTTTTTATATGGTACTTTTCAGTCCAATTTTTTTATTGCTTGAATAAATATTGAGGACAGATTAACGTTTCGATAATCTTTTTATCTCCGCATAAAATCTTGGGACGTTTTTATTCGACTGAATGAAAAAAAATGAATTCGACTAAGGAATGATTTTATTCACGGGAAAACTTCTGAAATAAAATCAGCAAAATAAAAGCCAAATTCGAAATCCAATATCTATTATAATTAAAGATGTATCGGAAAGTTATTAAGTAGTCTGATGATATTTTTGAATCGTTTTCAATAAATTTGATCATATTCAAAGACAATTTTTCCACTCAGCTCCAGCGACTTTAATTTGTCAATTTAATTTAAAATTGGTAAGATCCATCATATGCGTGTGGTGCAGAGACGACCTCGCTCCAAAGCACCGTGCATCGTCCGACGAATAATAACAGTTGCACATTCGAGTTTTACTGCCGGTCGTATAAGCGAAGGGACCTGCGCGTACGCAAGTAAAGTTTAATATTTTAATTTTATGCGATCGGTCCGGTAAACATTCGTGACCAACTCGCGTACACGTCTAATAATAAAATCGAACTTATGTATTATACGTCTTCCCGTACGAATGATTGTACTAAATCATCGCGATGCTGCGCTGGCACGCGATGATTTTCATATTCCGTATCGTGATATTTTCGTTGAATCAACTCGCACGTTATGTTTTATTTTCGAGACAGTATTTTCGAAAACTTTTTTTGATACAGACTAAATTCGGTACGAGATTAAATCGTCATAACAGCCGAGATCGTGCTAGATTTTTTTTCAACAGAGCGATAGCGTAATACGAACACGTGTATATTGACATTCGAAGTGCATTTGTTATCTTTTTCGGTTTTTAGATGCACTTTAAAGTGCGCATCTTTCGACGACTTTTTCACATGCACTTAGCACGGTCGCAACTATGTTGACTGTTTCTTTTTTTAATCATGTTTGTTCTTCTATTACATCATTTCCATTGTGCACTCTTTGAAAAGTTTTGTTTCTATTTTTTTCACTGTATTTCTTATTTGATTTTCTATACATTACCGCTTGTCAGATTGAGCGTGAAAGCCTCGAATCCAATTAACCTTAGAGCACTTTCACGCGGTGCGCGTGGGACGCTCGAAAAATCCCATGGATATTTAAACTCAAAACCCCCACACTACAAATATTGTTTAAATACTCATCGCAGTATATTTGTACATCACCGGATTCACATTTTCATATGTAAAATAATATGAATATTCAATGAAACAAATAAATTCTTGAACTCAAACGTTAATGAAAATCATTCGATATCTCAAGTTCGAAAGGATCGCTAATTAACGACTCTTTCTCACGACATATTATAAATACGCAGATCGTGACTCGATTGCAGTTTCAAAAAGATATCAAGAGATAAATGTAATCTACCGAATTGTATTGTAGACCTTTCGACTGAGTTTAAGCACAGTACGTAGAATCATCCAAAATTCAACATCCAGAAGCACTCACCCCTAGCGTTGCACAATACGCAGAAAACAATGATTCGACCGTGAAATGCGAAATTCTCCTCTCCGCTCGGATTGCGTTCGCAATTTAAAACAATAATGAATGTCGAAGGGGTGTCTCTCACCTCTCCCTACACCCTCATCCCTTGAATTTTCACTGTTGCTAATGCGCCTCGAACGCCCACCCTGTTGACTTAAAGGGCATAAAATTTAATCTGAATCGGCCGGGCGTTTAGCCGTCGTCGAATTAAAATATTGTTCCCTCTTAATGGGCCCTAGCCTTTGTTTACCGAAAGATACGCAGTAACGACTCTCCTCAGATGAGAGACTCTTTAACAGTGCGTCTGTATATGAGATCTCACCCCTATTTGATTTGTTTGGCGGGGTTGAGACTCGTGGGTGGGTTTGGCTTTCCACTCATACGTGACCGGAGTCGAGATTCTCACATTGCACACACTTTTGTATGGAAGATCGACCCGGCTGACCGAAGGTTCGCTCCTGAGGACGTCTCGTGTATTGTATATTGTGTGTACACAATGAAGAAAACTGCCAACTCCGAAGAAAATAACCTTTTTCTCGTGCAGCTTAAAATTCTACGTACCGGGGCGGTTTTAATGCTTGCGATACGTTCTTGCTCTGTGTGTGTTGTTTGTGATTTATGTATATGGTGTGTGTGTATTTATTAATATATGGGGGAGTATGTGGTTTCGCGTATCGTATAGATGTGTTGGTATTGTGGTAGGTGGCTTTAGAATCATTTTGCTACTGAACATACGAACCCCCCTTTCAGACGAAAATCTCTTATGAGCTTGCTTTACAGTAAGTCTACTATCGATATATGCTCGATTGTATGATAAAATATTTTCCATTTGAAAATGAGCAATATATCAAATACTAGATTAAAATTTTTATTACATAGTCATTTTAAATAAAACTAACATTCAGAGATATTTGTCAAATTATAACACAATTGCGTGACACTCAAACAAATGTTGTTATGAATTTTCCTCTAATCTAATTTTCTAAAATGCACCCCATTTTAATTAATTTTTCACACCATTTAATCCATAAAATTAATTCAATTTCGATCCAAGTAATAATTCTATTATCGATACTTACATATCGATCACACGTCGACGCCGCGCTTTCAATTATTTAACGCCTCCTCGACGGAATGAGATTAATCAAAGAATATTAACAGTCTAAATCTCGATCGGATTGCGCCCGTTCGAAAATCAATTTCGAAAGTGACTTATCGAATACTAATAGGACAAGAAGAAAAGGTCTCGAAAGTTTCGGATCAGAAACGGCTAGAGGATAATAAAAAAACACAAGCTCCGTTCCACTGTTAATTCCGAGCACCGTAGAGACCAGACAAAATGGCGCCGCGTTGGGCCAAATGGTCCCCGAGAGGATCGGTGAACAAACGGCGACTTTTGTTTGTTCACGACGTTGATTAAAAATCGCCGAATCGAAAATAATACAAGGAAGGGAGAGAACGAGCCGGATGGATTGTTCGAAGGAGTTGCTGCCTTCCGCTCCCCGTCCTATGCGAAAAGCCTAGAAAAATGGACAAAGCCTACCTAAAAACACACATATATATACGATCGACCTAAATAATATTGCAAAATTGACTAGGGGGAGAAACGTTGAGAACACTTTCGCAACGTACGACACACAATAAATAAGCTATAGAGTGACCCCACCGAGTCTCCGATAAGAGGGGTTGACGTATTTGTACAGCTCCGGCTCTCGCGACTTTCAATATTCCACGCTGAAATTGGCGATTCGATTGTAGCCCAATCAACCGGTGGATCGTTTTCGATTTATTTATTTTCCAAAGATTGAGCAGCCCTGGCTACGTGGAGATGGTAAGCGTCAAATGGACCGGTAAATCACTTAACGTCCTGTTGCGATCCGTTCGTGAGCTGCATCCATCGGTGATTGATGCGTTCTTATACATTAGTACATGCGGACACATAAAAAACTTCCGATTCGACTTTAGTACATATGTAATGGCGCATAGAAACAATCGAGATAATAAATATTTTAATATGAAGTAAGATTCTATGTTTCCATACATCGCCAAGTCGTGGATCGCGAGATTATTCAATCTTTTTTAAACATAGTCATCGAATATGTTATTTGAATTTGCACATGAAAAAAATAATGTTTGCATGTTTTTTGTGTACCTAATTCATGTTTTCTCGAACTGTTCATCCGAAAAGTCAATGTATTTTTGCAACTAGTGAACCTGATGTTGCTTAACGGAATCAATTTGTAACTATCATAAAAAAAAAATAAATGAAAAGGACAAACATGTCCATCGATAAAATCGACATCTCGAAAGATCTATGCAATAGTCGTATTTATTTATTTTAACTTCACGATCGACTTAAATATGTACATAGTTTCGAGCAACGTTGGGCCCCAGCAGCCAGTGAATTTATATGAAATTTCGTTATATTGTGTTGTGAATGAAGAGCCTAAAATGGTCGAACGCTTCGAGTCTGAGATGCTTTTGTGTTTGGCGATTTTATTTCGAACAGTCTGAACTGTTAAACGTTTCGTGAGTTTAAACTCGAGGCGAGTTGGTGAAGTATTCGGAGCAATTTCGCGGGTGGCCAATTTCAACAGCGTCTTTAGGGTTGATTCGTTCGATACAGTGAATTCTCGATTCGCCGAAAGTGTATGTTCGAGCTTTGTTCATGACTCTTGTCTGAGTAATTTGTGCTTCGGTTGAAATTTTAGATTGTGCTTTAATGAAAATTCTATGTTGCATACATTACATGTATGTTTGATATGTGTGTTTTATGTGCGAAGACTAAAATCTTGTTTCATTCGCAATGTATTCGTGTACAGTTATTTTCTGCGATAACTTGTTATCATTAAATTAGCCATACCCGATCGCTTTCATACATAAAATATAGAAAATATTATATAGGAAATATTTATGTTAATTCAAGTAGTATGGCGTTTGTATATTGTGTTGAAAATGTGTTTTGCGAAACTTTTGTACAGCTCAGATATTTTCGATATTTCTGCAATAAACAACAATTCCGAATTGCTCATTTATGCAAATAACAATTTTCATTCAACTCAAATTCGAATTTATCGATCGCGATTTCGCAAAACGCAAACAGACAACGAAATTCAACCGGACAATCATAGACATCAATGAGATCACCACAACGGACTATGAATCGTAATTTTTCCACAAGAAACGGATAATGTAATTTTCGATAATTATTCATTTAAAAATCAACAGCTCTAGACATAGATTTAACTCAATTTTTCGATAAGAAATTTTCATCTTTGACCATCACTTCGCCGACAATATTAGGTTCGACAATTAATAAATTAAAAAAGATACAACCCTAGACATCGATGAGATCACCATAACAGACTACCCATTAAATTTTTTCATAGGAAACGTTGATTTTTAACCGTTACCCCGCCGACAATGCAAAGTTCGGCAATTATTAATTTAAGAAGCGACCGCCCGAGGCTGTTGCACGAGACGCGTGCTTTTGACGCATGACGGCCTTTGTCTTCTCCCGAGGCACAAACACACATATACAGACATATATACACACATTTTATTATATCGTACACATGCAAGGCATAATACGTTTTAATTGATAAATTATTCCCTGTGTTCGTCGTCGCGCTAAACGGCCGTTCTAAAATTACACCGTAAATTGTTGCGCGCCGAGCGCTCGATTTCCGCCGAGTCGGGCTTTCGTAACGCGATACGCGATTGTTTAATTTTAATTGTCTTCGTTACTCCGGAATGATATAAATAAATATTCATGAAGTGTAGGATCAATATTTGCCGCGTTCGGGTTTAATGAATTTTCTTATCCGGCCGAATGTCGGGAAATCTGTTGATTCGTATGAAATCGAGTCAACATGGTTTGGTTGTTCGGCTCGACTGTATAATTGTCGTTTACGTTTTGTTTCGTTTCGTGTTGATAATTGGAAAGGGTTCGTATTTATTTTTATACAAAACGAAAATTCATTTTTTTTTATTTTCATTGTTAATTGAAACCCCTTTATACTATTTTGAAATTCAAAAATTCTCATCGTAACATATTTATATATTTACTCTTTCTTGAGGCATCAGATTGATAAAATTTTAATACTTTTTTTCATATAATTTAATTTTGCATCTTAAGTCGCGTATCCTTTTCACACACGCGTGATTTCATTTCGTTGTTTCTTGATTAGATACGCCCCATAGTAAAGTTGTGCTAATAGCGCTTTAAAGTTCTTAGAAACGCTCCTAGATTGGTGTTTCTACGAAACGACCGTAATTATTTTGAAAACCGTGTCAAATCGTAAAGTTAACCCGTTAAAACAATGTCTTTTTTTCATATTCAAGTCGCTGACTTGAGATATCTTGTAAATGATATGCATAATGTGAGATTTATTCGTGATTATGAATATGTGGAATATAAAATACGTATTAGTTGTATTTTTTTTTTCGCTTATGTCTAGTCGCAGAGCAAAAGTTCAAAGCTGCATTGTTTATCAGATTGAATTATAGATTATTATCTGCAAATTGCTTTTAAACTAATATATTTAAGGTTAGATTCGATTAGGATAAAACAAGTTCGCATTAAACATTTCAGACTTGATTTGGATTAGTTTTAGCTCTAAATGCATTCTAATATCAATGAATTATTGAACAAAAGATCTTTTCTATCAAATGATACAATCAAGTACAAAAAAATAATTTTACGTGACATGAAAAATACCTAACCGTTATAATAGAAATTTACGATCTTTTTCTTATTGAAAACGTCCCGAAAAAAAAAACACAATTAATTCGTCCATTCATCAGCACAAAACGCGCAATAACATTCCACGATTTTGCGATACACGCCGAATATTCACAAAGGGTGAAACAACCCATTTATCAGGTGACACATTCTTCAAACTCACCCCTTTCGAGTGTAATTAAATCGGAGATATAACTTAAATCGCGACGAGGGTCGTTTATCGGTTTCCCGCGCTTTTCCGTTTCGTTTTATTCCATTTTGTTCTCGATTTTTTTATTCACCGTCGCAACATCGAAACGTTTGATGCGATTTTGATTCGGTGGACTTTGAAATTGCATGTGCATTTAACGATGTTTGATAACCGCGAGGCAAAGCAACGAACGAACCAGACGTCTGCTTTAATACGAACCTACTCGGTGTTTGGAAAATTATTTTTTTCTTATCATAATAATCAAATCTATTGTTAATTTATCAATGTATCACTATCATTATGTATGTCGTTTTTGAGATTAATCAATCCATGTAAAGATGTAAGTTTTTTTTACAAATCGCGAAGTATAAAAATCATATTTTTATTCAATATCTGACTATACATCGAAGATGCTGATATAAATTTACCAATGAAAGTAATATTTCGCACTTATTAAATTTGAAATAAAATTTGTGAAATTCTTCCGCGTTATCTGGTGTATCCTGTCCCTCACTGGTATCTCATCCTTAGGGATGAACTTGTTAATTAAAATCATATTAATTTCAATCCAGAGGGCGTCGCCCTTCCAACCACCAACATTATTTAATAAATTTGACGCAGGACGACAAATTCACTACACAGACCCCAATTAAAAAAAAAAGAGCCGTATTGAAACATTCCGAAAAACAATAGTAGAACTCTTAGATCGTCCATAGCGATAACAGTGTAGCTTTTTAATTTAAATCAATTTTATAGTTGCCGAACAATGGTAACCCTTTAGATCCCGGGGCGGGGGCTGTCGGCCAAACAACAAAAGGCCCTTTTAATTAAACGAGGAAAGAAAAGCTTCAGATTTGTACGGGGCGTCAAACGTCCGTCCATTAAAAACGCTACATACACAAATTTCGGTTTAATATATGTATGCGAGGTTGTATTTGTCCGCGTATAATGTGAGCGAAACGTTGTTGCTCGAGTGGTGAAATTTTAATTGCTTAATTCGCCAGCAACGCTTCCGGCGAGAGCTGTTAAGAAAATTTGCCCAGAGGCACTGGAAAAATCCGGAAAATGTGTAGTGCGCTTTTCCGGCCGTTGTGCTTACGGTGTTATCCTACTTTTCGTAATGAATAAATTCTGCGGGCTGTGGTCGTTAAGCGTTATGTTTGATGAATTTGCTCAAAATTAACGCTTTTTATTATTTTTGTAATATTTTGTTTTTAATTTTTAAAAACTTTTGATTATTAATTTAGATAAATCTTCTTGATGCATAAGTAGTAATTGAGTTTTCTTGTGTAATAATGAATAATTAGTAGTAACTAATGATCATGGTATAGAAAAAATATCGTGTGTTATAAAAAATTATCCGAAAAGAATTGAATTATCTTCATTCTAGCTTCTGTGACTTGTTATTACTCAAGTAGATTTTTTATGAATGAAACTGATTCTGAACTCTTACTGAGTATTTCCCGTTTCCGCAGTAATTCCCGTTGTGTGTGAAGGTCGTTCATAATATTTGCTACGGATTTGCTAAATACTTGCCATGTTAAGGTGCTCCATGTAAAACGTCAAAGTAGAAATCCTGTATTATAAAATTTTGAAATATAACGATGCGAAATCCTTCCCAGACTTGCATATATTCATTCTGAAAAGTTTCATTGCCAAAGGTTTTGCTGTTTAAAAGTCTATAAAGCACAGAAATAAAGATATAAATTAATTAATATTCATAGCTATAGATACAATTTAAAAAAGAACGTATTTCATTGTACATTGTCATGAGAGAAAAGCTTTCAACGGTATCGAAACGAAAAAACGCAATTTCTCCCCGACGAAAACACATCGAGCTAAAATTAAAAATACAAAATGAAAAAAAATAAAAATAAAATAAAGGGAAATTCCGACGAAAACGAGATGCAGTTCCATTAGCGGGTTCGAATCCCCCGCGGGGCACCGTAATTGGTGTGGCCCTCGTCCTCCGTAATAAGGCACCCTCAGCACGAGCCCGCGACCTCGCAACACCCACGAGCCTCTCCAGAGGTCTCAGAGTCGACAATTGAAAGGGATTCGTGGCGATGCTTCGAAGCCATCACTCTGAGGAGGGCTTTCGGTAACGTCCAAAGATCGGGAGGTCTTCCGGTTGCGGTCGGACCTTGTCTGTTTTGATATTTTCGTATTTCTGATGCCTGGCTTCAGTCGGGATTTTGTTGTCTTTGGAAAGGTCGAAATTGTTAGATGTTTCGTATATATTTATGGATTTAATGTTGATGATGTTTTAATTTAATTTAATGACATTTTGGTTTGTTTTTCTTTTCAGAATGCAACTGCAATGGACACGCACGCCGATGCCGCTTCCATATGGAACTCTTCAAACTGTCCGGAAGAGTATCTGGAGGAGTTTGCATGAAATGTCGTCACTTCACAGCCGGTCGTCACTGTCATTATTGTCGAGAAGGATACTTCCAAGATCCCACTAAACCGATATCGAACAGAAAAGCTTGCAAACGTGAGTAAAATATTCCTAAATTCATACAAAACCTTAGCAATTTCTAGAATACATTCTAGGAACTTGTAATGAACTTAGCCACCGTCGAAACTATTTTCCTCTTAAATCAACGTCAGCGCGTTTAACTTATCGTTCAATATATTGAAACTAGAAAACTAAATCAGTCAGTGCGAGTTATGAGACGAGTGCAGTAGACATCAATATTGTCAAAGAATCAACTAGTACTAGAAAACTCTTTGTCATTAAAATATCGATGCATTTGTCTCGTGACCCGTATTCACCATAACCGACCCTAATAATTTTCCACTAACTAAATTTTCTTCGAAATGGATATTTCAACATTTTCTCCGGAATCTGCAAACTGGGGCATTTCGAACAATTGAATACGACATATCGAACGAATTTTCCGGAACCGTAAATATGGATCGTACAGTGGGTCACTGTGACCATTGTCGATGATGACGAATGTCAAAACGATGTCGAAGGTGATTCCGCGAAATCTGCGCCTCCGCACAGCTGCTGTGATGCTGCTGCCGGACGACAGCTGCCCACCCTCCCTCATATTGTCAATATATAATACACGTATTATGTATTATCCGAATCAATTTGTATCCCATTAATCAATATTACCGCACGTGCGACAGATGCCCGAGCCAGCGGCGCGCAACTGTTCGTGGCGTGCGCGGAAAATTGTCACGAAACAATGTTGCCGCAGTTCTAAATTAGATTTTTCGTTTTGAAATTGTCGGTTGAAATACGTTTCGACTGTTCTGTATTTCGTTATTAATGTTATCTCTAAATAGGTGTTTCGCTCTAGACGAGAAAAAGCTTCCTCTATTATGTAACTATGTTCGCGCCGAGTGAATATAATTTGCGCAGAGCTAGTCATTTATAATAAGCTGAAATAAATCTCGTTTAAGCTCCTTACGGTTTATCTTTAAAATAAAAGTTTCGACGTTGAAATATTGCCGTAACATATTCTTGAAATTTAATAATAATTAGCACTAAATTTATATTAATCATCAGCGTAATTCACTTCTACAGAGTCTATGTTTCTTATCGTTAGCTCTTTTTATACGTATTCCGAAAATGCGTATCAAACATTTCATAAAACTCTCTCGAAGCACTTGAAGTAGATATGTCTGCTTTATATACAATTGGGCAATAAAAAGTCTAGCACACCGTTTATATTTTAGTACTGTTATTTTGGGATTCGATACAGTTGCCTAATCTGGCGAAAAGCAATAAAGCTTTTCATTAAACTCCTATTTATCTGTATAATAATAAAATATTGCGCACTATATCGAACATTTGATAATAAACCTTATCTCTCCGTGCACTTAAATTTTCATCTCGCACGGAAAATACACACATAAACGACTACCACTACGCGATAATTTTACTTTAAGATTGTTTCGCGCGATCGAAATTATACGACAAAACAACAACAATCAACCAAACAATATCACAACAACGCCATATTTCACACCGATCCACATCCTTATCGCGACACAATCGAACAACTTTCAAACCCCAATACGGCCATCGCCATAAATGGACTATCTCACCATCAAAGACACTCATTTTGACAACTTTTCAATCCGAAAACTTCACACACTCTAGAGAAAAAAAATCATCTCACGACCGACTAACGCCTATGGGATTAAACTCTCTAGTCTTTAATACATTTCAGCTTGAAATCGAAACGATTAAGGTTATTTTTTTTTATTTTTTTCAAAAAATATGGAATGTAAGTATACAATATGTATTCGAATGTGTGTACATATGGATGTGTATTTTTATTTTTTTCGAAAACGTGTCGGTTATTGATGTTGCCAGTTCGCTGAATAGGTGAGCTCATTGAAAACGAAAATGCGAGGTCTCGTGGGCGGGGTACGAGCTGTCTTCCTTTCACAACCCCATTCATAAAACAAAGAGGACGTGATCTGAATCGGGCTCCAAAGCTAAGTCGAGCTCTCTGGACGGTGTCAGGGGTGTCAAACCTTCGGAAACTCAGACCAAAGTCGCTTAAGTCCGCAGCTGATGGCTTTGTGTGCTTTCGAACTTGACAGAGGCGGGCTCTTTAAAGTGATTTTTTTTTAGTGTGCGAATTTTGAATTTGATTGATTTCGTGTCGATGATAGACTTTTTTTTAGAGTTTCGAATTTAGACGTTTTTTGATTTATGACGGAGATAGGTTTTTGAGTCTCGGTCGTAAGTGTAATGCGTACAAAACAATGTTTTTTAGTTGCATTTGTGTATTTTTTTTTTAATAAAAAAAAATAATATTCATAATGTTATACAGTTGAAAATATAGCACGGTTAATTGTACATAGTTAGGTATTATGCTTTGTAGATATTTTTACTTCTTGCTTTTTAATTAAAAAAAGTTATTTTCTATCTCATTAAGTCTGAATCGTTGTTAGTTGAATTGTGGACTATATTTTGTTCACGTTCACTCGTTTGATTATTCAATATGATTTCATATAAAATTATAAACTAATTTAAAAATTGTCGTTTTTTAATAATGAAGAAGTGTAGATATTGAAAGTGTGCAATAGTTTGTTTTTCGATATGCGCTTTAAAAGCTCACCCTATTCTGCAGTATCGCATATTATTAGGTACTTAAAAATTCATTGAATATTCAATAACGTACGTTTAAAAAGTGCACATTGCATCACTCGTAAAAACGTCGATAGTGCGGTTCTATTTGCGTATCATGTTACTGAATATCGACAATTATGTAAGTAACGGTATTAAGTTAAATGTTACGGCGATTAAGGTCATTTGCTGAAATGTATGTAAGCTTTTTAGAAGCTCTTTTTGTGTAAACAGTACGTAATCGATATTTTGTCACAATGGGGAAACATCGATACTGCCAAATTCCATTATTCGATTAAACCTAATGAATAGCGTATGATATAACCGATATATTTTTTTTACTGTTACTGTATCTTATGCGTAATTTCCTAAAATGTTCCGACCGTAATGACAAATCGGACTCGTTAGACACTAAAACATTGCTCCAGCACTTTAATCGATGTAAATGTATGATAATGAACGTATTTTATGTGGGTTCGATTTGAAATATTATCCAACTGTGTCTTCCGTTGGATGAGAACGTGTTTCGTTATAATTACACTATTCCCCCGCACAACGTTAGATTCGGGACCCGTTATCCGAATACATCTTGTGCGGATATTGTCATAATGTGTGCTATTTCAGATCATGCTAAATGACAACGTTTCAAGAACATGCAATTTCGATAGTGCGAAGCTTACATTTATTCGATTTGAACAAGAAAATAAATATTTAGTTTCATGAATATTCAAACATCTATATGTGTTATGTGCACGTTTTCATACGCGAATCAAATAGAGCTTTGCTCGTTGTACAAAAATGGTTCTCTGAAATATTCAAAAAGTACATTATATGAATGGGGAGGATACCGTATATAGTTATACGATATATTTGCCGCAAATTATCGTGAAAACAGCCTGTTTTCATCCGATTCGAAACGTTGTGCAACCGCTGGTGGACGCTCTCCTATTATGTGGCCGCGAAAAAATTCGATACACGTACGAAACAAAAATGATTTCTGAAATTTTTATGCAAAAGCGAATATTTCGATGATTGGCCCCGGGCACGTCCGCAATATTAAGCATAATTTTGAATTCATGAATAAGAAATTCGCAGATGCGATTTTTACTTTTCTTTCGCGCGTACCTCGCGACGCATATACGAATTGATTTATTTTCACAACACAGGTGAAGTTCTAGTTAGTGATTTAAACTTATTTCAGGTTTTTTTTCAGATCTACATTGATAGAAAGTGTGACGAAACGTTTCCTAGTTCCGCAGTTTTGTAGCGCGCTCTATCGTATAATATGACGTAATTTAAATTAATATCGGTTAATTATTCAGTGTCACGAACGAATTGTTCCGCTAATTAAATTGCGCGAAATATCACAGACACGTAAACTCTATCCCGGTTATTTATTGCGTTTACAAATTACGGTAAATACTTCGTGTATATTTAAAATTGTTTCGTTTCGAAGGGAGCTTTTCCTGGGGGTCGTTTTGCACTCGACGCCGGTGAAATCGATATTCATTATTTTAACCGGGACGGTAACTTCGATAAACGAATTATGCGATGTATTTAATCGAAAAATTAGTAAATTTTATTGAATTGTGAATAATTTTGCATATGCAAATGATAAGTACAATTTAATTTAATCTCCACGGAAAATTCGTAATTTATTTGTATGAAAATTAATGAGTCAGATATATTGTAACGAAACTAAATCCCTTGAATTATACAACGATTATTTTCAACATAAACAAGCTAAATGCTAAATAAAGGTGAGCTCCTCACGATATAAAATGCAGTCTTCTTTCTCGACACAACAATGCATTCCTCAGCATCAAACGAGCGGTCCCTTTAACTACACAAGATCTGGATTGACATCCAACTATAGCCCTCGAGCATTGAGCTCAATTATACGAATCGAATCGACATTATTTCTTCACAAAAAAATCTAATCTCGAAATACAAACATTAACATATCAAAAATTGATTTAACCTACCAAAAGTGGAACAATCCTCGTTTCGAATCATAATTCCTCGGATAAAGGTTCAAAATATATAGAATCGAAGGTGGAAGGTTATCACACAATGAGGGAGAGCCCTTTCGAGGCTGGCTGGCACACAATAAGAAAAGGCACACTCAATCAACGACATGTTGAGAATAGAAGAACCAATAGAGACGCCCACGTGGTTTCCGTGACACCCACGAAAGCCACCTGCTCGATTCCGTCAAACAATGGTTTCTGGTTTGTGGTGCGTTAACGTCTTCTTCGTCGTTTTCCAAGATTTCAAAGATAAGATTGATTGTGGAATGTGAAAACGGATAGATGAATCGATGCACGCTTTATAATGAGATGCGTGCGTTCTTCGAAACAATTATGCGCACTTTCTTAGTTAACAGCTCTCGAGTAGAAGCTGAAACTAGAGTTATTATTCAAATATTAATTGCACAAGTGCAATGATTTAGTAGATAGGGTAATGGTTGTGTATAAATAGGCTGAAAATTAGATTAGATTGAAATTGTTTATATTAGGTTAGTTCTTAGTTTTAACTGGAAAAAAAAGTGTAATTTCATCAAATGGTTCGAAAATTCGAAACTAGGCTTTTATATCGCGGTACATATTCCCATCGAATAAAGAAGTATACAAACTCGTACTTATAGGACTCAGGGACCACGAAATCGTTCCGCAAATTGGCGGTTGTTACGAGCGGCTCGACTCTCTCCAAATTAAGCTATTCCAACGAACGATTGTTGCCGACAACGATCGTCCTTTGGAATGCTGCCTGTGATCCTTTGCCAATCGAATTTCGAATAAATAATGCATAAAAAAATCCTTATCATCTGCAATTAAATTAGATCTATTTTTTGTATACCTAGTGAAAGTTAGCAAAGACTGCATGAATCTATCCATACTAATTTCAACGAAACATCATTAATTCCTTTTAAGTTTCATCAAAATCGAAAGAGTTAAACTCATGCGTTTCAGATGTAAAGCGAACGTTGTAAGTTACATTGCGCATTCAGCAACGTTGCAGGAATTGCACATGCACTATTTACGTGCCAATAAAATACCAATTTTCGAATCGTTCGATATCAAACTCGCTTCGACGATAAAAAAAATAAATTTCACTTGAATGAAATGTGTATATTTGATAATTCGGCGTATCGTTTCCATGTCTTTTTCAATATCGCCACAACACAAGAACGACGACGTTCGAACAAGAGCACGAGGTGGGCGTGAGGTGGGAGTGAACATCCACTTAGGGTGCATCTCGGTTCGAATTATGCAACGATTACCTTGTGTCCCGAGGATGTTTGCTTCGCGAATTCATTCGTTTCGCGTGTGTATTGAATCGTTATGCGTTTGCCGCTTCGATGAGTAACGATTTGCGCAACGGTGATGTTTCCGACTTGTGCTGTCAATTTTTTTATTATTTTTCATATTTATATGATAAAATATTAGCGATTAGCCCATTGGATATATCAACGTTGAATGTATTTACGCGCAGTTTTGGAGCGTTACATGGACACACGGGTAGACAAACAAACACACACAGACAGACGCACATAATAGCGCTATTATATATTTAGATATTTTAATTGATCATTCGAGAGTTAAAAATTGTAATTTCAATTCATTAAATATTTTCCAATTTTCTTTTACAAATTTGAACTATCTACTCGGAAAATTTTCGAGCTTTCCGAAAATTATAAATACATGATAATTTTTCAAACTCATATTGGAAAATTAATATAATTTTATTGCTTTTAAATTATACTTCACAAAAAAATTAACTTAAAATGTAGCCTAAACAAATTCATCGAGTGTGATAGTAACGATTTGCGAAAAAAGTAGTTAATTTTGAATTCCATTTCGACGTAATGATTGTTTATTTCTCTTATGAATATTTATTATAAAAATAAATGATCGAATATTTAACAAAACTGAGTATTTCATCTTAAACTGATTAATAAAGTTTTTTTTCATAGTACTTTTTCGGTATAAAAAAAATAATCTCACTGCATTCGATATGATAGCGCGTTAGTTTTAACTACGGGTGCTAACTTATAATAGTAACAATATGAAAAAAGGAAAAGGAAAATCGCAAATATGTGGTTACGAGCTTTCGCTTTAGTACAAGAACATCTTGTTGTCTGCGACATCAGCACGGCAATCCCTCGGGTGTGATTTTAACTCGGGCCACTGTGCTTTCGTCTTATTGTACTTTGACGGTCTTTTTCGCACCCACGTCGACTGGGATTCTCAAAATTTTCGGTTTTCAGATCGAATCTCAGCTTGTCTTTATTTGTCTGTGTTGTTTGCTCGCTAGACGGTTTGAATTTTGCAGTTTTCGCCTCGTAATTTCGTGAGATAAGCGTAATTCGAATCGTGGGACGGAGAATGTTTAGCAATTCAGTTTGCGGAAATTGCTCGCGCATTAGACGTGTAGTCGAATTATAGCTAATTTCAGACGCGTCCTCACGTTTAATAATGTCGAAATTATGTTTCGTTTCATCGCCATGTTTGTGTTTTACGAAAGTGTATTTCATATATAAAAAAGTGCATTTTTCAGTTTAAATAAAATATTATGAAATTTGTCCATTTCTAAACTAGTCTGAATCATAAGAATCATGATATGAAATCTAAGTTGACAGATAATTTTAAGAGATATCCGCATAAGAAGGACATTTTTTTAAGAAAAACTTTAAAGGACAAAAATCTTAGAAATGACGATCGAAAAGGGCAAAGGGTACAAATAACATTTTCGCCGAAATTGAGTTATGCACAGGAATCGATTCTATACACGCTCATTTATGCAGTGGCAAAAGGATATAAACGAATTCGGAACGGATGGCGAGATATATCATCAAATCACTCCACCTCCTCCTAATACATGTAAATACATGGTCAACTTTGAACGCGCTTTTTTCGAAACCACCGCAGTCACTTGTACCCCTTGGCCTTTTCAGTCGTCAAATGTAATTCAAATTTACCAAGAATCGACTCTGAAATTTAATAGCATTATTTATACGACTGAAACTAATTTTGTTCTATTTATTTTCCCCTGAGTTCGTCATTAGACGAATAGTGCAATCGCAAGACCCGTCCTACGCATACAATCAAAATTATCATGCTTGAATGGGATCTGTCCTAGACATACGTTCAAAATTATCAAGCTATTGTGGAATTTGCTAATGAAGCATTAAAATCGATCGAAAATATAAATCTCATCGGAAAAAAAAGTGTCACAGTTTGGCAATCCGATGGGGGAAGGTGGGTCGAAAGTCGCGCACTCCACACACCAGAAAGGGTCGACAGGGCCGTTTCGGGTCCTCCCTAATTGGAAAATAAGTCGAAGAACGGGCCCCGGGGACCCCGCGGCTCGTTACGCTGACCGCCACGGGTTAATACGGTCGCACCACGGTTAATCCGCAGGGCACGTTTATTGGCGACCCAATGAACATGCTCAACGCTCCTCATCGTCCGAGGACGCTCTTTTCCGTGGTACGTGATTGTTAAATTCGTGTTCTTTCATAGTGGTCGTCGAAGGGTTGAAATTCTGATTGCGGTGTTTTTTTTTCTTAGTCGATTGTTTTCATTGGTGATTAGTGAAAGCGCCATGAAAGAATCTCGTTTATTGATGTCGCATTGTCAGATGTTCTATCCGGTAGTACGAACTTGTTGATGGTAGGCGTTGTTGAAGGGTTGAAGTTTTCGATATATTGATTTTTTTTTTAGTCAATTTTATTTTTTAAAATCATAAAAAGGAAGGAAATTTGGCTTACTTTAGTTCATTTGGTACATTCAAATTTGGTTCACAGTACTTTAAAATTAGCGCATCTCTAAAGTGATGCAAATTGCATCAATCATAGATTCACTTATTTTGATTTCATTCGATTCAAAAATGCTTAGGATTGAATTTGTTGACTTCTTTATAAATCATCAAGCTTATCAGGTTACTTGTAATTTTTTTAATGAATCTTGTATAGATTCTAATTAATATTTTCCATTAAAAAAATCTTCCGAAAAGAAAATCAGTTTTTCCATTCATTCCGACACAACATACTCATGCACATTTTCATGTCTACGAAATACAACATCATACAAAATTTCAATCCAAAACTATATTTTTTCAAATTATATTAATAAAAAATATATTATATGTGCCTTAAATTCTTAAATCGAAATGTTATCACAGTTAACGCGTTCGGGTCGGAAAATGCCATCGCCCAACGACAGCCGCTCGCTGGTTCTTGTCGGACTGTTAATCGGTGTCAAAGGTGCACGGAGAGGTTCTTCTCGAGTCGATTGTCGGTTTTTGGTGTCGGAAAGTGGTGTCGGTGGTCACAGCCACCGATTGCGTCTCGGGTACATTAATCACGGCCAACGACCAGAACAAAAGACGTGGAAGTTTTAGAGGGAGTCGTGCGAATTTACGACACCCCACACTTTTACGTGTGGGACGATTCGATAAGTCGGCATTATCGCGCTATTCACGTACACCTTATTTAATTATAGAACTGAATTTAAAAGCAGTTTTATTTTGTTTTATAAAACATGTGAGGACTCTAGAAGCCAAAAATTATACCTAATTAACAAAATTAATTCATTTTAGCAGAGTGTAGGAATTTCTCAATTTGTCCATTCATTTGGTTTAATTAACATATGCCTTTAGTTTATTTAATTGTTTCGATATATGTATATAACAACCATCATCAAATTACTTTCATCAATTTTCTAGTATCAATTGCATATAATAAATATCCTACTGTAAATATGACATTCTCGAAATTTTATCGTGTGCGCTAGTACGCCTCGACTTCTAGAGTTCTCACACAATAGATACATTAATTCCAATAGTATTGAAACCCAACTTTTTTTCCGTGACCAAGCATAAATTTTATTCAACTGATCCCATAACTTTTCGAATCTTCCTCCAACCACGGATCTAGACACCGGATGACTTCGCAGCAGTCTTTCCTCCGGGGAGACGTTCCCACATTGCAGAAAACCGACACGATTAATGGCGCTTGCTTATCCGCACTTCGAATTTCGCATCCCCTCATCCTCATCCCCATACAAAATACTCATCCCGTTCGTGGAAAATATTATTCGTTTCCTAAAGCAATATTCATTCAGACCGTGCAGACGACACGAAAATCCAGACAGACAATGCGTTTCAAAAGTGTGATTCACTAGTTTCGATGTCCATTATGCTCTCGAACTTTCGTACTGCGAGTCCTTTTTTAATATTTTTAAAAGGATGTTTGCAGTGAAAAATCTAGTTTTTATTGTGCATTCGATTTTACGAAACTGTACGATTCGAGTGCTGTTGTTATCTATGATTTTGTATATTTTATTCACAGAGTTTTCCCAAAAGTGAGACCTTTTCTTAAAATAACTCACAGTGCAATTTTGAGAATGTTGTCTATTCTATTCCTAAAATAAGACCTCGTAAAGAAAGTATATTCAGCAACGTATTTTCGACGAGTGTTTCAGTATTCTTTCCTTTTGATTCATTTATATAAACCTCGTCCGAAAATAATCTCATGCGTATTTTCTGATCGAAAAGTTGATAACACCCTTTTGTATTCAAAATATAATATGACGACTGAAAAGGCCAAGGTACAAAAGGGTACAAGTGACATTGCGGTGATTTCGAGAAAAGAGCTTTCAAAGTTGACCAAGTACCTATATGTATTAAGAGGAGGTCGAGTGATTTGATGATAAATCTCGGCACACGTTCCGAACTCGTTTATATCCTTTTGCCACCAAATAAATGAGCATGCATTAAAGCGATTCCTGTGCATAACTCAATTTTGGCGAAAATGTCACTTGTACCCCTTGACTTTTCGATCGTCATACAAAATAAATAAACATCTCGGTATCACATTTTACGTTACTTTTCACCTAGTGATTCGATTTTTCGCGAAGACGTCTCTCACTTGGTACACACAATGGAAGTTGGGAGTGTTGTTTGTGTTTCGTCGGAAAATAGCAGCAGTCACGTACACTTGTGTCTATTGTCGATGCCCTCGACTCCAATTTTGTCCAGACATCTTGGGCTTCCAATCTTGGACCGAGCTAGACGAAGCGAATCGACTTCGACACATCGGTTTTCGCAACGGCATCATTTCGTCTTTTCCTCGATCGCTTGTCGGGTTTCGTTCGATTTTTCAGACGTTTCGGTGTCGTGGAGTCGAATTTAATTTATGAAATTTAGTTTGTTTTAGAGTGCTCTTTGTGCGTATGTGGGTGTTTTTGGAGAGCTTTCGTTGTGTGAAGTTATGAATATCGAATAAATTTCGTTGCGGGTTGTGTTATTGTTGAAAGTTCGCCGATACGGTTTAAATAACAGCGGTTGATTATAATAAAACGCGTTGTTGTTGCGAAAATTGTATGAAAACAAAATAATTTATCGTGCTTGTGTGCGCCTATCTCAAATTCTCGAAACCGAGCCCTTTTAGTTTTCCCAACAATATTTACGATACGAATTTTCTAAATATCTATTCATAATATATTATTCGAAGCATCGCATTATGATAATCTGCATTATCAACATTTAAAATGCTAAACATATTTTCTCACATTTACATTCGAAAACATTCACCACTGCAGATTTATAATACTTCTTGAAATTCATATACAATTTCATGTGTTTATTAAATAATTATAATTAAATTGAATTGTAGATATTCACAACAACCTGGAAACACGATACGGGTATTACAAGCAGTACATCATTGCAGCTTAATCTTAAATAATTAATCAGGCTTAGCTCGTTTGAGGGGTTGAGATTCGATAGTGCAGTCTGCTACGGATTTGCACCCTCATCTTTGCGCGAACGCATGAACGTTTATTACGAGCACATATTATGTTATATTATGTTCTGCGTGTACATTATGTGTTTTGGCTTTTCGGTTATGGGATATCGCAAACGTATAAATTCGGAAAATTTCGGCAAATATAAATTTTCCCGACCAAGTTTCTCTCGCCTCCGTATAATGCGTTCGTATAAAGCACGTCATAATCTGGCGTTAATGCTTTTCGTTTGCAGTAAATACTGGTCGCCAGTAAAGGATAAAGCGACAGGAATGATTCTTGTTTATCACTCTGGAGTATTAACTTTTTTTTTCGATTTTTCGATCTGAATGTTTCGCGGATCGGGTTCGTGCTTTGTTGGCTTTTTGTTCGGTTTTGCGATCTCGTATTTTCAATCAAAATGTTTTTCGTATTCGTATACATCAAAAATTATGCTTATTATGATATTTTACTCGATGATTCAGTTTATTTGTCATTTTTAAATTATATTTCGAAAACATTATGACTAATATATCAAGATTCGTTTAGAATGTACAATATCATAAGCTGCATCGAAAAAATCACAAATGAAGTCTCAAAAAAAGAAATCAAATGATCATAAATGATTCGATATTAAAATCAACAAAAAATCATACAATAATAAAACTGCTTTTTTTAATGCTATTGTTAATCCAAACTGCATTATCATTACAACCATTGCACAATCTAATGCATATATTTTTTATTCGCATCATCTATCTACTTTATGATTCTTAAAAAAATATATACAATAGCTAAATGCTATTATAAACGATTCTAAAAAAAATCAATGATGCATTGTTAGATTCATGAATACAATTCGATATCATTTTAACATTTCCTGAATAATTATCAATATATTTAAATAGATGAGATGAAAAATCGTTAAATTTAATTTTAACACGCTTGAGGCAAGTTTTTCAATTGTGATG
This sequence comes from Cheumatopsyche charites, assembly GCA_024721215.1. Lineage (NCBI taxonomy): Eukaryota > Metazoa > Arthropoda > Insecta > Trichoptera > Hydropsychidae > Cheumatopsyche > Cheumatopsyche charites. Next base: position 6,292,588 of record CM045576.1, on the reverse strand, counting down.
TGTACTATGAAAAGTATTATCATTTATGTAATTTTAAAATTGATCGAGTAAAATAAAACTTGTATTGATTTATGGCAAGTTTTTTTTGATTAGTAGATAAATCATTAATAATACAATTGAGCCAAAATCGTTTTTATGTGCGTTTTCCAGTTTATGCACGGTCCGCTTTTCCATTCTTTTTCTGCACATTTGAACTGATATTTCCTACCGACCCTAATAGTTAAGAAAATATTGTACATAAATACTATCAAACTTTTCATCACATTTGAATTTCGTATTCTAATCACAGTTTCGCAACAATCGAGCGCCAAATTCAAAAACCATCAACCCAAAGCGAAACCAAAAGCGGCTCGCTTTTCACCCAATGAGTGGAAATCTCGGAACACAATCGATATAGCGAAGTTTTGGCTTTTGTGTTGCGGTTTAATAACCGCACCAGTCGTGTTGTGTGCCAACTAGCGATAAAGTCGTTACGTTTTCGAATTCGTTTTTCGGAAAACGACGCTAAAGCGAAATGCACAGATAAAAGCGCAACACCACCCCCACGGGGCCCGTACACGTTTAGCACGTATAACGCGTGCATCCGGCTTTTTTTATTCCGTCAGATGTGTATGGGGTGTTTTTATTGCGGGTCCAGGGGCGGATCGAGGTTATTCGGGGGTGCGGGGCTCGTTATGGCGGTATTGCGCCGCGTTATGGCCTTCAGCATGTGGTGTGAAAGTGGTCGGGATTTGTAATTGGGTAATGGAGTCCGAGTTTTGTGGCGGTGGTCTTCTTCCCTCTATTGGTTTTCGGGCTTTGATTCAATTACGGTCGTGTTGTTTTGTCGATGGTTATTGCGTTTTCGGATTGCGTTTATCTTATAATGAAAGCGGCTGTTGAAAAATTATCTAATGTAATAATAGCCTGATTCTGCGTGTGTGTGTTTTTTTGTCCGGTGAGAAGAATAGCTCAATTTCGATTAAAAAAATTCAATTTCCTTACGTTTTCTAAACTAATACGAAAAATAATACACGATGGATGTGCGTTAATTAATAGTTGTCTTAAGTAAGATCAAAGTTAACTGTAATTACAAATTATTCACATTTAATAAAATCATGCACAAATTGATCACTTTCGAAAAAAAAACGATATTGATCCACCTCTGCTTTGAATCAACATCGGCAATAAATTCAAAGAACATCGAAGTACAATAAAATGATGATGAATACCAAAAAAATGTAGACACATAAAAAAGATACGCAACAACAAAAAAAAATCGACATATCAAAATCAAAAACCCAAATCTAATACAATTTATTCAATCGACCATCCTGTACAACTGTAAAATGACCGCAAAAAAAACGACGACACATCATAAAATGCGATCCTTAACCGGTTGATATCTCACGATTTGCATTGATACGAGAAACGAGCCGACACCGTAACATAACTAAAGCACAGCTTCTCAAACTTTTCCGAGTCACGACCCTCTTTTTATTAAACGATATTCAAAAACCCTCAGATATCTTGAACGTCCTTATGTGAAAAAGTGCACAATACGAACCTCACTACTCTTAATTAATTTTAAAACATTTTTTTTTTAATTTTGGATATCGTATTAAGTAATTTTTCATTTAATTAATATAAATACTGATGAATATTGATGTAAATAAACCAAATATAAATTCAATAGACTCGATTGTTAATTATTCGTTTTTTCAATCCATTTTGCGATTTTATATTTGAGAGGCATTGAACCATATTATAGGTGTGTTTAAAAAAATAAAGAAGCCGAATGAAACTGGATAAAATAAAAAAATCCATTCGTTCGTTTTGTATGTAAAGGAGGGGCGTGTGTCTTAATTAACGAACCTGTTCTTATCAGCGCTGCTAATGAATCGCTCAATTTGAACCGACTACAACGCATTCGTCTTCCAGTCGATTATTATTCGAAAACAAACTGAATTCGAAACGCTATCTAAAATCTAGATTTGTAAAGATCATCCAGATTGCTATGAAGAATGCGGCATTTTCATTTATTTTCATGTTTCGATAACACTCGAAGGTGTTCCGCTTCCAATCCGATACATCCAAATCGATCTATCGAATAAGGCATTTCGATATCGAATCAAATAGAGCATATTACCCACTTAAGGGGGATCTCAATCGAATTATTCTAGAATCAAAGGGGACCTTTTCGGCATGCGGGGGACTATTAATTATGCGTCGGCGAGGACAAATGGATTGAGAAGGTGGGTTCGGCAAAAGGAAAAGAAAAAAGAGGTCAACACGTCCAAGATGTGAACAAATGAGGCGTGTAAAGTCGCGGTCCAGCCGTTGGTCGCCAGGTCATTCCGCTGATTAAACCTGAAAAATCGTTCTGCAAACGGAAACAAATGTACTGGAACAATACCCGTTTGTGCGCATAATCAACAAATTCATTTTCGACCGAAAAATCGCATGTGTTATATAAGAATAGAAGCTCCAACTCTCCCACAACACGACTGTATGTTGCACTTAATAAAATAAAATTAAATTGCGCAAATGTTATTTGATATTTGAAACTGAATATGTCGAAAATCGTGCTGTATAATGTGTTTTAGAAGATCGTGCTATAAGAGGGGTTGCTGTATTGCATATTGTGTTTGTACGAAAGTTTCGTGAGCGGTTTCAGTATATTTTTTGTATTCGGTAAGAAAGCTGAAAGTTTATTTGCGTTAGTGAGGGTTTATGTTACCATCGAATCGTGAACTGTCGCTTCAAATACGTTTTTATTGTGTACGAAAGTAATTTTATATAAGTAAGTTTCATTGAACGAGCTTTTATATATTCATATTATGTATTGTATACAATATAATAAATTTAGTAGAAAATATTCGGCTTTTACTATAATCGAGTTCTTTGTGAAATTGCATTAGATTTTTTCGTTTGCTATAAGAGTGATAGTTTATTCATTTTGTGATTTAATTATATAAGTTTTAACGAAATTAACATATTGACCTTATCTTAACCAGGATTCTATAATTCTAATTAGTTCAGTTCCAATAAATTTCCCTGACAAAATATCGATTTGCATCGAAACCTCATATTTTACCGAATCGAATCTTGAAATCTCGACGGAGAGAATATTCAATTTCCAAATCATCCCACGTAACCGCCGATGCATTTTCCGGACGCGTCAAATTAAAAAGGCGATTTTTTTTTTATAAAAATCTCACATAAAAGCCAATTTCGCAACGAGCCCGACAGTTTCGGGACGGAGCTCTTTGTAAACCAGTTTCAATTTACCAGAGGGTAAGAAGATCGGCGAATCTAAATATCCTCGACGATGAAAATAATTTAGCGCTCATGAAGGCCTCCGCTCTCGCTGCTCCGTGCTTCGATCTGATAAGTGCCGAATTTCGAAAAACATTTTTTCGTATTTTTTGGACGCCACGGAAAAAAGCCGAGAAATGACCGGTAAAAGGAGGCGATCCTTTTCAATCGAACGATCGGTTCTGGAATATTAAAATTCGGACGTGGAAGTAAGCCCGCAAAGAGAAATACGGTGAAATAGTGTTCGAATCATCCGCTTCGGCGAACATGTCCGCGACAGCCTTTCGTTTCCTTGCCGACCGATTAACCAGGAGCTTCGAAAAATGTACCGTAGACTTGTTTAAACTGAACGAATGTGCGTATTCTGTTGTTTTATTTGTGGGATAGTTAGCGCGGAAAATTATATTTCGTTCGAGTCGAGAATTTTCTAGGAAATTCGGGAAAATCCGCCTCGCGTTTTTCTCGCAGAGCTGCTTCTTTTCTAACAATGCGTTATTGGATTGTATTCTTTTTCTAAGAAATCTTAACATCGTAATGAAAATGTTCACAAACATAAATAAAGAACATAATATGACGATCGAAAAGGTCAAAGGGTACAAGTGACATTTTTGCCGAAATTGAGTTATGTAAAAGAATCGCTTCTATGTACCCTCATATATTTGGTGGCAAAAGGATATAAGCGAACTTGGAACGTGTACCGAGATATATCATCAAATCACTCGACCTCCTCCTAATATATGTAGGTACATGCAAAACTTTGAGCGCGCTTTTCTTGAAATCACCGCAAAGTCACTTGTACCATTTGGTTTTTTCAGACGTCATATGTTATCAGTTAGGGTAAGTGTGGCAATCATTAATACATATCTCATAATTTACAAATATTTTGAAAAAAAAAATAGCAATCCAGTATGTTTAACATGCAAACTAGATTTTTTAGTAATTTGTTATATTCTGAAAATGCAGCACTTACATCATGTGCTACACTTACCTCATGAGCTACACTTGCCTCATGAGCCAAACTTGCCTTATAAGCTGTATATTACTCCAGAATTCTCGATTTCTCTTTGAGTCACACATGCTTCCTCAGACTCCATCCGAAATAATTCAATTGAATCAAATAATTTTCAAAAATCAATTTTGCATTCAATTTTCAAATATGAAACCTTCAATGAAACGAAAGTATCTCATGAGCGTTCACCTAGCGTCATTAAATATATTCGAAGAGCGTGAAGCCTTAATATGTTAATGCGAGCAATATTTACAAGCGTACAGGGGGGTGCATGAGCGCGGTCTTATTGTGCATCGATAAGGGGCCACTTATCTGTTCTGGCTTAATGTGGACGGGTCTCGGGAGTCGCTATCTTAACGCCATCGTCGGTCCCGATTTACATTTAATTTCATCTCGGATCGTTACGCCTTTTATCCGCCTACCGCGGCTTCCCTCCGCTGCTTTTCGGATGCCTCTTGCGGTTTTCGTCATTCCGAATAGAAGCAGTTCAATTTCAAAGATAATTTTGTAATTTAACACAGTAAGCTCATACATCGATCGACAAATCAACAATTTTTTGGAGATTTAACATTACTAGCAGTAGGCGCATGTGTATTAAAATCGTTCGGAATGAATCAAATTCGTATTGCCACGGATGTGTTTATTGCCATCTATGTGTGAAATAAAAAAATATCCCATATATACGTTAAAAGTTGCAATTTCGTAATTACGACGCGTAGCTCGGAGCTAATGCGACAGGCTAATAAACTGAACGCCCGGGTTCGAGGCACGGCTGTGGCTGAAAATTTCGAGCATCGTTAGCGTATTTATAATATAGATTTTCATAATTAAGTCTCCTACAAAGGCGTTGCACTAATTTCAATGATTTTATTGTTTTTTTTTCATCGATTTATCTTCAGCTTAATTTTTGTGATCACTTCTTCGTTAGTTTTTCTTTCACTGAATCATTATGTTTATATCTGGATACTAGAAGTAGTCGTTAGAACCAATGATGTACATAATACAAAAGTGAAGCTCATCATTTTTTTAACTAAAAATTTCTGCCTTTTTTTGGTCTAGAGTAAGAAAGACAATATTTTTTAGCTAAAATCTGACTAGAAAAGGGTTTTCACTCGCACTGCATTTCTGATTGGAGCCATAAACAAAGAATTATGTAAATCGGGAAGCAATTCAAAGTGAAATTCTTGCAATATTATCATTATTGCCACTAAAGCGAAAAAAAAACAATAATTTCTAGCTAGAGCCTGTCTAGAAAAGAAAAGAGTTTTCACTCGCACTGCATTTCTGATTGGAGCCATAAACAAAAATTCTATGGATTAGGAAACTATTCAAAATGAAATTCTTGCTATATTATCATTTTTTCCATCTTTAATTGTTATTTTTTTAATTATAAATTATTTTTCAACATTCACAGCATGCGACTGTCATCCGATCGGCGCTTCAGGGAAAACTTGCAACCAAACCAGCGGTCAATGTCCATGCAAAGACGGAGTCACAGGACTCACCTGCAATAGATGCGCCAGAGGCTACCAGCAGAGTCGCTCCCACATCGCACCTTGCGTCAGTTAGTATATCTGACATTGTTTTATCTGAAAATCGGCGATTCTCTCTACCTCGAGTGCCGGATACCACTAATGATGGCTTTCGATCGATTTTCAGAAATCCCGAAGGTGATTCAGGCCGTGCAGGCTATGGAAGCTGTCGAAGCACCACCTCCGTCGTCGGGCCGCGGTAAGTAAGTGCACCTCATTCATCATTCATATCATTTCATCTCATCACTTTCGCTTCAACTTCTTCCTGCCGATAGTTTATTTTTTTTTTAATAAAATTTTCCTATTTTCATGAAGTTCCTTTGTCATGGTTTCTTACATATTTCAAATTGTTAAACTTTTAAATTGAGTTTCGATCTCTTAAGTTATTTTATTATTGTTTTATCTTTGGAAAAATCTTCTATGCTATTTCACGTGGATGCTGCGATATTCGGGCATTAGAATGCGCTTCGCGTCCAAAGCCTTTCGCTCCCCTCATTCTCCTTCACGCAAGAAACAATTTTCCAAACGATTAACTTACAAAATCTTCCTCAGTTTTTATCCGAATTTATCTTTTCGCGGATCAAAACAGCATCTCGTTTTATTTCAAATAAAAAAAAAAAAAAAGAAAAAACATACACGCGCAGTATGAAAATATAGCCAATTTATAGAACGCCGAAAGCGGTTTTCGAACTGTGCAATTTTCCGAATTCGTCGATTTTTCCGAACGATTTCGCGTATTTTCAGTTCATTCAATAACACATCATTCACATAATCACATCGAATTCATTCACATGACATATTCCAAATTAAATTTGATTCATTTTTACCTTTAATTAAATTCGATACGAGAGAAATGCTTCTGTAGGGCGGATGATCAAAGAAAAACTTTCTTATTAAATCATACAATCAATCAGCACAAAAAGCTCTCTCGCATGTTGTTTCCACAAAATACGCGATGTGTACAATACGAGGACATGTTCGATTCCGTCTGTGCTAAATCCGCACGCCTCGGGGGCATTTTCTTTTGTACACACCCTGTACTTTCGGGGATAATCCATTGTGTAGTGTTTTGCGAGCATCAAAGGCAAGACCGCTCGCGGCTGCTAACCTTTGTTCAGAGTCGCGTGACAACTCATTTTATTTCTCTTTGATATTATTGTCATTTGTGCTGAACTCGTGTTGCGAGAAGTTCACGCAGGACGCAAATATTCATCGTGTTACAAAAAATTTCATATAAATTCTGGCTAAATCCTCGACGAATGCGTCGCGTCCAATTTCAAGCCAAACTTTGTTCATGAATCCATTCCTATTTATATTATTGCGAAAATAAGCATATGATTCATTAGTTGTGTGGTTTTGTTTTTCAGATCAATGCAGAAAGTGTCGCGCTGGAACAAAAAGACTGAACCTAAACAAGTATTGCAACAGAGATTACGGTAAGTTCATATTCGAATTCTCACGATGGAAAATTCTTCACTTTTCAGGAAATTACAATATATATAAGAAAACTTTTGTGGTTCTCATATCCAGCATTTTCATCATCGATTCTATAAAATCAACTTATGACAACACCTACCCTTATTGATATTAAAAACTTACTAATCAATATATTATTTGAATAGATTGTTACTATTGAAGATTCATATTTGAATTATTGTTCATATGTTGTGCAATGCGTTGATAACTTGATTTGTATGATTTCAGCAATAATGGGCAAAGTGGTCGGTCGAATAATGGGCAGTGGTCCAGGGGCGGAGTCTCAATGGGCCCGCGCAACCCTGGCCGTGCAGAACGTGTACAAACGTGGACCAGAGTCACGTCTACGCAAAGGCGCCACCGCCCTCTTCATCAGCAGCGAAGATCTCGCATGCAAATGTCCCAACATCAGACCCAACAAGTGAGTCCGCACCTCAAAATTCTACTGCTTATATCCTCATATTTCAAGTACAATAGCCTAAAAGTTGATCCATTTATTGACTAAAACTATAATTTTCATTGCAGGTCGTACCTGATTTTGGGTAAAGACGACGAAGAAGAGGTGCCTGGACTAGCAGTTGGGTCCCGCACCATAGTCATTGAGTGGAAAGACGAGTGGCATAGGCGTATGCGTCGTCTGCAGAGACGAGCGCGCAACTGCAAGTAGACGATGCAACGTGTTCATCGTAGAAGTCAAACCAAAATCAACTAAAGATGAAAATATCATAACACTCAATTTATATGCTGATCGTATAGTAAAGTTGGATAAGGATCTTCGTCTGAAAGTTGATCCTTCCTAATAATCGATGAACTCTAGTTTGTATTGTGCACAACGACGTGTCGATTGTTTGTTTTTTTTTTCTCTTGATTATGTTGAAATGAGTGTACGAATGCAATTGCTCTTTAGTAGTTCATAATATCGTTTCAAATATTGTAATTAATTTTGTGATATTAATTATTTAATATCGATTCTGGATATTTTCAAAATTCTTACAAACAGATGATCAATTCTGCATCATTCCATAATAGAACATTTAAATGATATACTATAAAAAAATAGATATTATTTAGATATATTTAATCTTCATTTCTTTTTGAAATACATATCTTATGAAATTGAATTTATTTAATGAAATCAAATATAATATTTTGCATTTAACTAGTTCATTGAAGCTTTAAAATCCCATATGGACTGTGGTGTTGATTGTCTGGATATTCCAACTTAACATGATTCAATTTTTATTTTATTAAAAGTGTAAACATCTACTTCACTGAACTGCATTTGTCTATTATCTAAAATTTTCCTTGTATTTAGTATATGTAGAAGTTTATATACATCGTGTAAGTTCTTTGTACAATGAGTGTTAATTTATTGACGAAATTATATAAAAATATGTATGTATAATATGTTAAGAGATATTTGATATGGACATGCTGTGAAGTTCATTGTCACCAGTCTTTAATTAAAACAAACTCAAAAGGAGTGATGTAAAAATGATTTTATTTAACATTATTAATCAGGACATTGAAACTATTGACTGCGATGAAAGTTTAACTTTATAGCATGTAGTATGTGAGTAGATGTGTGTCTCGTGTGTTAGAGTGAAAAGAAATATGTATCATAGTTGTTTAATGTAATGAACATTGTGAAACTAGTCGGAATTCGAATCAATCTTATCGAACCATAAAGTGGCAAATGAATTAAAGGTTCACTAAATTTTTTTCAGACAATCTATGCCACACGATAAAAATGAAACGGTGTTTCAACATATGATATTTAATCATAAACCGTAAATTTGAATCATTATATTCTCTCAATTTATGATGAGTGTGTAATAGTATCTTCATTGATTTTTTTTAAACTTCTAAAATTTCGGAAATTTAATTCAATGTGTAAGTTAACTTCATCAATTAATTATGATTGTTCATTGATACTTTCAAATTCACCACCAAATTTCAATTATACATTTACATAATATCATAGTTCAGGATAAATACCCAACATGTACAGTATTATTAGAATTAAATTATTATTGTATCGTATGTGAAAACACGTATATATAAGTATATAATTATTATACAATATTGTGTATATCTAAAATGTACAAGTATTTATGGATCGTGTTTTAGTTAAAATCAAAATCAAGTATTGTTAATGTGTCACTTATATATTGCACAAAGCAAAGGCAACAAACAAAATTATTTAATGCATTTATCTTAACAAACCGCCTAAATTATCAAGTACTTAACAATTAAAAAAATTGAATTTGGATGGGCATTATGCTTTTATAATTTTATGTACTTATGCGCTTTGTGAATAAATTCAATTAAAAATAATGGTTGCCTATGCTTAAGTTACATTGTGCCATCTTATTATAAATTTATCAATCATATCATTACTATTCTGGCAATAACATTTTTTAGAAGTCAAGTTTTATTTGGGAATCAAAATTTCATAATTAATAGTTTGTTGATTATTTTAGTAAGCTCGATTTTTTTCCGAAAATTCATTTGCCAGATAATATTATCATATTGAGACTTTAGTTTTTCATTTTAGTTATAAATTAACAAACTAAAGTCATTATCCCCGATTCCTTAGAATATATGTAGTTTATCATAAAATATTTATTGCTTGTATCTATTATTTATAAAAATATTTTTTGTTATTGCTTACAATTAGCATAGATGTGTCTTAAATAAAAAAAAAATGAAGTATGCACTAATGTATAAAAATTATGAAAGCATTGAGTTCTTCCCTTTTAACAATATATTTTGCATTTTTGTATTATCGCATAAAACAATATATATGTGTGTAGATGTTTTTGACTTAAAATGGATTAATCTAAAGTCTTTTGGATCAATTTTCGATTTTGAGAATACTACTTTTTATAGAGCTATAAATTGGTGTCAATGTTTATTTGCAAAGCTTGTCGTGTTCGTTGTTGTGTGTGATTGTTTCTTTCAAACATTTTAGAAAATTTATCAAATCCCAGTTGTATGTATTGTATATTATTTAAAAACACAACCGTTGATATCTAAAACTATTATTATAATCAGTTGGAAAATATCTTGTAGAATATACCTTTAGTTTGTATTTGTAAATTTTATTATACTTTATGCATAAATAAGTTGAATTTTTCTATACTTTTAATATGTATTGTCAGAATTTATTATATACATTGGACAGTTACATTGTGTATTTATTGTATTTCTTTCATATAGTCGTGAATATTTGGAAAAATTCTTTAGTAATTTTAACATTTTGTCAGTATAGATCCTTTTTTTTTATATAGAACACTTTAACCATAAGCAAATATATAGAACTAACAGTACATTCAAATATATGTTGATCTTCATAAAAATGACATGTTTACATTATATATGACAACATTCTCTCACGTTTCAGGTGCATATTTCCCTAAACAAACAATAGTACTTTGTAAAGAAGTCTAAATTTACTAAAAACTTCAAAAAAAAAAGAACCACTTTATGTTATTACAACAAACGGTGATCAGTCCATCAAAAATATCAACGAAATATTATTTATAAAATAAAATAAAAAAGATACATCCATCCTGACATCCAAATTTCTTAACATACAAATAAATAAAATTTTAAATGAAACCCAGGAAAAGGTAAGAAAAATATATATATTTTAATAAATATACAGATATAAAATGAATTTGGTTAAGATCACTTATAACATATAAAAGCTTAAAATACACATAATATGATGAAAATATTACACAATAACGACTACAATAATTGCAATAAATAATAAAATAATAATGGTCCAGTATCCTGAAAATAAAAAAAATATTAGAGATGAATGTTGATATAAAAATACATTATAAACACATAGATATAATAAGTAAATTACCACATGTATTATCTTTATTTCCGATAGTTCTAATTTGACCAGTTTCTGTTTGGACACGTCCATCTGTTCGTTCAACACATTCTCCAATATCATCAATAATATCTGTGAAATAAATAAAATACTCCATAAGTATTGAGATTTAACAGTTTTATGCGATTTTACCAGTACCATTGTGAAGTGATACTTCATTGCCGATATTTTCAGCCATATTCCTTTGTCGTGCAATAATTTTTGACAACTCATCAAGTCCTCTATCTTGATCTGTAAAAAGTAAAGATTTTGAAAAAAACTATGAATATGAAACACATACACAAAGAAATATGTAAACACCTCGAATGATTTCTTTTCTTCCTTTAATTTCATTTTCTATGCCTCTTTCACTAGTATCTATTAATTCTTCATCATCTGAACCAGTTCCCCAATTAACAGATTTATATTCTCCATGTGTCTTACCTTAATCATAAATAAATATGATGTGTAATTTATAGTTGATTAATTAAATTTGAAAGAATTCTACCTCTTGATGCATTTGAAGAGTTCCCGAACAATTGTTGCCTAGCTTCATCGGCTTGTAATGTGTTACTTTGTGAATATGAACTCTGTATACCATTTTGAAACTGAGTTTTCAACTGTGAACATTTCGATCGCAACACTTCAATTTGTCGACTTCGTCTTTCACTTTCATCATCAGTTCTAAAAACAATAAACATTTATAAAAAAAGAAATTTGATCCTAGTAAATACATATAATTTAATACATATATTGTTTACATTGCTTGTTCTACAGTGATTTTAGTAAGTTGATCTGACAACTGTTGAATATTGATTTGGAATTGATGAAGATTTAATCTTATATTAGCAGAGAGCTGTGCGAACAAAACGGTTGAACGATTCTCGTATCCCCATTGTACGAGTAAAGACTGGATATCTCTGTACAAATTTTCACAGGCATCGTGCGTCGAAATCCTATAGATTTATACATTAAAAAATAAAAACTGAGGAAAATTATAATTGAAAGATATAAAAAAAGCTTTACCAAGGATCATCATCAAATTGTATCAACGCCATGACAACTAACACTTGACAGCTGCCAAAACGTCAAACATGAAGATATAAAACTGAAATTCACGACCAAGATCATAAATTAATTTGTGAAATGATTTTTTTTTATAATCTTGGGTAAGATAGGGGGCGATTTAATCCTACAACAATAATACCTACCTACTTATTACTTGGAAAAAAAATATTTTCTTTATTCTCTTTTCATAATACATTACAATGAAATGTCAAAAAAGTGCATGGTTAAAATTTTTCAGATCGATAGCTTTGAAAATAGCACTAAAATATTCACCATAATTGTTTACTTCCATTTTTTATTAAATTCATTTTCATTATTTATTTTCTTATATCGATAAAAAATATAAAATATTCAATTATAGCAAGTTTAAACATGTTTCTTTATTGTGAAATCATAAACGAATAGGTATTGATGATCGAAAATAATTTTATATTTTAAGTTTGTAGAACTAACTAATGCGTTTATAACTAATCCGTTCTGATAAAAATGGTACCTAACTAGCTCGTGAGTTGAAATTGAAGGTTGTAGAGTGGAAGTTAAGTACAGTAGATATCATATAATAAAAAGTGACCGGTGATTGTAGCAATCGAAGATGTCAGGATGGTGTGGGAGACTGCTGGGCTTCAGGTCCAGCCGTCCCAGGATACCGAGAACTCCTCGTCTCCTACCCCCTTCCAGGAAAAATGGATATATAGTCCTGTAAATACCTACACTTGTTTCATGCTTATTTTTAACATTAATGAAACATTCAGTCAAAATATGTAGATCACTTTTCCTATTATGTTAGGTTAGAGTTTGAATTTGGTGAATATTAAGATTAATTTAAGAAATATGAATATATATTCATAAATAATTTTTTTATTTGCAATGTTATTCACTTATATATTCGTCTGTGATAATCACACTTAATGCACTCAACATAATATTTTTGGTTATAAGAATAGCATTTAAATGCATATTGTGTGCATAACGTGAAAATTATACTCAATAGGCCATGTATTGATTTTGTGTTCATAACAAAGTTATTGTATGATAAACCGTGTACCTACTTGCAAACATATGATATTCTAAATTAGTCAATGTGTGTATAAATTAATTATTTTTAACACATTTGAAATACATTATTAATTTCTTTTGATTTCAGGATACCTGAAATTGGTGAAGATGTAACTGAAAATAACTCTTTATTAAATGATCACGGCCTTCCTGAATTCGACAATTTCACAATTGAAAAATGTATCGCTTCCATCACTAAACATTCTGTTGATTTTGAAATCGAAGTTAAATCATTTGAAAAATCTGATTTTGAGGTAAAGAATATTTTCACCGATATTATTAATCCTCTGGAACATATGCAATCTCCATTAGAACTAGCCTGGGGTTTGGCTAAAGTTCTTTATTTAGGCAACAGTACTTTAATGCCTACTAAATCGTACCTTTACATTCATAAACGGGCTCATGAAGCTCGATGTAGTAAGTTTATCAGTCTTCCCATTTACAATGCAGTTTTAAAAGCTAAAAATGAAGATACTTCTTTGACCGAAGAACAGATCAGACTTTTAAACAAATTTGAATTAGAAGCACGCTTAAATGGACTTCATTTAGATGAGGCGCAAAATCAAAAGTTACATGTAGCCGTAAACAGGCTTCAAACTGAAGAAAGCCATTTCAAAGAAAAAAACAGATTAGCTTTGAAACAGTTTAATCACACAATAACTAATCCGGATATTATTCAAAATTTTCCCGAAAGTCTCCTAAGATCTATGGCTGCCGATCCTACCGATCCAAGGAGAGGTCCATGGAAAGTTACTCATCAACCTAATGTATATCATAAATTCATGGAATATTGTCCAGATAAAAAATTAAGGTATCAGGTTTGGGTACCTTACGTGCAGCTTTGCTCTCCATATGGAGAAAAGTCAATTGATACTGGAGTGAACCTATTGAATATAAGAGAAATGCGTAATGAGAAAGCACAACTTCTTGGCTTCAAAACATTTGCAGATTTAAGCATGAAAACAAAAATGCTGGGAAATTGTGATAATGTTGATAAAATGATATCAACATTATTGGAAAGAGCGAGGCCGATTCAAGATATAGAAATAGAAAAACTTGATGATTTTGCCAAGGAAAGAGGATTTGAACACGCTATTGATTTTTGTGATATACCATATTGGGCACGAAAACAAAAAAAAGCACTATACAATATAGATGAAGAAGAAATACGAGACTATTTTCCGTTGCCCGTCGTCTTAAATGGATTATTTGACTTATGTTCGAAGTTATTTGATATAAAAATTATTGAACGCCCCAAAACAAATGTTTGGCATGAAGATGTCAAATTTTACGATATATTTGATTCTGATAGTCCTATACCAATTGCTGGATTTTATCTTGATCCTTATACGAGAGAAAAAGAAAAGATGTCGATAATTCAAAATCCTGGTTGGATGTTAGCTTTACGTAACAGAAGTAACATCACTGGAGCAAAACCTCTATCTGCCCTTATATTCAATTTTCAAGCTCCTATTTATGGTAAACCATCACTTTTATGTTTCGATGAAGTCATCAGTCTATTCAATAAGTTTGGACAATCTCTTAGACATTTATTGACTGAAGCCAATTATTCTGATGTTGCTGGTATATCTAACGTGGAATGGGACATTGTCGATGTTACCGGACACGTTTTGACTCATTGGTTGTATGAACCATCTGTAATTCAAGCTATCAGCAGTCATTATGCCACACAAGAACCTTTACCCATAGAGATTGCTCAAAATTTAGATGTTACGAGAAAACACATGGCAGCCTATAAATTATGTGAAGAATTGTACTTATCTAAGCTGGACTTAGACATGCATACTGGAGATATGTTCTGGCGAGATCTTGTTGTAAAGTTGTGGCCAGAATACCATACATTGCCATACAATAAATACGACTGCCATCCTCTACATTTTACAAAGATTTTTTGTGAAGAATATGCAGCAGCATACTTTTGCAATGTATGGTCTCGCGTTATCGCTGCTGATATATTTAGTGCTTTCCATGAAGTGAAACACGATGAGAATAGCATTTTGGATGTCGGACTTAGATTTAAAGATACATATTTAGCAGCAGGGGGAAGTTGTAATCCAAACGAATTATTCCGCCGATTTAGAGGTAGAGATCCATCTCATAAAGCATTATTACATACTCTAGGTCTTAAAAAGTCTATGATACCTAAATCAAAAATATAAAGCATTTAAATTCATGTGATTATTGAAATCATTTTCATTGATAAATTGTGATAGGAAACACTATTTTCGTTTGTACATATGTATTTGAATAAAATATACTAAACATATCTCTTGTTTTATCTAAAAAGATACTAATCAGAATCTGGATCTTGCTCCCAAGCCCGTTCCATATTCCATAAATCTGTTTTCAAATTTTCATCATTAGGTTTTAACTTAATGGCATATTTCATTTCATCTATAGCTTTGCTCAACATTCCGATCCTAGTAAGAGCTGCAGCTCTTCGTACAATACATGTAACTCTGCTTCTCAAATTAGCTTCACATTTCGGCTCTAAAAGATCTAATGCTGTAGAACAATCTTCCACCTGTTTTTGAAGTTTATTTTCTATTTAAAAATCCAATGTTATAAGCAACTAAATCTACATAACTTACACATTTATGAAAATTTCCCATAGCATAATGTGTCACCGCTCTATTTGAAAACAAACTTGGTAATTTATCGGAAAGTTTGATTCCATGACTGTAAGCATTTATCGCTCCAATATAATTGTTTTGATGAAATAATTCATCTCCTTTTTCCTTGCACCATTGAGGATCTCTTTCTTCTGGGCGAAGATCCTCAGCAATGAAACCTGTAAAATGTTCCTGTTAAAATTTTATGGATATTATTTTAATATATTTCAAGAGTATTTTCAAACCGCTAGCTTTTCGAGCCTCATTCATTTTCGTTAACCATTCTTGCTCTTTATTTGCTGATGATTCTCTACAAGGTGTTGGAAAAACTCTTTCGGTAAATGATACATTGAGAGTACCCCCATTTCTCGGCAGTGGAATATTATTAATTTTATCAATGTTTATTTTAATTTTCTCAACAATTATTTTCGATTTATTTTCATTTTTCATCATTGGCTTTGATGTCTCTTTTATGTTTCCCATGCTTTTTATTTGTTGTGTTTCTGTAACTTTTCTCCATTTTTCGAAATCTTTCATAGCATTAGATTTTAAATTTTCACGAATTGCTTTAATTTTTTGTAAATATTGACTATCATTTTCCATACCTTCATTGAGAACAAATTTATCTAATTCTGCTTTTTTCTTTATTCTCTCGTCTATCAATTTTCTTGTTTTCGTTTGAACTTCTTCTATGGCGAGATTTTTTAGCCGAAGTTTTTCATTCTTATCGAAAGAACCTTCAAGCGTATCCCAATTGATTGCTTCTAGTTTTGGTAATTCTATTATGATTTCTGTATCAGTTAAACGACACATTGCATTTTTTCCATTTATACCGTGAAGTAAATAAATCTCAAGAAGAAATGGAGTGAAATGCAGTTTTAAAAATTTTTCAGAGACAAATATATCCACATTATTTGTAGAAATACCCTTTCCAGGAACTTGAATATAAATAGTAGATTCAGATTGTCTCCATTTAAAATTTTTGATATAAATCGGCATGGTTTTGATTAATATATTATTTCAAGGCAAGATAGAATTGAGCCTGAGTCCAAGTTACTATTGATTTACTTTATTTTGTGATTACATGCAAACAATTAATAGATTGATTTGTCAATATTTTGTTGCCTAGCAATAATTTTTGTTAGATGGATACCTACAATACCATTTTTATTTTCGTACCTTATCTTTGATTATGTAAAAATATAAGATTGATAATATTAAAACATATTAATTTTACCGTCATTTAATAATCATACATATTTTATTTAAAATTGTATAAAATTCTGTTATAAAAATATCATCACTGCCAAAAGTTTTCATACTTCATAGACTATTAGACCATTAAAGGTCTATAATATAAACTAATAATATCTAATAAAGGTCTCTGATCAAGGGCGTTCCCAGGATTTCAGCTAGAGGGGGCAGCTCATATCTGTTTTGAGAAGATGGTCCGTCGAGTATATATAAAGTGACCATTTATATTATATTTCTCCTCAAAACGGAACATCTATCAAATTTTTCGTAATAGCCGGGCCCCCGAGAGAAAATCCGGGCCCAAGTACTATTTTGTAGCATTCCATCCCCTCCCAAAAAAAAAAAAAATTTTTTTCTGGAAAACGATAAAATATCAAAAAACAATAACTAGCACTGGAGGCAAAAATTTTATGTTGCAATATCTTCAATTTCAAAACGTGTAATTTTAAACAATAGTTTTTTTTAAACAATTTATTAAAAAAACGTTTATTTTATCTTCTAGGAAGGGGTCTGCTGCCCCCCCCCTGTCCCTACCTGGGTACGCC